>CM053570.1:78230383-78461376 GCA_028646485.1 Cryptoprocta ferox | reverse complement strand
CTCTCTAAAAGTTACTGGTAAGACACTCAGGCTGCATTTCCCACCACCAATAAAGCCGTCTATAGTCACTTGGAAACTTGGCCTTACTTTCACTTCCTTTGTGAAATGTCCCATGTGGTATTTCCCCCCACCTAGTGTAAACACGTGTTTTTATGTTAATCAACTCATTTAATGTTCACAGCAACAGTATAAAGTGAGTACCATTCCCATTTTTATTTTACATAGGAGGAAAGTGAGGCACAAAAGGGTTAAGTAACTTCCTGAAAGTCACACAGCTGGTACGTGGAAGTGCTGGGATTTGAACCCTTGAGTCGGCCTCCCGAACTTGTGCTTTAACAACTGCTACTCTTTAGGTTGCCATAAAGCTAAATGAAGATAATTAGAAAATTCATCAAAGTACTAAAAATGCAAAAGGGACTGTGGAGGAGTGCTTTTTTTGTAGAATCTAGGTGTTCCAGTAACATGGAAGACAGATCTCCTACCTAGAACACGTGGCTGGTTGGATTGACCAAGAAAGAAATTCTGGGGAACTGTGAGCTAAAGAATAACCATCGGAGCCTTTAGTGGCACAGGCTGGTGAGCTTAATGAGGAATCAGGGAGCAGAGATCCATGGCTGAGAACGTGTGAACAGCCCTCGGACCAGCAAGGGCACACTTGAGGATGGTAGGCTGGAACATAGACCCGCAGGGAGAGTCGGAAGGAAGGACCCAGCAAAGGGAAAAGGGGGAACCCTTCCTTCCATCTTTCCTTCGTTAAACTCCTATTGCTGAATTCCTATGACGTGCCAGTCCCTCCTGCCTTCACAAAGTTTGCAGTCTAGTAAGGGAATATATTAGTTGGCACATTTTTGGTTGTCAGTGATTGAAACCAATTCAAATGGGCTTAAGCAAAGGGGAATTTACTTGAAAAGTCAAGTGGTAGGTTGGGCTTCAGGCTGGTTGATCCAGGGGCTCAAAAATGTCAGCGGGAGTCCGTCTCTTCCCACCTTGACCTTGCTCTCCTCTGGGTTTCCTCCATTCTCGGGCAGGCTTTCTGCTTGGTTCTTTCCTCTTGACTCTTTTCTTTCTTACTGGCTCTTTTCCTCTTGGCCTGTGAGTAACCCCCTCAGGAAAAGAATGTTTCTTTCCCAGTTGTTCCAGTAAGAATCCTAAGATTGGCTCCCATCAGCTACCTTGATTTCATGTTAAGAGCCAGTAATGGGGCTGAATGATGGAACGTGCAGACTAGCCAGGTGATATACACACCCTTTTGTGCAGCCCCACCTGGACCGCACAGACTGAGAACCCCAGGCCACTGGCGTACCAAGAAGCAGGGAAGTTCTGCTTAGTAAGCGAAACTGCAGATGTCTGATCCAGAGATTCAGGCAATGATACTAGTAATGACAACCCAGTGTAGTAAATGGTACAAAGGGAAGGAACTGGCGCTGGGGGGGGGGGCATTGGAAACACCTAACCCAGAGGAAGTACATGCAAGCTGAGACTTGAGAGGAGGTCTTGGGGCAGGAGGAGGGGCGTGGAGTGAGAAAAGGAAACAAGTCATGCAAATTTCTTGAGATTGTGGTCTGAACCTTTTTTTTTTTTTTTGAGAGAGCGATTGAATAAGCGAGGGAGAAGAACAAAGAAAAAGAGAAAGAGAAAGAGAGAGAGAATCTTAAGCAGACTCTACACTCAGAGTGAGCCCAACACAAAGCTCAATCCCATGACCCTGGATCATGACCTGAGCTGATATCAAGAGTCTGACTCTCGAGGAACCTGGGTGGCTCAGTTGGTTAAGCATTCGACTTTGGCTCAGGTCATGATCTCACGGTTTGTGAGTTGGAGCCCTGCGTTGGGCTCTCTGCTGTCAGCACTTCCAATCCGCTGTCCCCCCCCCCCCTTTCTGCCCCTTCCCCGCTCTCGCTCTCTCTCAAAAATAAACACTGAAAAACAAAGTAGGAGGCTCAACCTGAGCTACCAAGGTGCCCCTTAGCCTGAACCTTAACAGGGACAGTTAGAATGACGATGATGGGCCAGATAATGAGTGGACCTGAGCAGAAAGGAAGGAAAATGGATTTGGGACTAAAGAGGAGATTTCAGTTTGGGATGTTGATCTTGAGGGGCATGTGGGTCATCCTGTTAGAGATATCAAAAAGCCGGTTGGATATGTGGCTGTGGAGTTTAGAAGTGGATCTCTGCAGGCAGCACATGCGTGTGACCCACACAAGGATGGTCATTAGTCCCCATAGGGGACATCTCTGGGTGAAAGGATCAAGGCTGAACAGAATCTTGGAAAAGGACATCCAACTGGCCAATAAACACATGAAAGGTCCATAAGCACATGAAATGAGCATATGAAAACAACATCCTTACTTATTAGGGTACAGACAGGAAAAGAGAGGTCACTACATATCAACCCGAATGGCTGAAATTAAAAGGATTGACAATATCAAGCATTAGCCAGGATGTAGAACAAATGGAACTCCCATACACCAGTGACAGGAGGGGAAATGGCAAACTACTTTGGAAAACTGGCAGTATTCACTAAAATGAAACATATGTATCCTTCATGACCTAGCAATTCTACTCACATATACTATATAGCCAAGAGAAATTTGTGCTTCCTTCCACCAAAAGACGTGTAAAAAATGTTCATAGCAGCACTTTTCAGAAGAGCCAAAAGCGGGAAACCAACCCAAGTCCATTGTTATGTGTTCATTCTGCACAATACTATGCCATGCGTACAAAAAGAATGAAGTACTGATATGGGTGACTCTTATAGGTATGATGTGGAAAAAGAAAAACCAGACCCAAAAGAAATACGTAAATGGAATAAAAGCTTCCATTTTTAAAAAGCGCAAAAACAGGTGTGACTGGTTGATGGTGATACAGGTCAAAAGTAGTGGCTTCTAATATGGGGAGGGAGTATTATGGGAGGGGATATTATGGGAAAGGAAGCCAAAGGAGCCTGCTAGGGTGCTGGAAATGCTTTTTGTATTTTGATCTGAGTAGTGCTCGTAAAGCCATATACATGTATAAAAATTGATGCAGTTGTTCATTTAAGATTTGTGCACATTTCTGTGTCTATTTTGTATGTAAAGAAGGGGGGAAGCTTATCCCCTCCCCCAGAGACAAAAACAAAACAAAACAAAACAAAACAAAGATAACACCAATCCAGGGACTATCGATATTTTAGTTTTATGATGTGTTATGACAGTTCAAGAGGCCCAGCTGGATGGCGAAGTTCCCGGGGCCAGAAGTCTTGTTTTGGTTTTTAACTCTCCTGTTCTAATGCATGCTGGGGTTCAAGTCACGGCAGGCACAGAACACCCATGACCTGAGCACTCTGAGTCTGCTCAGAGCAGCTCTCTCTAGCCTCTGTTCAACTCAACACTCATTTCCTGCATGTCTGCCCTGTGCCAGGCCCTGTGCTGAGAGCAGGGAGTACGAAAACAAACAAAACGCCATCCCTGCCCTTCAAAGCTGCCCCCCAAGAGGCGGGTTGCCGCAGGATGAAGGAGGGGTTCCTGAAGCAGCCAGTTCATCCATCACCACCTGTAAAATAATAATAGTAACAACCAAGCACCATTTATGAACTGTCAGGTGCTTTACGTGTGGAACAGATTTTTCCCCCCTCTTAATTGCTATTTAAAACCACAACTGCCTGCAGCTACTTTTGTCTGTTAGGGGAATGGCATTGTTTTTTCTCTAGGTAGATGGCTCTTTGTTTAGGAAAATACTTAATAAGTTGCTTCCGCTTGAAGAATGAATCTCCCCAGGGCTAGGGCAAGACAAAGGGAGTCGAATTGCTTTGCACATTAGGGTAGGGAAAGGTGGAAGTACAGAGAGGGAGAAGGGCCTGAAAACAGGAGGTGGGGAGATGGTGAGAGGTATAGTTAAGGAGACCTGCATTGTTTTTATTGCCGGGACTCTGCTCCTCAGAGAATCACTTACTCACTCATTCTCCAGGTCGTACTTTTCAAAAATCACTTCCTCATACCATGCCCAGCCTTCAAAAAGAATGAGGCAAAGCTCTCTCTACTGACATGAAAAAAAAAAAAAAAGCACTGGATATATTATGAAGTGAAAAAAGTAACCAGCAGAATAGGTGCATCGTACAGTCCCATTTTTGTAAAAGGAGCACCATGTATATGAATTTACACGTGGCTACATTAACTAGCAGCTCTTACCACTGCAGAGGTGGTGGGGGATCATCAGAAGCTTCTATTTTCAGTTTTTACCCTTTATCTTTAAACACTTTTTTTTTTTTAATGAAGTAGGCTCCATGCCCAGCGTGGGGCTTGAACTTAGGACCCTCTGATCAAGAGTCGCATGCTCTACCAACTGAACCAGCCAGGTGCCCCTTTACCTTTAAACACTTTATCAGGAGATTATATCCCTTTTTCAAAAGTCTCTTCCTCCAAGCAGTCTTCCCTGACTTCTACTATAGGTCAGGTCCTCAGAGTAACCTCCCCTGCTCTGTTGTGCCATTTAGCACCTTTCTACTTGCTCCTTCACTACCTCTCCTAGCCCCTCCTCTCCCGCACCCACTGTGCCCTCCTCTGCCCTAGGCTGACAGGGACCGGGAACTCAGAGCAGAGAGCTTGCTATAGCTGTTAATGAGAATGAATGAATTCTTCTTCCAAAGAGTTCTCTCCTGGGGCGCCCACGGGGCTCAGTCAGTTAAGTGTCTGACTTCGGCTCAGGTCATGATCTCACAACTCGGTGAGTTCAAGCCTGGCATCAAACTCTGTGCTGACAGCTTGGAGCCTAGAGCCTGCTTCAGATTCTGTCTCCCTCTCTCTCTGCACCTCCCCTGCTCGCTCTCTGTCTCTGTCTCTCTCTCTCAAATATAAAATACAACATTAAAAAAAAAAAAAAAAAAAAGAGTTCTCTCCTGCCTGGCCTTGAATCTTCCAGAGAAGACAGAACAGCTCAGCCCCACTACTCAGCCCCACCTGCGAGTGCTGCCCAGTTCCAGCTCATTCCCTGCCCAGGGCAGGGCGAGATCCCCTCGAAGCAGCTCCAGCCCACTTCTACTGCCTCAGCCCTGAGGGACACCAGGATGCCTGAGACCACGACAACTCGTGACAGGTGTGACTAGGTGGGGGAGCCAATTACTGGAACAGGCCAGGGCACCCCAGCTGACCTTGATGGAAGCAGGGACAGCTTCCCTTCCGTGTTCCTTTTCTTTCCAGCAGTAGGGGGAGGAGGGGACGGAGGCCTAATTGTTTTCACCTTGAGAAAAATTTGCTGCTGGTTATGTACAGAGAGAATCACTCAGTCATACAGCAGGGGGCCCAAAATTAGATCAGATCGGGAAGGCTGACATTTTCCCCGAGGCCCTCTGACTAACGACCAAGGGGAAGAGAGGCGCTTGGCCTAATATCCCCACTTACTCTGGCCTACCAACCAGTGCCGGGGGAGGTCCTGCTCATTTCTGCCCAGAACCCCGCAGACAAATCTCTGTGCCCCCTCCCCACCCAGGGTGCTGTCACTAAGACCAAGCCTTCAGCAGGTCTTGCCCAGGCCACAGATAATGTTGCCGAGAGAGAATTAGAGCTCTGTCTCACAGGCCCCCGACGCCCAGGCGGATGCCTCCATTGACCCAGCCAGTCTCTTCCTGCTGAGTTCAGACAGAAAAAGTGGATCCGGCCACTGGAACTGCCTGGGAGAGGCACCGGCTAGCCACAAGTGCCCAATTCTGCCCGAACACTTCTGACAATTAGGGCAGCGGTGAACTCTCATGCTTTCTCCATCCCTGATGGAAAGCAAGTTCAAAAGCCACATACTGTCCTCAACTCCTGGGGTGAGGAAAGAATGTGATCAAGAGAAAGCATCATAGCTCAATAGAGCCGCCTTGAGTGATACCAATGGCACACAGGGAGTCGGCCATCAGAAACGCAGCATTCCAGCTGCTGAAAATCACCCAGGAAGCAACTGATACTGGCTTTATACAATTAATGACTTCTAAAGCTTCTGAGCACTATTGGGTCCCAAGAAGAAATTTTCTTTAAGAAATTCTTGAAAGGCAGGGGTGCCTGGGTGGCTAGGTCAGTTAAGCGTCTGACTTTGGCTCAGGTCATGATCTCACCGTTTGTGGGTTCGAGCCCTTCATTGGGCTCTGTGCTAACAGCTCAGTGCCTGGAGCCTGCTTTGGATTCTCTCTCTCTCTCTCTCTCTCTCTCTCTCTCTCTCTCAAAAATAAATAAACATTAAAAATTAAAAAAAAAAAGAAATTCTGGAAAGGCAAAAGAAGTCCACAGCTTCATTCATAGCCCACTTCAACTACTTTCTAGCTGTGTAACTTTGGTCGTGTCACTTCACCTCTCTGAGCTTCGCTTTCCCCATCTGCAAAATAGAATTAAGTATACCTACTTCAAAGGGTGTCATAAAATAAAATAAATATATATCAACTACTCAGCACAGTACTTAGTGCCCAGGAAGTGCTCACTCAATGGTAGATGATCAGACTATTAGAATTATGAAGCCATCAGTGCACACTTCAGCACAGACACTGTGGTGAGGCGGAAATGGTGGGGCCTTTAGGACCATGCAGATCTGGTTTGAAATCCTAGTTCCGTTACTTCCATTATGTGGCCTTGAGATAGTTAATTAACTTCTTTGAGCTTTGGTCTCCCACTCTGGGAAGACACTGATCATACTGGCCTTATCAACAGGATAGAGTCAAGCCATTACCTGAGCCTGAGCACGTAGAAGGTGCTCAGGAAATATTAGCTGCATTGGTATAGACTCATCGCCCTCTTCCAGCATCCTTCACCTTGTTTAGTAGTTTTACTGAGATGAAAGTCTGCTCAAAGTGATTTACTTGGGGAGAGCGTATTGATTTTCTCAAAGCCAGTGGTCTCTTTCCTGTTGTGATTCTTCTTGCCATCTCTGTGCTATTTGACCCTGGCCATCACCTCTGCTTTTTCTGAGACTTCCTCCCTCTCCCCAATGGTTTTCTCGACTCTTTGATCCTCTGATTGATAGATTTCTCACCCTCTCTCTCTCCCCCTCATCCCTCCCTCCCTCTCTCTCTCTCCCCACCCTTTCCCAGGCTTTTCATCCTCCTCAGATTTTTCCTCTGTCCTTTGCTCTCCACATTCTACTTGCTCTTCCCCAGAGAAAGACCAGTCACCAAAAGCACAGTCACCAAAAGCAAGCTCAGTCTGTTCTTGCTCCCGATCTCAAAGCTCCTGGCCACCCACACATCAAATTCTAGATTCTGGTCTATTTCTTTCCCTCTCTTTCTGAATCCAATCAATTGCCAAGCATCTCTATTTTTTTCCTCAAAACATTTCTCACTTCTGCCTCCTTCTTTCCCATTTTTCCTCTTGTCACTCTAGACCAGGTCTGATCCAGGTTTAATGGCTAATTCTAATCCCATCATGAATACTGCAAAAAGATCACTTGTTAAGCGTGCCATATATGCTCCTTCCACTGCCTCCCATCTCCTTCAAAATCCCTTTAAGGCCTGTTCCTTGGTAGATTTGAGGACACGCGAGACCTTCCATATCTCATTTTCTAGATTTGACTTTCCATTCCGTGTATGCCTCACCCACGTCCATCCCCTCTTCTTTGCCTTTTCTGCCGCCTCCCCCTGGAATGCCATTTCCTTCGTTCCCTCCTCTATTCAGATTCAATCCATCCTTTAAGGTCTGGCTCAAAACTCAACTCATCTGGCCCTGAGGCCATCCCTGCCCACTCCGGTCCACAGTTATCGCTTCCTCCAAGTTTCTTTGGATGATGACGTGGTGGTGGGCATGGAAAGCCGCATGTGGGAGGAGCTGGTCAATGCCTGCCACACTCCTGCCTATACCTTCTTCACCTTGTACCTTAGGGCAGATTTGGTATCTTCTACATACTCCTGAATGACACAGCATAGTGTCATCGTATCATAGTGATTTGGAGTTGGAGAGGCTTGTGTTCAAATCCTAATCTGTCACCTTCCCACTGGTTGCAAGGCCTTAGCAGGTGACCCAGTCTCTTCAAGTCTCACGTCCCTCATCTGAAAACAGGTCACCATGGCCTCACGGAATTATCAGGGAGATTAAATGAGAATGTGTGCATATGGCTTTGCACAGTGCCTGGCACTCAGTCTACATTCAATAAAAGGTAGAAATTATTATAGTCCCTGGTACCCTGCAGTCCCAACATTACTTATGCAGCCCTGCTCATCTGCATAGCCAAACAGGAATTTCCATAGACTGTGATATTTTACTATAGGAATATCTGCTTTCAAAACAGCTCTCTTTTTCCAACTTTCCATTTTTATAAATGGTACCACTCTTCCCAAGTCTCCCAGACTCAAATGTTGGCAGCAGACTCAGCTTTTCCTGCGCTTTCATGGGCCAAACCTGTTGGCACTCAACCATGGGCTGTCTCTAACTGTTCTGAGAATGTCTTAACTCCCCATCGGGACTGTAAATGCTCCGAGAACAGGAACTCTCTCATGCTGCCTTGATATCTATTACACTGGCAAAAAGCAGGGATTCAACATATACTTGTTTTCTGACAAGATGCTATCAATGAGTTAATTTACTGGTGCAGGTGTGAAGGAAGTACTACAACAATCCGCAACAAGGATGAGATATTCTGTGATTATGTTTTATTCTCTCTCTCCCCTTTCTCTACTCCATGAATTCCTCTTACTCATTCCTTGAGGCCCAAATCAATATCCTCTTTTTTGAGATCTGCCACAAGCATTATTTCCTTTCTTTCTTTCGCTTATATTCTTTCACTTATATTCACTCACTACATATTTAATTGAGGTCTACTTACATATCTAATTGAGGTTAATAGCGTTTTTACCAATTTTTTAATCTAATGTTTAACTGAAAAAAAATGTAAATGATACAGAAAGGTATAAAGTGATGATGAAATTTTTTTCTCCTAGTCCCCATTTCCCAGAGGTAACGACTGGGAACACTTTGTTGGATATCCCTCCAGATCTTTTCCTGTTGCACTGAGGATTAATATCCTAGCCTAAGATAGAATATGAAAATAATCTTTTAAAAATAATTGGGTTTCTCTACGATTTTACATGCTCCCCAAATGGCCATTTTATGGACTGGTGGGAGGGGCGTTAAAAGAAATTCAAGTTGCGAAATAAATCAGTAAACTTCTCCTTTGTCCCACAGCGCTTCGACAACCCTATTACAAAGCACCTCGCACACTATGCCATAGTGTGTACTTGTGTACTCCTCTGCCTCCCAGCTGGCTTGTACACTGGGGCAGCAACTGACATCAATTTTGATATTCCTAACACCTAACTTGCACATAGTAAGAATTCAGTAAATGTTTAGTGAAGAATGACTTAACATTCATCTCCTATCCTTCTAATTATGTTTTTTTGGCTTGATATTTTTTGCTTTTTTTTTTCATTTTTTTTAATGTTTATTTACTTTTGAGAGAGAGAGACAGAGAGAGACAGAGCGTAAGTGGAGGGGGGAGGGCAGAGAGAGGAGGGAGACACAGAATCCAAAGCAGTCTCCAGGCTTCTAGCTGTCAGCACAGAGCCCGGCGTGGGGCCTGAACTCACAAACCATGAGATCATGACCTGAGCTGAAGTCAGACTGAGCCACCCAGGTGCTCCTGGCTTGGTTTGTTGTTGTTGTTGTTGTTGTTGTTATTTATTTATTTGGAGAGGGACAGAGACAGCATGCGTTGGGGAGGGGCAGAGATCGAGGAAGACAGAAAATCCGAGCAGGCTCCGCACTGTCAGCACAGAGCCCCATGCGGGGCTTGATCCCACAAACCGTGAGATCATGACCTGAGCTGAAACCAAGACTCAGAAGCTTAACTGAGTGAGCCGTCCAGGTACCCCTTGATTTATTTTTAAATAATAAACTGATTTACTTTGAAGATTTTGCATCTCACCTTTAAAAGGGTTGATCTACCGGTCAGAGCCTCAGCAGGAAACTGAAACTCAGTTTCAGGTGATTCAAGAAACTCCGATGAAGGGACTATTTATTCATGAGATGTGGGCACAGTCGGGGGAAATGAAGAGGGAGGTTGAGGTACCCAGAAGCTGGCAACAGTAGCAAGTTATTATCATGCTTGTTTGAAAAGACAAGGGGGTGGGGAGAGAAAAGAAAAGACAAGGGGAAGGAAATGGGAGTTTTGTGAACCCAGTGAGACCCTGGGTCATTGGGAAAGGGACTGCTGACAGGAGCTGTTGTCTTGGAAGGAAGTAGTCACTGCCAGAAAATAAGAAAATACAGCACAGAGCGGAGGAAAACCTCAACCTCTCTCTCCCCCTGCATGCCAATCTCTCACCAGTGCCTCCCACTGGCAGAACCCAAGAGCAATGAGTCCAGGTGTTACAGTCCACGGACCTTAGCTTCCCAGGGCATAGACCAAACAAGGACAGAGAATGAATCAGGGTGGGCAACATGGGCGAGGCACCAAGTCCATCAGTTACCAACCACCTTGTAGTCAAGTGATGTCACCTCAATTATTTCTCCATCTGGAACCTAAATTGTGACGTTAGCCACCGCCAGTGTTTTTCATGCCAGATAGTAAGGAAGTAGGGGAGAATGGGAAACAATCAATGAATGTAAGATATCCACAGAAGCTACAGACCCTGTCTCAGCAGGTGGCCAGGTGGCCAGGAGGGCTAAACGGTACTCACGGCTGCCTTCTTCCATCGTCTATTCCATGTTCCTTACTTCTGCAAGCATGGTGGCTGGAGGAGATTCTCTGTTTGATGGGATGACGTAAACCTTCATTTCCACAGGATTCAAGCCCTTAGTGTTCCTGTCTTTACTGCTTTGCTATAATTTTACATTGATGGTTACTGGGCATGGAAGTACTAAGAGGTACCCTGGTGAATCCACTGGGAATGGACAGAGTTCTCCTTGCCCCTGTTGGTAGCCGCAGCTTAATTCCCATTAGATAATCAGGACGAATCACCCTAGCCAATATTGGAAACCCCTTTTCTGCCATTGGCTAAATAGCACGAGGAGCCCCAAACGACTAGGGGGATGTCTCAGCTTCCAATTTAATGGAAACAGATTAATGTCTGTTTCCTGACCAAAGCATTCCTTGGGAAATAGGACCTCCAAATCCAGTGAACCCAAGTTGCAGGCACAAAAAGCAAAAATTCTTTTTTTTTATGTTTATTTATTTTCGAGAGAGAGAGAGAGAGAGAGAGAGAGCAAGCGAGCACAAGTGGGGCAAGGGCAGAGAAAGAGGGAGACACAGAATCCAAAGCAGGCTCCACGCTCTGAGCTGTCAGTGCAGAGCCTAACCTAGGGCTTGAACTCACAAGTCATGAGGTCATGATCTGAGCCAAAGTCAGAGGCTTAACTGACTGAGCTACTCAGGCATGGCCAAAAAGCAAAAATTCTATGGGTGAGCTGTTAAGTACAAATGTGAGAAAGCTCACTTCCATTTCCACTCTGGAGCCCTGGATTCTGGCCATAAAGAAGATGGCACTATATACTAGCTGCTGGTTTAAGGCATATACCACTTCCTTTGATGTCACCTTAACTTTGCAGGTTGCTATCTCCTAGATGGCATTCCCAGATATCACCTGGCTGTGATTTGCTAAGCTATTTCTATGCCATCCATAATTTGTCTTAAGGTGTGGCATCTGAATTGGAAATTTTTGCTGGTGGTCTTACCATCTCTTGATGAAAGGGATATTTTGGTTATTTGAGAACACTTTGTATCTTCATCACCCAACCGAGAAAAGCCAAGAAAATAAAAAACGCTCTTGTTCTATAAGGATCTTTTTAGATTCTACGGGCAGATCCCACCTAAGATACTTGGCTTTTGCCATGCTCTTTAATGCCTAATTGTCACTTATATCCTAGCTCTCATTGCCTCACCCCATCTACTAGAGAACATGTCCACTATGCCTTATATTAGCCATTTTCGCAGAGATGCTTTAGATGTGATAACCTGGTAATTCTGTGACATTCATAAAGTGTGATATGCTCTGTAACACATCAAGAAAGTGTCAAGCGGGCCTGGTGTTGAAGTCAAGGAAAAGAGATAATGACTCCTAGTGCTTCCCATTTCACATTTTGATCTGATAACTTAGATTAAACTGAGAAGCAGTTTAGGATGAAAGGAAGAGTCTGATTTGTTCAAAAATGTAGGAGAAACACCTGATTATAATAACCATCTCATCCATTTAAGTAAGTATTTCTTAGAGTCAATCTCTACACCTAGGTTATAAGTCTAAGAGTTTGGACTCCAAAATCAGACAACCCCAAGTTCCAAACTTTAACTCACCACTTACGTAATCTGGACAAATTATTTAAATTCTCTGAACCTCAGTTTCTTCCTCTCTGTAAAGCGAGCATAAGATAGTCCTTTTTCTTAGACTTAAAGGCTTACACACAGAGCCTGGCATATATTAAGTTCTTTAGTAATTGTGATTTGTAGTAATAATGTATTAGATATTATATGTTGTGCCCTCAGGTGAATGAAAGATTTTAGAAGCCTCTGTTTTAGAAGTTTCTGGAGACTTGCCAAGAGAAAAAGACTCCAACTGCAGTTTCTTTTCGATTGGTTTTTCAGAAGTTTAGGTCATTTTCCCTCCCTCCTCCTGCTATCCCCACTCCCAAAGACTTGGTAAGCTTTAAGAAAGCAAGCATAGGGGCACCTGGGTGGCTCAGTTGGTTGAGCATCTGACTCTTGATTCCCGCTCAGGTCATGATCCCAGGGTCGTGGGATTGAGCCCCGTGTCCAGCTGGCATTGGGCTGAGGCATGGATCCTCTGACCCGTGCACACTCTTTCTCAAAAAAAAAAAAAAAAAAAAAAAGCAAGTGCAATTGCTTAACGTGAGAATTATCATGGCAACTTAACATCATAATAATTTAAAATTTAAATTAAAACAAAAATATAATAGTTTGAAAACTAATTCATGTAGGTCAACTTAATGACAGAAAGAAATTCTGTTTTTATGGGTTGTTTTTGTAGCCATTGTGTTGATACCATCATATAATTACTGAATTAAATATAATTTCCCCAGATCACCTGGCTGGCACAGTAGGTGGAGTATGCGACTCTTGATCTCAGAGTCGTGAGTTCAAGCCATACGCTAGGGATAGAGATTTCTTTAAAATAAATAGAAACTTTAAAAAACATAAGTATTCAATGTAATTATGCCAAATCTTATAGAATTAGAGGACAAAATTTACCAATTTAGATAATTTTAGGGGCTTATGATCATATCCTTGTATTTAATCCCTAAATCAGTCCCACTTATGGTATAGTGCTTAAAAATTTGGGTCTAGTTTCCTGGGTTCGAATCCCTGAAAACCTTGAGGAAGTGACAAAACCTCCGTGTGCTTTTGTTTTTCAACTATAACAGGAATAACAACACTGGCTTCTTAGGACTACTGTGAGAATAAACTGAACACATGTAGATGTTGGCTATCATGGCTTTTTTCTGTGATTCCAAGTTCCTAGTAAGAAATGAATTGCTGAGAGAAGTAGGAAGAGTTTCTCCTATCAAAAAAGGTATCTGATAGTCATAAATGCCCTAGAGAGCTTGTCTCACAGGAAAAATCTGGCCCCGCAGGTAGTAAACCACTATCCAAAGAAACAAAGACCAACTGTGCCACTCAGGAATCCATTTTATTCACAACTACCCTAGCACCAGGGTACTGTGAAAGAGTGACTGATAAGGGGTGGAGTTGGACACTTTAGGTGGGGATAGTCCAGGAAGGTCTCTCTGAGAGGGTCCTGATGAGAGAGAAGAAGCTGGCTGTAGCAAGTACTAGATGAAGAACACACTGGAAAAAAGGAGCAGCAGGTGCAGGGGCCCTGAGGTGGGAACTCATTGAGTGAATTCTAGGAACAGAAGAAAGGCCATATGGCTGGAGAATAAAGTGGGCACAGGGAGTAGCTATAGAAGTGAGATGGGTGAGGTGGGTGGGATCAGAATCCTGTATAGCTGTGCAGGCTGTGGTACCAAATTTTCTCTGGCTGTTGTGGAAAAACTGGGGGAAGAACAGAAGTGCAAAGACAAATGAGGAGGCTATCACACTAAATATTCAACAAATTTTTTTTTGAGTAACTGTTAGATGCCAGGAACTGTGCTAGGTGTTAGGGATATAATGGTGAATAAGATGTGGGTTCCTGTCCTCAGGTTGATGATGATAGTGGTGGACAGACAAGAAAACTGGTGATTGCCTATCAGTGTGGTAAATGCTGGAATGGGGTAAGTACAAGGTACCATGAGAACACAGAGGACAGTCCCCAGTCTGAGGGGTTAAGGAATCCTTCCTGGAGGAGGTGTTATTTTAGTTGACCTTGAAGGACCTTAGGCGTCACCTAGGTGAAGGGCTATGGAAGGGCATCTCAGGCACTGATAGGCTTAGAAGGGAGTGAGAACTTAGTGAGCTCGGCATGGCTGGGTCTTAGAGGTATGTGTCCTGTAAAAAAGAAATCAGTCTTAAGTTGTTTTTTTTAATATATATATACAAGCTTTTTGAATTTGTGTGGGAAAGGTATTCAAGGTTTTTCAGCACAGAATAATATAGGTCAGGGGCCTGCCCAACTCTCAACTGCCTCTCCCTAATCTTCTCAGATCAGTCTTAATAATAGTCTGTTGAGGGGCGCCTGGGTGGTTCAGTTGGTTGAGCGTCCGACTTTGGCTTAGATCATGATCTCACGGTTCCTGGGTTTGAGCCCCGCGTCGGGCTCTGTGCGGACGGCTCAGAGCCTGGAGCCTGCTTCAGATTCTGTGTCTCTTTCTCTCTCTGTCCCTCCCCTGCTTGTGCTCTCTCTCTCTCAAAATAAATAAACATTAAAAAAAAACCTTATTTTGACCTTGTTAGTTTACTTGGTAATTATCTGTCTTCCCACTTTAAAAAGTACTACCAGAGGTGCCCGGGTGGCTCAGTAGGTTATGTGTCTGAATCTTGATCTCAGCTCGTCATGATCTCAGGGTCATGAGTTCAAGCCCCACATTGGGCTCTGTGCTGGGCGTGAAGCCTACTAAATAAAAAAATAAGTACCACCAAAGCAGGGATCTGTCTATTTTGCTCACCACTTACCTCAACACAATGCTTGGCATATTAGGTAGGTATTTAATAAAAATTTATTGAATGGATGAATGCATGCATGCATGAATGAAACAAATGCTATCCTTGAAGGAGATGCTTTGGGTGGGTGTGTCTAATCTTGTTCTGACAGAGCCATCATTGCTCAAAAATACTGGGGGATGTCATCTTTTAGAACTGACTTCAGGATCACTTTAAAAGTTATACATGAAAATCAGATTCACTGCTCTGTCATCACACCTAACTTTTTCTTTAAAAATCTTTCTCCCCAACTCGATTTCTTTTCTTTTTTTATGTTTAATTTGTTTCTGAGAGATAGAGAGACAGAGTATGAGTGGGGGAGGGACGGAGAAAGAGGGAGACACAGAATCCACGAAGCAGGCTCCCGGCTCTTAGCTGTCAGGACAGAGCCCAATGAGGGCTCAAACTCATGAACCATGAGATCATGACCTGAGCCGAAGTCAGACACTTAACCGACTGAGCCACCAGGTACCCCCCTTTTTTTTTTCAAGTAGGCTCCATGCCCAAAGTGGGCTTGAACTCATGACCCTGAAATCAAGAGTTGCATGCTCTACTGACTAAGCCAGCCAGAGACCCCTCCCCAGCTTGATTTCTATCTTATTCAGTAACTTTGGCTCTGAATTGGTTGTCTCCCCAAATTAAATTCATCCTCAAGAATAAAAGGATGAGCGTCCGACTTTGGCTTAGATCATGATCTCACGGTTCCTGGGTTTGAGCCTGAAGAATGGACTTTAGGCTCTGAAGACAAATTTGAAAAGAGGAATTCAAAACTTCTCATTTCAATGTGTAAGTTCTAGAATGTTGTGTTGATTTCAAATGATGACCTTATTTCACAGTGGAACTCTTTACCCTGGGACAATAGTATTTTCACCCCTGGATTGGTTTTTCATTTTGGTTGTTTTTGAAACAGTTCCATTTTAAAGCATTTATTTCTGGGGGGGGAATCCAATGGATTTTAGGTTAAAAGGCAACCTAAGGTCTAAACAATTTGCTTCCTTCTTTAATAAAAAACTCTCTCCGAACCAATATTTCACTATTCCTCAAACATCTCCCACCTTCTCATCATTCCTTCCTGGTCTTTCTTCTGACTAGAATGGACCTTTCATGCTCCAAGCCAAGCCCTAGCAAAAAAATTTTTAATGTTTAGTTTTTGAGAGAGAGAGAGAGAGAGACAGAGTGGGAGCAGGGGAAGGGCAGAGGGAGAGGGAGCAGAATTTGAAGCAGGCTCCAGGCTCTGAGCTGCCAGCACAGAGTCCAACAAGGGCCTCGAACTCACGGATCATGAGATCATGAGCTGAGCCGAAGTTGGACACTTAAATAACTGAACCATCTAGGCTCACCAGCCCTAGCAAAATTGTATTCTTCTTTTTGGGCCCAACTCAAATGATTGCCTTCCAGATGTAACACTCCCATCAGATTGAATTCCATCATTCTCTGATCTCCCAAACCATCTAGGTATAAGCTCTCAGTCAGAGGCCATGTCTGTCTTCTTCATCATTGTAACTCAGCACCTAGCACGGTGTCTGGCACATGGTAGGTGCTCAAAATATATTAATTGAATGAATGGGTGCTTCTCTATTATCTAGCACATAATGTTTAGTTATTTCTCTCCCACAAGATTGTCAAGTTCTTCAGTAGTAAGGATCTTACTCTTATTCGTCCTTTATCTCTTTGTGACATGAACAGGGCAAAGGTGAGTGCTGAAGAAGTTCTCATTTATCTTGCTGAAATTCCAGTTTCCATTCATTTACTCCCAGAGCAGCCAGAATCAAAGTAGATTCCCTGTTTTGTTTTTATCTTCTCTTTAGCCCCCAAAAAGCTGTTGATGCTGGAAGAGAGTCTCTAGGTTCTGAAGCTTATTCCCCTACCCCACCCCAAGCCTGAGCCAGACTGACTGGATCCAGATGTAGTGTCCCTTAGGTCTAGGTGTCTCCAACTCCCATGTGAACTTCCTTCTTTCCCTCCCGTTCCTTCCCCACCTGTTCCAATCAGTGATTCCCTCTAGAACTGGGTCACTAACTCAAATGCTTAGTCTGGCGGGGAGCGAAAATGTCCAGGAAGTTAGAGGCAGTGCCCTCTAAAGGCAGAAACTAATTATTGCTTGAGGAAATATGAACCCAAGGTTCCTAGAACATCTGATGTTTCAAGAAAAACTAGAAATCCAAAAATTTTTTTTTAAATGTGAACTCTCCCAATGTTTAAGTACCGGCAACTATTCAGTTGTTGTTGTTGTCATTGCTGTTGTTTCGGTGCCAAAACCCAGGATCAAATTTCATTTTTTTAAATTAGGCAGGCCATGGGGCGCCTGGGTGGCTCAGTTGGTTAAGCCGACTTTGGCTCAGGTCATGATCTTGTGGTTCGTGAGTTCAAGCCCCGCATCGGGCTCTTGCTGACAGCCTGGAGCCTACCTCGGATTCTGTCTCCCTCTCTCTCTGCCTCTCCCCGACTCACAGTCTGTCTCTCTTCTCTCTCTCAAAAATAAATGGATATTAAAAAAATTTTTTTAATAAAAAATAAATAATAAATAAAATTAGGCAGGCCAATTAAAATATATGCACAGGTCAAATGTAGCCTGTGAGCCACTGGCTTCCTTCTGTACTCTAGATCTGTGACCATGTCATTAGGCATTCTAATTCCTCACTTGAGCGTCAAGACATGTACTACCTTTTGAGCCTCATCTCCTGCCATTTTCCATGCACGCTCCCCCTCCCCCACTCAGTCTAGGCCATATGACATGACTTGCCAAACCAGGGACCCATGCCAAGTTTCGTAATGCTTTAATGTCTCTGTATGTGCTGTTCCTATTTCTATTCATTGAGCCAACAAATCTCCATTGATCAGCCAATCCAGCCCAGCACTCTGCTGGGTGCTGGGGACGTAACCTTAAACACCACAGGCAAAATTCTTGCCTTCATGGCACTTACATTCAAGTGGCAGAGGTAGACGCTACTCAATCACAGAAAGTAAATTTAAAATGTGATGGGTTTTAGGAATGAGCCATGAGAACATATAACGACATGAGCTAATCTGACCTGCCATGGGGATCTGGGAAGGCTTCCCTAAAGACGTGACATTTTCATATATCTGAAATTATAGTATACAGTATCCAAGGAAAAGAGGTGGTGGGGAAGGGAGGAGCTGTGTTGGGGGCAGGAGAGCAGTGATCGAAGTTCTGGGTAAGGAACCAGAAAGAGTACAGTCTGGAAGGAGGCAGGAATCTGGCTTCTTTGAGGAACTGAAAAAGGCCAGGGTCACTGAGCACAGGAACTGAGGAAGAGGAAGGTATGAGAAGAGACAAGAAAGTCAAGCGGGGCTGGTCATGCAGGCAGGGTGGAGCCAGGCATGTTAAGGGTTCTGGTCTTTAATCCTGAGGGTGATGGGAAGTCACTGAAAAGATTTTACAAAGGGTGTGTGTGTGAGAGAGACAGACAGACAGGCAGGCAGGAAGACATGATCAGATCCACATTTTGAAAATATTATGCTGGCTTCTGGGTAGAGAATACAGAAAGGATGCAGAAGTTCAAATGAGACATTATAGCATCTCAGATGGAGACAGAAGTGGTGGAGATAGAGAAAAAAAGGATGGGACCTGCAAAACAACAGGGTTTAGGCATGTATATGGTGGGGGTGAGGCAGTGGAGAGCAGTTAAGGATGGCTCCCAGGTTTCCAGCTGTGCAATGAGTTAGGGGTGCTGTTCTCTAAGATACAGGGCATTGGAGGAGGAGCAGGTTGGTGGTTAAGGCAACGGGGAGAATGGGAGTTTAATTATTTTGCAGATATTTACTTGGTCATCATGCATTTATCAAATGCCTGCTGTGTTCCAGCCTCTGCCTGTGTATACAAAAACAGAAATGTTTCTTGCCAATAAGCAGCTAAACTTCTGGCTGGAGGGACAGGTAGAAAAAAAAAAAAAGATGACTATAGTTCAAATATCATGTAGGCCTCACAAGCCTGTGGACTCCAACAAAGCCACGTGAACAGCAATCATCATCCTGAGCTCCTGTTGTTGGCCCTGCAAAGTCCCCTTTAAGTGTTCTTGGGACACTTTTAGGGACGTTTCACAAGTGGCTGTCAGATAAAGCAGTGGGTTAAGTCACGGGGCACACCAACCCTGCTCTGATCCCCCACTATCCCTACCAAATGAGGCACCGTCTGTGGGAATGCCAAAAGCACCTGGGGACTGGAATGAGGCAAGCAAAGACCAAAGCCTTCAGAAGGAATGCCTCCTTAAATTTTTCTGGCCCTGGGGCTTCCGAGGTGCTGGAGCAGGCCTGGTCCTGAAAAAAGGAGCTTATTAACGTTAGGTCATCTGGGCCCTGAAGCAGCGCTCCTAGGGGCTGCAGTTTGAATTCTGTTGGGAACATGTGGGGTTGGAGGGGTCTCTGACACAGCCAAACAAGCACGTAACAGGGGTGCAACTGGCTATCTAGATTCGCAACTCAGATGTTTGGGCTTGAGATCTACATTCCAGAACCATGAATATGAAAAAGGGAGAATAGGCACAGGGACCAAGCGCTACTGAACAACCAACATTTAAATGCCCTGCCCTCACTCCACCTGGCAAGTTCCCAAAGATCCAACTTCCTTAATTCATGTCTGTAGTTGGTCAATTCGTGGTAGTCCCTACTAGAACACTTCTCACTCTACATGGTAACCCTGGTTTTATTTGTCTCCTTCACTCAGCAGCGAGCTTCTTAAGGGCATGGATTCTCTCATTCAATGTTCAATCCCATGCCATTTTCATCTACCACATTGGCAAAGGCTAAAAATAACGGGAAGATGGTACCCAGAATTGATTGAGGAGAAGGAAGAAGAGAATGCTGCTTCCCCATCTGCTAGGTACAGTCTTTTTATGCCCTTTCTAGGAATTCGTCTATAGATATATTAGTGCACAAAAATGCTGTCCAATGATGTGCATTGCATTATGATTTGCCATACTGAAAATGTGGAATCACCTTTCCACATTTCCAAATATAGGCACCAGAGATTTATATTTCTATCAGAAGACAACTGGTTAAGGGCGCCTGGGTGACTAAGTATCCAACTCTTGATTTCGACTCAGGTCATGATCTCATGGTTGTGAGACTGAGCCCCATATCAGGCTCTGCACTGACAGCATGGAGCCTGCTTGGGATTCTCTCTCCGCCCCCACTCTCTCTCAAAATAAATAAAACTTAAAAAAAAAAAAAAGAACTGGTTAAGAGGTAGTTAATGGATGGGGCGCCTGGGTGGCTCAGTCGGTTAAGCGTCTGACTTCGGCTCAGGTCATGATCTCACGGTTCGTGGGTTCAAGCCCCGTGTCGGGCTCTGTGCTGACAGCTAGCTCAGAGCCTGGAGTCTGTCTTCAGATTCTGTGTCTCCCTCTCTCTCTGACCCTCCCCCACTCGTGCTCTGTCTCTGTCTCAAAAATAAACAAAAAAGATTGAAAAGAAAAGAGGTAGTTAATGGAATTCTAGGCAGGCAACCATGAAAAGTGAAATAGATTTATATATACTGAGAAGGGAAGATGACCAGAATATTTCATTTAAAAACAAGTACCAAAATTGTTTGTATAGTATGCTGTAATTCATGTTTAAAACAAAAAAGACAGACTTGCAGATAGATGTATTAAAATGTCTTGGCCGCAAGATGATACTATATGTTAGCTAACTTGACAATACATTTTTTTAAAATCTAAAAAAAGAAAAATGTCTTGGCTGACGTCAGCTCAGGTCATGATCTCATGGTTCGTGGGTTCGAGCCCCGCATCGGGCTCTGTGCTGACAGCTAGCTCAGAGCCTGGAACCTGTCTTCGGATTCTGTGTCTTCCTCTCTCTCTGACCCTCCCCTCCTCACACTGTCTCTCTCTCTCTCTCAAAAATAAATAAAACATTAAAAAAATTTTAATGTCTAGAATGCTACACAAGCAACCATTAGATAATGTCCTTTGGAGAAGGGCAGTCAAGGGAATGGGCAAAATTCTGGGGGGAATTTTACTTTTCACTATGCCTACCTTATGGTTGGATTTTTCTTAAAACGAGAAACATATATTTAAATATATAAATTTATAAATTTAAATTTATATATTTAACACATTTAAAAATATATATATATATTTAAATTTTAATGTTTATTTTTGAGAGAGAGAGAGAGAGAGAGTCATAGTGTGAGGAGGGGAGGAGCAGAGAGAGAGGGAGACACAGAATCCGAAGTAGGCTCCAGGCTCCGAGCTGTCAGCCCAGAGCCTGACGCGGGGCTCGAACCCATGTACCATGAGATCATAACCTGAGCCGAAGTTGGACGCTCAACTGACTGAGCCACCCAGGCACCACTGAAAATATACTTTTAAGGTTTTAAGTAATCTCTACACCCAGCCTGGGGCTTGAACTCAAAACCCTGAGATCAAGAGTCACATGCCCTACCGACTGAGACAACCAGGTGCTCCAGAAGCATGTATTTATGTAATTTAAAAAATCTTAGAAAAAAAATTTTAACATATCTTAGTCTTTTTTTTCTTCTCCACCCTCCACATATTTGGCACCAAATAGGTGTTTAAGATTGAACAGATGAACTACACTCTTGGAAGAGAAACTCTCCTGTTCAGGGCTGGAGTCCTTCTCTCAGGAAATGGCTGCAAAGCAGGGGAGGTAGACAGGGCTTGTGGATTCCCCTTTGGTGGCGATCACACAGCAGGCAGCTACAGGCAAACTTCAGTCTTTCCCAGCCCATCTTCATTAGGGACTCACACAAAAGTGAAAGTCTGCAATAAGGTACTCAATAAATGTGTGTAGTAATAATAACAATGGTCACTATTGCCTCTCAAGCACCTACTAATCGCCAGCAGGTGCTGAGTGCTTTAATCCTCACAGCCTGGAGGTATGCATTGTTCAGACTCCCATTTTATCAAAGAGGAGGAAGGAGAGGCTGAGTAAGGGTAAGTAATGTGCTCAAGCATCCAGCAGTTAAGAGCCTAAATCCATCTGAATCACTATGCTGTCAATTGCCCCTGCATCCTCCACCATACTAACTGGATTAGGGGAGGAAATAGGGTAAAAGTTACTTAGCCTTTTTGGAAACTCCCCCTCAAAACACAGTCTAGTTATACTCAGTGAATAGGAGACAGGATTCTAGAAAGCAGACGTTTCAGATCCACAATCAACATAAAGCACCCCAAACTCTTCATGGGACACTAAATGGCATAATAAGAATTACTTCTTTTGCTCGTAAGTTCTACTGTCCGGAGATTTACACTGGTATTTGACTACAACCATTCTGCAAGGTAGATGTCATTACCTCCACTTTATAGAAGAGGAAACTAAGACCCAGACAGGTTGTGCTTTTCCTAATGACACACAGCGAGAACAAGGCATTGCTGGGTTTGAATCTGTCTGCCTCACTCCAAAGTCAGTCCTTTCTACAAGGCTATACTGTTAATACCTTCAGGTGAACCTGGGGACGATGTGATACCGTGGTCAAGACAAAATCAGCTCCAGACCTCTGGGCTTTCAGGACAGGAATTACAACCCCCAGAGAACCCCCCTCAATCCCACCCCGTGCCACCAGCCCTACCCCCACCCCAATGGAAGGCTGCTGCATCACTTACTTGGTAAGTACATTGCAGTCTCACAACCTATTGCCTCAGAGATTATCTTTTGTGTGTCTCACCAGGAAGAAGACCTCAAATCTCCCTTCAACCCCACCCTTTTCACATAAGTAAAGGTTTGGCAGCCATCTGGAAAGACTGGTGATTCTAGTCTAGAAACCCACAGATACCACTACCCAGCTCCTTCTCAGACACTTCTTTATCAAAGTTTTATTAGCTTCAGCTCAAGGTACCTCCATCTGGGCATCTCATTACAGAGCAAGGACACTTCAGCCATTTGTAACACCACCCCCACCCAAGCAGGATTTTCAAGGACAGCAGCAGAAATGAGTTGCAAAAGAGCTATAAATCCACCTTGCCCCGCCTTCCCTCCTCCATGCGTTTGCTCTCTCAACCTACCTATTTCTTTACAGTCTGCAGTTGGATTACTCCCATTCCTTAAATGCATCTCTGAGGTTCTCGTCTTGAATGTTCATTTGTTCACACTTCCCTTTACCTGGAACTCATCCTCCCCTGGCCGAACTCTCCTGCCTTGAACTTCAACTGCACTTAATAGTCACATATCTTTTGGCCCTGGTCACATTACATTCTTAATTACAATTACTCAAAAACGTTTCCTCTCCTACCTATAAACTATACCTATGTGACCTCAAAGTAAAATACTGCCATAGAGATACAGAATACATCCTGATAGTTTATGGAGATATTTGTGTTTGTTCTCATTTCTGTGGGTAATTTCTTTTCCCCACCCCCAAGAAAGTAGCCAGGCCTTAAATGTTCCCCAGTTGAAGTATTCTAAGTTTCAGATCCAAAAATTCAACAGTTTTGAGCAACACAGAAGACAATGTTCAGAAATGGGTTTGAAACGCACGGTCTTACTAGGGGGACTGATCAAAAAGAAAAGGGAGGAGAGTGCTTTGAATGGGGGAAGCAAAAATCTGTGGAGGCAGAGAAAGGTTAAAGAAAGCACCAGGTTTTGAACCAGTTTATGGAAGAGTAGAGACCTAGGCTCATTTGCATATAGCACCCCAAGATAAGGAGACTACTGTGTGAGACGGTCTTATACACACACACACACACACACACACCTTGGCCTCGAGAGCAGTGGCAAGGGTCTTTTTGAGCAAGCCTGGAATGATCCATTGTGAAGGGTCCAACAGAGGCAAGGGGATTAGCACTCATATCAATAGAAGGAGCCACCCTAGCGTTACAACCATCACGGATTAAGGACCTCGCCTCCTGGCTCACTTTTTTTTTTGCAGAAGAAACACTGAAGTCAGCAGAAATCAGCCCCATATGTAAAGAACTAGAATGCTTCGTCTTTTAGAAGGCGACTTCTCAGACCAACAACGGCTAACCTTTTAGAGCCTACTATATTGGAAACCAGGGCATTTGACTTCTGGGGGTCCCTGCTTCGGTCGGGCGCCCTTTTCCTTGCTAGATTTCAGTTTTCCAATCGAAACCTTCCCTCTTAGTTCAAGTTCTCCAGTCTTCCCACTGACGCGTCCTTCCTCAATTTCTCCCCCCAGGCCCCTCATCTCGGAGTCAGGACTCTCCCTGAATCGTCCCTTCTTCACCCCCAGCTGCCCGCGTGTCCTGTCTCTACCCGCCCCCCCACGCCTCCCCGTTCCGGCATTCTCTCTCCTCTCTTCCAGCCCAGATCGCCACCATTCCCTCTCCTTTCCCTCCCGCGACCCCCAACTCGGGTCTCCTTTCATTTCCACACTTCAGTGAGCCGCCTCTCCACCCCACTTTTCCCCCCACTGCACCGCCATGGAGCACAACCCCCCCCCCCCGCAGCTCAGCCGTTGGCGGGGGCGTGGCCCTGCGAGTAACAGGTCTCCCGCCCCACACTCCGCGGGCCCGCGCGCAGACAAAGACATTCCACAGCCCCCGCCCCTCCGCGCACTCGGCCAGAGGGGGAGGAGACACGTGTCCCGCTAGCGCCGAGTCACGTGGAAAAGAAAACGAACGAAGCCCGCGGCCACTTGCGCACGCGCACAAGGCTCTGGCCTGGCGGGCTCTGAGGGAAAAGGGGAGCGGGGAGGCGACTTCTTCGGGCTCCGCGGCGGTGCGCAGGCGCCGTGGCCCGACTGGAGACTTTGTTCTCCGCGGAGAGACCCAAGGGCGGTGCCGGTGGCTGACTGCGCACGCGCGCCGCCTCATTTCCGGTGCTCTCTTTCGCTGGGTCGCTCGGGTCGGCTTCGGTCGCTGTCGCTCCCGCTCTCCCACCCCCGCCAACCGCCGCTCGGGCCTCTGCCGCTGCCGCGTTGCTTCCTCGATCCCTCGATCGTACATCCACCCCAATGCAGCGCCGGGACGACCCCGCCGCGCGCATGAGCCGGTCTTCAGGCCGCAGCGGCTCCATGGACCCCTCCGGTGCCCACCCCTCAGTGCGTCAGGCGCCGTCTCGGCAGCCACCGCTGCCTCACCGATCCCGGGGAGGCGGAGGGGGATCCCGGGGGGGCGCCCGGGCCTCGCCCGCCACGCAGCCACCACCGCTGCTGCCGCCCTCGGCCACGGGTCCCGACGCGACAGTGGGCGGTCCAGCGCCGACCCCGCTGTTGCCCCCCTCAGCCACTGCCTCCGTCAAGATGGAGCCGGAGAACAAGTACCTGCCCGAACTCATGGCCGAGAAGGACTCGCTCGACCCGTCCTTCACTCACGCCATGCAGCTACTGACGGCCGGTAAGCCGGGTCCCTCTGGGTCGCCTGGCCACCCGGGGGCATGGGTGGCAGTGGCTTTGTTCCTCCCGCTTCCCGCCCCCTCGGGGCCAAGGCAGTCGTGAACTCCCCTTCTCTCGTCCTCATCTTCGGGATCCTGGCATTCCGCACCTATCCGGGCCCGCGGTGCGAGGGAGAATTTCTAGGCTGCGGTGGAGGCCCGAAGGGGACTTGGCGATCTCTGAGCGCAAAGATCTTGATGGATAGCGCTGCGCTCCCCGCCCCTTTGCCGACCCTTCCCCCTCCCACTTCTTGCAGCTGCCCTGCGCTCCGAGTGTTCAGAGTCTTCCAGAAATGAACCTTTACCTCCCCCTACCCCCAAAGGGAAAGCTTTCTTCATTGCGGGTGGAGGTAGACGCCTCTGGTGTAGGAGGCAAAGCCGGCCCGAGCGGGGAGGGACCGTGGGAAGTGGGGGCGGAGGTGAAATGGGGTGAGGGTGGAGTGCCCTGTCCAGCGCGCCGCGGTCGCTGGGGCGGGATCGGACTTAGCGGTAACAGGAGCTTAAGTTGCTCGGAGGCAGAAGCAACCTGTGGGAATCGGAGCTTGAGGTTTTCGGAATCAGATTTCCGACTTCGGCCGATAAAGTGATAATTGCTACAGAGCCGGAAGGTTGTGGACCCCTTTCTTTTACAACGTGTTGTTCACCAGAAGGGGAAAAATAACTCTAGAGGCAGTGAAATGGGATAGGAGGAGGTAGAGGGTGGTTTGCAGGACTTTCCCCAACACGGTGGACAAAAATGGCAGGATGCTTGTGCCTGAAAGACTTGGTCTTTTTTATTTTTGCCTCAGTAGTGAAATAGATCAGAAATAATAGTCTTTGTTCGCTGTGTGTAGACCAACGCTCCTTTCCTGCCCTGCACTGACCAATCACCTTGTCGCTCTGATTTCTCCCGAAAGCTGTCTGTTTTGTCCCCGCTTCTAGTTACAACGTTGTTTTAATAAGTATTTCATATGATACCCGAAATTGTATTAATTAAGTAGAAAGTTGCAGTCTCCAACGCTAAACGAGTAGGTGGAGTCTTTGGCAAGGCTGATAGAATGAACAGATAGTTATGAAAATATCATTTCCCTCCCCTTTGTTCTCCAGCTCCCTACATTGGTGAGGGGTCTTCACTTTTTTAACTCCATAAACAAAGCTCCTTGTGGTCAGGAATAACATTTAGATGAACTGCTTACATTTTCAACTTGATGCTTTGCTGTTCTTGTAACACAGATTGTTTGAAACATTACTGTTCATTGTGTTTGGCAATATTTTTGAAGGCCAGGAATGCCTTTTTTATCTTTATATTTTTCATGCTGCCTTGCATATAGGAAACACCAGGTGTTTGAATCTGAAAGCATGGGCAGATGTAGGAATGTCAGCTAAATTCTAAAGGTTGACTTGGTAGTCTAATTTTTATTTTCTCTAATCTTTAAGCTGTCCAGATTAATAAATGCATGAGAATAACAAACTTTAGAACTTTAAGGTGTTGGCTTGGGTTTGAAATTCTGAGCCTTAACTACCTAGTCTTGGGAAGCTTTCTGAACCTCAGTAACCTTATCTATAAAGTGGGATGGTGAGTTGAGAGAATTAAATGGCATATAAAAGAACTAGCACCATTCCCTTTGGCCTGTAATCAGGTAATAACTTGTCACCACAGTTTTCTTCTTAGTTGTAAATCCAGCATACTGAATAAGATATGAAAACAAGGTATTTTTTGCCTAACCACACCAAATGTCTAGTACAGTGTTTGTCTTTTAAGTAAAAGATGGTTTCTTAGGTTAACCATCAAAAATTGTTGATCCTTTAAAGTTATTTACGAGGGTGCCTGGCTGGCCCAGTTGGTAGAGCATGGGACTCTTGATCTTGGGACTGTAAGTTTGAGCCCCATGTTGGGTGTAGAGATTCCTTAAAAATAAAAATATTTTTAGAAAGAGTTTTCACTCTTCTCTCACTGCTTAAATTTTGTAACAAGAGAGTGCTCTTCAATCTCCCCCCCCCCCCACTTGGGCTTTTTGGTGTCTTTGTTTTTTTTTTTTTTAAGCCAAACTGAACTTTTAATTGGAGAATTGGGGTTGAGGTAATGCTGGCTTATTGAAAGAACAGTCTTAGGAAGGGTATGTGGATGCTTCTTAGCATGGGTAAGTCTTGATATATGTTGGACCTGGATCATTTTTGAATGATCTGGGAAAGGGATTGTGAAGTCCACCAACTATGAGGAAGTGAGACTCTGAGAAGAAAGAATTGTATTATTTAAGCTCTGATAAGGATACATGTAAGAAAAATACAGTTAACACTGTGCCCGGCACCGTTCTTTTTACATCAAATATTTAGTCTTTGTGACAATACTATGAGGAAGTTACTCTTATCCTCACTTTTATAAATGAGAAAATCAAGGCACATAGAGATTAGTTTGTCTACAACAACAAAATTTGTAAGCAGCATAGCTAGGATTTGAAGTGAATCTGAGTCTGGATCCACACACCTAACTGTCCCCACCTACCCCACCCCTTTACTGTATATAGTACGTGCAAAAAATTGTACTTTAAAAATATTTTGTACTACTTGCGCAAAATATTGTAATTTATTTGAACACATTGGAGTCCTAGCTAACAGGACAGTAAAGATAATAAGGCCAGAAGAAGAAGAAGGAAACCCAGAGAGCGGAGCCTAGCTCTTGGGACTGACTTTCCTCCAGGCACCTCTGCGTATTTCCAAGGAGATGACTAAAGACCCAGATTGCTCTTCCTTCAGCAGTCACATACCTCTTCCTGTCTCTTTCCCAGTTTTACTTTATTTTGCTCTTACCAGCAGCTGATGCACCATTTATCGTAGTCATGTGTGTATTTGTTAACCACACCTCCTTCACAGCTAGAATGTCAGCTCTACCAGGGCAGGGATCTTTTGTCTGCATTGTTCACTGCTGTATCTCTTGTTCCTTGAAAAGTGCCACACAGAATGGCCTCTTACTAAATATTTGATGAATGAATATTCATCTTCATTGCATAATGGAAAAATATCAACATAGTTCTGAGGAATTTACATTTTGAACATAGACTTCTGTGTTAGCCAAATTGATATTCAAGCTGTGATGACCGTTAAATGCATTCGCAGACATGCAAGGAGTCACTTTACCCATGCTTGTTTTCTGAAACAAAAATAACTTATTTTGTGTTACAAATTTATATAATAGACAAAATGCTTTTTTGTGTACTAGTGTTTTTTTAATTCTACTTTGTGCAATTAGGAAAATATAAGTTAGTGTAAATGACTCAGAAGTAAGTAAACATTTTTAATAGATTTAACAGTCTCCAGAAAATCTTGAAAGTATACTTAGAAATCCATCATTCAAAAGCACTCAGTGGACCTTTAAAGACAAAGTCTGTCGAAACTTCGAAATACTTAATTCTTTTATTTCATTCACAATATGTCATAGCACTATATCTATTTCATTTCATTCTACACGGCTAGCAAAACCTATTAAAATCCGGGGCGCCTGGGTGGCTCAGTCGGTTGAGCGTCCGGCTTCAGCTCAGGTCATGATCTCATGGTTCGTGGGTTCGAGCCCCACGTCAGGCTCTGTGCTGACAGCTCAGAGCCTGGAGCCTGCTTCAGATTCTGTGTCTCCCTCTCTCTCTGACCCGTCCCTGCTCACACTGTCTCCTCTCTCTCTCTCTCTCTCTCTCTCAAAAATAAATAAAACATTTAAAAAAAATTTAAAAACCTATTAAAATCAGAAGGTGAAGTTGCAAAGGAATTCTAGACCAAATAGAGGTATAAGTATAAATAATAGAATAAAAAGGCAGAGGTTACAACTATTTGCAACAGTATTGTTGTTTACTTAGGAAAGTGGTCAGTGATGTGACTGATTACAATATAGAGATGTACAAATCAATAGGTTTCTGATACATGAACAGTACCCAGTTAGAAAAGAATTGACAAAAGCTCATTTTTAGAATAGTATCAAAAAAATAAAAATTAAAAAAAATTTAATGTTTATTTATATTTGAGAGAGAGACAGACTATGAGCTGGAGAGGGACAGAGAGAAAGAGACACAATCCGAAGCAGGCTCCAAACTGTCAGCGCAGAGCCCGATGCGGGGCCTGAACCCACGAACCATGAGATCATGACCTGAGTGGAAGTCAGATGTTTAACCGACTGAGCCACCCAGGCGCCCCTAAAAATTTTTTTAAAAGAATGTATCAGTTGCCTTGAAATTAGCAATAAAAGCCCATTCAAAATGTATGTGAATAATCATAACAATGAATAACATTAAATAATACTTAACCTTTGTAGAGCATGTAATATGTGCCATGAGATGTTTTACATTCGTTGCATCTTCCTGGCCATTCTATGAGGCAGGAAGAATTTTTTTCTCAATATTACAGATGAGGAATATTGTGATCACATATTGTCAACTTAAAATTTTACTGAAGGTGATAAAGGAAGATCTGAGTGAAAAGACAAATATGCCTTATGTCTTGGGGAGGTTGCAGACATGGGAGGAACTAGTGCTATAAAGATGATAGTACTTTTAAATGAACATGTTGATTTTTAATTAAGTCATACAAGACTTAGGGCTTGAGAGGATGAGAATTAGAAGGAACTCTTAAACATTGTTGGTGGAGGTATGAATTGATACAACCACTCTGGATAACAGTTGAGCATTTCATCTGAAACTTAAATTTCTTAAAATTCAGCAACACCATTCCTAGGAATATACTCATAGAAACTTTTGCACATGAATGCCTCATTCATAAAATGGTGCACCCTGTTCACAAAATGGTGCAACTTATTTCACCATTGATTGAATACTGTGAGCTTTCCAAAATGGGATAGTTATAAAGCAGTGGAAACGAAAACAGCTACAAGCTTTTACGCCACGGAGAAATGTTGGAAATATAATGTTAGAAAAGTAAGTCCTGTAAGGCTAGATACGTACAGTACAATATTATTTTTACAGAACATAATACCAGCAAGATTAAGCAAAATATTGTTAGCATACATTTTTTTCTGATAAAGCAGCTTTTTGCAAAACTAAGCATATGTTTACCATACTACTCAGCAATTGCACTCTTGGGCATTTATCCTAGAAAAATTAAAACTTAGTTTCACACAGACCTGTTCGTGAATGTTCATAGCAGCTTTATTCATGATAGCCAAAAACTGAAAACAAACCATATGCCTCCACTAGGTGAATAAACTGGTGCATTCATACCATGGAATACTACTCAGCAATAAAAAGAAATGATAAATGTAACAACTTGAATGGCTCTCAAGAGAAATATGCTGAGTAAAAAGAGCTCATCTCTAAAGGAAACGTAATGTATATTCCATTAATTTAACATTCTTGAAAATACAAAATAATAGAGGTGGAGAACAGACAAGTGGTTGCCAGTGGTGAGGGACAGTTGGCTACAAAAGGGTGGCACAAGGAATCCTTGTGATAGACCTGTTTTGCATCTTGACCGTGGTGGTGTTCACGTGACTGATTAAATTTCATAGAACTAAACACACATAAGTAGGTGTAAAACTGATGACCTGAATAAAGTCAGTAGACTGTATTAATTTCCTGGTTATGATGCTGTATTGTATATATGCAAAGTGTTATAGAGAAAACTGGGTGAAAGGTATAGGAGATCTTTTATTTCTCACAACTTTTATAAATCTATAATTATCTGAAAAAGCATTTTTAAAAAAAATAATTTTAAAATTCTAAATTGTATCCTAAGAAAGATTCAGGAGATTAATGGTCAATATACAATAATAGGGTTTGCCACTGTCCTGAAGTGTGAGGATTGAGCCCCTTAGAGTTCTCTTAACTCAAGCTTTGGGGGATTTTTCTGAACCAGTACCCACCCTCAGTCAGTACTGTATGTAAAATATTATGTTATCTTTTCCTAGGGAGATCATCTGTAGCTTTCATCAGATTCTCAACGGGGCCCATGACCCCAAAAAAGATTAAGAATCTATTGCTCTGTGCTCTTGCTTAAAATAGTAAGCAAGATAAATAAAAAGAACAGAATTTTTTTATACAAAGATAGGAAGCATACTGGACTTGGGATTCCAAAACATGGTACCAACAAAAAAGGTACAGGGCAGCGAATTAGAAAGTTGGGAATAATAAAGTCATGAATCTTGAAGGAAAGTTGAGGGTGTTAATGTTTCTTTCAGTAACGTTAGATGCCTATTGTGTATTAAGTAATTTACTAAAAATGGCAGGTACAGAATTTAGTGATAGAAGGGGTCCAGAAATCTTTAACAAGGGAAGGAGTAGTGTGGTTAGAAGTGCATTGGGAGTCAAGAGGAGGGCATGACCCCTGGCTTTTTGGAGCAGATATTCTATGAATCTTATTCTCTTATAAACACTATCTTTGGATGTGTTAGTCAGAAAATCTTGACCATTGTCCTGTTGCTTATGCAGCCCTTATCAAATGTTCAGTTAATAGAATGTACCTGGTAATTGTTTTTAGTTAAGCCAATCCAGATGATAAAGTTTGTATATAATTTCCCCAAACTTCTCTAGTATTAACATTCTTATGTTTGTTAAATCTGTTTTTCTTTTTTTATTATGCTCCGTAAAAAAATTTTTTTAATGTTTATTAAACATTAAACATAAACAGAGTGGGGGAGGGGCAGAGAGAGAGGGAGACACAGAATCTGAAGCAGGCTCTGGGCTCTTAGCTGTCAGCACAGAGCCGGACACAGGGCTGGAGTTCATGAGCCAGCCGCCCCCTATTATCCTACTTTTTAAAATAAGTAGGAAACACTAAGAGAGAGGTTTAATGACTTGCTCAAGGTCATGTTCCAAGCATGTAGCAGAACTGGGAATCAAACCCAGTGCTGTCTAGCTTTAAAACTCTTGCTCTTTCCTCTGAGGCATACATTTAAGAAAACAATCCTCATCCTTTAGAGCTTACAATCTGGTTGTGGTAAGATCTACCAAAAAGGGAGTGATTAAGTTAGAGTAAGAGAAATGCCGTAAGATTTAGTTGAATTTGCTCCGACTGATGGAAGGGAGTAACCTGAATTTAAGTACCTGCTCTGTCACTAACTAGTTTTGTGATCTTGGACAAGTTACATAACTTTTCTGAGTCCAGATGCTTTTCACCTGTTAAATGGGGATAGTCCTGGTTAAAAGACAAAATGAAACAATACAAAATTTCTGACCCATAGAGGCACTGGGTAGAATGTGATTATTGTAAGCACCTGGCTAAAAAACAAGTGGGTCCCCTCTCTGTGTTGTTTACACCATAACTCTTCTCTCTTTGGCTCTGGGGACGCACAGGGTCTCCAGAGGCCCAGGTGAAAATCACTTAAAGGAGTTAGTTTCAGAAAGATTGTCTAGAAAGTACTTCTGCCTGAGGGTTAAACCATTTTTAGGAAGCTTCTTGATTTTTTTTTCTTCCCAATACAGCCTACTCCTGGCTCTCCAAGAAAAGTGAGGCCAAGGAGAGACATACGGAATTCGAAAAGAAAAGCAAGATCAGGCTACTATACATCTGAAGCCCCCACAGAGTCCTTTCATTGGCTTTAACCTCCTGACCGTGTCTGAGGGTAGAACTGTACTTCCCAGCATTTTACAAAATCAACTCTTCCTTGCGGAAATAAAGTGCCCTGCTCCGTCCAGAAACTCATTGAGAAGCAGTAATAAAAGCCTGAGGTTTGAAATTAGAGAAAGCCTGGGTTTTGATCCTTATTCTGGTACTTTAACAGCTTTGTGACTTAGAGACTTTTCTCTGAGTTTGTTTCCTCATTTGTAAAATGGGGATAGTACCAGCTACTTCATTGAGTTATTTTGTAGGATAAATGAGATAGTATTTGTACAGTATTTGATACATAGTAGACACTAAACGAATATTCAGTTCTTCCCATTCCAAACATGGAAGATGGCCCCTCTTAGAGACGTCGCCTCTTTGTGTTTTCCTTTCAAGGCTAAACTTCCCTGATTCTTTCATCTTTTCAATTCTTAGTTTTGTGTAAATCGTTGTTCTGTGTGTTCTCTAAAAATGCTCTAATACTCTTAAAAATTGTGAGGGATTCTAATTAAGATATGACTAGTACAAAATATAACAAAAGATCCTGTTAGAAATTCACAGGATGCATCACATTGCATAAGAACAAATCTTTCTAGGGGCGCCTGGGTGGCTCAGTCGATTAAGCATCTGACTTCGGCTCAGGTCATGATCTTGCGGTTTGAGTTCAAGCCCCACATCGGGCTCTGTGCTGACAGCTCAGAGCCTGGAGCCTGCTTCGGATTCTTTCTCCCTCTCTCTCTGCTCCTCCCCTATTCATGCGCTCTCGCGCTCTCGCTCTCGCTCTCTCTCTCTCAGAATAAATAAACATTAAAAAAAATTGTAAAAAAGGATAAATCTTTCTACTGGGTTGAATTTTTGGAACCTTGTTTCCTATAGGAATACAACAGATTAATAGGCTTTAAGTCTTCTTGCACTGGCCAAGTGAAGTTTCTGGAAAATGGTATAAAATACAGCTGAAGGGCCTAACTAGATGGTAGCAATTAAGACACAGAGAGACAGATAAAGTGAAGCATGTAATTTGTTCCCACATTTTTAGAAGCTCCTCGGTGATGTTTTCAGATCACAAATGTGGCATCTTTGTTCCTAGGACTTTTGAGGATTGAGTACCCAGTTTTTCAGTTTTGGAAACTCAAGAAGAGGATGTATTCAGAGATGATAGGCTCAAAACTAGTGACTAGAAAAAGCTAATATTAGCAGTATGTGGGAGGAGGGAATCGAGGTCATGATATACCAGCAGTAAAACAACAAACAAATAGGGTGTTGTATGAAACATTTAGTCAGTTAATTGTAAGGTCAAATTTGTTTTCTCTTCCAAGCAGTGAAATATAGGAGTGTGAAGAGCACTGTTGTCTATAGTTCTTCCCATAGAAGTGAAGGTTTAGTTAAGAATATTTATGGGGCACCTGGGTGGCTCAGTCGGTTAAGCATCTGGCTTCTGCTCAGGTCATGATCTCATAGTTCGTGGGTTCGAGCCCCGTGTTGGGCTCTGTGCTGACAGCTAGCTCAGAGCCTGGAGGCTGCTTCGGATTCTGTGTCTCCCTCTCTCTCTGACCCTCCCCTGCTCACACACTCTGTCTCTCAAAAAAATAAAGAAAAAACATAAAAAAAAAAAAAGAACATTTACAATATGGGGGCTCCTGGGTGGCTCAGTTGGTTAAGCATCAGGTCTTGATCCTCAGGGTCGTGAGTTCAAGTCCCACATTGGGCTCCACGTTGAGTATGGAGCCCACTTTAAAAAAAAAAAAGATTCACAATATGATTAACAGTTTTAATTGTCAGAAAGCAAGGGAGTATGTGCTCTTGGGTGTAAGGTTAGCTCATCACATACTGTAATATCTGAAATTAGACTTTTTAATAAACAGAATACTTCAGTTTGAAATTCTGAATTCTTACGAAATCCATCAAAGTCAAAGCAATTTTTCTTCATTTGTATTCTTCACAACTGGACTTAGTCTAAACCGTACTTTTGAAAACTGTTAAAGGTATGCGTTTGAATAATGTGTTTGAAGTAGTATATCTCCCCCCACCCCTTCAGTAATCTCCACACCCAATATGGAGTTTGAACTTACAACCCTGAGATCAAGAGTCCCATGCTCCGCTGACCAAGCCAGTCAGGTGCCCCTGAAGTAGTATGTCTTTCTATCTCAAACCAGTGACTTTCAAAGTGTGATCCCTAGATCAGTAATACCAGCATCACCTGGTAACCTGCTAGAACTAAATTCCTAACACAACTCCTAGACTGGGGTTGGGACCAGCAATCTAGTTTAATAAGCCCTCCAGGTGATTCTGATGCATACTGAAGTTAACCCTTACCTTAAAATTATAGAAGATAGAAACAGTGTGGAAATAGTATATAAGGAGAACATTCTACATGATTTAGAATTTTCTGATGATTTTAGGGAGTATAAATTTTTTTAAACTCTTTTCAGTGGACCGTATAACCTTTTAGTTGCCTGCACACACCACTCCATCACTGTTTGTACTCCTGTCACTTATCTGTACTTCATTGCCAACTTCTTAGACCATAGACTGGAAATGTCAGTGTGTAAACATAGTGAAGGTGGGGATCATATCTGACTTGTCTGTTGTATTTCCTGTACTTTGTGGGATAGATGTCTGGCCCTTATTAAGTCTTCCATAGTGGTTAATGATCATCCTGTATCTCTCCCTTCATCTGCCTCTCCATAGGAAGCACTCAAACACTTCGAATGAGTGAATGAGTGAATGAGTGAATGAGTGAATGAATGAAGTTCCCTAATGATAGGAAATCTTTTTGAATACTAAGTTTATATCTGATGAAACTATCAAACTATCTTGACCTGTGAATTGAAAGTACCTTGGTGCATTTTTTCATTTAGGACATCGAGTTTGGGCTAGGTAATGTTGCTTGTATATTAAGCACGTCCTAGGAAATGGTTTTTGCCTAGGAAATTAACATTTTTAATGTTTATTTTTGAGAGAGAGAGAGCATGAAGAAGGGAGGGTCAGAAAGAGAGGGAGACACAGAATCCAAAGCAGGCTCCAGGCTTCGAGCTGTCAGCACAGAGCCCAACGTGGGGCTTAAACTCACAAACTTCGAGATCATGACCTGAGCCAAAGTCGGATGCTCAACTGACTGAGCCACCCAGGCCCCCCTCTAGGAAATGGGTTTTAATTAGCATGTGTGCATATGTTATCCTACTCTGTCTTTATAGCAACCTCATGAGGTAGATATTGCTTCTGTTTTACAGATGAAGAAATCAAAAATTACAGCAACTGAATAACTTCTCAAAGTTCACAAAACTAGTGAGTGGCAGACTAAGAACCATGTCTTACAAACTCCTAAGGACTACTGTCATCCAAAGCACTACTGTCACAGTGGACTGAGTTTTGTGTCTTCATCAAGATACGACTTTGTGCTTTTTCTTGATGCAGACTTTTTTTTCCGTACATTTATCCCTTTTCCCCATCTCTGCACATTGGTTTTGTTAAATCCATTTATTCTTAGGAAACATTTGAATGGCTCTAATGTAGCGGTTTCAGGTGGGGGTGGAAAAGCAAACTGCTTTCATGAGAAGTAGGCTTTGGGTTTCCTAGTCAACTCTCCACAGCTTTCGTGCTTTCAGCCAGTCTCTGTCTGAAATTAGCACATTCATCTGAACTATTTGGTCTTAGACTCTGTTAATGCTTTATGCAGACTTGGAAATTTGCCTTTAGTTATCAGACAAAACTAAATTCTGTTTGTCTTATTCAGAAATTGAGAAGATTCAGAAAGGAGATTCAAAAAAGGACGATGAGGAGAATTACTTGGATTTATTTTCTCACAAGAACATGAAGCTGAAGGAGCGGGTACTGATACCTGTCAAGCAGTATCCCAAGGTAAGGCAAAAAGTGCCTCACTTCGTCATCTTTGTAGGTATGAGAGTCATGGACTATAACAAAGACTTCTGGAAATTGTGATGCATCAGATACTTGAGCCTGTGAAGCTTCTTTTCTAAATATTGCTTCTTGCAGTATTTGTTTCTGGCAGCTGAAACATCTACATCCATAAACTAACAGCATACCTATAGCCAGGAAGGAAATATAATCAACTTTATTACCAAAAAGAGTTTCTTTCTCAAATGTTTGTTCATCCTCCAAGTTAAAAGAGAAAAATTGAAGAGTTGCTCTCTGTCAAAAGATTGACATGGGGGGAAGAATTGACATGAAATCTAAGTATAGGAAATGTAACAAATCCTTGATGAGAAGAAGTTAATTTTATTTCTTGCTTAACATTTTGCTTTTAAATAAATATTTTCTTGTTTTTCTCCTCCTCCTCCTTTTCCTTTTTTTACATTTTTTTTTTAATTTTTAAAATTTATTTATTGTTTAATTTACATCCAAGTTAGCATATGGTGCAACAGTGATTTCAGGAGTAGATTCCTTAATGCCTACCTTACCCATTTAGCCCATCCTCCCTCTCACAACCCCTCCGGCAACCCTCTGTTCTCTATATTTAAGAGTCTTTTATGTTTTGTCTCCCTCCCTGTTCTTATATTTGCCTCCCTTCCCTTATGTTCATCTGATTTGTATCTTAAATTCCTCATATGAGTGAAGTCATATGATATTTGTCTTTCTCTGACTAATTTCGCTTAGCATAATACCCTCCAGTTCCATCCATGTAATTGTAAATGACAATATTTCATTCTTTTGATTGCCGAGTAATACTCCATCATATATATGTACCACATCTTCTTCTTTTTTATTTTTAAGCAAAGAAATTAGGTCTATTTAGTTTACCAAACAAGTACTACAAAAGAACGCCGTTTGTCTGTTCTGAGGTCACTGCGTTAAAAATATTTATGTGTGTTAAAGTACTAAGGATACAATCCTTAGTGTGTGATAATGTGGAAAAAGCACCAGATTACATTAGGAAACCCAAGTTCAAGTCCAGGAACTGCTGCTTCCTAGTCGTATAATCTTAAACTATTCACCTTTTCAGTATATCCTCAGTATATCCTTCAGTAAAATGGGAATGGTAACTCCCTCCTATTGTATAGGGTTGTTGAAGACCACATGAGATAATACATATGGAAATGTTTTATAGGAACATGGGTATTTAGACATCTTTTTTTTTTTTTCAAATTTCTATTTAAAGTCTAGATAGTTCACATATAGTATAATAGAAATCTGCTTTTATTTTCTGTCAGTTCAATTTTGTGGGGAAGATCCTTGGACCACAAGGGAATACAATCAAAAGACTGCAAGAAGAGACAGGTGCAAAGATCTCTGTTCTGGGCAAGGGCTCAATGAGAGACAAAGCCAAGGTAAGCTCACATCAGTGAGGCAAGAAGACATGCCTTCTGGAAGCCAGCACTTGTATATGTACAAAATGTGAATCCTTTACATTTTCATTGGATATAAGAGATTATAGACCAGGTTAATTTGTTTGGCAACCTTGGAAGAGCCTAGATGTGCCCTGCTGATTTTTGTTTTGTTTTGTTTTGTTTTGTTTTGTTTTGTTTTTTCTGGCCTTCAACTGCATAGTAATGGAAGCAGCAGGAGCAACTTTCTAAGCTCTTCTAGGAAAACTTGGAAGGGGAGCTAGATGTACTAAAACTTATCCAGACTAAAGACACTAAAATGTGAACAGTACATTCCCTTTCCAGTAATGTAGAAAAGTGAGAGCAATAATGTTGTGAGTGCAGGTGAGTCTGAGGACGAGTTGTCTGGGTTTTTTGTTTGTTTGTTTGTTTGTTTTTTAATAGCCAGCTGGAATGTGAAGCCCACTAAAAGAATTTCAAAAGGAACCATGAATAATCCCAACAACAGAACCTAATGCTTATTTTTTTTCCATGTCATAGCCCCATAGGCTTTGTATTTGTAAGTGCCAAAAAAATTCCCACTAAAACAGTATTGGCTTCTAGGGTCAGCTCTTTGGATGAGACATACCAGGCACAGCCTAAAACTTAAGTCATTCAGGGCTCCTTTTATGTAGCTTAAATTGGCAAACATTGTTTTCTCAGAGCCTCTTCTTTTGTCCCCTTACATTTCTCACTAGATGGTACAGTTAGGGTTGAAGTATGTTATTCTAGCTAATGAGATTTACATGAAATTTTCTTCACTCTATCCTGACTTCTTTTTCCTCCCTTAGAACTCCCCAGACCATATAAGAAAATAAGACCTGGTGCTGGGACACCTGGCTGGCTCAGTCAAGTAGAGCATGCTACTCTTGATCTCAGGGTCGTGAGTTCAATCCCCAAATTGGGGCTAGAGATAACTTAATAAACAAACAAAAAAAAAAAGTTAGGGGCACCTGGGTGGCTCAGTTGGTTAAGCATCTAACTCTTGGTTTTAGCTTAGGTCATGATCTCATAGTTTGTGAGTTTGAGCCCCACATCTACCCTGGCAGCATGAAGCCTGCTTGGGATTCCCCCCTGCCTCTCAGCCCCTTCCCTGCTTATGCTCTCTCTCAAAATAAATAAATAAACATTTAAAAATGGAGCGGGGGCCTTGGTGGCTCAGTTCGTTAAGCATCTGACTTTTTTTTTAATGTTTATGTTTTTTTTTAGAGAGAGAGAAAGACAGACAGACCTTGAGCGGGGGTGGGGCAGAGAGAGAGGGAGATGTAGAACCTGAAGCAGGCTCCAGGCTCACCTGTCAGCACAGAGCCTGATGCGGGACTCGAACGCACAAATGGTGAGATCATGACCTGACCCCCAAGTCAGACGTTCAACCAACTGAGCCACCCAGGTGCCCCAAGCGTCCCAGCTCTTGATCTCAGTTCAGGTCATGATCTCACAGTTTCATGAGATCAAGCCCAACATTGGGGTCTATGCTGACAGCGTGGAGCCTGCCTGGGATTCTCTCTCCCTTGTCTCTCTGCCCCTCCCCCACTCGCACTGTATCTCTCAAAATAAATAAACATTAAAAAAAGACACATTTTTAAAAATAAAAGTTAAAAAAAGAAGAGCTGGTGCTTAACAGCTCTACCTGGGATTTATTTATTTATTTAAAAAATTTTAATGTTTATTTTTTTATTTTTGAGAGAGAGAGAGACAGAGACAGAGTTTGAGCAGGGGAGGGGCAGAGAGAGAGGAGACACAGAATTCGAAGCAGGCTCCAGGCTCTGAGCTGTCAGCACAGAACCCGATGGGGGGCTCGAACTCACGAACTGTGAGATCATGACCTGAGCCAAAGTCAGACACTTAACTGACTAAGCCACCCAGGTGCCCCTCTACCTGGGATTTAAAAGCAAATGTTTGGCAACGAATGGATGAATGAATGCATGTGTGCTTGGCAAACTGCTGATATCTGAATGGAGACTGGAATTGAGTCTCTTCTATACCTTCTAATAAGAGCTGCGATGAATACACCAGGAATTCAAGATGGTAGTTAACTGTTAGTAGCAGACCAATTATAGGTTTAGTAGGTTGTGTGAATTACTATTCTCCAGACCTTGTTTTGCTTTCTTCTTACACTTCACTATTTTTCTCATATGTTTAGGTTATTTCCTGCTGTCTCTTTGGGCTGGAGGTAATGGCATCATTTTCTCGCATTCCATGTGATGCGATGTTTTTCTGCATTGTTTCCGTAGGAGGAAGAGCTGCGCAAAGGTGGAGATCCCAAATATGCTCACTTGAATATGGATCTGCATGTCTTCATTGAAGTCTTTGGACCCCCATGTGAGGCTTATGCTCTTATGGCCCATGCTATGGAGGAAGTCAAGAAGTTCCTAGTACCAGTAAGAAAATCCACATTCTTTATCTCTGAGCAAGAGAGAACCGGGATCTTGTGTTGTTAAAGCAGGGGTTCTTAATCACTGTCTCTGCATAATCTGAAATTGGATATCGAATTCTACATTTATGTTCATTTTTTGGAAGTAGTCTGTTAGTTGTACCTAGTTCTCAAAGCACTGTGCCCAAACCCACTCTACCCCTCCTTGTTTAATGTGGTTTTAGTTCTGTAGCACTATCTGTTGTCAGTATCTTGGGTCCATAGGGTGTCTGACATTTTAACATCTGATTAAAAAAGATCTAACAGAGTCTTCACTGAGCTGAGTGTATTGGTACTAGTGTTGAACCAGGAGGTTATGATAAGAAAATGGCTAAGATGGTCATAAACCCCCCTCCCCATACTCAAGGAATTGTGTTCTAGACTCTAGAGAGTGTAGAGGATTAACAGCAAGAAGATTCTAACATCCAGTGTTAATGGATTAAATTTTGACCTAGGTACATTCAGGACTTTTTCTCCTGGAGGAATTTACTTACATAGAGTTTGATTTGAAAGAGGCATGATTGTTAAAGGCTTGACTATCAGTGATATTAAACAGATTGGTGTGCCTCTCCTTCTGGAATGTAACTGTGGCCCAGGAAGAGTTGGGACAGACCAGGTTACATGTCTTGTGTAATTATTACCACCTGGTCAGAGGATCCATTCTTTGAATAAGTAGAAAATGGTGTGATTCTTGCCTTTCAGCAAGTCCTGCTAGTTGTCAGAGTTAACATACTACAGTTGAATATTTAACGACCAAGGATGAATCTGGAACCTTAGGAAGCATTGAAATACTATTAACTAGAATTGGGTAAGCATCGTGTTTGCATCACTAAAACTAGGAGGAGGTGAGATACAGTTCTTGGTTTTCTGTGAACGTAAAATGAAGAGTTGGAACTAAACGTGGTGTCAGAGGATGTGAGAATAGGTAGAGCAAAAGCTTACAGGCAGTGTGTACCTATAATGCTGAGCTCCAGGAATTCCAGCACTGTCGCAGCTGTCTCAGCAGCTGCTTTGCTTCCAAGTACCTCGTCTTCGTTAGAATGTTTAAACATGAAGCAGCCAATTTAAAATAATCCTAGAGAAAAAAGAGCTGGTAAATTTTCCCTTGATGGAGTTCTTTTTACTTGTTTTGAGTGTTATATTGAAGCATCCTAAGCCACCCAGTTTCTGAAGGAATAGGGGGAACGCCCGTCTCCTCTTTCTCCTTAGTCTCAGCATATTTCTCAAAAGGGGTAGCTTTACAAGGCTTTCGTGTAAGTGGATCTTCTGAAAAGATGCCTGCCAGGCAGATCTGAGTTTCCTTAGCCAGAAGAATCTAGGCAAATGGGCTGTCATTGGTCACTTGACTCTCCAGTGTGGGTCTCAAGCGGCAGTAATGTGTAAGGTAGGAGGAGGTGAAGAGTAAGGGGCGTGGCATCTCTGTGGAGACGAGAATCCTCTCTTCTTGAAGCTCTATCCACCTGGGATATATAAAAAAGCATGGAGTGTTAAAACTGAATGGCTCTCATCAGGAAATATGTGAAAAGATATGCAAATGGCATTTGACTCAGTTCTTCCCTCTTGTGAAGACAAAAAAGTGAGCCTATTTTTGCATCCATGACCAGAGCCTCCGTTTTCCCCTTAGAACCATTAACTGTACCAGAGAGGCTTCCTGGTACAGTAGGAAGAGCACTGGACTGGGACCTTTATCTGCGTCACCTTGGACAAGTTATTATTTCACTTTTCTGAGCCTCAGGTTCCTTGTTCATCCCAAACATTTGTTAAGTATCTGGTAGGTGCCTAATACTATGCTTGGGTCTGAAGTTACAAAAATGGCTCCTTTCTCACAATCTAGTGAGAAAGACAGACGATACTAAAATGACGTGGTAAGTGCTTGGGTAGGGAAAATACACAGTGCTACGGAAATAAGAGGGAGTGGGGGTGGTCTCAAAGAAAGTTTTTCAAAAGAGATAATATTTTAAATTAAGTCGTCTAAGAGTGAGTTCGAGTGTTTCAGGTAGACAAAAAAGGCAGTATAGTCTGATGATTCAAAGCCTAGAGTTTGGAGACAGGTAATTCTGAATTGACATTGAGTGCCACTTACTAGCTCTGTATCCTTAGGCTGGTGGCTTTATATGCCCTGATTCTGTTTCCCAACTGTAAAATGGGAAGATCTGCCTACTTAGTTCAGGGTTATCTTGAAGATTAAACCGCAGAATCTATAGAGAGCTTATTATAAAGTGCTCAGTGCATAGAGCCTAAGTAATGATAGTGGCTTTTACTATTCTAGGAAGAGGAAGCTATTTCTAAGAATGGATGTAAAAGTATGCCAGGTTCTGAACTACAAGTCATTTCACATGGCTTGAAAAGGATGTTATCCATGGAGAGTGGATGGAAGTGATCTGGAGAGCTAGGTAGGGACCAATGATCAAGAGCTTCAGCTTAATAATGAGGGGTCTGCCATCAGCACTTTCCTCGAAGAGGTGACAGGTAGGGTGCCATTTGACTTCAGAGAATGCATGACCTGAGACTTCATGCGGGCATTCAGATCTGGTCTTAGCATCCAAGGCTAATGTGGGCTGGATGACTTCTCAGCAGAAGGTGGAGATGTGGCACAGTACTCCTCATGATCTTTCATTTGCAGGATATGATGGATGATATCTGCCAGGAGCAGTTTCTAGAGCTCTCCTACTTGAATGGAGTACCGGAGCCCTCTCGCGGGCGTGGGGTGCCAGTGAGAGGCCGAGGAGCGGCACCTCCTCCTCCACCTGTTCCCAGGTAAAAATAATGGAGATGATTAGAAACAGAATGTAAATTTGACTGCCAGTACCATATCTCTCTTAGTGGTGCTCCAGCTTAGAAGGGGGCCTCAGGATTTGTGCCATCAAGAGTGGAACAGTAGATCTCAGCACTTTGGTCATAGTCAGTGCGGCTGTCCTGTTGAAACTTTTGTTTTTTTAATTTTGGACAGTTCTAGGATTTTAAAACGGTCTCTGACTCCAGAATTTTACCTTTTGTGACTGACCTTTATTGAGAGTTCCAACTTTCCAAAGTAATAGCCCACTGATGAGACATTCACAGGTCCACTGTGGGCCTGGGTCCTTTACCCATCTATACATTCCTCTGTGTTTTAATAATAGTCGATTGAAGGCATTGTGAAATCTGAACATTAAACTGATCTGTCTTCTAAAAGCTCTATTTAAAATAAATTTTGGGGGGCACTTGGGTGGCTCTGCTGGTTAAATATCCAACTCTTGATTTCAGCTCAGGTCATGATCTCATCATTTGTGAGCTTGAATCCCATGTGGCCTCATGTGCTGTCCGCACAGAGTCTGCTTTGGGATTCTCTTTCTCCCTCTCTCTCTGCCCCTCTCCTGTGCGTGCTCTCTCTTTCTTTCTCTCTCTCAAAATAAATACTTATTTTTTTTAAGTTTATTCTTTAAAAACATAAAAATAAATTCTCTTTTGCAGGGGCCGTGGTGTTGGACCACCTCGGGGGGCTCTGGTGCGTGGTACACCAGTGAGAGGAGCCATCACCAGAGGTGCCACTGTGACTCGAGGAGTGCCACCCCCACCTACAGTGAGGGGTGCGCCAGCACCAAGAGCGCGGACAGCAGGCATCCAGAGAATACCTTTGCCTCCACCCCCTGCACCAGAAACATATGAAGAATATGTAAGAAGTTTGAATAGTGTACCATTTCCCAGTACCTTAGAAGGTTGCCAAAGGAAGTTGAATGACAGGACCGAGGTTCTTAGCATAGGTGGCAGGGACTGCCTATAAGATCTGGAATCTGCTCTCTTCTCTTGCAGTGACTATTAACACTACGAGAAGATTTTTCTATTTTAAACATGGTTTATTATGTGTGAATAGATTCCACAGGAAATAGGCTATGCCTTGATATATGCAGTGTTTTACTGAGGGGTCTTTTCACTAGTTAATATTGATAATGCTAAAATTCAACTTTTCACCTTGTTTCCTGCCCACATTTTTGCTTTGGTTGGTGGTTCAGTTTTGTTTGTTTCTTTTTTTTTTTTTTTTTAATGATTCATTTATTTTTTTTACTTATTTATTTTTTAACATTTATTTTTATTTTTGAGAGACACAGATATAGAGTGTGAGTGGGGGAGGGGCAGAGAGAGAGGGAGACATAGAATCTGAAGCAGACTCCAGGCTCCGAATTGTCAGCACAGAGCACGATGCGGGACTCGAACTCTCGGACCATGAGATCATGACCTGAGCCAACGTTGGATGCCCAACTGACTGAGCCACCCAGGCACCCCAGTTTTGTTTCATTTGAAAAGAAAATAAGCCTTTCTCTCTCAGTCATTCCATGGGTGTTAATTTTGGAGGGAAATTCTGCATTCTATTAATCCAGAAGCCTGCCGGACTCCCATGGGATGTAACTACCTCCCCTACTCTGTGTGATTCTGACTTTCTGTTTCATTTTTTGTTCTAGGGATATGATGATACATATGCAGAACAGAGTTATGAAGGCTACGAAGGCTATTACAGCCAGAGCCAAGGGTGAGTCAGGCAACAGAAGTGCCATTTTGTGTCCTAGGGACAGACGGAGGGAGCTGGAACAACAGAGAGGTTTAGGACGCACACATCTAGGGAGCGATGTGGGTTCCCTTTGGAGGGTATCTCCTTTCCTTTCCATGTGTGTAAGGCACCCGGATCTGTTAGGTTTAGATAATTGTGAATCTTATGGTGTAGAATCTGGGAATAGCAAATGGAAAATTCCTGACCTGTGACCACATGGAAATAAAGCGAAAATGCCTTTAAAATTGTTTTGATTTATTATATAAGAATATCACAGCCACATCAAAGGTGCATAAAAGCTTAAAAGGAAGTTAGAATCCCACTACCATAAGTAAGGTTATTTTCTGCGCTTTTCTTAAATAACGTTTTTTGTGCATATGCGTTTTATCTGTGATTGATTGAAAGTATCGTAATTCTACAGTGGGGACGGAACAGCATGTTTGTTTATTCTCTTCCAGCAAGCCCTATAAATGTGTGTCGTATGCACTGTGATTAGGATGGTCAGTTTGGGATTTTGCTTTTTCACTTTAACTGTGGTATCCGTTTTTCTTTGCTATTATTGTCATTTTTTATAAATACATAGTACATACATGTTTTGGAAGTATTTTCTGGTGTGGAGATGGAGCAGAATTAGCATTTTCCTGTATTACACATGTAGTAGAAGGACTGAGACTTAGGGGGAGGTGAAACCGAAACAGACTTACTCTCGAGCTTTCTAACACTCTGTCTTTGGCTTTCAGGGATTCAGAATATTATGACTATGGACATGGGGAGGTTCAAGATTCTTATGAAGCTTATGGTATGTCCTTATTTCTGTGGTGGGCAGAATGTGCAAGTAAGTGCCTGGGAGAGTGCTGGTGACTGGATTATTGGGGGTCTGCCAGTCACACACCTAAGAAGAAGCTTTCAGACAGCTGAGATGTTGGTAGACATGACAATAGCAGTGCTGCCCTTACTTAAATTGTGCGGAGTGTCCTAGGAAGAGGAGCTCCTAAGGTGAGATGGGGTTACTGTGACTCTTGGAAAACTAAGCAGATGTCTTAAACTAGGGCTCAGGTCCAGCTTAGCCTGATTGGAGCAGCAGACTATTAAGCCACTGTTGATCTTTTTCTGCTTCAGATCAGGAGAGATGGCTAGACCTAGGTCATGTCGTAGGGCCCTTGCTGCTGGTGCCGAGGCCACGCTGGCAGATAACAAGAACTCAATCATATCCAGCTTTATTCTCCAGCCCCCTCTTTGTGTTTAAGAACAGTTTTGGATCTCATCAAAAAGAATCTGTGTAGAGGAAATGTTAGCTGCAGGGAAGCTAGATGGCAAGTAGCTCGCCAGGGCAGGCTGGGTATAAGAACAGTGCCTGTCAGTCTCAGATATGAGGCCGTAGGGGCTGGAGCCAGTTCAGGGCACTACTGGCACCAAGCTCCTTACTGGCTTGGAGACCTCTCAACTCAGTTCTTGATCCCAGGGGAGCTATGAGGCTGGAATGGCAGCAGGACCAAGCTGTCTTCCCTGAGGTTTAGTTGAAAACACATTGCTCAAGAGTGTCCTCAAGAGCCAATTATGGCCCTGGGTTAATGGGCCCCAGAGGGAGTGCCGCGTGGCAGTGGGTGCAGGGAGAGGAGGCTTTGAAATGCAAGGTATTTTCAGCATACCTGAGGGAATGCCAGTCCTCGGCAAGGGGCTCATCAGTTGACAGTTCATCTTAACACACTAGTTAACAGTCTCCCTTTACTCCTAGTTGAAAAGAGGGGGTGGGGAGCCTTTTAGAGCTCCCACAGATAGAAAAGCTGAGCTTAATTCCTCAGCACAGTAGTAGCCAGTCAGCTGCTTGCCCAGGGAAACAATTTTTACCAATTCTAGCTAAATGGTACTGGACAGCTGCCATCAGTAACACTGCACTGCTCTGCTCGCAGGCCACAATTTAGAAGGGCGGTGGGATTGCCCTAGGGTATTTCCCTCCATCGGCTAGACAGTACAATGGGGCCTCTGTATGTGTTTGACTAAATTACATTTCTGTTTTGCCAGAGAAGAGACTGGACTAAAAGAGGCAGGCTGCCTCTTTTGCTCCTGGTATGATGTTGCCACAGTTAATCTGTTATGATTTCTGCTTTTGTAAGCAGAACTAGGAAAATAAACCGTCTTGTTGGTACCAGAAGCCAGTTGGAAAGTGATGGATGTACCTATTACACCAAGGGTATAAACAGGCTTAGATAGGATTCTGTGGGACTTTAGATCATACAGCGGTGTGAGACGTGCAATGATGGAGGCTTGTGTTTGTAAGCGCAGGCAGCTGGAGAAATACTTCAGGGATGAACCGGCCTGGGCAAAGTATGGGAGCAAGTGGGAAGAATAAGCTCGTAAACACAACTCTTTTTCCTAAAAGGTCAGCCATAGAAGTAAGTGATACCTCCCTCAGGCTTTTCCCTGTGACAGAGGAAAACCATTTGAGGATGTCAACCACAGTGTCTGGCTTCTCTGGACTATTGCCTGAGAAAGAAAATAATGAATTCTCTTTATCAGTGCTGTAAACACATTCTGTTGTACTTCCTTCCACCAGAGCAGTGGACCAGCTCTGTTGGTGAGGAGGCCTCATGAAATGTGGCCCTTGCTTGCTTCTCCCAGAGAGCCAGAGGACACGTCTCAAAGGGAAACCCGGCTTGCTGTTGGAAAGGGAGCTACCTGCTTCCATTCTGAAAGACTTCCCAAAGTTGCCACGTTACCTGAGGCTTTTTGCCAAACTCTTTTGGGAACAGGAAAAAGGGCGTTGTAGACCCACTGAGACTGATTTTTTTACTGTCTTAAGTGAGGTGTTGGGTTTATCCAGGTTTGGGGGATGGAGTAGAGATCATCTGTGGAGAACCTCTTTGCTGTAGATGACTCCAGGTCTTTTCTGAGCCGTTTCCTTCTGTCTGTCCACTCAAAATTGCCCTACAGCTGGCAAGTGAACTAAGCTGTTCAGGAGAGCCAAGAGCAAAAAAGCAAGGACCCCTGGGAGGTGGCATGACACTGGAAGCGAAGCCGTGTTTTTTGGTGATCTTTACCATATGCCCTACTCCTGCTAATCCCAAAATGCCAGTGGCATGTGGTTTATGAACTGTTCTTGCTTTCCCCACAGGCCAAGACGACTGGAATGGGACCAGGCCGTCGCTGAAGGCCCCTCCAGCTAGGCCAGTGAAGGGAGCATACAGAGAGCACCCATATGGACGTTATTAAAAACACACATGAGGGGAAAATATCAGTTATGAGCAAAGTTGTTACTGATTTCTTGTATCTCCCAGGATTCCTGTTGCTTTACCCACAACAGACAAGTAATTGTCTAAGTGTTTTTCTTCGTGGTCCCCTTCTTCCCACCTTACTCCATTCTTAACTCTGCATTCTGGCTTCTGTATGTAGTATTTTAAAATGAGTTAAAATAGATTTAGGAATATCGAATTAATTTTTTAAGTGTGTAGATGCTTTTTTTCTTTGTTGTTTAAATATAAACAGAAATGTACCTTTTATAATAAAAAAAAGAAGTTGAGTAAAAAAAAAAACCACAAACCTGTTAGTTTCAAAAGTGACATTGCTTGCTTTAAAGGTTCTGAAGTTTAAGGCTTGTTAACTTTCTCTTAGTTTTGATTTGAGGCATCCCGTAAAGTTGTAGTTGCAGAATCCCAAACTAGGCTACATTTCAAAATTCAGGGCTGTTTAAGATTTAAAATCACAAACGTTAACGGCAGTAGGTGCCACCATGTAAAAGTGAGCTCAGACGTCTCTAAAAATGTTTCCTTTAAAAGCACATGGCGGTTGAATCTTAAGGTTAAATTTTAATATGAAAGATCCTCATGAATTAAATAGTTGATGCAATTTTTAACGTTAATTGATTTAAAACAACAACAACAAAATTAGGTTTGTAAAACTGACTTTTTCATTATGTGGGTTTTGAAATCTAGCCCCAGACATACAGTGTTGAGAGATACTTAGCGGGGAGTATGATTTGTAGAGGTTGATTTGGGGAGAGGGGCCGGCCACCTGGATTGAATTTGATGCAGAGCTTTTTAGCCATGAAAAACCTTTCGATGATAGCACTAATCATTACAATTTCAGTATTTAAAAAGACAAAGTGTTTTGTCCATCTGAGATTCTGCACTCCATGAAAGCTCACTTGGACACTAGAGCCAAAAGCTGATGATTTTTTTTAAGTTGACAGTGGTCAATATTGAACTGTTCCCAAGGTAGTTAGTCAAGTATGTCTCAACACTAGCATGATATAAAAAGGGACACTGCAGCTGAATGAAAAAGGAATCAAAATCCACTTTGTACATAAGTTAAAGTCCTAATTGGATTTGTACCGTCCTCCCATTTTGTTCTTGGAAGATTAAATGCTACATGTGTAAGTCTGCCTAAATAGGTAGCTTAAACTTATGTCAAAATGTCTGCAGCAGTTTGTCAATAAAGTTTAGTCCTTTTTTAATCAAAGTAAATGTGATGAATTGTCATTTTTTTGGGTGGACAATAAAATAGTTTTTCTCTTTCAAATAAACTTAAATTAACTCTAAAGTTAATGGGCTTGTTAAAAATTTGGAGACATTCTTAAAAGTGGTGGGGGGGATTTTATTTTAAGTTTACCAAAAAAAGTTTATCGAGTTGTTAAGTTTTAGTTTAAAAATAACCAAAGCTTTTTCACCCCCTGGAAGTTGTTGACAGCAGTTTTATCCCATCCTATATCACAAGCTCTAATTTCTGGAGAGAAAAACCCAACTGAGCCGAAACTTCAATCGGTTTCCATACACAGGCCTCAGTATTGAAAGTGCCAGCCACCCTCGCTTGCACCTTCTGTAGAGCCCCCAGGTGGCCCTAAGAGTGACACCAAATAACCCCTGTGAGCTCGGAAAGGGATAGTACCTGCCTTTAGATATGACAGTTCAGCAAACCCTGGGTGCCCTTAAGGGTTCCCCTTCCAATCCCAGAAATGCTGTTAATAAACCAGCCGGGCTGGGGCAGGATCTGGCATGATAGGCTGGCTCAGAACTCCCTCCTGAGAGACCAAGAGAGGAAATGATGGAATTGGTTGGCCCTGTTTCCACTCCTCCGTTAATTCTCGGGGTTCTCATGCCTTCCCTCAGGGAGCCACCTAAACTGCTCGGGGGTGAAAAATCCTCTTGTATGAAGTGCCAAGCTGCCTGCAGCAGTGCATGATGGACATTTTTTTTTTCTTTTTAAAACACACCAACAAAAAAAATGTATTTGTAGATTGTGATAAAGTGTAAATAACTGAATTTTCAACCATGGTTTGAAGTCAGCTTTCAGGGCATTATGTCTTGTTTTGATGAAAAGAGATCACTCTATACCCCCCTTTTTAAAGGAAAATTATCGCAAGAGAATCAGGATGTGTAAAGCTAACATGCATCGCAAAAAACCAAAGGTAACCTAAATGTCTGATTTTAATAGCACATATTTCTCTTTTACATAAACTGTGACAGCAACTTGCATAAACAATTCTTTAGCTGTTAATTTTAATGTTAAAACTTTGCAAAACTTGTTTAATAAAAATAGCTGTAAAAAGAAAAACCATATGCTGCCGCATAAATTAGCCATAACTCTTAATAATCCTGCCCATCACAAGTGAACTGTAATGTAACCTGGGCACAAAGTCTGACATCTTAAATGACACATTGTAAAATTTCAATGAATGTAGATTAGACCTGCTGCTCCCCAAAGTCAAGCTTTCTGCTCAGCTATTTAAAAATGTACAAGGATGAGCCCCTGTAGGTCCCCATATTGATATTCACAATGAAACGTTACTTAAAATTTCTTTAAAGTTGCATGTTTCTCTCCTGTAATGTGTAAACTGCATGCAGGATCTCTTATCTTTTATTTTGTGTGTCTTTAAAACTTCCTCTTCAAAAGACTGACCTCCTACTTCTCCATTTTCAGGTGATTGAAAACTCCTGAGGCATTTCCTGGAGTAGAATGGGTAGTGAAGACCCATGTCAGGTAGGTTAAGGTGGCTTTCTATTAAGGATGTGGGACTTTTATCCTAACTGTAAAAGTTTTGCCAGGAGGTGGCCCAAAAGGTGATCAGTGGGCACATCTTTCTTGCCCATCATCTGTATCATATTTACAGCACAGCTGTGTTTATACGTTGGTCTGCAATCCATACTGAATTTACGTGTTATGATCGTAGTGTCCACTTCTATCTATTGAATCCCACTCTGTCCTGTCAATAACCTTATGGACGGAGGGGGGCAGTTCATTGGTTGGAGTTCATTGGTGATAAGCAACAAAGTGACTTAGATAATGTAAATAAAAGGGTATATATTAGAAGTGTAGAGGCTCCAGATTTAGTGTGAAGGCTAGGAAATCTGGCATGGGAACCAGATTGCAGAGAACTGGGACAGCAGTGGTAGATCACAGGAATGTTCTTGAAGACAGGACTAGCTATTTAGGTACTGTTGCTAGAATGAGTAAACTCTAGCCGTGTTTGCTTTCTTTTTCCCTTGAAATTCAAGTTCTAGGGAGGGAATGTCAGACTATTAGCTTGAGTCACATGTTCATTCTTTACCAGGATGTGGGAAGAAAAAAACTAATCATTCAAAAGGAAGCCAGGGTGTTATTAGGAAAAAGGAACGGATACTGAGCAGCCAAAAAAACAATTGTCCGGTAATATTTGTGTATTACAGAAGTAAGTGAGACTTAATGAGGTTAAGTGACTTCCCAGGGTCACATAATTAGTATGGTTAGTAATCGGTTTGTTCCAGAACCTAACATCTTAACTCTCTATATTATACTGCTTTTAATCTAAGGAAAGGGGTATTTTTCACCCTGAGCAGACCCTCAGAAGGACACTGTGGCATAGTAGAAAGGGCATGAGACCTGACAAAGAGAGTTGAATCTCCAAGCTGTCTTTGTTTAGTGACCTGAAACAAACCACTTATTTCCAAACCCAGGGAGGAAGATAGTGATAAGGTACACCTTATAATGGTTGGCAAACCAGCTGAGTGTTACTATGTATAAGGCCAACCAATTTGGTGTCCTATATATAGTAAATATTGGTGTTCTTTGTCTAAGGAAGGTTAACCCCCTGATTTGGGTAGGCAGGGGCTCCGACAACTGAACAAGCCTTCCTGCTGATTGAAGCTGTCCAGGAACTAACTGGATGATTTTTCCCTCTGTCCCCCGAGAGATTGTTAATGTTAAGAGGGCACTGAAGGGAAAGGACCAAATTACGCAGGCCAAAGGCGTGTGCAGCCTTTGACAGTGAACTGTGCCTTCTTGGGAGATCATGTCTTCCAAACCTGCTTCTCCCAGGAGCCTCTGAGATCTGGAGACTTTAAAGAAGACCATATGTGTTGGTCATGGTTCGAGGCACCTAGGAAGTCCTAAGTGTGATATTGATTACATTAATGGCAAGGCAATTTTAGGAGAAAGTCCCTGAATGCAGAGAATGAGTCTTGGCTCTTCCTAGGGTAATCTTAAGAGCAGAATTTGGGGGATGCGTCTTTCTTCATTTGGCCTGTAATTTGTGCCTGGAAAAACAGGTATTGTTGGCAGACTGGGATCTGCAACAGGTGGTCTGCTTTTTCTGAGTGTGTGGCCTAACCAGTTGGTCCCAGTGTTTTCTATAACTTTCTGTCACTACTTGTGAATTTTTATTATTACAGTCCTGTAAGCTTTTAGAGCCAAGCAGGATTGGGGAGCTGTTCTGACTCTGCTTCATCATAGCCTTTGTCTTTGTTTTGACAAAAACAAAACCCTTAATCCCTCTCTGGGTCTCAATAAAGTTGGTAATAGTAGCTAACATCACTGTGTGATACTATCCTAAGCAGTTAATAAGAATTACCTCCTTTGGTCTTCTCTACCTTTCTCTCAACTGTTATAAAATTTGTGTAATGTAAAATTTACCATTTTAACCATTTATTTAGTTTATTTCTTTATTTTGAGATAGGGGAAGAGTGCACGTGTGTGCATGTGAGCAAGGGAGGGGCACAGAGAGAGAGAGAGAGAGAGAGAGAGAAAATCCCAAGCAGACAGGCACTACACTGTATGCGTGGAGCTGGACACACTGCTCGATCCCACAAACTGCGAGATCATGACCTGAGCTGAAATCAAAAGAGTCGGTCGCTTAACCGACCGAGCCACCCAGGCACCCCATTTTAACCATTTTTAAGTGTACAGTTTGGTGGTTTTTAGAATATTCACAATGCTGTGCAATCATCACCACTATTTAATTCCAGAAAATTTCCACTACCCCCAAAAGAAATTCCATACCTGTTAGCAGTCACTCCCAATTCCCCTCTCTCCCCAGCTCCTGGCAGCCACTAGCCTACTTTTTGTTTGTATGGATTTGCCTATTCTGGATGCTTCACATAATGGAATTCTATAACACGTGCCTTTTGTGATAGGCTTCTTTGACTTTGCATAATGTTTTCAGGGATCATCCATGTATCATTACAGTATGTATCATTACTTTGTACTAGTGATAGAAAGCATATTACTTCCAAAAGCAACCCATTTCATTTAAGATAGCTCCAAGTACTAGAAGTGTTCCCTCATTTTGAATGAGTCACTCAGTAACTTATACTGGTTCTACCTCGGACCCCTGAAGGAATATCCTGTCAAACATTTGAAGATCATTTTCATTCGTGTTTCTTTTCCAGTTGCAGCAGTTTTTTTTGTTAGACTTCCTAGATCTGATTTTCAAGAACTAGCAATTTGGTTTTATATATTGGCAGTTGTTAGGGGTTTTTTTGTTTTTTTGTTTTGTTTTTTAATATTTAAAAAAAATTGTTTTTTAATGTCTATTTTTGAGAGAGAGACGACAGAGCGTGAGCAGGGGAGGGGCCAAGAGAAAGGAAGACACAGAAACCGAAGCAGGCTCCGAGCTGTCAGCACAGAGCCCGATTCAGGGCTCGAGTTCACAACGTTGAGATCATGACCTGAGCTGAAGTCAGACGCTTGACCGACTGAGCCACCCAGGCGCCCCTATACTGGCAGTTGTTTAACATTTACTCAGATCAGTATTAGTCCCTGTAAAACCTCTGCTGCAAGCCAAATGCTCTGTAAACCTACCAGCTTGCAGCCTCTAGTTAGTTTCTACTAATACAAATTAAAAGGCACATTAGGATTATTGGGATATAATCATATCCACGTGATTTACCCATTTAAAGCGTACGATTCAGTGGTTTTTAATAAATAAGAGAATTGTACAGTCATCACCACAATCAATTTTAGAACATGTTTATCACCCCCAAAAAAGAATTCCCATGCCTTTTAGTGGTCTCCCCCATCCACTTGCCTTCTCCAGCCCTAAGCAACCACTCATCTACTTCCTACCTCTGTTGACTTGCCTGTGTTTTGGACATTTTGTGTAAATGGAATCATACAGTGTGGGATCTTTTTTGACTGGCTTCTTTCACTGAGCATAATGTCTTCAAGGTCCATCCATGTCATAACGTGTTAATATTTCATTCCTTCTAGTGTCAAATACTGTTTCATTGGATGTCTGTTGCACTTGTTATTTATCCATTCACCCACTGATGGACATCTAGGTTGTTTGTTTTTTGGCCATAATGAAAAATACTGTGGGGTGCCTGGGTGGCTCAGTCGGTTATATGTCCTACTTTGGCTCAAGTCATGATGTCACAGTTCATGACTTTGAGCCCCACATCAGGCTTTGTGCTGGCAGGGTGGCTCAATAGGTTAAGCATCTGGCTTCAGCTCAGGTCATGATCTCCCAGTCATGGGTTTGAGCCCCGCGTCAGGCTCTATACTGACAGCTCAGAGCCTGGAGCCTGCTTCAGATTCTGTATCTCTCTCTCTCCCTCTCCCTCTCCCTCTCTGTCTCTCTCTCTCTCTCTCAAAAATACACATTTAAAAATAATAAATAAGTATAAAGCTGAGCCCACTTCAAATCATCTGTCCTCTTCTCTCTCTGCCCCTCCCTTGCTCATGCTCTCTCTTTCAAAAATAAACATCAAAAAAAAAAAACGAAAACAAAACACTGTCCTAGGCATTAATGTACAAGTTTTCATGTGGACATAACATTTTCAGTTTCTTGGGCGAGCACCTGGGAGAGGAATTACTGGGTCAGAAGGCAGCTCTTTGCTTAACTGTTGGAGGGACTGCCAGAGGCCACACCATTCCCACCAGCAATGTATGAAGTTCCAAATTTCTCCGTCTCCCCACTGACACTTGTTATTTTCTGCTCTGCTTATCGTAGGTATCCTGCTAGGTGTGAATTGGTATCTCATTGTCATTTTGATTTGTACCCTCCTTAATGACTAGTGTTGTTGAGCATCTTTTCACGTGTAGATCCCCTATTTGTAGATCTTTTGTGGAGAAATTTAAATCTTCTATCAATTTTCACATGGAATTATTTGTCTTTTTATTATTATTAAATTGTAAGTACTTTATATGGTCTGGTGATAGACCCTTGTCAGATATGTGATTTGCAAGTATTTTTCTCCCATTCCATGGGTTATCTTTTTATTTTCTTTGTGTGTTTGGTTTTTTTTTTTCTTATGTTTTAAGTAGGCTCCATGCCCAACATGGGGCTTGAACTCAAAACCCTGAGAACAAGAGTTTCATGCTCTACAAACTGAGCCAGTCAGGCACCCTTCTCTTTATGTTCTCTGAATCACAAAAGTTCCATTTTGTTGCTCATGCTTTTGCTGTCACAGATAAGAAGCCACTGTCTCATTCAAAGTTCCAAAGATTTATACCTACTTCCATCTAGGTATACTTACATTTAGGTCTGTGACCCATTTTGCATTAACATTTGCGTATGGTGTGAGGCGGGAGTCTTATATTCATTCTTTTGCATGTGGATATCCAGTTGTCCCAGCATCATTTATTCAAGACTGTTTTTCCCCATTGGATGATCTTGGCACCCTTGTCCAAATTGGCACACCAATTGACCACAGCAATATAGATCTACTACCTTTTGAAGTATGTATTACCGAAAGTTATTAATATAATTTCTGACAAGTAGTAGCTACTCAATAGTAAGTAACAGCTGATTGAGTTATTTTGGCATCACTAAAGGCTAATACTAATAGTGGTGGGGCTAGGATTTGATCCCCCGTATGGGTATCTCCAAACCCTGTCTTTACCCTGTGAAGACTGCTGGCTGCCAAAGGGGAAAGGAGCTATTTGTAGATCTATTCTAGCTGCCATGCCTGGCCATTCATTTATAGTTGTTCCGAGGCTTAGAGCCTGTGCCCCACGTGCGCTTTCTCCCACTCTCAACGTCCTTTGCTCCTCTCCCCATCTCTCTCCAGGGTTTCTGTGGAACCTCCAGGGTGTTCATGGCGATGACTGCTGCTGCTAAGGGACAGTCACCCTTTCCTACCTAGGGATTCTGCAGTTATTCAAGTAGCCTTAGGGCTTGTCCCCTCTTGCTTTCTCTCCCACCGCCTCCCACCTGGTGTCCCAAGCTAAGAATGAAGGTAGGGATGCATCAGCAGCTGCTAGGGCTTTCTGGCCACTAAGCATGAAACAGACCCAGACTGTTTTGTTTCAGGAACAGCGGCCTGAGAGTCGGGACCCAAAAGCCTCTTGCCTGCACATAAGCAGAGATGTACTGTACCGTGTGAATAGGGGAGTAGGGGTGGTGTGGTAGTGGATGGTTTGCTCAGGTTTTTGAAACTTAAGTACTCCCTGTCTGGTCTCAAACCCCGAAGCTCTATGTCCCTCAAGACTCATGGGCTCCCTCTTTCTCTATATGTTCTTGTGCTTTGTGAGAGCCTATACAGGCTGCTATTTGCTGGCGGTGTTACTGTTAAGTAGTCATTTAAATTTTTCCTCAGTCTGGAGCCACCTGGGTGAGTCGGTTGGTTAAGCTCCCAACGTCGGCTCAGGTCATGATCTTGCAGTTTGTGGGTTCGAACCCCACGTTGGGCTCTGTGCTGACGCTCCGAGCCTGGAGCCTGCTTCGGATTCTGTGTCTCCCTTGTTCTCTGCGCCTACCCGACTCGTGCTCTCTTTCTCTCTCAAAAATAAACATTAAATTTTTCCTCGGTCTGTGTCCATGCATTGATCTTGACCCCACTTGGTAAAGGAAGGAGAAAGTGACATAGGGAAAATAGGCAGCTCTTCCTGGCTAAGGGAGGAGAGAACTTAATTTGAATGCCTCCTGTGTGTCCCTATTTTGGTAAATGAGGCAGCTGATACTAGGAGAGGTGAAGTAATTTACCACAGTTGCATAGTAAATTGTGGGGTGTGCCTCTCAGCATTTTTATATACTGAAGTCTATTCTCTATGCTGGAAACACGCTACTTCTGTAACATAACACCATATTTCATTGACACTGAGGCGATTTTTTATAAGACGTATCAAGTACTGCAAAGAAAGAAAAAATACTGCCAATTAAACCAACACAGTAGTTTGTTTTCATATCAAGTATAAGATGCATCTTCATTTCAGAGATGTTAAAATGTGAAAAAAAAAATGTGTCTTAACTATTGCATTTTGTCAGTTCTAAAATTTATTCTTTGCGATGTGCATGTACTATCTTGTCCACCTATAAAGTCACTGTTATTGTCCCATTTTTACACAATGATGAAACTGAGGCCCAGAAAAATTAAATAACTTGTCAAAGGTCATGTAGCTGTTAAGTAGCAGAACTGGGATTCAAGCTCAGGTGGTCTGATTTCAGAGTCCATGATCAATTTCAACTACTGGATTGTGCTGGAATTTTACAAGGAGTTCTACTTGTCAGCCAGAACCATCTCAGAGAGCCTATACAGTGTTCTCTATGCTGGAAGGAGGTTCTTCTGCAGGAATATTATTGCTAATGCAGTGAACATTGCTGAGGCCACATACGTCCTTACTCTGGCTGTTCCAGGTCACAGGTCTCCATCAGTTTATAGTGTCTACCTTCCAGAAGCTCTGTCTAATGGGAGAGAATAAGTCTTCAATAGTCACATAGTGTGTGGTTGTGCTCTGTTGCTGAACTGAATACCAAGGAGCCTAGGGGAGCAGTCCAAGAAGTCATAGGGAGCACCGGAGAAGGGGAGGGACATTTAAGTTGAGTCTTAAAGGATAGCCAAGAATTTGCCAGGCAGACAGATTAACCCAGCACCTTATTATGGCTTTAAACAGACTAATGTCAAATTCTGCTGCCTCCAGAGTTAGTTTCATTTGCTTTGGAGCCTTAAGTGAGCTATCCTCCCTGAGTCTCAGTTTCATCATCTGTAAAATGGGAGGTTATCGTTTATTTCACAACGTTGTGAAGATTGAGTGGATGCCTGCAAAACGTTCAACGTGGCCTGTGGTAAGCACCCAATAAATGTTAGCTATAAATAGAGGCTGGCCAAGTAGGTTACTGCCCATTTTGAAAAGCTAGATGTTAGGCAAAGAATTTGGTCTTGATTTTGAGGTTTTGGGAAGCTATTTTTTTTTATTGTTTCTAACATTTATTCATTTTTGAGAGAGAGAGTGCGAGTTGGGGAGGAGCAGAGAGAGAGGGAGACACAGAATCCGAAGCAGGCTCCAGGCTCTGAGCTGTCAGCACAGAGCCAGACATCAACACAGAGCCAGACGCAGGGCTGAGCCGAAGTCAGACGCTCAACCGACCGAGCCACCCAGGTGCCCCTTAGGGAAGCTATTCAAGGCCTTGACCTCAAGAGTGATCGAACACACCTGTGTTTGCAGTTGAGCCCGCAAGGTAGGTAAGAAAGAGAAGCAGAAAGGCAGAACGTTTGGTAAAGTGGCACCACTTTGCCACAGAGTGAAGGGATATTGTCCCCTCACCTTGCCTTCCTTCTGCTCTCCTCTTGCCTGAAGCCTTTTGGTTCTTACCTTTTTCAGAAAGAATAATCCACTCTCCTCTCAGAGATTTGGGCTGTTTGAGGGTGGGATGTTAGGCCTTTGCCACGTGTTATGACAGCCTTCCCACATCCTGTCCCTTTAACCCACCTGTACATTGGAGACCAGAACTCGGAGTCTCCTCTGATAGAAACTTTACTCTTAAGGAATTGTTGCTTCCCCTGCTCTAAGTCCTGAATGTATGAAGTCTCTGCCTCCATTTTAAGCTTTTAATTCTAGGCTAACTCCACTGGAATTAGCGTATGCAGCGACCCACTTAATTCTCACAGACAACCCTGTGAAGCAGGGATTAGGCTGGGAAACTTGATGAGTCCGGGTGAGGATGACCAAAGGGCCCAAGAGCTGGAGTTTAGACCCCTGTCTCTGCTCTCACTTAACTGCCTCCTGGTCTCTTCTCTGTACCTACAGTGGCCACCAGAAGATCTGCTTACACTGAAAGTAGCTCCCAGCTTTGGTGCACAGGATGGACACCCCGTGCTGTGCTTCCCGATTCCTGAAATTAAAAGGATTGGATCTTTCTAAGCCATCCCTTTCTCTCTCCAGAACCTTCATATACCTCTTGCTCTCTGGATTAATAGTCGTTGCATGTTTAAAGCTAGCAAGCATCTGATGAATATTTAATAGCCTGAGCAGACAGGCTGGATACAGCTGTCTGAGACAGCAGCTGTTGGGGGGAAGGGGAGGAAGTACACTGCCCTGCCAGCTACTCATTCTTTTGTTCCCTGGGCAAGCCCTTCTAGGCCCCTTAGGAACAAAGGCCTATCTGTGGCAGGCCCTGCACCCTAGTCCTGTTGGGACCCGATCATTCAGGCAGCAGACCAAGCCTTGTGGGGAGTGGTGGGGGGGGAGCCAGGTAATGAGCAGATAAGTTCACTGACCTCTAAAATTAATTTTCTGACCCCTGGGCTGAAAGTCTTCTCCCCTGTAAGCTGTGTTAGCATGAGGGCTGAGCCCATGTTCTCATCCAGTGTTCTGGCAGCCGCAGCTCTCTACTCTAAGAGGAGGGAGACTGTCGCTGGATGGGACTTGGATTTCATAACCGTGCTGCTGAGGTTTAGCTCCTTGACATTCCTTGACTACACACAGCAGCTTCTCAGGAGTCGGTGTGCTGCTGTGCTGAGAGTCTTTGGCTGCTGTCTCAGGCAGGAGATGGGCAGCTAGGAACTTCCCAGTCAGGGGCACAAGCTACCCCGGCGCTTCTCTCCACCTGCACCCAGGGAGCTTGTTGCCGCAAGGAGGCCTCGGCCTTTCCAGGGCAGACTTGGGGAGGATATGGAGACTCGCAAAAAGCCAGCTCATCTGAGGGGTTTCCAGGCCGAGTCTGAGGCACAGCTGGGCTATCGGCCCAGATCAATCACCAAAGTAGAACACGTTGCTAAGAAATTGGGACCTATTCCTGTTCTTAATACTGCATCAAGGGGCCTGAATGAGCTGTTCCCTTGTTAACCTCTAGAGCCCACTGAGTCCACCTCAGTCTCGTCTCTCTAGATACTATGGTGTGAGAACTTGAGATAGAAGGGTTTGAGTTCAGAGAGAGCTAATTCTTCTCAGGGGCTTTTGGCTCCTGCAGCCTTCATGCCTCCCGTTCATGGCTGAGCTTTAGGTATAGAATGGATGCTCTCCATTTCTTAGGCCCTCTGGGGTTGGAGTTCAGAAAAAAAGCCTTGCATCTGCTTTTGAGAAAGAGAAATACCTTGTGCTGTGATAGTATTCTTCATACGCTTCTTTCCAGAGGTCAGTATAAATGGCCACCCCTTTCGTTCATTTTATTAAATGCATTGACTGGGGCACCTGGGTGGCTCAGTTGGTTGAGTGTCCGTCCAACTCTTGATATCGGTGTAGGTCATGATGCGGGGTCATGGGATTGAGCCCTGTGTCGGGATCCTCCCCCCCCCCCCGCCCCTCTCCTGCCTTGTCTCTGGTACCCTCAAATAAAAATAAATGTGTTGGCTGATATATATTATTAGAACACCTACTATGTGCTAGACGCTGGAGATTCAGTGGCACGTAAATAGGATAAAATTGGTCCCTGCCTTCATGGAGTGTATATTTGATGAGACAGACACGAAACAAATGTTAACCTCCTAAATAGCATGTATCATTTCAGTTTTAGTAAGGGCTATGAAAGAAAAGAAGAGGGCGGTGTAAGGACACAGGACAGGCGCACTAGCCGAGTTTGGGGGTTCTCTTTGAGGAAATGATGCTTAAGCTGACATCTAAAGGAAGGGTTAGCTAGGCAGAGGGTTTACGAGATGGGTTGGGGAAAGGATACAAAGCACAGTCTATGCGGAGGGCAGGACCGAGGCAGGTTTGAGACGAGGTAGGAACCTGGATCTTATTCTGAGGTCATCACTGAAGACCACGGAATCCAGGAGTGAGGTGTGGGGAGCAACGTGATTAAATTTAAACTTCACTTGCTGGAGCACCTGGGTGGCTCAGTCGATTAAGTGTCCAACTTTCGGCTCAGGGCATGATCTCACAATTCATGGGCTCGAGCCCCGTTTTGGGCTCTGTGCTGACAGCTCAGAGCCTGGAGCCTGTCTTGGATTCTGTGTCTCCCTCTCCCTGCCCCTGCTCTGCCCACACTCTGTCTCTATCAAAAATAATAAACACTAAAAACAAAAAACTTGCTCCTGAGTGGAGAATGGATTATGGATTTTGAGGACCTATTAGGAAAACTTATTTTAGTCCAGACAAGAAATGAGGGTGATAACTGAAAATGTAGAGAAGCGGATGGATCCAAGGACTTTTCAGAGCTACAATAAACACAGTTTGGTGCCTGATTAGATGTGGGAGAAGAGGGCGTGATTAAGGAGGGTTCCCACTTCCGTGGCTGGAACAACCAGCAGAATGGGGGTGCCATTTTTTGAAAGAACAGGAGCGCTGCTAACAGGCTTTGGCATGAGAGCGGGGCCCTGCCCTGTGCCCCAGGCGTAGGATGTGTCGCTCCTGCAGATAACTCTGGGTATTTGGGGCTGTCAGGCCAGAAGAGATGGACCCCCCCAGCTTAGGACCAAGGTACTAATAATAGCTGTAAGAAGATCTTGTTTCCTCATTCTCTTTCCTCCAGAGTCTTTAAAGAAGGCTCTTTATCTTTTTCACATCTTTGGGAAAGCAGAAATCATACTCCCTTTGTATAGCTGGAGGCCCCAAAGCTTGTATAGCTAAAGGCGCCAGTGGTTTAGTTGATTCTGCCCCGAATCACTCAGCTCAGGCATGGCTGAGGATGGGAGGTATATGAAGTGAGGCTCCATTTTCATTGCCTGACTAACACCAAAAAGACAATTAATTCTTCTAGTCTGTGGACTCCACTGCCTACCGTCTGGGAACCTAGAAGCCTGTACTGAAGGAAATAACTGGAGTTGCACTGTGGGATGGGGAGATTGTAAGGGAGGCAGCCTGGCCAAACGGGAGGCTAAGAAGCCCCCTGATAGGGTAGCTTCATGGCTCTTAATTTTCTACTTGTGTCTTTGCAGCGATCAGAGGACTCCGGAAACCAAGAGAGCTGCCTGCTGTGTCAAGGCTGGCCTGAGGGCATTTGCTGAGCACAGAAAAACCCAGGAGAGATCAACAGTCTTTTCCCACTCTACCTCTTGATCTGTCTGATTTGCCCACAGAAAGCCAGCCAGGATCCCCTAAGAGAGTCTCTAGGCCCAGAATGGAGTCCTCAGGGTTGCAGGGGACTGTGATGCTAACAAACCTGCTTAGGACTTGAAAGAGCTGAAGGGGACTAACTGTCCCAAGCACAGCTTCCTAGATCTGAATAAACTGGCAACTCCCACTGTGTCAATTCCCAGATTGCCTGCTGCCCCTTAGCCTCCAGCAGAACTGGCTGGAACACACTACGGCCACCTCCTCTTTCCAGCCACACTGCACTTGTGCCATGGATGCCAGCCTGGGAGCCCTTGGGGGGTGCCCAAGGCTGGTTGTCCCCTCTGTTATAGACTGAGGAAAGCCAGGTGAGAAGGTCCATTTACTTTGAGCAAGTTATTTAACTTCTGAGCCTGGTTTTCTCTTCATTGTTGATTACTAACCTTGTCCAAACACTCTTAAAAGGTAGGGCTTTTCCTACTTTACTTCTGTACTATATATCCCTTCCCCAACAAATCTCTGGCACCGAGGAGCTCAATAAAGTTTGGTCAAGTGAAGAATGGTCCCACTCTGGTAGCTTCTGTCAGCTTTGGGAGAGAGCCAAAGGCCCCTTGTCTAGCTCCTGCTCTTCTTCAGCTATATTGAGCTAGCTCTTTGGCCTAACACTTCTTAAAGGATTGGAAAGTCAGCCTTTGATAGCCTTGTAGTTTCCAATGGCCTGTGTCTAGGCTGATTTTATCCTGAGCTACCTCAGAGGTTAGGGACCTCTACTACATTCTTCCGTTAATAAAAGTAACTTTTATGGTCATTTATCCTAACAAAACTAGGAAAAGGGCTGGGTTTGGGAAGAGAGACCAGCTATATTTTAACTGCCTGGGGCAGTCTAATGAGCTTGGATTCATTCTTAGCAGGAAAGGGACATTGAAATCAGTTGATTTACTTTGGGCAAGTTATTAAGCCTCTGGGCCCATTTTTATCTTCATTATTGGTGACTAGAGCTAATAATTTATTAAACGCTTAGAGTGTACCAGGCACCACGTCAAGTATTTATATGCACAATTTCACTTAATCCTCCAATCCATTATACTCCTTTTACAGATGAGGAAACAGAAGCTCAAGAAGGATAAATAACTTGTGTAAGGCTAAGAAAAAGGAGCTGTCAGACTTCATAGTCCCTGTTTTTCACCTGTTTGTATCTCTTCACTGCCACAAGTACCTTGAAAAAGTAAAGCATTGTGTTTGTGGGAGAGATTTGTTTAGGGCAACCAACCTTATCCCGGTTTACCTAAGACTGAGAAGGTTTCTGGGATATTAGACTTTTAGTGCCCAAACTAGGAAAGTCCCAGGCAAACTGAGATGAGTTTGTCAATTTACGTTTGCGTTGAGACTCTCGGTCCAGAGCTGGCCACTGAGGTTGCATTTTTCCTGGCTTATTGGTCTCTTAGGCCTCACCTTGTGGCTGGAGTTCCTTTATCTAGCATTTGAGGACTCGCTTCAATTCAGGCAGGGGAGGAGTTTGGGGCAGGGAGTGAGGGATTCACATGGCAGCCTGGGTCACTATCTGAAAAGCCAACACTAGGTTCCTAGGTAGCCACGCCCTCAACACCCCAGACGCAGGACATCTACTTGGGAGCCGCAGAATTACAGTAAAGCTCACGAGAACTAAAGCCAAATCCTCCATTCAAATCCTAGCTCGTCACTTGCAGTGTATTTTTCTGGGCCTGTTTACTCCTAAAAGGATAATAATCCCTGTCCACTGAGTGGTCTCTGAGAAGCAAACGGAATGCGTGTGAAATAACCTAACGCGGGGTTTATACGTAATACTGCTTGACACTTCAGTTTCCTTCCTCCTTTTTCCCGGTTTGTGTTTCTTACCAAAGTCCTGTCACCTGTCACGTCTGTCACATACAGCCTCCTCCCTCCTCCCATTACCGCTTGCAGCCCTAGGGAGCCTCCTTTGAGAGCCCCGACCTGGTGGCCTTGGCCCACCCACCCAGCTGCCCTGCATGTCAGTCACCTCCCCTGCAAGCAGAGAAGGGATGACATCAGTCCCACCCCACCCCGGTCTGAAGCCTCTGAACTGTTTTGAGCCATAAATATTTTAGCTGGGCCTTTCTCTGGCTGTTGCCAGGGTGATGGGCTCTCAGGGGACCAGGGTGGGAGTGCGGAGGCCGAGCTGGCAGCCTGGGGCCTAGCAGCCGAGCTGGCTCTGGAGGGCGGGTATGAAGTCTGGCCAAGAGCCAGTGCTTGCTGCAGCCCTTCGGAAGGCTGTGGCTCTGTCTGCCTGCCTTCCCTTCCCTGGGCCCCTCCGAGCTGCTCCTACTGCTGCCGGGCCCAGCTCTGCCCTTGAGAGCTACACGATCTTGAGTAAATTGCTAAGTGTCTCTGGGCCTTTAACATCCATAACAGAAAAGTCCCTGCTTAATTCTGCAGGTTAAGTGGAGAAGACAAGGAAAGGAGGTTTTATAAAACTCCTGTGAAATACGAGCTTAGTTGTGATTGGAGAAGCAAGGCCCTAAAGCCCTGTCTGATAGATCTACCAGCTGGAGTCCCAGGGCAGTGTGGATGCCACTCTGAAGACTGTCCGGGCACTGCCTCTCTTCTCTGCTTCCTCACACTGCAGCTGCAGCTCCTTTTCTAAGGTTCCCAGGTCTAGCTGGACTACCTGGCCTGCGTGACGTGTTCTAAGAAGGAGTTGGGCCCAGTGACTTATGAGCAGAGTTGATGAAAGCCTTTTTTGCTTGAGATATAGACACTCAGACCCCCCAGATGAGATCAGGCCCTCATCCTCTACCCCCTGTCCTAGAGATCTTCCATCTGGCCAGCTGCTGAACTCTAGGTTGTGGATTGATCTTGTGATTGGTCTAAAGAAGAAAAGAGAGCCAGCGGGGGTGTACCTGGATCCATAGCCCACTCATACCACTGAGAAGTTCTGTCTGGATAGGGTGCAGGATTCCACATCCCCTGCCCAACCCCGCCCACAATTTTCCTCTGGAGTCCAGAGCTCTGATTCCTTTGTGCCAAGCTCCCTCTGGTGGTGAAGATGTGCATTGCAGGAAAATAAGCTCTCAAAAGTGAGATTAAATTGCAGGCCACCTGAGAGGTGGGATCGTTTGCTTTACACCAAGGAGAGAAGAATCCTTGTCCCCCACTCCTAATGACAATCATTCCATTTCTTATATAGGATATCTCTCCCACATGTTTGCTTATGTCATTAATCACAACAATTCAATGATAGGAATCATTCTAATTTTACAGAAGAAACAGGCTTATAAAAAATATAATCAAGTCCAAACTCTTCCCTGTATGTAGTATTCAAGAGCCTAATCTATTTTTCTAACTCCATCTTCAGTTACTCCCAAGCTGAAATGGACTTGCTCTTCTTGAACATAGCTTACCTCTGGGCCTTTGCTCATGCTGTTCTCTGTATCTCATTGCACGCCCACCCCCACCCAAGTACATTACCTATCCTATTCATTTTTGAAAACCTAAGCAAGAAATACAGTATTGTCAAGCCCCTGAGTGGCTCAGTCCATTAATTTCAGCTCAGGTCATGATCTCAGGGTCATGGGATCAAGCCCTGCATCAGGCTCTGTGCTGAGCATGGAGCTTGCTAGAGATTCTCTCTCTCTCTCTCTCTCTCTCTCTCTCCCTCTGCCCCTCTCCCCTACTCATGCTCGCTCTCTCAAATAAATTTTAAAAGAATTACAGTATTTTCTAAAGCTTGCATTCATTATCTTTGTAATAAATACTACAAGACATGGGAAGGCGAATGTCTGGATGAGTACAGGTGCGTGAGTAGCCCTGAGATGCAGAATGTTAGATGGGGAGACTAACATATACATGGAAGTAAGAATGGCTCAGTGAATTAGAAGAACACGAAGACACATGGATTCTCTTTCAGCGCTTGTAATAAAAATCAGATGTAAGTATTCTTGCTGACAGAAGAGAGAGAAAGTCCCTGGGAAGCTGGGAAAGCTACCGGTGACATTTCTTCAAAGACTTCAATCAAATTCACATTAGTTTTCTTTGTACTTCATAATAGATCTGTGTTATAATAATAGTAACTAATACTTAAATAGCACTTACTGTGCACCACGCACTGTTCTAAGTACTTTACACAGACTAATCTTCATTATAATCTCATAAGATAGGTACTAAGACTATCCTCATTTGACACTGAAAAAACTGAGGCACGGAAAGGTAAAGTAACTTCCTTAAGGTCATGCAGCTACTAAGTGGCGGAGCCAGGATTTGATTCTAAGACCACGGCAGAGAAGGTCCTCTGAATAACTACACTTTAATATTAAAAATACTGCCTCACATTTCCATGAGTACAACTCAACGCTCCAGAAAGCAGTATTGTGTTTTTTCCTGTGTTTGCACACCCCCACTGGGTACCACTAGAGGTCTGCATAATCCAGGTAGAAAACTACTGATCTAGAAGACAGAATTGCCAGTCATGGCCCCAAAATAACATGACCAAGGAAGAGATCCCAACTCTTGACACTCAATGACACAGGGCTGGCCTAGAGCCAGTGACATTTCCTCAAGAACCCAGATTCCTGGAAGAGCCAGAACAAGTTAATTAGGAAATGAAGCTGCAAAGAAGGGAAGCAAGGGCTTCAAGGTCACAAAACAGCTGAGACATGTGGTCGCGGATCTGGAAAACAAGAGCCTAACCAACATCCTGCCATCTTATGATTCTTTCCCCCAGGGATCCTGTAGGAGACAGATGTGAAAAGACTAGGACCCTAGATGTTTCTGCTAGATGCTGGGATTGAAGTGTATATTGTTCTGAATTATTTCAGTTGCAGTTGCCAGACGCCAAACACAAACTAGCTTTTTATGATAGAAAAGTCCATAAAGGATTCAGGTATGGCTGGATCCAGGGGTTCAAATGATGCTATCAAGATACTGTCAACTGATTTTTTTTTTAATTTTTAATGTTTATTTTTGAGAGCAAGAGAGACTGCGTGCGAGCGGGAAGGGGCAGAGAGAGAGAGGCAGACATAGAATCCAAAGCAGGCTCCAGGCTCCCAGCTGTCAGCCCAGAGCCTGACGTGAGGCTCGAACCCACGAACTGCGACATCATGACCTGAGCAGAAGTCAGATGCTTAACCTAACTGAGCCACCCAGGCACCCCTCAACTGATTTTTTTTTTTTTTACTTTTCTGTGTTTCCTTCATTGCCTAAGTTCTCGCTCCCTAAAAGGTGGCAACATAGCCACCACAAGCACCAAGTTCATATCCTATTTGCTTTGCCATCCTGAGGTGGGGCGGGGGCAGGCGGAATTATTTCCCAGTTGTTTTAAGAAAGGCCCTCGGATTGGATCTCCTTTGGCCTGAGTAGGGTCACTAATCACCCCTGCTCCAAAACTGGTCACTGTAGCCTGGAGTAGCAGGATGGAATGCTTTGATTCCCCAGGCCAGGGTCATCTGCCCACACTGGGCCTGCAGAGTAAGGCAGCCCCACCAAACCACATGGACTGAGAGAGTGGGAGGAAGGGGAGTTCCGCAAGAGAAAATCAAAGTGTTCTAAACAGAAGGAGGAATGGGTGTTGGGCAGGAAAAATCAACAGACAACTCGTACAAGATGGGCAGGAGACACAGATAATGGGTTGCATGCGTAGCAGCCCATTTGAGTGAACTTCCCCTCTTACACTGGGTTACTGGGTTGTATGAATGCCTTCAAATCAATTAAGCAAACATTTACTATTTGCCATGTACAAGGTCGAGTGCCCTTCCACGTAATAGATGGACAGCAAGACATGCTCCTGCCACCAGCCCTAGTAAGGCAATTACTGTTATGTTTCCTCCCATAGGAGCAAAGCAGACAAACTCTTACTCCTCTCTCGGAAACCAGCTCTGCTGTCATCTTTCATGAAGCCTTCTCTTGACTACCTCTCCTGTGAGACTTAGTCACCTTCCATCCACTTTTGAACTTGGTATATACTGCTATTGTTATCACACCGTGCCCTAATTTATTGATTCTTCTCTCTGTCTTTCCGAAGGATGAGCGGCACTTCTGTATCCCTAGGGCCCACCGTATAATAGATGTTCAAAAACGTTTGTTGACCTGAGTTGAAATGAGTTCCCAGGAATGTCTCAGCTTCAGTCTTATATGGACCATTCCTGAAACCACTTAGCCACTTCCCTTCCCAACTGGCTTTCCTTTTAAGAGCCAGTTTGCCACTACCTGAATTCAACTGAACTGATACATATTTGAATGCCTATCATGCGGGAGGTAGCTTAGGCTTTGGCAATTCAGAAATTAACAAAATACATTTCAAATTCAGCACTCTAAAGAGATCAGAACCAGCTCTACCAGCAGAATTTCTTTGGCCGAAAAAAAGAAATCTCACTGGTTTCTACTCTACTTTGTGAGCTGGTCGTTTTCCCTCTCGTGGCCTCTTTTCTCCCAGATGGGAAGGCCTGACTTGGTGTAAAATTCGTAATTTAATAGATATCTATGTGTTGATTTAAACCACATTTCCACTTGCCTAGCCTAAAAACCTTGGAGTAATAGGGGGCGCATGAGTGTCTCGGAGCCTGGAGCCTGCTTTGGATTCTCTGTCTCTCTCTGCCCCTCCCCCACTCTCACTCTGTCTCCGTCGTCTCTCTAAAAAATAAACAAACATTAAGATAAATCAGTAAAAACACTGGAGTAATAGTTGATCTTCTCTTTCTTCCACACACCTATACAACCTGTCTACAAATCCTGCTCACTTTACTTTCAAATCCAGAATCCAACATGTCTCACTCCCTCACCCAATCTGGTACAATCCATCAACATCGCTTGCTAAAATCATTGCCGTATCTCTATCTCTTCTCCCTGTTTCCACCCTTGTGCTCCTACAGTCTATTCTCACACAGCAGCCAAAGTGATTCTTTAAAAATATAAATTCAGGGGCGCCTGGATGGCTCAGTCAGTTAAGCATCCAACTCTTAATTTCAGCTCAGGTCATGATCTCACGGTCTTGAGATTAAGCCCCGTGTGGGGCTCTGTGCTGACAGCACCGAGCCTGCTTGGGATTCTCTCTCTCCTTCTCCCCTACATGTGCACACACGTACCCTCATGCTCGCTCTCAAAATAAATAAACTTAAAAAAAATACAAATGTAAGTTCAGGCCCTCCATCCTCTCCATCCCATTCAGAGTAAGTAGGAGCCCTGTAGGGTCCATCCCTTTTCATGTCCCACTCTCAGGTCTATTCCAACGAAGCCACACTGACCTTCTTGCTGTTTCTTAAACACACTAGCTGGGTTCATACCTGAGGGCCCATCCACTGATTTTTTTTTTCCTCTGCCCGGAATACCCCTTTTCTCTGGATATCTGCATGACTGACTCACTCACTTCCTTCAAGTGTTTGGTCAAAAGTTATCTTCTCAGTGAAGTCTCTGACTGTCCTGTTTAAAATTGCAACCTCCCATCCCCCTTTCCTGTCCACAACAATTATTCCCTCCTAATATACTACAGAATTTACTAATTTTATGTCCATCTCTTTCTACTTAACTGTAAGTTCTGTAAATATCAAATATCTACTAATTAATTCAATTAATTGAATGTTGATGTCTATTATGTGCCAAGCACTGTGCTAAGCCATGGAGCTACCAGGTGATTAAGACAGTTTATAGGTCTTGTGAGGGAAGAAATCATAACAATTGGTAATAGTACCTCATTTACTGAGAGCTTCCTGGGTTAAGTGCTTGCCACGCAACCTAATAATAATAACAACGGCTAACATTTTTAAAAACAGACCCTGTTCTACATGCGTTATCTCATTCAATCCTCACCAAGACCTATAAGGTGAATATTACGAGCCTCATTGTAAAGAGCAACAAAAAAGATTTCAAGGCTCACAATTGGCAGAAGTAGGATTTGAACTAAGGTGGTGGCAGGAGAAATATTTAGGACTTAGGGTCAGCAAAACTAGGTGAAAGAGTGGCTGTGGGGGGCCGAGGGAAGCGACTCCCAGGTTTTGACTAGGGTGGACCTGAGAACAATAAGGCCAAAGACAAAGATGAAAGCCCAGTCTGGGATCGTTGAGTTTGAGCCGCCTGGGTGCCACTCGTGGATACAGTCCATCTAGCGCAGGAGCCGAGAGGCGGTTCCGGTCCCCTCCCTCCGGCCTGAAGAGACGGTGGGAGAAGGCACGCACGAGAAAAGCAGGAGGTGACTTCCTTCCTTCTGGGGTCTCCGGAGCAGCAGCTGCTGGAAGGGCGTAGGGGACCGCGAGACAAAGAGAGCGCGCAGGCACCGCCTTTGTCCGCGCGGCCCCTTTAAGAAGCGCGTCCCCAGCTTCCAGCCCGCCTTGTATGCAAATTTGGCGGCCAGGCGGGCGCGCGCGACTGATACCCCGAGACTGGGCTGCGGCGGTTAGTCCTCTCCCGGCCGCCGTCGCCTCCGACATATTGCCCGCAGGAGCTGCGGCGGCGGAGCGGAGAGCGCCGGGGGGAGGAGATGGGTGAGCGGAGCGGGTCCGGCTCGGCCGGAGAACGGGCAGGCGTGGGGGTCGGGATGGCCAAGCTGCTGATTGCTCCCCCACGCGGACAAGATCCCGGCGAGGGAAGGGGGAGGGGATGCGGGGCACAGAGGGACCCCGCCCCCTCCTGTCGCTTTGCGGGGTGGGGCCTCTGTTGTGGGGGCGGGGCATTGGCGCGGGGGGCGGGGCTTATGAAAGGGAGCGGGCCCATGGGGGCTTGGGCTTTGGCGAGGACCCGCTCACCTGCCCTAGAAGTGGGGACGGGGCGTAGGGGTAGGCGGGGCCTTAGTGTTGGGGCGGAGCTCCCGGGCAGTTGGCGCTTGTGCGGGGGCGAACTTTCTGGGCTGTCGGCGCTTTGCACTAGGGGTGGTGGGTCGGGAAGACCTTCCAGATCAGGGAAGCCCATTCTGCAGCCGGGCTTCTGGGCAAAGAGAGCTTTTATTGGCTTTGTGGGCGCGTTTTCTGGGCTGACAACTGTGTGTAGGCGGGGCTTCTGGGCCTAGGGGCTTTACGTGGGTGTAGAGCTTCTAAAGAGAGGAGAGTGCGTGTGGGCAGAGCTTTTGGACTTGAGGGTGCATATGTGGGATGTTTTAAGCCAGGTATAATAGTGTATGAACAGAGTTTCTGGGTTGGGGGCTGATTGGCGGCAGAGCTGGACAAGTACTTGGAGACGCGTGTGGGAAAACCTTCCGGGCTGGGAAGCTAGGGCAAGGGGGTGTGTGTGTGCGCGTTGCCATGAGGTGGTTTGAACAGGGCTATAATTTTGATTAGGACTGAGGTGGTGCTTAGGACCTTTGTGCAGGACTTTTGTGCGCTGCCTGGGAATTTGGGCCACACTGCCAAGCCTAGAGAAATGAGGTTTGGGTCCACAATCACAGCATTCGCCCAGAGCCCACATCCTTGGCCCTGTGCTCAGGTCCTGGGTTCTGACCTGTCTTGGGTTCTGACTTGTCTGGGTTCTGACTTGTCCAGCTCTGCCCCCAGTCAGCCCCCAACCCAGAAGCTCTGTTCATACACTGTTATACCTAGCTTAAATCATCCCACATATGCACCCTCAAGTCCAAAAGTCTGACCGTGAGACACCAGGATGCCTACTGAGCTGGATCTTGGCCTCTAGAGAAAAAGGCTTCAAGGGTGTCCAGAACCATAAGCCTAGACAGACTTGGAGTATCTGAACAGGACAGTGTACCCCAGAGCTACGAGCTCAAGCCTCAGACCCCTAACCTACCTGTGACACAGTGTAAACTCAGTTTCGGAATCTATGGAAAACCTAATTTGCTGGGTTCATCCACTCATCAAGGTAGACTTCTAGAGCACTTACTTTATGCTGGGCTCTGTGGTAGGGGGAGGGGATACAACACTGAAAAAGACGGCTAAAGGTAATGACCTCACTGACTTTCCGTTCTGGTGAGAAAGACAGACAATAAATGTGTCAACAAATGAATAAGATAAATTCTCAGACTGAATCGTGAAAAAAGTAGAAATAAGAGGGTTATGGGGGCAGATGCTTAAAAAATGGCAGTCGGGGGAGGGCTCTCCAGACGGGATAGAGCAAGTATAAGAGGTGGCAACAAGTTTGGTTTGCTTAAGGAGAGAAAGGACAGGGTGGCCGAAGCATGGAGGCCAGGCAGAGAATGGTAGGAGATGAGGTTGAAGCGGTAGGCAGGGGCCAGATCAGAGAGCTCTGTGATTAAATGATAAAATGAGACCCCGGGTAACTGGTAGCCAATATCATTGCTGTTATCCTTGATACATGCCCTCTGGCTTGAGGCTCTCCTTTACGTTGAGTCCCACAGGAGGACGAAGAGGTCCCAACAGGACATCTTACTGTCGAAATCCGCTGTGTGAGCCAGGATCCTCAGGGGGCTCTGGTGGGGGCCATACCTCCAGCGCGTCAGTCACCAGTGTCCGTTCCCGCACCAGGTAAGCCACCTCTGTCTCTTACCCCTCACGGTGGTCTCACAGGGGCAGTACGAACAAAGCTCTCTCTCACTGGGCTCTAGGATGTGATCTCCAGATGCCAGACGGGGGCCTAGAGTGCAGTGAGCAGCAAAAGACTCAGAGGCGGTGGTCACTGGGGCAGATGCGGTGGGACATAGTATAATCCCAGTTACAGGATGGCAGCTAACAATTCTGCTCCTTGTTTCCTGGTGGCTTCAACGAGTAGTCTCACCCTTTGGGCCTCCTTTTCCTCATCTGGAAAATGGACCTAATAATTCTTTCCTTCCTGGGGAATGTTGGAAAGCCTGAATAAGATTAGGGATAGGAAAAGTCTCTGGGCTCCTTTGTCTGACGGGCAGGGTTAGGACTTCATCCTTGCCGTGAGCTGCTTTTCTGACCCAACCCCACCATGCTGCGCCCCAGAAGCCCTTCTTGGTGGGGTTCTCAGGTCAGCTCCTGATGGTTTTTTTTTTTCCCCTCCCCACCTCCCAGGAGCAGTTCTGGGACGGGCCTCTCCAGCCCCCCTCTGGCCACCCAGACGGTCGTGCCCCTGCAGCACTGCAAGATCCCCGAGCTGCCAGTCCAGGCCAGCGTTCTGTTCGAGCTGCAGCTCTTCTTCTGCCAGCTCATAGCCCTCTTTGTCCACTACATCAACATCTACAAGACAGTGTGGTGGTATCCGCCTTCCCACCCGCCCTCCCACACTTCCCTGGTAGGTGCCCAGCTACGACCAGTCTGTGTGTGTGTGTGTGTGTGTGTGCGCGCGTGCGACGTTTGGCTTCAGTTTAACACAGCTTACCAAGTGCCTTGTACGTTTGGCCTCATGCTGGGCATCGACCACGTAAAAGGAACAGGAAATGAATGATTCCCAAACACTCATCCTAGTTGCTCAGTACTGCTTTAGGCGTTTCAAAGGTAACGGAGGTAAATCGGACGGATTTTGCCTAAACGAGTGCAGAATCTTAAGTCCTGCGGGGGATAAGAGCCACAGGCATACATGAGTGTTTCAAGGAGTGGAAAGACCTCCATGCAGAGAGGTTCAGGGACCGGAGCCTGGGCAATCAGAGCAACAGGGCTCCCGCACCACTCATCTCCAGGGACTGTCCCACTTCCCTCCTCTGGGTCCTGTTCTACTCCTCTAGGTAGTTTCCTGGCCTGACTCAGCTAGAGGCCTGTGAAGGTCAGAGAGTGGGGATAGTCCCTGTGGAAAGGACTGGGCAGGGGAAGGTGGGTTTGAAAAAAGCCCATATGTGGGCAGGGGGCCCACGTGACCCCCAGCCTCTGCCCCCTGACAGAATTTCCACCTGATCGACTTCAACTTGCTGATGGTGACCACCATCGTTCTGGGCCGCCGCTTCATTGGGTCCATCGTGAAAGAGGTGATTGGGTCCTAGAGGATGACCGGGGACTTTGGGACTCCCCTCGCCCCTGGGGGTACCAAGGAAGCACGCCTAGCCCTTCAAGCCCAAGGCATTTCCTTGGGGCTCCCTTTGAACTTGGCTGAAGAACATTACACACATCCCATCACTCTTGGAGTTTCCTGGGCGTCAAGGAAAAGCATTCGCCTTGCTGGGTTCTGCCCAGCCTGCTGCCCTATGGTTCCTGGGGAGGGGGGGGTCTCAGGCCACACTGGGTGGGATTTGGGCACAGCCCCCCGTGGCCTCCATCCAAGGCCCCATCCTGTCCTGTCTCGCCCTGACCCAGGCTTCTCAGAGGGGGAAGGTTTCCCTCTTTCGCTCCATCCTGCTGTTCCTCACCCGCTTCACCGTTCTCACGGCAACAGGCTGGAGTCTGTGCCGCTCCCTCATCCACCTCTTCAGGACCTACTCCTTCCTGAACCTCCTGTTCCTCTGCTATCCGTGAGTACCCCTCACTTCACCCCTCACTGCCTAGCACCTGGCTCCTGACCTCCGCCCTGAGTGGGGCTGGGGCAGAAAGCCCCCATACCTGGAAGACGCGGGGCAGGGCAGGAGCAATATCCTCTCACGTTGTCTGAGAACATCCCCCTGAAAGCAAGATGATTAGTTTCTTGCAGGAGCAGAAACTGAGACAGCAGGCATAATTTACCCAAGGGGCCACCAAAGGGGAGGTCAGAATTGGACTCCTATCTGAGTGTATATGCCAAAGGAACAGTTCCTGATGGGGGTGCATGGCCTTTGTCTCCCTCCTCTCTTCCCTCTCTCTCTGGTTCTTTCTCTTTCTCTGTCTTTTTTTGTATCTTAACATTTATGTAATCTCTCGGTGCCTCCCCCAAGTCCATGTGCATGCGAGCACCTGCGTGCATGCATGTCTCTATGTGGGTGTCTGTGCATGAAGTGTGTGTGTGCGTGTATCTACACGTGCATGAAGTGTGTGTGTCAGTCTTGGTGTCTGTTTCGCTCACTCACTCCATGTCACCAGAGCCCAGATTGTTGAGAATGGGAAGATAGCGTCTGGTAAGAGCCCAGGACCTCCCCCTTCTGACCTGGAACCGGGGAGAGCTGTGGCAAGACGTCCACACTGGCTGTTCCTGGGGCAGGCTCCTGGCCGTCTGGGCATTTACAATCATTTCCCAACCCCTGGGCTTCCTGGTTCATTAGCGTCCCCAGGCAGGGCCAGTTCTGTGCCCTGGGAAACTTCCGAGCTGGATGTTCCTCCCTCGGCACCCTGCATGACCAAAAGGGCACTGTCACGGGAGGACCCCCATCACACTTGCTTCAGTTATAACTAGTTTTTAATGATAAGAGTGACGCACATGTCATATAAAAACATTAAACATTACAGAAGATTTTAACGTAGAAAATGAAAGTTCCATATAACATCAGTCCTCCAGAAAACCATTATTTGACACATATCCTGCCAAATTTTTCTGCCCAACCATACACACGTATACTTCTTTGATTAACAAAAAAGGAATTAATCTATGCAAGATGTTGTACAATTTACTGCCTTTTTTTTTTGCATCATCATATGATTCGGGTATTTTTCCATGGCGATACAGGTCTGCCTCTTTTTTTTTCAATGGCCTCATAGTATTCCGTTGGATAGATTTTTCACAGGTGTTATATATGTCTTCTATTGGTACCCTTTTGAGGTGTTCCTAGCTTTCCCTATTGCAGACAGTGATGTAGGGAACATTCTTTTGCATACATCTTTGCCCACTTGTCCAATATTTCTGTCCACAGATTCCCAGAAGTAAAATTACTGTACCGAAAGATGCAGTACATTTTTGATAGGTATTAACAAATGGTTAGAGCCTACAACAATTGGCTTCATTTTTTCACTTTCTGATTACTATCCAGTGAATCTACTCTCCTTGGATATAGATATCACCTAGTATTCATACTTTACCTTATTTTTTATTATTTAATGTTTAAATTTTTATTAACATAAGACACACATAGCCTAACAAATCAGTCCAGTAGTGCTAAAAAGCTTATGATGAAAAACAGCCTCCAACCCCACTTTTTAGCTTTTTATTTTATGTGTTTATTTTTTACGTTTATTTGTTTTATTTTATTTTATTTTTTTTTTAATTTTATTTTAATGTTTTATTTATTTTCGAGAGAGAGAGACATCATGAGCAGGGGAGCGTCAGAGAGAGAGGGAGACACAGCATCTGAAGACAGGCTCCAGTCTCTGAGCTGTCAGCACAGAGCCTGACGCGGGGCTCGAACCCACAAACCATGAGATCATGACCTGAGCCAAAGCCAGACACTCAACTGACTGAGCCACCCAGGGGCCCCACATTTATTTTGAAAGAGTGAGCATGAGCAGAAGAGGGGCAGAGAGAGGGAGAGAGAGACTCCCAAGCAGGCTCCGCACTGTAAGCACGGAGCCTAGTGTGGGGCTTGAACTCCTGAACTGTGAGATCATGACCTGAGCTGAAATCAAGAGTCAAACACTTAACTGACTGAGCCTCCCAGGTGCCCTACTTTTTAGCTTTCTAGTCCCACTTCCCCAAAGCGGTCTCTTTTACCATTTCTGGCTTTCAGTGTTGTTGAGTTACCTCCATAATTCTAGTATCTTTGTACCTTTATTCCTTTCAAAAAATTATGATTGATTTTATAGTTGGATAATAGGTTTACAGAGTTAAAATTCAAAGTGTATAAATGTGTGTAAAAATGTATGAAGAATATAGAATGAAAAAGTCTCTCTTTGGCTCCTGTCTCTTAGCTACCTACTTTCCCGTCCAAGAGGTAACCACCACCATTTCTGGTTTCTTGTATATCCTGGAAATAAATGTGTTATGCATATACAAGCATACTGTACACACAAACACATACATCGATTCCCTTCAATGACAGGTGAAGATTTACTTAGTTCACCCTTTCATCCATACCATTCCCAGTATTTGATAACTTATTAATTTTTATTTTATTATTGATTATCTTTTCCAATAATATCACTATGCCTGTATTTTTCATTTCATCAACAATAGTATCTTAATCCCTTTAATGTAGGCAATAATATTAGGAAGTCTACCCTTCCACTTTTCCTCCCCTCTTCCTCTTCTTACTTCCTGGCAGCTATACTCTTATACTGTTAAGCTTGACATTCACATTCTCCTATAGAACCACATTTAAGTCTTCCGTTCTTTGTCTAAGGTTAATTCTAAAAACTAAAAAACAAAAAGCAGCCTTGATGTTGTTATAAATATGAAAATACCATTCACTTTAGGGCCAAGTAGTGTGCATAGATGACATTCCTTCTCTATAATTACTGAGTTATAATCTTGGGCCTCTTAAAAAAAGAAAGTTCCTCATGTCAAGGTCAAATGGTTTCTCTTTTCTTACATTCCATCAATTGCTTAAAATCATGCCACATTTTAGTTTGCTTTGTATTTAGATTGTAACTTTCTTATACAGTCTTTTTTTCTTGGAGTTCTAATTGCCTTTCTTTTTTCTTGTTGACAAAAGAATGATGGGCCTTCAACATATCCTCAAGTTTATCCAGCCTCTCAATCATGCTACCTGTTGCCTGGAGTCCATTTTTCCCCCTAAAGACATCCCTCCTGGAGTCCTTCATCCTCCTGCTCCAGTCTGGAGTGGTTGCTCTTTAGGCCTGCTGTACAGCTCTCAGCCTGGGACTTCCCTTCGCTGCCCTCCTGGGTTGGATCCACTGTTTCCTGGATCCCATGTCTTCCTCTTTCTTGGTTTTCTCCCTTGTTTTGCTGGAATGCATTATCAGGTAATTTCCTTAACAATGGGTGTGTGGGAGGTATATACATTCAGAGGCCTTGCATGTCTAAAAATGTCTTTATTCTGCCCTCATACTTGATTGATGGTTCGGCTAAATGTAGATTTCTAAGTTCAAATTCATATTCTCCCAGAAGTTTGAAGGTATTATTCCATTGTCTCTAGCATCCAGTGTTTCTAATGAGAAGTCTGATGCCAGTTTGATTCCAGTTACTTTGTATATGACTTGTTTTTTCCTTCCTAAAAGCTTTTAGAGATAGCCTGTTTGTCTTTTGATTAATTAAAATTTTATAAGGAGGTGTCTGGTGTGAGACTTTTGTCAGTCATTGTATCCACACTCTAGGACTTTTTTAACCTGCAGATTTGGCTATTTCTTCAGATCAGGGAAATTTTCTCCTATGATTTCCTTGATAATATCCTCCCTTCCATTTTTTCTCTTCTCTCTGGGACTTCTATTCTTAAGGTGGTAAACCTCATAGATTGATCATCTGTTTCTCTTATATTTTCCCTCATATTTTTCATCACTCTCCCTTTCTCCACCCCCACCACCGTCTTTCTTTCTCTCTGTCTCTTTCCCCACTCTGCCTTTCTCCTTTCTCTCTCTTTTTACTTTGCCTTTAGGGAGAATTTCTCAACTTTATCTTCCAGCTTTTTTATTGAGTTTTTCAACAATCATATATTTTTTTTTATCTCTCAGGCCTCTTTCTTGTTTTCTGATTGTTCTTTTCTCATAGCATTCTGTTCTTGTTTTAAAAATCTCTCACGTTCCCTCAATTTTGTCTTTCCACTGGGGTCAATCTTTTGTTTCTTGCTGCTAGTTTTCTAAGCATAGTTTCTTCGGTTGTCTCTTTACACTTACAAATGAAGGACTGAGTAGGTTGGAGCACACTTCCTCTCCCTCTGCCATTGTATATGTGAGTGGGAGGTTTGACCAGGGATTCTAACTATAAGAGCAGGACACACAGACTGGCAGGCTGTGAGTGCGGTGCTAGTTGTGCGCCCCCATAGGCCAGAAACCAGGATGAGGGGGTTACCCTAGGATGCCCCCATTAGAGACATCAGTTTTCCCCAGGATAGTTTAGTCAGATTCTTTGCAGTAGAATCCCTCAGGGTAGATTGTGTGTGGTAAATAAGAGAATAAAGGAACTGACTCTTATAAATAAATACAGATCTTTGTTTAATCCCCTTTGTTCAGTCCTGCTGTGCCCTTCTACCCTTTATCAGATGTGACTGCTTCAAGCCAGAGTCTCTCTTGGGTCACTGGGCAGATAAGCTCCTACCCCCAGTACTGTCCTCGCAGCATATTCTAGACCTACACCATCCAGTTCAGTAACTTCTAACCACCTTATTGAACATTTGAAAGAAGCTAGTTTGGATTGAAGTGTGTTGTAAGTGTGAAATACATTAGATTCTGAAGACTTAGTACAAAAAAAGAAAGTAAAAATCTCATTTTTAAATAATGATTACATGTTGAAACGATGATGTGTGGCATATATTGGGTTAAGTCAAACGTTAAAATTAATTTCATTTTTTTTCAATGTGGCTACCAGAACACTTTAAATTACATACGTAATTCTCATTATATTTCTGTTGGACAGCGTTGCTCTAGGTGATGGCTTCCTTCCTCCTCTGTCAACACGTTTCCATCTGCTTTCGAAATTTGTCAAAATCGCTTGTGAACCGATAACCCCGCTCCCATTCTTTTTGCTGATATGAATTTCTTACCTACTTTTATACGGTCATGTCTCGAGTAGAGAGGGTGAGTGGGAACCTGTCGCCTTGCATGTGAAGCTGCTTCTAACGTGACCCGAGGAGCAGCCACTTGCTGTTGCCGAATAACATAATTGTATCTGCACTCCTTCTTAGAGGCAACACCAGGGAGATTCTTGAGTACTTGCCCTTAAATTTGAGTCTGAATCCCTTGTATGATCCTATAGGTGCCCTACCCCTTCATTCCCACAAGGTGTCCTGAAGAATGTTTTGGGAACCCCATTACAGTCTTTTCTGTCCCACGGATTCCCTGGTCTCTCTTTTGTAAACAGAGTTTTTGGATCTTCTGCTTTGGATCAAACACCGTACCGGGTGTTGTTGCAAGGTTTGAAAGAGAGTATTTAATTTATGAAAGCACTAGGTGTAATGCTTGAGTGTGGAGAATCAATACAAGCTATGTCATTTAAAGCAAATTAAGGAAACTGAGGCTCATAGAGATGAAATAACTTGCCCTAAATCACAGTGCTAGTAAGTAGCTGAGCTGGGATTTTAATCCTAGCCTGTTTGACCCCAAGGGTTATGCTCCTGACCACAGTTCTCTAAGTTATCTTACTTAACCATACACCAGGGAGAACGGTAGCATCCCCATTTTATAGACCAGAAAGCAAAAACCCAAAAAGGCCAACTGCTTGTCCAAGGACATTCATGTACCCTTTCTTGGAACGTCAGAAAACAGGAAGAAAAACACTACTATTGATAAGAAAATGTAGCATTCTTACTGGCCCTAACTCGTGGGGACAGCCCAGGGACCTTTCTGGGGTTGTGTCTGGGGAAATTGACAAGCCCCAAGCTGAAGAAAGGAATACAGCGTTCCATGGACCCGTGCTAGGCTAACTTAGCTACTTTTTTCCCTCTATATATGTATTTATTTTTGAAGTAATCTCTACGCCCAATATGGGGCTCAAACTCACAACCCCAAGATCAAGAGTTGCATGCTCTACCAACTGAGCCAGCCAGGCACCCTGGTACTGAGCTACTTTTTATAATTACTCTCCTGGCCTTGAGGTCCATCTAGTTTTCTCCTCAAAAAATACCAGCCATACACTCAAAATGCCCCTGGACTAATTAGCTCCACCTCTAAGGGTACTGCTCAGGGAAAGGGATTTGTACTGTACTGTCAGTGCCTGGCACCTAACAGGCACACAGTAAATACTGTTCCTGAACCACTTTCCTCCACAAGTTGAAGAGCTGTCTCTAATGTATGCAGTCATAAGAACTTAGACCTTTCTTGTGGTACCGCATCCTTTTTTTTTTTCTTTTTAAAGTAAGCTCTGTGCTCATCATGGGACTCGAACTCACCCACATCCCTGAGATCAAGAGCTGCATGCTCCACTGACTGAGCCAGCCAGTCACCTCTCGAACATTTTTTTTTTTTTTTTACTAATTAATTACACATAGTATTTGTTGATTGTGCGTCTTGGTCTTTGGTACCAGACAGTTCTGGGTTTGAATCCCAGCTTTATTGCTGCCTTACTGTTGGGTAAATTTGGGGAATCCACTTCACCTCTCTGAGCCACAGCTTCCTCAAAAGGGTACAGAATAACAGCCCCTAATGTATAGTGTTCTTAGGAGAAACAAAAGAAGAGAACGTGTGTAAGGCACTTAGTACAGTGTCTAGAGCATGGTGTGTGCCCGAGGGATGTGGGCTGTTAGTATCACTGTTAGTCAGCAATAGACTGTGAGGCAGGGCCTTGTCTCCTGCTTCCTACTTTGTCCCTGATGCTCGGCACAATGCTTGGCCTGCACTTGATGCTAATACGTGTGTTGAATGTCTGACCAGAGGCTGGCTGTATAGAAGGATGGGTAAATTCTCTCTTCTGAGCAGCCGGGAGAGCTAAGGCCCAGGGAGGAAAGAAGATTCCCTCCAGGGGTAAGGCTTGGGATCGTGGCCCGTGGGCAGGCCTGCCCTCACCACTGCCTTCCCCAGCAGGTTTGGGATGTACATTCCGTTCCTGCAGCTGAACTGTGACCTGCGCAAGACCAACCTCTTCAGCCACATGGCCTCCATGGGTCCCCGGGAGGCAGTCAGCGGCCTGGCACGGAGCCGGGACTACCTGCTGACGCTGCGGGAGACATGGAAACAGCACACGCGGCAGCTGTACGGCCCAGATGCCATGCCCACCCACGCTTGCTGCCTGTCCCCCAGCCTCATCCGCAGCGAGGTGGAGTTCCTCAAGATGGACTTCAACTGGCGCATGAAGGAGGTGCTGGTCAGCTCCATGCTGAGTGCCTATTATGTGGCCTTTGTGCCTGTCTGGTTCGTGAAGGTGCGTAGCTTAGCCCATGGAGGGGGGTTGGGGGGGACCAGTCCTGCCTGGGGCCCTCCTCCTTGCATAAATAACTGGCCATCTTTTTTTTTAATGTTTTATTTATTTTTGAGAAAGAGAGAGAGAGAGCATGAGCAGGGGAGGGTCAGAGAGAAAGGGAGACAGAATCTGAAGACAGGCTCCAGGCTCTGAGCTAGCTGTCAGCACAGAGCCCAACGCGGGGCTCGAACCCACTAACCGCTAGATCAAGACCTGAGCCAAAGCCGGATGCCTAACCAACTGAGCCACCCAGGTGCCCCTGGACCATCTTTTGATAGGATTCCCATCTGTTCTCCTGAGGGCTAGAGTGACCACTACCTCGATTTTAGAGTAGAGAACAAGGCTCACTGAAAGGGAGTGGCCTGCACAGGGTCACCCAGCCAATGATTGGGACATGATGCTGCTGGTCATAATACTTGATTGATAACAAAAAGCAGTGATGTTGTATTTCACTGTGGCTGCTTTGGCGCAAGCATATTACAATGTCCAGCTTCATCATTAAGTAGGAAAGCCAGGATTCATCCAGACCTGAGTGACTCCAAGAGCCTGTGCCTTCTCTCTAGCTTGTCTGGCCTTCTGGGAAGGTACCACCCCAGCTGACAGTAGGCTAGAAACATTTCTCCAGGGGTGGACTGCGCTGAATGATTTGAGGCTGAGAGGACTTAATATTTCTTGAACACCTACAACGTGCTAGAGCTTTCACAAGTATGACAATCCTCCTGACGCCTCTCCTAGGTGGTTGGTAGCTATTCTTACCCTCATTTAACAGATGAGGCAGCCAGAGCACAGAGAAGTGAAATGGCTTGCCCAGCATCACATAGTTAATAACCAGCAGAGTCAAGCTTTGAACTGATGTCTGCTGGACCCTGGAGCCTATGCTCTGGCTCAGAGCGGTTAGGCAGTGGGAGCAGTTTTCTGTAAGAGCTGGTAGAGAACCGAGTAGTGGGCAGAGGGTCTAAGCCCGTGGTTAAGCCTTCTTTGTTAGGTATTTGATCCTTGGTCTCGGGCCCCCACTGAGGGCCGTCCTGGTTTCCGGGGCCGACAGAATCAGGGAAGGGGGAGGGAGGCCACTGTGGACATCCCAGGCCTTAACCCACCTCCCACTACCCCCAGAACACGCATTACTATGACAAGCGCTGGTCCTGCGAGCTTTTCCTCTTGGTGTCCATCAGCACCTCAGTCATCCTCATGCAGCACCTGCTGCCTGCCAGCTACTGTGACCTACTGCACAAGGCCGCTGCCCACCTGGGCTGCTGGCAGAAGGTGGACCCAGCGCTGTGCTCCAACGTGCTGCAGCACCCGTGAGTCGCCCTGCCCCTCTCTGCCCAACCCCAGCCCTCCTGGTCAGTGTCCGGAGTCACTCGCCTCCTCCCCCGCCAACGCATTTATTCGGTCGGCAGGTAGTTGAGCACATCTTGTGTGCTAGGCCTTGTGGCCAGAGGAGGGTATGGCAGGACCCAAGGCAGACATGTCCCTGTCCTTAGGTAACGTTCAGCGTGCTGGAGATGTGAGGAGGCCAAGCAGTAAATTCACAGACTCATTGACTTTCCCATTCAATGATTGTTCTTTATTCAGCTCGTTGAGCGGTATGCTCTTGCCTTCACTCATTGCCTCTCTCCTTCTGTCGCTTGCTCACTCATCCATTCAATTATCAGGTCACTTTGTTTCCAGTAGACGTTTACCTCTACCGAAGCCCTAGCCAGCCTGGTGCTATGGACCGGACCGAGGAGCTTAGACTTTGACCTACAGGCAGAAGGGGGCTAGGGAGAATTTTGAACAGTGAAGGAACCCATTCCAAAGTGCCTTAGAGACCTCTGTCTGGTCAGAGAATATGGTGCTGTGTTAGCCCTGACCATGATTATGGTGAGCCCTGGCCAGGGAAGCAGAGCCACAGGGAGGAAACGACTGAGACAAGGTCCTTGAGGAGTTCACGGTATGGTGGGGGTGATTGTACACAGTTAGGATGATGGGGCAAAAGAAGCCCAGCTGCAGGGCGGCACTACAGAGGCAGAAGTCACCCGCTCAGGAGCCCTGAGGTGCTGGGCCGGCCTCCCCTCAGCCTGGCTCGCCCTTCCTGGGGCCTTTACTGCAGTACTTTTCACCCAGGTTACCCCTAATTTTCCTGCCTGCATTCCCCCATTAGACTGGAAGCTCCTCAAGGCTGGGCCCACCTGAGCCCTGTCTGAGCCATGGCCCAGTACAAGGTGTGGCAGAGAAGAGGCCGCCAGGACAGCTTTGTAGGGGTGGGCCCACCAAGAAGCAGAGATGCAAAGGGAGGCCACAGAGGCCAAGCTTCCTGGCCTTGGCTCTCCGTGCTAGTCAGAGTCCCTCCCAGGCTCTGTCCAGGTAGTCCCAGAAAGGGGGTGGAGATCGCCAAATGGGCTCAAAGGGGGCTTGGTTTAGCCATAGCCTCCGAGAGGAGAGAGGAATGGAAAGGTAGAATATAGTTAAGGGGCACCTGGGTGGCTCAGTCAGTTGAGTGTCTGACTCTTGATTTTGGTTCAGGTTGTGATCTCAGTGGGGTCATGGGATGGCACCCAGCATTGGGCTCCACGCAGACCATAGAGCATGCTTAAGATTCTCTTTCTCTCTGCCTCTCTTCCCTGCTCATGTGTGCTCTCTCTCTCTCTCTCAAATAAAATAAATAAAAACAAAAAATAAAGAGACTATAGCCGAACATGAGGAAGTGCCTGTCCGTCACTCACCATGGTCCACAGAGAAGACCCAGGCTCCTTCACATGGCTTCCCAGCTGCTGCACTGGGTCCTGTCAGCCTTTTCTGCTTCATCTCTCACCATGCCTCCTCTCATACTCCGCTCTAGCCAGACCACACTGCTTCAGATCCTGCAAATTCTATACGCATGTGTGTATCCAGGCTTTTGCACGTGATGCTTGTTTTGCCTGGAACACCTTTTCCAGTTCTTTTCCTGATTAATTCCTGTGCATTCCTTAGCACTTTGCTTCCTCCGTACTGCCCAGGATGGGTTCAGTGCCCCTCCCCTGTGTTCCAACAACCCCATAATATGATGATCATTGCACCTAACACTGTCTCCTGTGTTTGCTTAGTTACTTGCCTGTTATTCCAGGAGTAAAGCTCCCAGAGGTCAGGGTCCTTGCCTGTCAAGAGCTCAGCCATCTCACTCCCAGAGTGCCTGGCTTATAATAGGGCCACGGTAAATTTCTGTGGTTTGTGTCTAGTCTTCTTTTAAGGTAAAATTTATATACAGTGAAATGCACAAATCTTAAGTGTACAGTTCTTTGAGTTTTGTTAGTCATATATACCCATGTAGCCCACATCGAATCAAGATGTAGAACATTTTCAGCCTCAGAAAATTTCCTCCCGGCTTTTGCCAATGACCGCCCCCTCACCACCACCACCCAGACAACCATTTTTCTATATTCTTTCAAAACTAACCATAGGTGGGGGGCCTGAGTGGCTCAGTTGGTTGAGCATATGACTCTTGAGTTCAGCTCAGGTCATGATCCCAGGGTCGTGGGATCAAGCCCTGCATCGGGCTCCGTGCTGAGCATGGAGCCTGCTTAAGATTCTCTCTCTTGGGGCATCTGAGTAGCTCAGGTGGTTGAGCGTCCGACTTCGGCTCAGGTCATGATCTCACGGCTCGTGGGTTCGAACCCCACATCGGGCTCTCTGCTGTCAACACAGAGCCCACTTTGGATCCTCTGTCTCCCTCTCTCTCTCTGCTCCTTCCCCGCTTGTGCTCTCTCTCTCTCAAAAGTAAATAAATCTTTTTTTTTTTTTAATGTTTATTCGTTTTTTGAGAGACAGAGCATGAGCAGAGGAGGGACAGAGAGAGAGACACACACACAGAATCCGAAGCAGGCTCTAGGTCCTGAGCTGTCAGCACAGAGCCCAACACGGGGCTCGAACCCACAAACTGTGAGATCATGACCTGGGCTGAAGTCAAACACCTAACCGACTGAGCCACCCAGGCACCCCGAAAGTAAATAAACCTTAAAAAAAAAAAAAAGATTCTCTCTCTCTTGGGGCGCCTGGATGGCTCAGTTGGTTAAGTGTCCAGCTCATGATTTTGGCTCAGGTCACGATCTCATGGTTCATGAGATTGGGACCCACATGCTTGGGATTCTTTCTCTGCCCCTCCCCTGCACATGCACTCTCTCTCTCTCTCAAAATAAAAATAAATAAACATTTTTTAAAAAGATCTTCTCTTTCCCTCTGCCCGTCTCCCTCGCTCACGCATGTACACTTAGGTTCTCTCTCAAGAAAAAAATTTCTTTTTTCAATAAATAAATAAAACAAAAAAACTAACCGTAGGTTAGTTTTGGCTGTTCTGCAACTTCACATAAATTAAATCTTGGGTTCAGTTTCTTTTTCATTCAGCATATTGCCTGTGAGTTTCATCCATGTTATTAGGTATAATGTGATAACTGGCTTTTCTTTTCTTTTTTTTTAATTTAAGTTTTATTTTTTTTATGTTTGAGAGAGCCAGCATGAGTGGGGGAGTGGCAGAGAGAGCGGGAGACAGAATCCGAAGCAGGCTTCAGGTCCGGAGCTGTCAGCACAGAGCCCGATGCAGGGCTCAAACTCACAAGCCGTGAGATCATCACCTGAGCTGAAGTCAGACACTTAACCAACTGAACCACCCAGGCACCTCTCCTTTTGTTTTTTTTGAGAGAGAGAGAGCACCACACAGGCAGGGAAGGAACATAGGAAGAGGAAGAGGGAGCCTCTCAGGCAAGCTCCATGCCCAGTGCGGAGCCTGATGTGGAGCTTGATCTCACAACCCTGAGATCATGACCTGAGCTGAAATCAAGAGTCGGACGCTTAACCAACTGAGCCACCCAGGCACCCTGATAACTGGTTTTTTAAATGAATGAATCAACAGGGTAGGAACATGAGATAGAGTTTTTTTATAGACAGCAATCCTCTGTCCTCTGGCCCAAGACCCTGGGAGTCCCTGGGGGATCTGGCAGAACGCTGGAAGAATTGGAAGATCCCATCATCTTATTCCCATGCTTACTGAGGCCCCTCTGTGCCAGGCCGTGTGCCACACTCTTAAGGACATAGAGATGAATTGGACACCATCTCTTCCCTCAAGGGCTCCCAGCCTAGTGAGGGACACGAGGATGTAAATAAGTGATAAGACATTGGGGAAAGTGGACCAGTAGCAGGAGATTCAGGGAGCAGTTGAAGAATGCTGAACTCTGTGGGGAGTTTGAGAAAGGCTTTCTGGAGGATCCTGAGTTTGGAAAGAGCTTGCCAGAAGGATATGGCATCAGGAAGTGCAGTTCAGTTGGAGGGAGAGACTTACGCAGAGACATGAAATAGTCAGCTGTGCTGGAGGAACTAGAGACAGTTCTGACTGGCTTGAGCCTGAGCTGTGCGGTGGGAGCCATGGAGGGGCCTCAGAGGCAGCGCCACATCCTGGGAGACTTGACTCTGAGGGCACTGAAAACACTTACGACGGTTCTGAGCAGAATATAGGCTCAGTTTTATCAAGACCCTTCAGGCAGCTGTGTGAGGCTAGAGGTGAGACCAGGTGAGGGAAATGCACCCAAAGAGGGAAAAGGGTTTCCTTGACAGTCCCTCAGACATGAATGTCAACCCTAGACCCTCTACCTCCCAGTGCAGTGAATTTCTCATGATTGTTAACCCCATTTTACAGAGGAGGCAACTGGGACCCAGAAAAGGAAAGTCACTGTGTCTAAATGATAGAAATGGGAATAGGGGGCCCAGGCTTCTGGTACCCCCTTCTGAGAATGAGCTGGGGATAAGGGGCACTGTTGGGCTGTGCCTCCAGGTGGACAGAAGAATGCATGTGGCCGCAGGGCGTGCTGGTGAAACACAGCAAGAACGTCTACAAGGCAGTGGGCCACTACAACGTGGCCATCCCCTCTGACGTCTCCCACTTCCGCTTCCACGTGAGTCTCCTCCCCAGGGAAGGAGGGGTGGGGCCTGATCTAGAGGGCAGGAGGATCCCGGGACGGGAAGGTGATGTCCTAGCAAGAGAAAGCTATTTTTAGCATTTCCCAAAGCCAACGGAAACTACAGACCGTGCAAGGACAGCCATACCAGAGGTGACTTCATAACTGCGGCTCACTTGGTAGCAGACCTTTGAAAATATCAGGTGGAGGCAGGGAGGATGATACAATAAAAGAAGAGGTTCTTAGTGGCGAAAATAAGAACTATTCCCGTTCCATATGGTGCACCAGGCACAGCAGTAAGCAGTTGCCCAGCAGCCTCTGTATAGTCTTCGCCTGTGTGCAAGAGAAACACCACGGCTATCCCCGTTTGCCGAGACTTGAAATTGGCTCAAAGGGTCTAACTCGTTCAAGGGTGCCTTGCTTGGAAACTTGGGGTCTGATGGTCATGATTCCTGGACTCAGCATTATGGAAAGCGTTGCTCAAAATCACTGAGGCTAGTGGTCTCCATTTTATTGACTTATTTTATTCTCAAAATCCTCTTTTCCAACACAGTCATAGACTGATGTCTGGTATATAGGACCTCCTGGCACTGCTCTATTTGGAAGAGTTGGAACTCCCTTCACTTCCCACTCACCCCTTCTCTAGCCCCTAAAGGACCTCCTCAGAAGGGCTCCAAGGAACCCAGTTTAAGGAATCATTGATCTGGGTGATCTCTTCACAGTAGAGAAACCTGAGGCCCAGACAGGAAAGGGACCTGCCTAAGGCTCTGCAGCCTGTCAGATGCAGAGCTGAGGCTGGTATGCTGGTTTCTTGGACTCCCATTTCCTGCCACTTCTCTCCCCATCATTCTGTAAGCAGCTCTTGAGGTTAGGTACCTTGGCCCCTGCAGAACTGAAATTCCCTAAGACATTGATCACACTTTGGAACGGATCAGAATATTTTTCTTGAGTCCCTACACTCTATCTTCCTCTGTAAATACCAGGACAGAGTGAGGTGTCGCCATACGCCCTAGAAGCTTCTGGCCTAGGTCGGGATGCTACCCACGAAGAAGTGGGTTTCTCAGGCTGCAGAGTCTATGCCGACTTTCCATGCCTATGTCATAAGATTCTAATTTGGTCAAGCCTGACTATACCCAGCAGGATCACATACGAAAAGGTGTTGATTATAGACCAGAAAAAGTAGGAGCGAGCAAGCAAGGCCTCTCAAGAAAAGCTTCCTGGGGGAGGTAGAAGTTCAACACGATCTTAACCAACTTATGTGGGAAGAGGTAGTCTTGGCGGAGAAAACACCACAGGCAGAGGCGGAGAGGTGGCAAAGTCCATGCCCAACCCTACAGTCTTCCTTCCCACCCACGTCTGCATGGGCCCCCAGAGCCTGTCCCCTTCACTGGCCCACCCAGAACCACCATCTAGGAGGCAGGTTTCTCAAACATGCTTTCCAGTCCCTGCCTACCCTTTCCCGGGCAGTTCTTTTTCAGCAAACCCCTGCGGATCCTCAACATCCTGCTACTGCTGGAGGGCGCTGTCATCGTGTACCAGCTGTACTCCTTAATGTCCTCTGAAAAGTGGCACCAGACGATCTCCCTGGCACTCATCCTCTTCAGCAATTACTATGCCTTCTTCAAGCTGCTGCGGGACCGCTTGGTATTGGGCAAGGCCTACTCCTACTCGGCCAGCCCCCAGAGGGACCTGGACCACCGGTTCTCCTAAGCCCCAGGGTGACCCCGGGGACAGTATCCAGGCTTCTTCCAGGAGCTCTCTGGAAAGGGGCTGTTAGGGAGGGTTGGGTGAGGGGGCAAAAAAAACACAAAAACGGACAAAAAAATTGATCAGAGCTTTGTATTTTTGTTACATACTGTTTCTTTCTTTGATAATTGATGTGATTATGGGGGGGGGGAAAAGTCCTATTTTTATACTCCCATTAAGCCTGTGTGTCCTGTGTTTCTTTCCCTTCTTGCCTGTCAGGCAGAGAGCAGAGGTTAGGATTCTGGGCCAGGAAGCCCTATGTGTGGCTTCTGGGACCCCTGTGGGTCCTGCCTTCTCCAGTGGAGAGGAGATGAGGCACCGGAAGTCAGGGTAGCAGTGGTAGCTACTGCTGGCTGAATGCTGTCTATCAGACATTACCGTCATGTGTATTATAAAAGCCTCGTCTCCTTCCACCTTTTATGACAACCCTAGGAGGTAGGTGCTGTCACTCTAATTCTGTAGATGAATAACAAGCTCAGAGAGTTATAGCGACTTGCCGAAGGTAACACAGCGGCCAAAAAACCCTCCCAAAAGACACCACTGCTATCCTCGCAGATTGTGATGTCCTGATTCTCTCAGCATGCAGTCACTGAGACCCTGCTCTGTGTCATCTGTTGTAGTAGACAGGATGCCAAGACACAGAAACAAACAGGTCATGCTAACACTGGGATGGATATAACAGTTATAAGCCGGTAGCGTAGGAAAGAGCATGTTTAGTGCTCTCTGGATTTTTTGGACGAGGGGGCAGTCTGAGTTGCCAGGCACTTTCTAGGTGAACAAAATGGGGGAAAGACACTTCAAGCAGTGTAAAGGACACATGTGATACAGAGATTTGGAACATTCTGGTGTATTTGGGGCGGGTAGGCAGAATGGTTGCTAGAGCAGGAAGGATAAGGAACAAGGGGTGGGGGTGGGGTGGAGCTGGAAAGGTCTGCCGGGGATGGATCAGGGAAGACCAATGGTTCTAGACCAGGGAGGGTGTGTAAGCAAGGTCAAGGGCTAGAGTGGAAACAAAGCTGCTTGGAGGGCCACCTGGCTCTTAAAGGACAGGCTAGAGGGCTCACACTGGGAGGAAAGGAAAGTCACAGCCACTCCACTACTCTGGTTGTGTTTCCTGAGCCCTTTTTGGCCACGTGACATGTAGATGAGTCTGTGGTGGTGTATGGGAGACAGACATTACATGTTGAGGAAGGCATCATGCTAGGCATGAGACAGATACAAAGATAAGAAAGATGTCCCTTCCTTAACGAGGAGACAGAAACCTACCTTGTGAGCAAATCAGGGTGCAGTGCTGAGGAAAATGTGTGTCCAGGGCACTGGGGAGCAGAGAGGATAGATACATAGGCTCTGGAAAGACAGGGTTTTTCAGGGAGGGGAGAGTTGAACTGGATCTTGAAAGTGAATTAGTTTACCCCATGGTAAAGGGGGAAGGGGGGACATTGTGTTCCAAGCAGGGAAACAACATATGCAAAGGCACAAAAGATACATACTTGGGGAAAGGGGTTTCCCAAATATGAATGGACCCAGAGTGGCTTGGTGGAGAATACCTCAAGAAGTGAATAAGGACCAGCCTGTGTGTCAGACTGAAATGTGTGAGCATTACCTAAGTGGAGACAAGTTACTAAGTAGAGAAACGACCTGACAAGTTCTCTGCTTTTTAAAATTTGTTTGTTTAATGTTTGTTTATTTTGTGAACACCCATGCTGCACATGTACACACATGTTGGGTAAGGGCAGAGAGAGGGGAAGAGAATCCAAAGCAGGCTCTGCGCTGCCAGCTCCCACGAATGGTGAGAGCATTACTGAGCTGAAATCAAGAATTAGACACCTAACCGACTGAGCCACCCAAGTGCCCCATAAAGTCTGCTTTTTGGAGACAGTGGGTGCAAGTGGGAGAATCTGGAGGCAAGGGACCAGTGAGGAGCTGGCAAAATAGACCAAGAGAAAATGAAGAGGTCTGACCTTGAGCAGCGGCAGAAGGAAGAGAAAGATAATGCTCCCTTTCCTGATCCTGAGTTCCGGAGTTGGCTCTTCGAATTATTTCCCTTAATGGGCCAGGCACACATGTAGAGCAGGCGATTTGTTGTGACAGGACTTGGAAACATGGGTCCCTCACTCTGCTTCCAAAAGACCCTTTCCTGTGGGCCTAGTGACTTGAAGATATAGCCTTTTTCTGTTTGTTGAGGTGGGAGATAGGAGGACTGGACTGGCATTATGCAAAAAGGGAGGTCTGATGTGTACCAGCCATAAATTCCATGATTCAAAAGGCACATGAATACTCAGAGAGCCTCAATCTCCTCATCTCTAAAAAGGGAGATCTTACCCCTCACTTAGTGTAAGTCTCAGGTCTGTTCATTTGTTTATTCACGAAACTATTTATGAAGCACATAACCATGTGCCAGATCCTGGGCTAGGTGCTGGAGATAAGGTGATGAACCTACCCCTGCCCTCAGATTGCTGGTGGGGTTGGTCAGGGGAGGATGAAATCCCATGATCAGCTAGAAAGTCCTGCATTGGTCTCATTATTTTTCCATTTCTTATCTCCCGATAAGGTCATGATCGGGTTTACTTTTGATTTCTTAATTTCCTTATCTCCATATCCTTAAGCAAATCTCTTCCCCCTCTCCAGGTGATCCCTTATTCACATCCAGCTCAGGGTCTATGATTGGCTTTAATTACGGAAAGGAAGGAATGTGTTTCTGGGAGAAAATTTTTCTAGGAGAGGAGACTTCATTATACAGAGGAAATAGGAGCAGAAAAGGCTGAGAATTCCTGAAGTCACTTGACTTTCTTTAGTATCCCTCCTAGTCTCCCTCCACTGCTCCTTTTATAGTCCAACCCTATTCCCCGCCCTCAGTAGCTGCGGTCTCTTTAAGTGCGCTCCTCCCCGTAAGCTAGGCTGGGGGGCGGAGAGCGCGTTTCTTCCCGGGGTTGAATGTTAAGTTGTTTGTCCGTTTCGGGCTGCCGTCCTGCAGATCCGCCATATTGTCTGCTGAAGCTACGGCTGGAGCTGCCGCTGCTGCCGCCGCCAAGTAGGAGCGAGCGGAGCCGCGATGGGTGAGTAAGGACACCAGGCGTTTGGGGACTCGAGCTGAGGCAGTCGTGGGGTGTGGGGTCTCTCGGGAGCCTGTCTCCGGTCTGCGGAAGATGTCTGAGGCCCCTCCAAATGGGTTTGAGGGGAGAAGCCAGGCCGGGAGAGCAGCTCAGGCCAGTTTGGGGCCGGGCTAGGGCCCCTGCGGGAGCAGTGTTCGGGGGCTGGTTCCGGGAGCACCTTGCCACGCCTGGAGCCCCCACGTGGTGGCCCTGGGCCGGAGCCCTTGTGTTCCCAGGGGCTGGAAAGGGGCCGACCCTCCGGCCTGCGCCAAGACCGGGGCTGGGGGGGACGGGCTCCCGGCGGCAGGCCCGGGCGGCGCACAGGGAGCCCTTTCCAGGCGTCTCTTTGACCGACGCGCATCTTGACTGGATTCGGGGCTCCTCTGAACTCGAGGGAAAGCCTGCCTACGTCGCGAGTAGAGTCCTCTGGGGAGGGAACGCCAGGCGAGCTAGCTTCAGGCCCGTAACGAGGGGCAGCCATGCCGAAAGCAGCCTGGGCCGCTGAAGGCCGGCAGAACTTCCCGAGCCGCGGGCGGAAATGGGGTGGTTCGGTTGGACTCAGTGACAGCCCAGTAGTAGAAAACCACAGGCCGAGACCTCGGGGCCATGTGTAGTAGATCGGGACTTCAGGTTTGTGGGTCTGGCACTGGTTAGGAGAAAAGGAGCGACCTGTTGCTCTCTCTGAAGGGACTCCCGCTGGCAAGGCCTGTGCTCAGGCATAATACGATGGCGAAGTCTTTGGACTTAGCGACAGAACCATCAGTGAAGAGATATTTCCTCTTAGGCATTAAAAAACTATTCATTTTGCTAAGCTCTTCCTACGCGCGGGCATTGTTCTGACTGCTTTACATGTTAGGTTTTATTTAATATGCACAACCTAATGAGACAGATACAACTGTAACCCCTGTTTTACAGGGGGAAACTGAGGCTTAGAGAAGTAAAGTTACTTACCCAAGGTCACACAGTTAGTGGCCAGACCAGGGTGATCCAGAGCCCCAGGTTACAGCTGCAGTTCTTTATGGCTTGGCCCCCTAGTGGTTGGGCTGGAAAAGGGGAAAGAAAGCTTTTAACCCTAGGCAAAGTTGTAAAGGTGTTTTTTGGGTGTGCTGGTGGGCCCACTTTGAAATCTTTAGTCTGAACGAAACTGAGACACTCCAAAGTGGATCGCTAACCCCAGCAATTGTGTGTGGAAGGGAGTGCTAAGTGAGATTCTGGGATTGAGTTTAGTAAGACCCCAGATCCTGAAGAAACAAATTATTCCCTTGAATAAGGCAATGATTTTTTTTTTATTTTTTTATTTTTGCAAAGCAGTGACTTTAGAATCAGATCTGGTGTTATAATCCTGCCTGCCACTTTCTAGCTCTCATCACTTAAATATCAAATATTAAGAGAAGTCACTTAAATATCAAATGCAGTAATGTGCATAGGAAGCATCTAGCACAGTCCACAACAAATGTTATTTCTCTTCCTTTCTGATCCTTTCTTTCCTCATCTCTAGAAGGAGGGGAGAGAGAGTGTTATCAAGATGTTTGAAGATTAAATAAGATACCAGTGTTTAGAAAACAGCCTGGTAAGGGCTCTGTAGGCATCAGAACAGATTCTTCTCTACCTTCAATAGCATTCCTTTCCCTTAAGCACTCTGGTTTTCCGAATCGACTGTCAAGCCTGATAGGTTTGTCTTTGTAACTGCAGCTTCATGAAGTGAAACATTTGGGGGACTTTTATGTTACAGATTTTCTATCGGCCTTCAATTTTAGAAACACTTCCCTCAAAAGGAAGGAGCTAATGTTTAGTTTATTGAGCTCAGTGAAATAAGTTTACAGACTGGGAAACTACCTTGGAGAAGATAACACAGCTAGTAAGCAGCAAAGCCAGATGTAAGATTCTTACCCATTTTGCTCTACATAAACCTCTTTGAAGAGTTAAGGTGTGAAATAAAATTAGTCCTTTTCTGGTAGACTTTGAAATGAAAATTTTTTCCCTTTTTTTTAAATATTTTACTTATTTTTGAGAGAGAGACAGAGTACGAGCAGGGAAGGGGCAGAGAGGGAGACACAGAATCTGAAGCAGGCTCCAGGTTCCAAGCTGTGAGCACAGAGCCCGACGCGGGGCCCGAACTCACGAACCATGAGATCATGACCTGAGCCCAAGTTGGACGTTCAGCCAACTGAGCCACGCAGGCGACCCTGAAATGAAAGTTCTTCTATGGAGCAACAAAGCCTGACCAGGGTTCTGAAGGGGATTTTTGATATAGAGCCAGGTGGCCTCCCTTTTTCTTTCCATCTCCATTTTCCTGTCCCACTTGGTCTTTCTGAAGGTCCAGCTATTGGTGTGTTTGTGTTTTTGATTGGTCCTTATACACATGATGTGAGGGAAACTAGTGAAACGGTACATTTAATCCTAATATGGGATCCAAGGTAGTTTGGGTTATCCCCATTTATAAATGAGTAAACTGAGGCTTTGAGAAGATCAGGTGACTTGTCCAAGGCTGCTGATCTAGGCCCTTTGTGTGCTTGGAGCACTAACACAGCCTGCATCACACCTCCGTGAATCTAGAACCTGCTGTAGTTCACTGCCTCTCAGGTGTGCTCCACTCAGGCCCTGGCCTGTATCCTATACTGTTTGTCTTGTGCCAAACTTAATTAGCTTTAACAGACTTTTGTAGTGATTTCACTGCCATTAGGAGCCCTGTGGGGGTGATGCTTGCAGCTCTGGAAGTTACTTACTCTGACCCTCCCTAGGAGAGACCACAATCTCTTAAGACTAAGTCTTGGCAGACATTGGTTGTTTAATGATCCATTCCTGCCATCTTGCTAACCAGGAATCTGGCAGCCCCTCCCCAGCCCCAGGGATAGGTCTTGATTAATATAAACTATAAACCAATCATTGTAATTTCTGTCTCCCCAGGCAGTGATTGATTTAGGCTTGGGTATGTGATACAGCTCTGGCTAATTAGATAGAAAGGGAAGCCTGGGGGACTTCTGGAAAAGCCTTCCTTATTTAAAAGAGATTTGTCAGTGGGGTGCCTGCGCTCACTCACTCTCTCTCAAAAATAAACAAACATTAAAAATTTTTATTTTTTAAAATGTCTTTGTTTTTATTTGATTTTTATTTATTATATATTATTTTTAATGTTTTATTTCTTTTTGAGAGAGATAGAATCCGAAGACAGGCTTCATCCAGGCTCTGAGCGCTATAGCTGCCAGCACAGAGCCCAACGCGGGGCTCGAACCCACAAACTGTGAGATCATGACCTGAGCCTAAGTCGGATGCCTAATGAACTGAGACACCCAGGCGCCCCTTTTTAAAAATTTTTTTTAATGTTTATTTTTAAGAGAGAGAGTGAGACAGAGTGTGAGCAGGGAAGGGGCAGGAGAGAAAGACACAGAATCCAAAGCAGGCTCCAGACAGGGCCCGATGCAGGCCTCGAAGTCAGGAACCACAAGATCATGACCTGAGCCAAAGTCTGACGCTTAACCGACCAAGCCACCCAGGCGCCCCCTGTTTTTCTTTGAGAGAGAGAGATAGATAGAGAGAGAGAGAGAGAGAGAGAGAGAGAGAATCCAAAGGAGGCTCTAGGCTCTGAGCTGTCAGCACAGAGCCCCAGGTGGGGCTCGAACTCATGGACAATGAAATCATGACTTGAGCCTGACTGAGCCACCCAGGCGCCCCCTGCCCCCACAGTTTTTAAAAATATAATAACTAAAAGAGATTTGCCAGGATGCTCATGGGGGGCTCAGTCTGTTGAGCATCTGACTTTTGGTTTTGGCCCAGGTCATGATCCCAGGGCCCTGGGATTGAGCTCTGCATGGAGTTCCTTGCTGAAGAGTGACACTGCGTAGGATTCTCTCCCTTTGCCCCTCTCCTCAACTCGCACACTCTCGCTCTCTCTCAAAAAATGAAAAACAATTTGCTAGGTTTTATTTTATTTTTTGCCAACTTAGTATTTTAACTCAAGTATCACCAAAGTGTGAGAGCTTAAAAAAAAAAATAGAGAAGGGAAAGCTATAATAATAGCCAGCACTTAAATAGAACTTGCCATGTGCTAGGCACTAAGTACTATAATATTAACTCCTTTACTTCTCAGATTATCGTGTTCTAGTTGATGAAACTGAAATACAGAGAAGTTCAGTGACTTATGCAAGGTCAGAGCTAATAAATAGAAGCATAAGTTGTATGGTTCTAACGAACATATGGGCAATTAAGGGCTGTGTTCTGTCTCTATAAAGGAAAGAGCCCTTTTCTGACTCTGGAATTGCCATTAGTTATGCTGGGGTGATGAGGCAGAATTAATAAATAAGAGCAGACAGCTCGAAGAGTGAGAATAGAGAAGATGGGAAGAATCTGATGTTTTCTTGATGTTTTTGAGCCACTGAATTAGGCAACTTTGGAACTGTCTTATCTCTTGGTTTAACTAGGATACTGAAGGCCACTTCTTCTTTGTTTTTGGCTGCAAGTAACAAAACCTTTCTGATAACACTGCCAGGTCAGGAAGTATCTTAGCCCATTCTTTTTTAGTTTCCCTCTAGCCTTGTGCACCCACCCCACAGTTTGTAACAGCTACTTGCAGAGAAGGCACTGAACCGTCAGTCACCACCTAAGTGTCCCACAAGCATCAAGCTCACTCTCCTTTCCTGGTCTGCTTTTCCTGCATTTTTGTTACTGGTAGGACCATTGGCCCAGACACTAGGGCATCTGTCCATCTTTGGTTCCTCACCATTTTCTTCCATTTCTGCATTGGCAGTTGAAGACTATGTGATCTTGTTACTGAGGTCTCCTCTAAATTGCTTTGGGTAGGTTTTTCTCACAGCATTGACCCACAAAGAATATTCTGTGCCCTTACTGAGTCTCAGGCTCATCAAAGTGAAAATATGGATGACACTATTAATATTAATGAAGATTCAGTGAAGTACTAGATATAAAAAAAAAATAGTGTAAATTGTAAAGGTATTATTTTAGAAGCGCTCCAGAACTCTTCTGTAGCCTCCCATACCACTGCTGTAATTCTTCGGCAGCACCGTTGCTAAAACCCCCATTTGATCATGTCACTCTACTCCTTCGTGGACTTGCTGTTATCTACAGGATAAAATCATAACCCGTACAGTATGGTATTCAAAGCCTTCCTGTTGATTTTACTAATCTTATTCTATTTATTTATTTATTTATTTATTTATTTATTTTTAAAGGCTTGGACACACCGTCCTCTTTTTTTTTTTTTTTTTAATGTATGTTTTTGAGAGACAGAGTGTGAGCGGGGGAGGGGCAGAAAGCGAGGGAGACACAGAATCCAAAGCAGTCTCTAGGCTCTGAGCTGTCAGCACAGAGCCTGATGCGGGGCTCAAACTTGCAAACCGGAAATCATGACCCAAGCTGAAGTCAGACTCTTAACTGACTGAGCCACCCAGCCGCCCCTCTTATTCTATTTAAAGATGTATTCGCAAACTCAGACTACCTCCTTTGTACTTTAACATTACTGGTGGAAAAATTAACAAAAGTAATTCTTTCCCCATCCATCTTTTCCTATGGAACTCTTGCCTGATTTTCAAGGTCTAATTTATTTTCATTTTATTTACTTTATTTTTAAATGTTTATTTATTTTTAATAGAAGGGAAGGGGTAGAGAGTGAGGGAGAGAATCCCAAGCAGATTCCGTACTGTCAGCAGAGAGCCCAGCATGGGGCTTGAACCCACGAAATGCAAGATCATGAGCTGATCTGATGCTCAACTGACTGAGCCACCAGGGTACCCCTCAAGGTCTAATTTAAATGCTACCTCCTAGGGGCACTTGGGCGGCTCACTCCGTTAAGTGTTTGACATCGGCTCAGGTCATAATCTCAAGTCCATGAGTTCAAGCCCTACCTTGGGCTCTGTGCTGACAGCTCAGAGCCTAGAGCCTGCTTTGGATTCTGTGTCTCCCTCTCTCTGCCCCTAACCAGCTCCCACTCTGTCTCTCTCTCAAAAATAAACAAACATTAAAAATAAAGAAATAAATGCTACTTCCTTCATGAACTCTCAAAATAATTTTTGCCTTCCAAACTAGAAGTGAACTTTCCTTCTGAATTCTATAGCACTTTGTTCTTGCCTTTCATGTAGCCCATTTCATATTCTTTTCTTGTGTTGTAATATAATTTATTCTTCAACCAGTAACTTAATCTCCACAGTCTTAGACGTCTCATCTCTAAAATAGGGATAATAATATCTACATCATAGGATTGTTAGGGGGATTAAATAAGCTAATGCATGTAAACCATTTTAGTGTGGTGTTTTATTAGCACATAGTTAAGTACTCAGTAATTTATTTTAATCACTTAGTGAATAAATAAAGGGCTTACTATATTTCAGGCCCTATGCTAAATATAGGTTAATCTGTTTGTCTTTGAGGGGAAGGCAGTAACATATGAAAACTTGTCAGAAACATACTTTTAGAGGCCAGTCAGTTATTCAACAGTTATTCATCAATTTCAGCAAATGTTTATTGAATGCCTAGTATGTGCCAGGGACTGTTCTGCTCTAGGCCCTGGAAGTATAGTAGTAAACAAAAGAGACAAAAATCTATCTTGTGAAATGCCAGAAATTAAATTCTAATGGCCAGTCAACCACATGGAGACTAGCATACGCAGACTACGGAGCTCCATGCAGTCAATGCAGCTCTAGCCAATTGTTGCCCTGGGGAGCTGTAGGTCCAGTATTGCCGTATTGCATAATTTCCCATTCCTTTTTATCATCCCTCTCCCCTCGAAGTTGGAAATCCAGATTTTCACGTTATTTCTGGATTAAACATTGGTAAATGTTACAAGTTAACTCTTAAAATCTAAAAACCTTAAGCTAACCAAACATAGGATATTTGAGGCCAAATATAGCCCAAGAACTTCCTGTTTTACTTGTAAAATATTAGAAAATAATATTCGATGTATTTTATAAAATATTTCTCAGTTTATGTATTTTACCAAATTCTATGTATTTAAAAAAGTTTTATTATTATTTTTTTTTTTTAAGTTTATTTTGAGAGAGACAGAGAGCGTGCTTGTGGGTGCAGAGAGAGACAGAGGAGGGAAAATCCCAAGCAGGCTCTGCATCAGCATCGTGCAGCCTGATCACAGGGCTCAAACTCATGAACCGTGAGACCATGATTTAGACCCGAGCCTAAATCAAGGGTTGGATGCTCAACTGACTGAGCCACCCAGGTGCCCCTAACAACAACAACAACAAATGTTTTAAAAGGATGAAGACACATTTTTAAAGTCTTACGGATCATGATAGCATTCTGTATATTCAATAGGTACTCTTTTTAAGCATAATATGCATTTGGAGTAAGGTGCACAAGAGATTGTAAGTTCATATATATATTTTTTAATTTTTTAGTATTTATTTTTGAGAGACAGAGACACAAAGTGCGAGTGGGGGAGGGCAGAGAGAGAGGGAGACACAGAATCTGAAGCAGGCTTCAGGCTCTGAGCTGTTAGCACAGAGCCTGATGCGGAGCTAGAACCCACAAATTATGGGATCATGACCTGAGCTGAAGTCAGACTCTCAACCTACTGAGCCACCCAGGCACCCCTGTAAGTTCATATTTTAACTAGTCTTCTAGATTATTTTATTTATTTTTATTTATTTTATTTTTTAAATTTTTAGCATTTACTTATTGTAGACAGAGAGAGACAGAGCATGATCATGGGAGGGGCAGATAGAAAAAGAGACACAGAATACGAAGCAGGCTCCAGGCTCTGGGCTATCAGCACAGAGCCCAATGCGGGGCTCAAACCAACAAACCGCGAGATCATGACCTGAGCTAAAGTCGATGCTTAACTGAGCCATCCAGGCGCCCCAGTCTTCTAGATAATTTTAAAATTTTGGCTGACTTAGATCTGACTAGCTGGCCATAATATTATTTTGTTTTGTTTTATTGTGATGTGGCAGGTGGAATTCTGATACTTAGGAGCTCATTCTTCCCAGGGACGTCAGCTCTGCTGTTTTTGTTCCTCTCGTGATTATATTATTAACATTATCTTCCATTAAGTTTCTTGAGAGGACTCCAAACCATTTATCCATTTTGTGAATATTTAGTTAAAATTAGATAGTTTGTAAATCCACTTAACTAGGTGCACAAACCACAGTGAATAAACTAGTATCCTCACCTTCTTGGTATAACTTTCAGTTTTCCTTCAGGAAAATTTGGTCATCTGACCGACGGATAAACATTGCCACATTGCCAGTATTAATAGACTTATATGTGTATGTACACCCACAATAAAGGTAAACCTTACTGATACATATATTAGTATACATATATGTTTTTCTTCCTACCTCCTAGTTAAACTTGCTTCCCATACTTTGGAGACCAGTATAAAATGGTAAATGGATGAGGCAGTCCACAATGCTATGGGCACATGTAGTAAGGGGTTCCATCCCAGCCCAGGGGAATCAGGGAAGGCCTTTAAGCTCAGTGAGATCTGACCTATGGATGAGAGTTGTCAGTGGGAGGGTGGGAATAATTATTTCAGAAATAAAAGATTGGTAGACTAAATGGATTGGTAGCATGGGGGGAATGATAGTTGGATTTTATCTTGATGATAGTGAAATGCCATTGAAGGGTTTTAACCTCTGATATCAAATTTATTTACTTATTTCTATCACTTGGACAGCTCTAGGAGGATGAATCAGACTGCTGTTAAGATTCTACCTATTTTGGTTCTTGGGGCGCCTGGGTGGTTCGGTCAGTTAAGCGTCCAACTCTTGATTTTGGCTCAGGTCACGATCTCACTGTTCATGGGTTCAAGCCCCACATCAGGCTATACGCTAGCAGTGCAGAGCCTGGGTGGGATTCCCTCCCCCTCTCTGCCCCTCCCCTGCTCACTCTCTGTCAAAGGAAATCTATAAACTTAAAAAAAAAAAAAAAGTAGGTTCTTAAGTAGTGCAATAGCCCTAGCAAAAGAAGATGATGGTGTTTGAGGTGGTAATGGTAGGGAATAAGCGAGTTAGGAATTTGAATTAGCAGGACTTGGTTATCATCTGGAGGCTGAGGGGGCCTGTGGGTAAGTTAAAAATTGCATGACTCCTAGGCCTCTTGCCTTAAGCAGCAGAGTGCATGGTGATGCTGTTAACTGAGATGAGTTTGAATTTCGATAGTTTGAGGTATCACTGTGACCTCCAGAGGAAGATGTCCCAAAAGCCATTGGATATGGAAGTCTGGAGCTCAAGAGTGAGGTCTGGGGATGGAGTTAGACGTTTGATCATCTATTTATCTGTATATGGTAACTAAAACCACAGAATCACTGATATAATCATGGGAGGTGTACTGAAAAGAGAACATCAAGGTGGTCAGCCTAACATGCAAGAAGAAGGGGATCAGCAGCCAGAATTGGAAGAAGAAAACAGTGATTGATGTTTCAAAAACTGAGGAAAAAGAGTACTTCAAGAAGGAAATGGTTGTCAGGGTTGAGTGCTGCCAAGAGCACCAGCAAAACAAGGACTTGTAAAGGTTGGTTGCATTTAGCATCATGCACCTGATAGTTGCTTTTACAAAATGAGTTTTGATGGTGTGCAAGCAAATGAGAGCAGGCTAATGAGAGAGGAGAGGCAGACTGTCGCAGGAAGTTTGGAGTATATCGAGAAGGAAGAGGTTAATGAGGCTCTGAATAAAGTTTGTGCAAGAGATTGTGAAGACCAGAGTTAGGGCAATTGGCAGTAGAAATGGAGAAAAAGAGAGTCCAAGAAATAATTAAGAAATAAAGCTGGCCATTATTAGTGTTGGATGTGGGGATAAGGGAAAAGTAGGTGTCAAGAATAGCTCCCAAGCTTCTGTTTTGAAAAGCTGGGAAGATGTTGGTACAGACCCCTAATCCTTGTATCAGTGTTTTCTTAACCTTTCCTTTCATTATCACCCTCCTAAGGAGCCCTTTTAGACATTTTTTCCCCATGATGCATCCCTTCAATGAAATTTCTATCTTTTTATGTACATTAAATATATCTGTGATTTCCTTATACATAAAAAGTAAGCATACGGTTTGCTTTTTATTCAAAGTAAGGTTAAAATTTTAGGTTAAAAGTTAAAAAGCTGTTTGTATTTAAGTTTTATAGCTGTTTTTGTTGAGTAACTTTTAATATAATTTACTTACTTATATGAATTGTAAAGTAACAAATTGCATATGCAAATTAACATTCATAAATACCTAACAAATGTAATCAAATTTTTGTTTAATGTTTATTTTTGAGAGAGAGAAGGCGCGTGAGACAGCGTGAACGGGGAGAGGCAGAGAGCAAGGAAGACACAGAATCCAAAGCAGGCTCCAGGCTCTGAGCTGTCAGCACAGGGCCTGATGCGGGGCTTCAACTCATAAACTGCAAGATCATGACCTGAGCCAAAGTCAGACTCAGCCATCCAGATCCCCCCAATGTAATCAAATTTAAAAATCATTCAAAGCTGTTCCTTTTCCCATGAAAGCTGCTTATTTTCCAGTAATAGGGAAAAAATCATGGGGCACCTGGGTGGCTCCGTCAGTTAAGTTCTGACTGTGGCTCAAGTCATGATCTCCTGGTTCGTGGGTTTGAGCCCTGCATCAGAGCCTGGAGCCAGCTTCAGATTCCAAGTCTCCTCCTCTCTCTCTGCCCCTCCCCCCGTTAGCGCCCTCTATCTCCCTATCTCTCAAAAATGAATAAAAACATTAAAAGAAAAATCACTTTCTTAAAGTTATTTTTTGTCAACTTTTATTATTATTATTACTTATTTATTTTAGAGAGCGCGTGCGCGCACAAGTAAAGGAGGGGCAGAGGGAGAGAGAGAGAATCTTAAGCAGGCTGCATGCTCAGCACAGAGACTGACCAGGGTCTCTATCCCATAACCCTGGGATCATGAGCTGAGCCAAAACCATGAGTTGGACGCTGAACCGACTGGAGCCACCCAGGTGCCCTATTTTTGGTAAACTTTTAAACTGCTTGATATGCAAAAACTTACAACTTAACTAGCTTTTTGATATTCCTTTAGATACCATTGACATTTCTCTTTTCAATACTTGGAATAATGAACCATGACAAATTTTAGTTTGTATGTAGAATTAAATAATAGAATATAAACTTTAATTACCAAAACGTTTGTCACACACAAAAGCACTGAGTATCAAACGTATTAAATAACATCCACAGGCATAACAGGCATGCATAAGCCACCTCTTGTATGACTTCAAGACCCAGCAGTTAGTCAAGAGAAAGAGCCCCAGTCATAGCCATCTGTTCACCATAGTTTTGTAGTATAGATCTTGCATACTTACTGTCTGCCTTTCATGAAATCAGTGTCAATACTGCTCATGTAATACTCAAGAAAATCCAATGAGAGAAATTAAATAGTAAGAAATAAGACTTTATTGATAATGTTGCAGTTTGGAGTGTGACATACCATTTAATATCTAAGTCCTTCCCACTCCCCATGAACAAATTTTGCCCTTCTGGGTGCAGCATTTACCCCATTGAGAATGCATGTCTTGAAGAAGCCATTTATGCCAGATACTTCAGAATTCTAATTGTTTAGACTTTAAAAGGCATTATAGTACATATGAGTTGGATAGCACGTCCAGCAGGGTGTGGGATAGAGTCCTATATATATAGTCAATTATTATTAATATTTTGTAGCAAACCATTAAGTGAGATAAGCGCTGTAGTCTCATGTTCAAGTTTTAGTAAATGTGTTTTGAAGCTATATTTACTAAAAGCCTTATTTTCAGAGCTCTTTTTAATTCAGAATTTCAAATAAGGGATTGTGGATTGTGAATTAAGAGAAAAGTATATAAGGAACAGATTTATGGGAAAAGTGACAACTTAAATTTTTAAATTTTTATTCATTTTATTTTTTTATTTTTTAAATTATTTTTGAGAGAGAGAGAGAGAGAGAGAGAGACAGCCTGAGCAGGGGAGGGTCAGAGAAAGAGGGAGACACAGAATCCGAAGGCAGGCTCTAGGCTCTGAGCTAGCTGTCAGCACAGAGCCTGATGCGGGGCTCAAACCCACGAACCGTAAGATCATGACCTGAGCCGAAGTCAGACGCTTAACCAACTGAGCCACCCAGGTGCCCCTATTCATTTATTTTGAGAGCGTGCACACATGCAAGTGGGTGAGGGACAGAGAGAGAGAGGGAGAGAGAGAATCCCAAGCAGGCTCCACGCTGTCAGCACAGAGCCCAGTATGGGGCTCGAACCCATGAACTATACAAGATCATGCATGACCTGAGATGAAATCAAGAGTTGGACAGTCAACTGACTGAGCCACCCAGGCACCCCTAAATTTTTTTAAAACATGCTTTTTAAAAAGATGCTTATGGGGTATGGTTGGAAGGAACCCTTTGGGTATTAGGTGTGGACTGCAGATGTAGATTTGGAAATTATCACCATCTTCCAAAGAGGCAGTAATTGTCTAATGAGATGTGATTGGAATTGCTTATTTTGGGATGAGGTAAATGGTAGAGAATAGTCCCTTTTTTAAAACTCTGGCTCGTTGGTTCTTATAGCCTAGCTCTGAAGGGAGTGAAGGTGGAAGAATAAAGATCAAGAGAAAGGAGCTACAGTGTTAGGAGAAAGGAAAAGAAAAAAACACCTTTTACAGAGAGCAGGAAAGTATAGCTGTCCTTCTCTGACCCTGACTTCCTAGGAATTGCGCTCATGGGTAAGTGAGGCCTTTCAGAGTAGGAGCTGAGAAGCGATCACCTGCCTCCCAAATTGGCACTCTCTTCCACTACATCATATCGGAAGGAGTTGATAGGCTTTGAGGGGCAACGTTGGCAGAGAGGATTCCCTTTGTGTGGCCTCTCAGTCTGGCACTGCCCATATTGTCCTGGGCCCTTTATATATGGGGCCTCAGAAGATTGCCTTCCAAAATTGGCTCCTCCTTTTTGGGTTAATATATATAGGTTAGAGAAATCTCTGCTTTTAATTTGTCAGAAGAGCTCTTGGAAAAGCCCTTTCTCAGGTTACTAAAAGTGAAAGAGCTAATCAGAGAGATTTGTGTAATCCAACCTACAGACATGCAGAATCCTCCTTGTTCGAGGACTAGGGATGGAGCAGCATAGTGCTGCAGAATAGAGGCCAAGTAGTCAGAAGTTCACTGTTATACCTCAGAGACATTTTCTGTGGACCTTTTTATACCTCTAACCAAACTGTTCTTGTTCCTCAAACAGATCTTGGGCTTTCTAATCTTGTGGTCTTTGCTCCTGGTAAACTGCTCTCCCTCCCTACCCCTATTACCTTTAGAAATATTAACATCTAGGGGCACCTGGATGGCTCTGTTGGTGAAACATTCGACTCTTGGTTTTGGCTCAGGTCATGATCTCAGGGTCGTGAGATCAAGCCCTGCATCGGGTTTCACGTGGAGCATGGTTAGAATTCTTTCTCCCTGTTTCCTTGCCACCCCCACCCCCTGCTAAATATTAACATCAAAACATAAACATCAGGTTAACCTTCAGAGACCACTGTAGAGCTTACACTCAGGACAGTTCTCACTCCCATCTTCTGAACTCATTGAACACTTAGATTCATTGTCTTTTAATGTTTTATTTATTTTTGAGAGAGAGAGAGAGAGACAGCATGAACAGGGGAGGGTCAGAGAAGGAGACACAGAATCTGAAGACAGGCTCCGGCTCTGAGCTAGCTGTCAGCACAGAGCCTGACGCGGGGCTCGAACCCACGAACCGCGAGATCACGACCTGAGCCAAAGCCAGACGCTCAACCAACTGAGCCACACAGGCACCCCCAAACCACCTAGTTTATAGATTCAACTTTGTTTCGCAGAATGATGACTGCTCAGCGCAGTCCTGTGAGGATCTGCCAGAATAGGAGTAGCCGTATTGTGGCCCCATTCTGGACTGACCCAGTTGTTCTGTGGAGGAGCCTCTCCCATTGTCTTGATGACTAGCATTTTTGACAGGCTTGCAGATAACACCCTGGGAGCCTCATGCTGTCCTACCTGTTTCATACTGTTTTCTTGTTTGCCATATTTCCTGGTCCTGAACCCCCGGGGAGAAATTTGAGAAGCTTGCAAAGCTAATACTAATCCTAAAGTATTTTCGTGTATATTCTCAATTATCTTCATTGTAACTCTGAGGTAGACAGGATAGGTGTAGGAAAATTGAGATACAGATAAATGACACCCAAGACTGTACATTTATTAAGTAGCAAGACCAGAAGTCAGATTGTCTGGCTTTGTAGCTCTTTTCACCAGTACCACAGTGTTTCCAGTGTGCCTTCTAGTGGTCCATCCAGCACAGCTGCCTTTTCTGAGCCTAGCTGTTTGTTTATTTTTTAATGTTTGTTTATTTTGAGAGAGACTGCATGCATGCCTGTGCCTACGAGTGCAGGGGAGGGGCAGAGAGAAGGAAACAGAGGATCTGAAGCAGGCTCTGTGCTGACAGCAGTGAGCCTCATGCCCGGCCCGAACCCATGAAATGTGAGATGATGACTTGAGCCAAAGGCAGATGCTTAACTTAAATGAGCCACCCAGGCGCCCTACTATTTCTTTCTAATACAAACCCTTAAAGATATTCTGTCCATTTACATAATGTTGAACTTTTTTAAAACATTTTCAAACCTTATACCATACTTAAATGACATTTATCTTAGTTCATCCTATTTCCCCAACTTGATACCATCAATGCAGCTGCCGCCACCACCACCAGTGGCTCCCTCCTACAAACACACACACTCATAGATAGGGTGGAGGGCTTCTAAAACAAGGAGGATTAACTCAAATGGTTATTTTCGGTTTTTCTCTGAAGTGTCCGAGAGCCTGGAAATGACTGCTTAACCACCTGCCGTTTTCCACTTCTGTTCATATCAGGGTTGTTATCATCTAATGTTTGTATTCCCTATTCCTGGCAAGAACTGGACCACACCTCGTTTGAGAGATTGAGTCAGGCAGTGGTTAGGGTGGTAGAAGGAACACTGACACTTCTTCCAGAAAATAACAAGGGAGTCCCCTTGCGACTAGTATGCTATTAAGTGTATGTAATGGAGAGAGCATTGGCTTTAGAAATACCTGGATTAGACCCATTAAGTTAGTTAGGTCCTTCTGCAAATTATGCCTTGATCTCCCTACCTCTAAAATGGAGGTTCTGTATGAGGTTAGCCTTAAGAGCTAAGCAAATCGTTACTAAAATTATTACCAGTTAAATTTGAATTTTCCTTGGAAACATCCCTTCTATAGAAGTTAGACATTGACTTTGGGATATTTCAAAGACCTTTCAAAAGGGAAAATCACACATCTGTGTCCTCACTGCTAGATGTGAAGCCATCTTCTCGAGTTCAGCCCAGAATGCTTTCCAAAGTCTGAAAAGGTTTTATCTACTAAATCCAGAGTAAAAACCAAGATCTTGGCTTTTGTGATTTTTCTGGGCAGGAACATCATGATCCTTGCCTGCTTTGGGGTGTCTGACAGAGGTCTCCTAGCAGGACACAGAACTAAGAAACTGATACAGGAAAGGAACTTGTATACTGCAGCTGTTTGTTGGTTTAATAGATGGTTTAATCATAAAAATTATTAACTTTGAAGGCATCGCAATTAAAGATAAATTCATTAAGAAAGGACTTGTGTGGATCACTGGTTTATTTTTATTATCTTCATGGGCTAAGTATTATATATAATGCCTAAATCGTATACAGCTGTCCATTTGCAAAAGAATGAAGTTGGACCTCCCCCTGCCCTTACACCATATACAAAATTAACTCAGTGGGTCAAAGACAAATGTAAAGGGTTAAAACCATAAAACTCTTTTAAGAAATTAGGAGTAAATCTTCATGACCTTGGCTTAGACAGTAGTTTTTTAGATATGACATCAGCAGCACCAGCAACCAAAAAGGAAAAGTCAAAATTTTAAACTTTTGTGCTTCAAAAGGCACATCACGGATAATGAAAATTATGTAAGTGTTCACTCATTGCTTTGTTTTGGCCGCCAGGCAGCTGATGCGTCAAAATGCAGCTCAATTTTAATAATTGGTTCTTTGGGTCCTGCTTCTCTGTATTCATCTTTTATGTTTTTTATACAAATTGGTATATTCCTATTCTAGATTTTTGTTTTTGTATATTTTGTTGAATTTATTGGAAACCACTTTGGATCCTTTGGGGGACTGAAGTTTAAGATGTTGGATGGAACATTTGAGAGCATGTGTGTGTGGCGTGCACTGTGTCATGGATTCTGGCTCTCGAAGATTTAATGGTTTAGAAGTGAAAGATGACGGGTTGTAAACTACAACAGTGTCATTAGAGGTTGTCGGCAGGAGCCATTTTGGGGTAACAAGTGAAAGATAAAGCTGGATACTAGTTAAAGTGACAAAGACAGATTTTAATCAGTAACATACTATTGTAATAGGGAGAAGTGTGAATTAAATTCAACTTCAATTTGTACAGGGGTAACTGGGCATTTTAAAGGGAGGATGAGAGAATAGAGGGGACAGAGAAAGGGGGCTCAGAAGAGTCAAGGAAGTGAAAAATTACAAAATGTGAGAAAGAGGGGCTGGCCTATCTGAGACCCATCTGGGTTTGCTAACGAGTGCTTATTGACATTAGGCTCCTACCCTCGCACAGAGTCTAGGAGACAGGGGCCCTGTTTTTAGGTGTTGGAACAGTGAACTCTTTTCGGCCTTGAGATTTTCTTAAGCAAAAACATTAAGAGCGGGGGGCTAGGGTCATCCTAGGAACTTTGAGTGTTTTGTTCAACTATTATTAGGCCATGGTTGAGGCCTAGTGGAGAAAATTTTCAGAGGAGGCTGGATAGAGTTTGATTAAGGACAGACTCTGGCAGGTAAAAATCAGTTTATTAGTGTTGAAGCTTGGGGAGGGGGAAGTTCATGGCTGACTCTAAAACCAGGTGAATGGTAATGGCATTAACTGAACTAGGGAAGATACAAGAAGTAACTGACTTAAAGAGAAAGTGAGGTGGAGATCTAGCCAGTAGGCATTTGGAAATACACTTTCAGGCAGATGGCTGAGACAGTAGGGATTTGGTTCTTGGTATGAAGGTGGAGGTTGAAGCTGAGGAAGATCGCTTGCGGGAGCTGCTCCTGCTGTGATGAGGACCAAAGGTAGAACTTTGATGCACACTGAGAGTGAGAGATGGGCATTGAAGAGGAACACAGTATGAAACCTGAGGAGTGGTAGGAAAGGTAGAACTGGGAGAGCGTGTGGTGCCCTCAGAATCCTGGGTAGAATTTCAAGAAGGCAATGGTGATCGTCAGTGGCAAATTAGATAGTCAAATAGAATCAACACTGACAAGGGGCGCCTGGGTGGCTCAGTCGGTTAAGTGTCTGACTTCGGCTCGGGTCATGATCTTTGTGGGTTCGAGCCTCGCGTCGGGCTCTGTGCTGACCACTCAGAGCCTAAAGCTTGCTTCAGATTCTGTGTCTCATTCTCTCTGCCCCCAGCCCCCACTTGTGCTTTGCTTCTCTCTGTCTCTAAAAAATAAAGAAGTGTAAAAAAATAAATAATTAAAAGGATCAACACTGACAAGGTCACTGGATTTAGCAGTCTAAAATGTTTGTCTGAAGCATGGGTGTTATGCTGGATTTTTTTAATAACTTCATTTTTTGACCAAGGTGAACATGATATCCTTTTTTTTTTTTTTTTAAGTTTTTATTTATTTATTTAGAGAGAAACAGACAGTGTGAGTTGGGGAGGGGCAGAGAGAGAGAATTCCAAGCAGACTCCGCACTGTCACTGCAGAGCCGGACGCAGGGCTGGATCCTGCTAACCATGGGACCGTGACCTGAGCTTAAACCAAGAATCGGACACTTAACCGACTGAGCCACTCAGGTGCCCATGTCCTGCTGTTTTACAACTTGGTTTTTTTGGGGTGGGGGGTGGGGGGCTGTTTGTTTCTCTATGTATAGAGAGAGCAGGGGAGAAGAGAGAGAGAGGGAGAGAGAGAATGAATCCCAACTAGGCTTCACCGTCAGACCTGAGCCAAAATCAAGAGTCAGAAGCTGACCACCCAGGTGTCCCTATAACTCTTTTTATTCAGTTTTCATATCAATTCTGTAGGAAACCCATGGTTTCTGGGTTTTTAGGAAGAAACCCTTCTAAAATCTGCCTTTGGAAATTCTGCTCCACTCCAGTCACAGGAAGATTTCTTTGCTGTACATTTCTTCACTAACCTCACACCTACTGGCAAACACTTATTGCACAATTCTTACAGCTAGGCCTTGTGTCTGGGCCAGTGTAGGTGTTCAGTAAATATTGAATAAATATTTGAACAGTGATTCATTAACAAATTCTTGTGTATCTATGATACTATAGATGCTGGAGATACAGCAAAGGTCCCTGCCTTTGCAGAACTTAAAAAATCCTACTACGGAAGAGAAGAGACATGGACTGTAAATAGTGTAATAAAGGAAATAAAACAGGTGTTCTGACAAAAATAGAGTAGCTTACTTTGGGTTAGGGTAATGAGGGAAGGACCTAGCAATTCTAAGAGCTAGGGAAGAGCATGGTGGGCAGAGAGAAGACAGGAAATGTAAAGACTACAGACGGAAACAGCCTCTAAATACCTAGCAGTGGTCTCCCTGGTTTTTTTGTGGTGATGGATGGGGAATGTGAGGGAAAAGAGGAAGAGGCAAGAGAGATGGTAGTGACTTGGATGGTGTGGCGGTCAGGAATTGATAGACATGTAAATACATTCAAGGTATATTTGGAGATAATATGGGACAGGTTTTGTCAAGAGATTAGATGAAAGAGAAGAGAAGGAATCAAGGATAGTTTTTACTTAGGTTTTGGACTGAGTAACTTGGAAATGCTGTTGCTGGTAGGGGATGAGCGGAAGTTAGAAGTAGAGCTGGTTTTGGATATCAAAGATTTTGGTATGTGGTTGAATATATGGGTCTGGAGCTCAAGGGAAAAGGCTGCGCTTGGGACATAAATTTGGAAGTTATCATGGGAATGAATGAAATCACCTAGAAAGAGGTGATGTAGATGTAGTGAGGACTGAGAAGACTGGATGAGGTTGGAAGTGGTGGCAAGAGAACCTTCTCCCAGAGAAGGGATTAGTGATTACTATTGAGGGCTTAAGAAGAGAACAGAAATTTCTTTTAGATACAGCAATGAGGTTGTTGGTGAACTTGTTAAAAGCCATTTCTCTGGAATGGAAGGAATCGAAGTCAGGTTTGAAGAGTTAGAAGAATGAACAGAGCACACAGAGATTGAACAGCAGTGGTAATACCTATATTTAAAAGTTGGTCACTTTATTGTGCTTTATATCTTACACACAAAATATGTAATAGTCAAGAAACATGTCAGAATAAAATTAAAGTGAATGGAGACTTAGGGTATTAGATGACTTTTTTTTTTTTAAGTTTATTTATTTACCTTAGAGAGAGAGAGAGCACAAACAGGGTAGGGGCAGAGAGAAAGGGAGAGAGTCCCAAGCAGGCTCCTTACTATCAGCCTAGAGCCCGACACTGGGCTCGAACCCATGAACCATGACCTGAGCCAAAGTCAGACGCTTAACCACCTGAGGCACCCAAGCGCCCCTGTAGATGATTTTCAAGAGGGATCTGGTTACCATCTTATCAAATTTATGGTTGTTTGGGCAGCCTACCATTACACGCCTCCTAATGTAATGAGTATGAAACACAAAGCATCGCCTATGTGTATTCTTGCCAAAAAAAGGTTGAGAACCTGAATCTATTCTAGTCTCTATACCTCACTTCCGTTTTACAGGAAACACAGGAGATGGCCATATAAATTAATGACAAAAAAATGAGAATGTGGGACATTCCTTAAGACAACTGACCTAGTCTCTTCACAGTCAATATCACAAGTAAATAAAGGGGTTGAGGGAGAGAAGGATAGAGATTTTGTAGATTAAAAGTGACCAAATGTTAAAATAATGACAATGTATTTTTTTTTTTTAATGTTACTGTTTGAAGCTACATATTGAAGTATATATAGATGAGATGTCAGGAATTTGCTTCAGTGATTCAAGGTCTGGGTGTAGATAGAAACAGATTAATGGCTACTAGTTGATTATTGGATCTGAATGATTGCATTGAGATTCATTTTATTTACTCTTCTGTCTACTTTTGTACATATTTGAAATTTTCCATAATAAAATGTTAAAAGACTAAATACAGTGGGTGAACCTTGACTGGATTCTGGCTTGGGTTGACAAAAAGCCAACTAGCTATAACAACTGTTTTGAAATAAGAAAATTTGAGTGTGGACTAGATAATTGGTGTTTCGATAATTTTCTTAGGTTTGAAATTGTGGTTATGTAAGAAGGTCCTTATTATGAGGCACTTACTAAAGTAATAAGGGTGAAGTGCCAAGTTGTGCCATTTACAACTTTCATATGTTCAGTTTGGGATGCCTGGCTACCTCAGTCAGAAGAGCATACGGCTCTTGATCGCAGGGTCATGAGCTCAAGCCCCACTTTGGGTGTAGAGATTAAATAAACTTTTTTTTAATGTTTATTATTGAGACAGAGACAAACAGAGCATGAGTGGAGGAGGGACAGAGAGAGAGGGAGACACAGAATACGAAGCAGAATCAAGGCTCTGAGCTGTCAGCACAGAGCCCGACGCGGGGCTCAAACCCACAAACCATGAGATTGTGACCTGAGCCGAAGTTGGAGGCTTAACCGCCTGAGCCACCCAGGCGCCCCAAGATTAAATAAACTTTAAAAAATATAAAACAAAATGTGTGTAATGTATATAAAATAATCATCTGTACATCTGATGGAGTAAAACAAATATGGCATCATTAAAAATTACTGAATCTTAAGGGCACCTGGGTGGCTCTGTCAGTTAAGCGTCTGACTTCAGCTCAGGTCATGATCTTACAGTTCATGAATTCAAGCCCCGCTTTGGGCTCTGCACTGACAGCAAGGAGCCTGTTTTGGAGTCTGTCTCCCTCTCCACCCCTCCCCTGCTCAAACCCTCTCTCTCTCAAAAATGAATGAATAAATATTAAACTTTTGAATCTTAAAGGAGAGTTTATAGATGTTTATTATGCTATTTCAGTTTTTCAGTGCTTAAATAATTCATAATAAAAAGGGAGCAGGAAAATTGTTTTGGTCTTCATGAGAATAGAGAAATGGGGCAGTAGTTTGGATGCGGGGTGGTGAATGAAAAGATGCACTCACAAGTGACTGGCTGATTCTTAGAATAAAAAATTGCAGGTGGTGCGGCACTTGGCTGGTTCAGTCAGTGGAGCATGTGACTCTTGATCTCTGGGCTGTAAGTTCCAGCCCCATGTTGGGTGTAGAGAATACTTAAAACCTTTATGGGCACCTGGGGTGCTCAGTTGGTTGGCCTCCAATTCTTGATTTTGGCTCAGGTCATGATCCCAAGGTTGTGCACTGTGCATGGGAGGCTGCTTAAGACTCTTACGACTCTCTCTTTCTCTCTCTCTCTCTCTCTCTCTCTCTCTCTCTCTCCCTCCCTCCCTCTCCCTCCCTCTCCCCTCCCCCACATAAAGAAATAAACATTTTTTTTTTAAATAAATTAATACGGGATACCTGGGTGGCTCAGTCGGTTAAGCGTCCGACTTTGGCTCAGGTCATGATTTTGCGGTTCGTGGGTTTGAGCCCCACGTCGGGCTCTGTGCCGACAGCTCAGAGCCTGGAGCCTGTTTTGGATTCTGTTCTCCCTCTCTCTCTCTGCCCCTCCCCTGCTCACTCTCTGTCTCTCGCTCTTTCTCAAAAATAAATAAACATTAAAAACAATTAAAAATATTTTTTAATGTTTATTTTTTTAATGTTTATTTATTTTTGAAGGAGCGAGAGACAGAGCACCAGCAGGGGAGGGGCAGAGAGAGGGGGAGACACAGAATCTGAAGGAGGCTTCAGGCTCTGTCAGCACAGAGCCCGACGCGGGGCTCGAACTCACGAACCGCGAGATCATGACCTGAGCCGAAGTGGGACGCTTAACCGACTGAGCCACCCAAGCGCCCCTAAAAAATATTTTTAAATAAATACAATAAAATCGTAAAAAAAAAAAAAAAGAAAGAATTGCAAGTGGTGAGATTCCTGAACTATTCCTGAGCTATTGCTGATTTTAGCTAGCAAAGTTGTAATTCAGCAGTACCAAAATTTTGCCATCAGCTTCATATGCGTTCACAGTAATTATCTACTAGGTAGACCAGCAAGAAGACAGGCAAAATTTAAACCAGTCTATGTTTTATTTGATAAGAAACTGAGCCTGCTAAGTTTTGGAAGAACATCTTTGAAAATGTTCAAATTTACCTCTGTCACTTATGTTGTACACCCACCCTTCCAAACCCATCATGGCTGGCTGTATCTGTTTTTGGAGGAATTTTGATTTAATTAATTCTGATTGTATAGGTGCACATAGCATCAGATGTACTTTAGGTTTGGGCTTGGTTGGAATCGTGGTCTAGGGAGAAAAGTCACTGCAAAGAAAAACCTGTACTATGAAAATGAGTTCCTAAAAATCAGATATGGTGGATAGAGGAGGGATCTCTTAGACAAACATCTTGGCAAAGTTTTCAGTTGCTCCCTCTTCATATGAGCACCAGTTAATTTCTCAAGTTAAATGATTGAGTACATAGACAGAGCTTAGTCTAAAGGCAGGAGCCAAATTGAATAGAATTATATGTGTGTTGGGGGGGATGGAAAGAAGTAGTTCTCAGAGGTTGGATGAAAAGTGGAGGCCTTTAGAATTAGAGGGTCTAGATCCCAGTCCCAGGGTCAGCAGTTTAATAGCTGAATGTTCTTGTGTAAGTCATAACACCTCTGAACCTGGCTCCGTAGCTATTAATTGCTATTTAATTACTGTCCTCAAACCAAGAATTTAAAACAGCTGATTTCACCCTAGCCCCTGTCAGATTTTGTTTGGCTGGCACAATGTTGTAAAAACTTGAGTATGAAGGCAGTCCCTGGTGTAATATTATAACTGTCCTATAAAACCATCTTTACCTTTTAAGGCATTTGAGTTTGTGGTTAACTGAAATTCTGGGATGTGAGCAGATTTGTTTCTTTTATCGGTGATGGAGTAACCCCCAACTGAGAATTCTGATGGATTTGCTGCTACCAGTAGCTTCCCTTTTCAGGAAATGAGAAGAACCTGGAGTTTGGGATCAACTAGGTCAAGGTTGATGGATTAGCTTCCTGGCTTGTTACTTACCCTCCAAGTCTCATTTTTCTCATCTGTAAAATGGATTCTCAGGATTGTTGGGAAGATCAGAGATTATGTCTACAAAAAGCTTTGCACATTAGCAACTGTTAACTAGCCTGCTAGTTAGCTGCTAAGGCTGTGGACTGTATATCCTCGTACACTCTTACACCTTTCTTTTCTTTAAATGTTCATTTATTTATTTTTGAGAGAGAGTGAGCGTGAGCGGGGTAGGGACAGAGAGAAGGAGAGAGAATGCCAAGCAGGCTAGGCTCTGTGCTGTCAGCCCTAACTCAAGGCTTGGCTCCATCCCACAAACCATCCCACGAACCGTGAGATCATGCATGACCTGAGCCAAAATCAAGAGCCAGCTGCTTAGCTGACTAAGCCACGCAGGTGCCCCTCCTTTCCTTTCAATTAACTGGAATATGGCCGTAGTGAGGGTTTTTTTGTTTTGTTTAAAAAAAAAAATTTTTTTAAATGTTTATTTATTTTTGAAGGAGAGAGAGACAGAGTGTGAGCCAGGAAGGGGCAGAGAGAGAGGGAGACACAGAATCCGAGGCTCTAGGCTTTGAGCTGTCAGCACAGAGCCCAGTGCGGGGCTTGAACTCAAGAGCTATGAGATCGTGACCTGAGCTGAAGTCAGAAACTTAACTGACTGAGCCACCCAGGCAGCCCTGGCCACCTGGCCATAGTGTTTGAATCCAGGAATCTTTTTTTTTTTTTTTTTTGGCTGTGAGAGCACTTGCATACGTGGGGGAGGAGCAGAGAGAGAGAATCCTAAGCAGGCTCTGTACTCTCAGCATAGAGCCTGGTGCAGGGCTCAATCTCAGGAACTGTGAGATCATGACCTGAGCTGAAGTTGGACACTTAACTGAAGGAGCCACCCAGAGGCCCCTAACCCAGGAATCTTATGTTGATACGTATTTGCTAGATAATTCCTAGTGAAAGGTATGAGAGGCCAACTGAAGAAAAGGGAAAAAAAAAAAAAAAAAAAAAAGCCGTTTCAGCCTAGGAGGAATCTTTTTCTTGAAGGAAAAGACCTTAAATTGGGAGATAACGGTTTATCTCTTTATCTCTCTTCCCAGTGTCATCAAGTAACCTTTTTATGCCCTCCCTCCCCAAGCAACCTTTAATGCATCGTGATGAGTTGTAAAGCTTCCTAATTGTAGCATATGCCCAACAGTGAGTCTGTGTGATTTAAAGCCTTAGCTCATTCTTGGTGCCCAGGCAGCTACAATAACATTTCTTTAGAAAGCCTCCTTCTGCAGAGGAGCAGTGCCCACTTAGCTTAACACCAGGACAAGGGAAATAATTTGAAAAGACTTGACTGCTTCATAGTGTTCCAAGTCCCATCTTCTTTGAAGATTGCCAGGTCTTTACCTAGAAAATAATGCTAGTTCCCATATCTCCTATATATAGCTCTTTTGGGCTTTTCTAGGCATATGCCTTCAAGTGATTGCTTGGTAGCTTTTTGAAGTACAGACCATGAACATAAGGCTTTGATTTGGAAAGTCCTAGAGCCAGCAGGTGTACAGGATGTGAACTTGAAGGTGTAGTAGTCTCATTCCTGTCCCATACACGGGACAGCTGGCTATATGTAGTATACCTTTTTCTGAGAACATGTGCATAATTTTAAAGTTGTATGAATCTCAAAAGAGACTCCGGGGGCACTGATGGCTCAGTCAGTTAAGTGTCCAACTTCGGCCCAGGTCATGATCTCGCAATCTGTGAGTTCGAGCCCTGTGTCGGGCTCTGTGCTGACAGCTCGGGGCCTGGAACCTGCTTCAGATTCTGTGTCTACCTCTCTGTCTGCCCCTTCCCTGCTCATACTCTATGTCTCTCTCAAAAATAAACATTTAAAATTTTTTTTTGGAAAGAAAGACTCCAGTTCTATCAGAGCTTATATTATTTTGCTGGGCTGCCAAAACAAAGTACCGCAGCCAGGATGTCTTAAACAACAGGATTTTATTTTCCCCACAGTTCTGGAGGCTAGAATTCTGAGATCAGCAGGGTTGGCTTTTTCTGAGACCTTTTTCTCTCTTTGGTTTATCAATGGCCTGTCTTCATGTTCACATGATGTTCTCCCTCTGTGTGCATCTGTATCTTAATCTTCTCTTTATAAGGACACTAGTCATAATTGGATTAGGGCCTTACCCCAGTATCCTCACCTCTTTAAAAAGACCCTGCCAGGGGTGCCTGGGTGGCCCTGTCGGTTAAGCTCAGGTCATGATCTCACAGTTCGTGGGTTCAAGCCCCGCGTCAGGCTCTGTGCTGACAGCTCAGAGCCTGGAGCCTGCTTCTGATTCTGTGTCTCCCTTTCTCTCTGACCTTCCCCCGCTCACGCTCTGTGTCTCTCTCTCTCAAAAATAAATAACGTTAAACAAAAAATTTTTTTAAATAAAAAGACCCTGCCCGCCAGGACTTCAATAAATGAGTTGTAGGTGGGGTACAATTCAGGCCATAACAGGGTCTGTGCCTATTTTGTATTATTATTGCTTGTCCCTTGGTTCTGTAAGTTTAGAGAGTGCACAGCAACAATAGCCATTTATTTCCTAGAAATGGGAGGTATAACTTCAGGGACCTATTCACTTTGAGAGAATTCCTTGACTAAGAAAACCCAAAGTCTGTCTAAGACAGATGCTAGAAAAGGTATATTTGTATTCTGGATTTCTTTATCCAGTCCCAGCAAGTAAGGGAGTGCATGATGAAAACAAACCCTTTGCCTGCTGGTCCCTAAATGAGAGTCCAGCATTCCTTTGGTAGCTGATTCCAGATATGCTTTTACGGTTGTTCCTTCTTCCAATCTAACCTCCCCTGCCTGGCTTCTCCAGTGAAGTCATAAGCAAATATTTGTGATAGTTTCTTGTCACCATGGTAACCAAAGCGCAGCCTGGTTCTCCTTCCAGCTTTGTTGTAAGCTTTGCTCGAAGGAGGGGACAGCTCTTTGGGAGAGCCCAAGCTCAGAGTCGTGAAAAACCATGTCAGGTAATGGGGGACAGCAGTCCACAGTCCTGCCTTTAGGAATCTGTCTTCTGCCTGTTAGTCTCCAGGCACAGGGGTCATCAGTAACCCCAAAGGGAGACCACTGCATTCCCCTAGAATTTTTTTTTTTTTTAATAAATTCACTTGGGCTTTGTCAAGTGGGCGTGGAAACTTGCACATTTTAAGATCCTACTGCTGCAGTCATCTCACCAAGCTACTTAACAGAATGACAGAGGTGCCTTCTCTGAAGTTTCATTTCCTCAGTTACTCTAGCTCCAGAATTCAGCTCTTTCTTCAACTTCCATTTTCATTTCTCTTTCACTCAGATTCTTTTAATAGACTCCCCCCACCCCATTTATGTTCTTCCTTATTCTATTTCCGCCCCTAACGTGATTTCCTGGTTGAAGAAGCAGCCCACAGCTTCTTAGATTTCTTTTTAAACTCTCATTACAATCCCCCCAACCACTCTAGAAAGGGGGCAATCTTAGAATTAGTTGTTCTTTCTGTGTACCTATAAAACTTATTTTTCACCCCATTAGCAATACTCTTGATAATTTCCAGTTAGAAATTTAGAGAATTGGAAAGGCCTCTAAAGGGAGACTAAGTAAGGCTTCCTCTATTTGTGGGTTACCATAATCAGCTTCACTTTCATCAGTTTTTTTTTTAATATTGAGATTGTTTTAAAAATGTAAATACTGGGTAAGGTATGATAAAGCCCCCTGGCCACAGGAGGAGACAGGAATGAGACATGGGAGGAAGACATGTGTTACACTCACAGGTCTCAGAGAGGAAGCCACTTCATGCGTGCAAGGTCACAGAAGAAAGCACCAGGTGGTCAGGAGGCAGAAGGGGCAGGGGCAAGCCTATTTAGGTCAGAGCCTTTAAAAAATAAATGTTTATTTTTGAAAGAGAGAGAGAGCACACAAGCAGGGGCAGGCAGAGAGGGACAGAGGATCCAAAGTGGGCTTCACGCTGCTGACAGCAGCGAGCCCAGTGTGGTGCCCGAACCCACAAACTGAACCCGAACAGTGAGATCATGACCTGAGCCCAAGCTCAACCCTAGGCTAGAGACTTAATTAAGGTTTCTGAGGGAAAGTGAAGGCAGGGCAGAGGAAACAGTTTACGACTGGCTACTTTGAATTAATCCAAAGGAGTTTGGCCTGTAGGAGTGGTCTCTACTTGCCTACTATGTGGCCAAGGGATGATTAAAGTGGAGGAATATTGTCTCCTGGGTCTCCAGGCACGGTAGAGAATTTAGGGCTCTGGACCTTGCTGTTAGGCAAGTTGTTACCTTTACGCATTAACTAGCCATGGGAGGGGCAGTCTTTCGCTGGGTCTGTAAAAGGTCCCAAATGCCAAAACATCAAGAACACAATGTAATGGGCACCTGAATGACTCAGTTGGTTAAGCGCCCACTCTTGGTTTTGGGTCAAGTCATGATCTCACAGTTCGTGAGTTTGAGCCCCATGTCAACTTTTTAAAGTGCCAACACTTCAAAAACAAAACACAGACACACAGAAAATAAGAAAATAAAGTTAGTATAATTGGCCCTGTAACTAGTGAATGCAAATAGACAAATATGGAATCTAAAAAAAACCATTTAGAACAAGGATTCGATGTCAGTTTTAATTGGAGGAGGTATGCTGCAATTAAAACTTTGGTAAAATATAACACAGTTTACCATTTTAACTTTTTAAAAAAGTTTATTGATTTATTTTGAAAGAGAACACACACACAGAAGGGGCAGAAAGATCATCCCAAGCAGGCTGGCACTGTCAGTGCAGAGCCCAACACGGGGCTCAAACTCAGCGAACCATGTGATTGTGACCTGAGCTGAAATCAAGAGTAGGATACTTAACCCCCTAAGCCACCCAAGCGCTGCTCCATTTTAACCATTTTTAAGTGTTCAGTTAAGTGGTATTAATTATATCTACAGTGTTGTGCAACCATCATCACTATCCATTTCCTAACTTTTCACCACCTCAAACAAACTGTGTACCCATTAAGCAATAATTCCCAATTTTTCCCTCTCTGTAGCACCTGATAACCTCTATTCTACTTTGTCTCTATGAGTTTGACTGTACCAGGTACCTCATAAAAGTGGAGTCGTATAATATTTGTCCTTTTGTGTCTGGCTTATTTCACTTAGCATACTGTCTTCAGGGTTTATCCATGTTCATCCATGTGTCAGACTTTTATTCCTTTTTATGGCTGAATAATACTCCAGTGTGTGTGTGTGTGTGTGTATATATATATATATATATATATATATATATATATATATATGCATGCTCCATTTTATTTATCCATTCAGCTTTTGGCTATTCTGAATAATACACATTGAGTACTGGCATATAGTAGCTGACGGAGTCCCTGTTTTCAATTTTTTTTTTTTAATGTTTATTTTTGAGAGAGAGTGTGTGCTCGAGAGCAGGGGAGAGGCAGTGAGAGAGGGAGACAGAAACTTCAAAGCAGGCTCCAGGCTCCCAGCTGTTAGCACCAAGCGTGACGCAGGGCTCAAACTCAGGAACTGTGAGATCATGACCTGAGCCGAAGTCAGACACTTAACTGACAGAGCTACCCAGGCCTCCCATTCAACTTTTTTAGATATACAAAGGTGTAGAAAATACATTCCCACCAGCAATGCACCAGATGCCAATTTCTCCACATCCCTGCCAACACTCAGTATTTTGTTTTCTTTTGTCTTTATTATAGCCATTTATTAGACATGAAATCAGATCTCGTTGTAGTTTTGGATTTTTTTTTTTAATGTTTATTTATTTTTGAGAGAGAGAAAGAGACAGAGCACAAGCAAGGGAGGGGCAGAGTGAGAGGGGGAGACACAGAATCCAAACCAGGCTCCAGGCTCTGAACTGTTAGCACAGAGCCCGACACAGGGCTCGAAGACACAAACCGAAAGATCATGACCTGATCCAAGGTCAAACAACTCAGCCGACTGAGCCACCCAGGTGCCCCTGTAGTGTTTTGTTTGTTTGTTTGTTTGTTTGTTTTATGTTTATTTTTGAGAGAGAGACAGAACATGATCAGGGGAGGAGGGGCAGAGAGAGAGGAAGACACAGAATCCAAAACAGACTCCAGGCTCCTAGCTGTCAGCAGAGTTTAACATGGAGCTCAAACTCAGGGACTGCAAGGTCAGAACTGAGCCAAAGTCTGAAGCTTAACGGACTGAGCCACCCAAGCACCCCTAACTGTAGTTTTGATTTGCATTTCTTTTAAGACTATGTTGAGCATCTTTTCATATGCATATTAGCCAATTATGTATCTTTAGAGAAAGGTGTACAAATCATTTGCCCATTTTTTAATTGCATTGTCTTTTTGTTGTTGAACTGTAGAAATTCTTTGTATATTTTTGTTATTAAACCCCCTCAGATATATGACTTGGAAACAATTTTCACATGCTGTAAATTATCTTTTCACTTTCTTGTTAATGCCTTTTGTTGCTTGTGCTTTTGATGTCATAGTAAAAGAATCTGTTGCCAAGTCCAATGCCATAAAATTTTCTTCTATGTATTATTCTAAGCATGTTATGGTCTTAGCTTGTATTTTGTTGATTCATTTTGAGTTAATTTTTGTGTATGGTGTAAGCCTGGAGTCCAACTTCATTCTTTTAGATACGGAAATCTAGTTGTCCCAGCAATATTTTTTGAAGAGAGTATTCTTATTCCATTGAATGGACTTGACACTTTTATCAAAATTATGGTTTATCTGTATGTTTATCCTTATGCCAGTACCACACTATTCTGATTACTGTAGCTTTGTAGGAAGTTATAAAATCAGGAAATGTGAATGTGCCAACTTTATTATTTAAGAGTATGTTGTTAGTTTCTACATATTTGTGAATTTCTAGCTTCATTCCATATGGTCAAAGAAGATACTTTGTCTTATTTCAATTTTGTACAATTTATTGAGACTCTTTGAGACCTAACATGGTCTATCCTGGAGAATGTACTGTGTATACTTGAGAATGTATATTCTGCTATTGTTGGGTGGAGTGTTCTATATGTCTTTTTGGGTCTAGCTGATTTATAATGTTGTTGAAGTCCTCTGTTTCCTTATTAATCTTCTATTTAAGTATTCTGTCCATTGAAAGTGGTGTATTGAAGTCTCCAAATATTATCATAGAACTATTTTTCCCTTCACTTCTGACAGTGTTTGCTTCATATATTTTGGGACTCTGTTTTGGTGCATATATGTTTTATAATTCCTATATCTTCTTGATGAATTGGCCCTTTTATCAGTATATAATGTCATCCTTTATCTCTTGTAACAGTTTTTGACTTAAAGTTTTCTGTCTGATATTGGTTAGCTAACCCAGCTCTCTTTTGGTTACCATTTGCTTGAAATATTTTTTTCCGTCCATTTGCTTTAAACCCGTTCATGTCTTCGGATATGCAGTAAGTCTTTGCAGACAGCATATAATAACTCCAGAGTTAATCCAGTTACACGTATTACTGATAAGGAAGGACTTCTGGGATTTTACTCTATGTCTTCTACTTTTTTTGTCCCTACGTCCTCCAATTACTGCCTTTTGTATTTAATTTTTTGTAGTGAATGGTTTTGATTCTCTCCTTTTGTATATATTTTTTATTTCTATTGTGTGTGTGTGTGTGTGTGTGTATATATATTTAGATAGTGTGGTTACCATGAGGATTACGTTTAACATTCTAAATTTATAGCAGTATAGTTTGAATTGGTACCAACTTCAAAAAATCTGTTTCTGTACAGCTCAGAGCCTGATGGGGGGCTCGAACTCACTAACCGTGAGATCATGACCTGAGCTGAAGTCGGATGCTTAACCAACTGAGCCACCCAGGTGCCCAATTCCCTGTTTCTTTATATGTGGGGTTTTTTTTTTTTTAATTAAAAACTGAAAATTTCAATATTACAATATTGTAAGTCTGGAAATCTGTTTATCTATTTGACATGTGTACTTGTTTTTCCTTCTTTACCTGCCTTCTTTTTTATTATGTTTTATAATTCCATTTTATCTTCATTGTTGGCTTATTACCTTTAAAGAAGTTTCTTAATGGGAAGACTATTTTATATATACTAACATGTTTACCATTTCTAGTATCCTTCCTTTTGTGAAGATCTGAGTTACCATCTGGTATCATTTTCCTTCTACTTAACTGTAGTATTTCTTCTTTTTTAAAAACGTTTATTTATTTTTGAGAGAGACAGAGTGCAAGTGGGGTAGGGGCAGAGAGAGAGGGAGACACAAAATCCAAAGCAGGCTCCAGGCCCTCCTGAGCTGTCCACACAGAGCCCGACATGGGGCTTGAACTCACAAACCCTGAGACCGTTACCCAAGCCAAAGTCAAACACTTAACCAACTGAGCCACCCAGGCACTCCAACTGTAGTATTTCTTTAGTGCATATCTGCTAGAGACAGAATCTCAGGTTTTGTTTGAAGAAGTCTATTTCTATTTCACTTTCATTTTTTGAAAGTATTTTCATTGGGTATAGAATTCTAGTTTGACAGGTTTCCTTCAGTACAGTTTGGCATTTCATTATCTTCTGACTTGAATTGTTTCTTTCTTTTTTTTAAAAAGTTCATTTATTTATTTTGAAAGAGAGAGTGGGGTAGGGGCAGAGACGGGGGGTGGGGGTGGGGGTGGGGGAGCGAATCCGGAGCAGGCTCCACACTTGCCAGCATGGAGCCCGATGCGGGACTTGAATGGTGAGATCATGACCTGAGCTGAAACCAAGAGTCAGTTGCTTAACCAACTGAGCCACCTATGCCCCCTGACTTGCGTAGTTTCTGGCAAGAAGTCAGGTCATTCTTATCTTTCGTCTTCTGTATGTAATGAGTCATTCTAGCTGTTTTTAAGATTTTCGTTATCACCGGTTTTCAGGAATTTGACTATGATGTCCCTTAGTGTGATTTTCTTTGTTTTTACCATATTTAAGGTTTATCATGGTTTCTTGGGTTTATAGGATCAAATTTGGAAATTTTTCAGTCTTTGTTTCTTAAGTTTTTTGTCTCCTTTCCTCGCTCCCCACTTTCCCCCCCGTGAATCCAGCTACAGATAAATTAGGCCATTTGATAAACATCACATAAGCCACTGTGGCATCATTTTTTATCTGTCTTGATTGATTGGTTTTTCTTCTTACTATGGATGTGTCACATTTTTCTGCTTCTTGGCATATCTACAAGTTTTTAATTGGATTTTTGATGTGATTTTTATTGTCTTTTTTTAAAAGGATGTAGAACTTTATAGGCAGTTGTTACATTCTGCTCAGTTATCAGTTGAAGCGTTGTTTTGAAGCTTTGTTAGTAGTCCTGTCTAGGGATTTTTTTCCCAAAGTTTTACTTATTTAAGTAATCTCTACACCCTATGTGGTGCTTGAACTCACGACCCCAAGATCAAGAGTCGCACACTCCTCTGACTGAGGCAGCCAGGGAACCCTCTAGGTATAGTTTGATCTCCCTATTAAGGCATAGCCCTTTTAGGGTCCTCACTGAATGCCCTGAGTGATTAGTGAGGCATCTCCATTCTGATTCATCAAATGCTTTCCAGCCCTGTGTGAGCTCTGGGAACTGTTGAGTTTACAGCTTCCCCATTGCTCTTTGCCTGTCTCAGGAAGCTTCTTTACCTTACACCCATACATCCTTAGTCTCTATCGCAGATTTAAGGGAACCCCAAGCAGATTTCCTGAGCGGGGTTTTTTTCTGTGTATCTCGCTCTTCTCTGGAACTCTGCCTCACAATGTCCAGCTGTCTTAATCTCCTTAATCTCCTTAATCACTTAATCAAGTGATTAACTAGTGAGATTGCTTTGCTCTTTGGTAACCCTCTCCCTGCTCAGTGGTCTAGAACGTGCCTCCAGGCAGAAAGCCAAGGAGGTAAGTTAGGGCTCACCCTCTTGGGGATCACAGATTTTCACTGCCTTGTGTCCAATATCTGAAAACACATTTACAAGAGGGTAGTAAATCCAATCCCTTTTATTCCACCATGGCTGGAATGGAAGTGATAGCTATATTTATAATGCCTAACAAAATATGACAAAAAGCACCTTTAAGGAATAATTTAAAAAAAAAAAAAAAACCACACCAGGAAGACAGACTCTTCTAAATGTATGTACCTCTAATAAAATTGTCTTAAAATATATAAAGCAAAATAAAACTACAGGGTGAAATGGATACATTTACTGTTGATAAGTCAAGAAAAAAATTAGTAAAGTAATAGAAGAGTTGAATAACAAGGTGAACAACTTGATTTAATGGACATATGGCTTATAGAATACCATGCACAGTTATTAAAGAATACAGATTCTTCTCAAGCACACATGGGGCACTTACATAAATTGAATAAATCTTAAACCAAAAAAGCAAATCTCAATATAGATGGTTCCTGATTTATTTTTTAATTTTATATCTTTATTTTTTTAATGTTTATGTATTTTTGAGAGAGCACAAGGTGGGGAAAGGCAGAGAGAGGGAGACACAGAATCTGAAGCAGGCTCCAGGCTCTGAGCCATCAGCACAGAGCCCGAGGCGGGGCTAGAACACATGAACCATGAGATCATGACCTGAGCTGAAGTCGGACACTTAACCAACTGAGCCACCCAGGCACCCCAATGGTTCCTGACTTATTATGGTTCAACTTACAATTTTTTTACTTTACTGTAACATGAAAGCGGAAACACATTCAGTTGAAGCATTACTTTCGATTTTGACCTTTTCTCAGGCTAGTGACATGTGGTACAATACTCATTCCTGATCCTGGTCCTGGCCAGTAGCAGTGCATCACAGCTCCCAGTCAGCCATGTGATCACAAGGGCAAACAACTGATAAACTTACAACCATTCTGCACCCATAAAACCATTCTTTTGTTCACTTTCAGTATAGTAGTCAGTAAGTTACATGAGATAGTGAATATGTTACTATAAAATAGGCTTTGTGTTAGATGATTTTGCTTGCCCAACTATAGGCTAGTGTGAGTGTTACAAGCACATTTATGACAGGCTAGACTAAACAATGATATTCAGTAGGTTAGGTGTATTAAATGCATTTTTGACTTACGGTATCCTCATCTTAACAGTGGGTTTATAAGGACATAGCCCAATCGTAACTCAAGGAAGATCAGTAAATTTAAAAGGAGCCTTGAGACTCTGATCACAGTGTAATTAGTTATATTAGAAATAAATAACAGAGGGGCGCCTGGGTGGCTCAGTCAATTAAGTGTCTTAGGCTCAGGTCATGATCTCATCGTTCGTGAGTTCGAGCTCCGTATTGGGCTCTGTGCCTCTCTTTCTGTGCCCCTCCCCCGCTCATGTTCTGTCTCTCAAAAATAAATGTTAAAAAATAATTTTGTACGAAATAACAGAAAAGTAAGTCCCCACCCATTACTGATTTAAAAAAAACACTCATGGTTCAAATAAAACCAATGGAAATTTGGTATTCAGAAGTGAATTACAATGAAAATATTATTTTGAAGGAAATTAAAAAGACTTAGGAAGATAATAAGCAAAATACAAAGTCTGAACATTAATGACTTAGGTATACAGTTTAGAAAGAAAAGGAGAATGAAAACATATAGTAGAGAGAGGATTAACAAAGGCAAAATCAGAAGGCTAAGAATAGTCAAATCTAGTAAGATTTCAAAAGAACAAAAGAGGATACAAATAATGTTAGAAATGAAAAAAAGAACTACAAGTAACTAAGGAAATTAAAAAAAGCATTGGCAACTTTGTGCACACCATTGAAAAGACAAATTCCTAGAATAACATAATTTACTAAAAGTGACTCTAATAGGATGTCTGACTAGCCTTATAATCATGAAATATATTGATTGAATTATCAGCAAAACTGTTCCCAGGTCTAAGTAGTTTTACAGAGGAGTTTTGCCAAATTTTTAATAAATAAGTTATAAATATAACCTTTATAAAGGATATAAATATGTAAATAACCATAATAATCCTTTATCAACGGAAGCCTGGTGTGTATTGCTAAGATAGTATAAATTGACATCATATAAAGATGTGGTTTATATATACAATGGAATACTACTTGGCAATGAGAAAGAATGAAATCCTGTCATTTGCAACAACGTGGATGGAACTGGAGGGTATTATGCTAAGTGAAATAAGTCAGAGAAAGACTGATAACCGTATGTTTTCACTCATGTGGAACTGGAGAAGCTTAATAGAAGACCATGGGGGAGGGGAAGGGAGAAAAAAGTTTCAAACAGAGAGGGAGGCCAACCATAAGAGAATCATAAGTACAGAGAACAAACTGAGGGTTGATGGGGGGAGAGGGGGAAATGGGTGATGGGTATTGAGGAGGCACTTGTTGGGACAAGCACTGGGTGTTTTATGTAAGCGATGAATCACAGGAATCCACCCCCAAAACCAAGAGCACACTGTATACACTGTATGTTAGCTAAATTATATTAAAAAATAAAAATAAAGGGGCGCCTGGGTGGCTCAGTCGGTGTGTCCAACTTTGGCTCAGATCATGATCTCGTGGTTTGTGAGTTCGAATCCCGTGTCGGCCTCTGTGCTGACAGCTCAGAGCCTAGAGCCTGCTGTGGATTCTGTGTCTCCCTGTCTTTCTGCCCTTTCCCTGCTCATGCTCTGTCTCTGTCTCTCTCTCAAAGGTAAATAAACATTAAAAAATACATAACATAAATAAAAAATAAAAGTAAATGAAATGGAAGGCAACATGGTACTAGTTCATCTAGAAGAAAACATGGGAAATAAGACCTTGGTCTTGGCAATGATTTTTTTGGATATGACACCAAAAACACAACAAAAGCAGAAATAACCAAGTGGGACTGCATCAAACAAGAAAGCTTGAACTAAACTGAAAAGCTTCTGTACAACAAAAGAAACCGTCAACAAAACGAAAAGACAGCCTACAGGATGGGAGAAAATATTTGCAAGCCATGTATCTGATAAGGAGTTACTATCCAAAATACATAAGGAGCTCATACAACTCGATAACAATAACAAAACAAATACTCCAATTAAAAATGGGCAAAGGACCTGAATAGACATTTTTCCAGAGCAGACATAGAATGGCCAACAGGTACATGAAAAAAAGTGCTTAATATCACCAGTCATCAGGGAAATGCAAATCAAAACCACAGTGAGATATCCCCTCACACCTGTTAAGATGGCTGTTATAAAAAGAAGTAAATAAAAAACAAGCTAAGGGGCAGCTGGCTCAGTTGGAAGAGCATGCAACTCTCCATCTCGGGGTCATGAGTTCAAGCCCCGCATTGGGTGTAGGGATTACTTAACTGGATAAATAAATAAAAACTAAAAAAAAAAAAAAAACAAGAGGAAACAAGTGTTGGCAAGAATTTGGACAGAAGGGAAGACTTGTACACTGTTGCTGCAGAATATAAATAGGTAGGGGCGTCTGGCTGGCTCAGTCAGTAGAGCATGCAAGGGGAGTTCAAGCCCCACATTGGGAGTAGACTTGACTTAACAAATAAAAATTTATAAAAAAAATTTTAAGAATGTAAATAGGTATAGCTCCTATAGAAAAGAGTGTGAATGTATCTCAAAAAATTAAAGATAGAACTATCTTATGATTTATCAGCCCACTTACGTTAAATCCAGTCACTGTGTTAGAGATACCTATGCCCTCGTGTCATTGCAGCATTATTTACAGGAGCCAAGACATGGAAACAACCGAAGCGTCCCATCAATGGATGAATAAAGAATATATGGTGTATATATAAACAGTGGAATATTATTTGGCTATAAAAACAAAGGAATCATGCCATTTGTGACAATATGGATGAATCTTCAGGTTATCATGCTAAGTGAAATAAATCAAAAAAGAAAGACAAATACAAATACATTATTTGTAGAATCTGAAAAGACCAAACTCCTTGAAACATAGATTGGTGTTTGCCAGGGGTGGGGAGGGAGAAATGGATGAAGGTGGTCAACAGGTACAAACTTTGGTTGTAAAATGAATTAAGTACTAGGGATCTAATATATAGGTTGGTGGCTAGAGTTAACAGCACTGTACTATATACTTTAAAGTTGCTAAAAGAAAAAAAAATAAAGGCTGCCTAGTATTCTGTTGGGGTGTGTGGGTGGCTCAGTCAGCTAAGCATCAGATTCTTGATCTCAGCTCAGGTCTTGATTTCAGGGTGTGAGTTCAAGCCCCACGTTAGGCTCTGTGCTGTGCATGAAGCCTACTTAGAGCGAACTTGGATTGCTCCTTCAGTCAAGTATTTGATTCTTGATTTCGGCTCAGGTCGTGATCTCCCGGTTTGTGAGATCTGAGCTGTCTCTCCCTCTCGACCCCCCCCTTGCTTTCAGTCTCTGGATAAATAAACTTAAAAAAAAAAAAAACAATGTTATAGATCACTTATATCTCAATATAGCTAGAAAAAATTGTAAAGATATTATTTGCCATTTTTACTATTTTGACATTTGTACTGCAAAAGTAGTACAAAAGCAACGATGGGGAAAACTTCAGGTGTCTTAGCACAAATCAAGACGGGCACCAAAACGTACTAGTAGTCCATGTGTTCGCCACTAGCTCACTCACTGTTGGGGAAAAAAAATTGCTATGTCCTTGATGAAACAGTACGAATTCAGCCTTTGAAAATGTGTCTGAAGGAAAATCGTCTGTGGGTTATTAAGTTACTAGCTAAATTAGACGCTTTCTAAATTGAAACCCTTTTTAAGGAAAAAAGAGACAAACCAGAAAACAGACTTAACTTTGAGAACAAACTGATGGTTACCAGAAGAGAGGTGATGTCAGGGGGATGGGTCAAATAGGTGAAGGGGACTAAGAGCACACTTACCTTGATGAGCAATAACTAATGTACACAATTGTTGAATCACTATATTGTACACCAATATAACACTGTAATTAATGGAACACTATGTGTTAACTATACAAGAATTTTTTTTAATTGGCACTGTTTTTACTTGAATGGATGACAGACTAGTTATTCAGACTTAGATATTGGGCAGATGTTTTCTCAAAATGCATACATTTCAGGATAGCAGTTTCCTTTTGGCTGGAGTTGGAGTGGGGCTGGAGGAGCCTGCGATAGAGTGAGAGCCCACAAGTAGATTCAGGCATATTGGTAATGTTCTAGTTTAGATTTGGTGGTGGATTTACAGATGCTCATTGTATTATTTTGCTTGGTAACAACATTATATTTCATCTTTTTGTTTTTATCAAATATTACAGAGTATTAATTTGAAAAATAGATGGCGGACATTAAAGATAGCATAGGATCTCACTGAATTAAATGTATTTGAGTTTATTGAGCAAGTCAGGTTTTCTCTGTTGTCATGGAGGTGATCATAACTTGGGGTCATTTATCATATGGCCTAGCATTGTTCCAATACCTCAGAGTATTAACCTATTTAATCCTTCCCATAACTCTCTGAAGTAGGAATAGTTGTGTCCCTGTTTTAAAGATGAGATATCAGGTGCTATGTTATTGAGATGATCAGCCCTCCTTGAGGAGCTTCAGTCCCCCTGAGTAGGGGAGGTTGGGAGGTTGGATGGGACAGAAGCCTAGTGAAAAGGAAATGCTATCCTCTTAAGAGCCTTTGTATTTGTATCTTCTCTTTTTCTAGAGACGATGGCGAGCCCAGGGAAAGACAATTATCGAATGAAGAGCTATAAGAACAATGCCCTAAACCCTGAGGAAATGAGACGAAGAAGAGAGGAAGAAGGCATTCAGCTCCGGAAGCAGAAGCGGGAGCAACAAGTAGGTTAACCTGAATATGTCCAAACATACTGTTCAGGAAGATGATCCAGCTGCCATGGTTGAGCTCCTCCTTGCATTTCTTTTTCCTTTCCCCTTAGGAAAATAGCTTAGCTCTGTGGGCCACTCATCCAGCTTTCTTTATTGTAGAGAAGTGTTGGAAGTTTTGAAGAAAAGAACCAGTCCCTTATACATTTTCCATAATTTAGAACAATTTAGACATCATGTATGTCTTCTGTATAACCTTCTAGTCCTAGCCCCTGTTACCTTCTCTCTTCTTCACCCCTATAGTCAGTGTTAGGCCTGGCGCCTTAAGAGGTTCCTCAGCTATTCTGGATGGCCTTACTTCTATGTCTTCAGTCCATTCTTTTTAAGTCTCCCTAGGTCTGAGACTATATGAATGCCTTATCAGCTACGCTGCGGCACACACCACCAACAGATTGGGGCCTTGCCCTGGTCTAGATGCAGTCACCTAACCTGCTTTTGCCCACCCTCTTGCTTTACTGTTATTTCTTTCCTTCAAAACCTTTTATATCTATCACCTTTTATACAAAGGGCACAGGAATCTTTAAATGGTCTCTTAGGGGCACCTGGCTGGCTCAATCAGTAGACCATACGACTCTTAATCTCAGAATCCTGAGTTCAGGTTCCGCATTGGGCATAGAGCTTACTTTAAAAAAAGAGAATGTTCTCTTAAAAACTTCAGACAATTAGATATAACACAGTAAAGCCCTTGGATATCTTTCCATATCCATATATTAAGCTTGGCATTGTCTCAACTATCCTAGCATTTCCTTGGCAATTATTGCCATAATTTAACATCGGATCAATCTTTGTTTCTTTATTACAATGAGTAGTTTTACCACTTTGTTTTCTTTTACTTTCAGCTTTTTAAACGGAGAAATGTGGAGCTGATTAATGAAGAAGCCGCCATGTTTGACAGTCTCCTCATGGACTCCTATGTGAGCTCTACCACTGGGGTAAGGCCCTTGCATGTGCTTCAGGCAGGCCTGGGAAGTACCAACGTCTACAAAACAGGCAATTCACATCATCTAGTAGCTTTGGCAACAACCGTGCTAAGCTTTTTCTTCCATGGGCCCTTTTGTAGCTGGTCAGCTTAAAGAATCAGTAGGGTTACATCTGTGATGGAGACACCTGAGAAAACATTTTAAGGAAAGCCATCATCTGCCTCAGAGGTTAGGAATCATTCAAATGTTCCAACTTGAAGCAGCCATGAATTAAATACCTTGTCCTGAGTCTGCTACTATGCCATCCTGATGCCCCTCCAGTCTTTAGAAAGCAGGAATGTATGCTCATATCTAGCTCTAGTGTTGGTTTGCCAAGTCTTAAATCTGTCTTATGTTCTAGGAGAGTGTGATCACACGAGAGATGGTGGAGATGCTCTTTTCTGATGATTCTGACCTACAGTTAGCAACCACACAAAAATTCCGGAAATTGCTCTCCAAAGGTACAAACCCCGGTCTTCCCCAGGGAGGCCCTACATGACTTAACCTTTTGTTCCTTTCACTGACCTCATTTGCTGTTCCCCTTCACTTGTTCTGCTCTAGCCGTACTGCTTTGGTTCTTTGGACAAGCCGGGCACCTTCTTATCTTTGCTCTGGCTGTTCCCTCTGCCTCATATCTTCTGGTTGCAGATATCTGTGACAACTCCCCACTTCCATGATACTATTCTAGGTTCTCAACAAGCCTACCTTGATGCCCTTATAGATGAAAAAGCAGATCCCCTTCACTCTCAGAATTTTTAATCTTCCCCTGCCCTACCTCTTCTTTTTTTCCCATTACACTTATTAATATATAATAGAAAGTCTCTCCTCGTTAGGACATAAGCTCTATAAGGGCAGAGACATTTGACTTTGTTCACTGTGGTGTCCTGAGTACCTAGAACTGGCACATAGTTTGTACTCAATAAAGATTTGATATATAATAGGAAAAATACTTCTTGTCTGAGTAAATGAAGCAGTCCTGCCAAGAAAAGAATGCTCTTCTTAGAAGGGAAATATTTAGACTAGGGTTGCCCATTTCTTGGGCTTTCTTTTCCTTAATCCCTTGCTTGCTTAGTTTCAGGAAGTCAAAGGCAAGTATATGTAAATTAACAATTGGTTTTCTCTCTAGCATCCCAGCTGTATCACACAGTTCAAAGGTGACCAACTATTCTGAAAACCACCTCACCAAAAAGGAGTTTGGGAGTGTTGATAAGGACAGTCAGGACTACCTAGGAAGGATGATGGACTGACCCCAGTGAATGCACCAGCCAAAACTTCTCCTGACTTTTCCTCTCCTTCCTTTCTCCCTCTTCCAGAGCCTAGTCCTCCAATAGATGAAGTTATCAACACTCCAGGAGTGGTGGATCGGTTTGTAGAGTTTCTGAAGAGGAATGAGAATTGTACATTACAGGTGAGGCCTGGTGTAGAGGGGTACCAGATGAAAGCCCCTTTTCCAAGAAATTGTAGTGGGTATTTCTATAGACGCATCTCTCAGGAAATAGACAAGTAATACAAGACTATTTAAGAGATGCCTCAGAGGTCTTCGCCTCAAATAAGAGAGCCAGAATCTCTTCTCTAAAACAGTCTCAAAGGAAGGACACCAGAATAGGATGGGCTGATTATTCAGTTATAAATCAAAGATTCTAGGGGTGCCTGGCAGGCTCATTCAGTAGAGCATGCGACTCTTGATCTCAGGGTCATTCGTTCGAACCCCACGTTGGGCATAGAGTTTACTTAAAATATATATATCTAGATGTTTATATCTCAAAGATCTAGTACCCTTTTTTTTTTTTTTTTTTTTTTTTTTAAACATTTCATCTTTTGAGAGAGGGAGACACAGGATCCAAAGCAGGCTTCAGGCTCTGAGCTGTAAGACAGAGCCCGATGTGGAGTTCAAACTCACGGGCTGTGAAATCATGACCCGAAGCAAAGTCAGTTGCTTGACTGACTGAGCCACCCAGGCACCCCAGTGATCCAGTACCTCTAATTACCTGTGTGACCTGAGGCAAATAATTTAGCTTCTCTGGGTCTCTCTTTTCAGAAATGGGTAAGGAGTCAGTGCATTTGAACTTAACCAGAAACTCAGCTGAAAGGGACTTTGAGACACACATCACTCTGATCCTGGTTTCAGAAATGAAGAATGCAAAGCTCAGGAAATAAAGCAACTTGCCAAAGGACTCAGGTGCTATGGTAGTACAGAACTAGACTTGGGACCATTGAAGCCCGGGTCCACTCTTCCATTGTGCCCATACTTCAGTTTGTCATTTAAAGGAGAAGAGGAAAAGGCTTGAGTTTAGTGTTTTAGTCAGGGGCAAGAGGCATACTGCTCTCAACCAGCTGGTAGGCATGGCTGCTGTGTCTGCAATGACCTCTCATTCATGGCTTAATCTCACTTTTAGTTTGAAGCTGCCTGGGCTCTAACGAACATTGCCTCTGGAACCTCTCAGCAGACCAAGATTGTCATTGAAGCAGGGGCCGTCCCCATTTTTATAGAGCTGCTTAACTCGGACTTTGAGGACGTACAGGAACAGGTAATGTTTAATTACAGGTTTGGCTTAATTTGTGATAGTACCTGTGTCATAAAACCTACATGGGCTCTTTGTCCCCGGTTCCCAAAAATTCTAAAACCCTTGGAGTTTTCTGAGTGATAGGGGTGTTTTTGGTTATTTATAATGGAATACACCCAATGAGATGAATGTGTGGGGCCCCTAGATAGCCTCAAGATGAGAGGGGTGGTTATCAGCTGCCCCCCCCCGAGCTTCTCCATTGATGTCCTGCACCACCCTGACTCCTCACCCCATACCTTACCCTGTGTGTCTCTTCCATTTAGTTCTTTCTTTGTGTCCATTACAATAAGCTAGTAAATGAAAGTATTTTCCTGAGTTCTGTGAATCATTCTAGTGAATTACTAAAACTGGGGAGGGGATTATGGGAACTTTGGAATTTATAACCAGTTGGTCAGAGTATGGTAACATAGGGAATTGCAGCTAGTGTTAAAGTGGGGGTAGTCTTGTGGGCCTGAGCCCTTAACCTGTGGGGTCTGTGCTAACTCTAAGCTTAATGTCAGAATTGAATTGGATTTTTGGACACACAAATGGTGTTGGAGAATTGATTGCTGGTGTAGAAAAAAACCATACATTTGGTATCAAAGGTAGGTAGTGTTGGAAAAAAGAAACCACAGTATCCTTTTCTCAGTACTTACAGATCATAGAGATAAAGACACAACTTGCACTTCTTCACTGGACTTTACTGATTGGATAAAAATTGGAAAGTGGTACCAAGATTTCTTCCTTTGTTACTACATATGGGGTAGATCCCGTGAGGCTGCAAAAATGCAACTTTCCAATCACTTCCTCTTTTTCTGGGGAGTGGGCATAGGGAGGTCTTGGTTTGGCTTCTTTGGCTGTAGTACAGATGTCAGCCTGTCTTCCACACTAAGCCACGAACTCTCAGAGGAAAGTCCCTCATAGAACAAGTGTTCCATAAGGATGTCAACAAGGAGGGTACCTGATCCTGTTCAGGATGTCTCAGACCTTGATATGGTTTTTGTCCTAGTTACTGGTGGGTACTCACTCTGGTGTAAAATATTGACGGAAGCCTCTAGTGTCTGTGAGTGACAGTTTCATCATCCCCTTTTCAGGCAGTCTGGGCACTGGGAAACATAGCTGGAGACAGCTCCGTTTGCCGAGATTACGTCTTGAACTGTTCCATCCTTAATCCTTTGTTAACGTGAGTAATAATGATCATCTGCGGCTGGGGCGTCTATAGGGCGGACACATCGCCACATGGCAGACCTTTTTGGGGCAGCTTACCCTAAGATGTTAAGTAAATGCAAGAACACTGAAAGTATGCTGGTTGACAAAGTAAAAGATCAGTATCTTTGGAGAGGGAGAAGATTGTGCCACTGGTTTGTGCCAAGGACGATCTTCTGTTTCCTCACTTCATGGCACTATAGATTCTCATGTTGGTCATACCTGCCTCATCGTTGAGCCAGGAGAGAGAGGCAAGACTAGCCCATCTGGAAAAATCCAACCTTCTCTACAGAATGCATTGATTTGTCATTTTATGCATAGGTATATTGGAGAGCTCTGTTGTAAACCACAGATCAAAGACCCCATGAAGGGGCATAGGGGATCTTCTCTCATCCCGCCTTCCCATACCCTTCAAATAGAACTTCAACTAAACCAAAACGGACAGATAAACTGTTCTTCAGAGACCACAGTCCCATAGACTACCGCTAGAGCTCTTTCTTGGGTCCTTCACAGAAAATCATTCCTTACTGTATGGCTAAAATCCTCACGCTAGACCTTTAGCTTTTATTTCTTTTTTTTTTTAAATGTTTAAATTTTTTGAGAGAGAGAGCTGGGAAGGGGCAGAGAGAGAGGGAGAGACAGAGTATGAAGCAGGCTCCAGGCTCTGAGCTGTCAGCACAGAGCCCGACGCGGGGCTTGAACCCATGAACCACAAGATCATGACCTGAGCCGAAGTCAGACATTTAACCGACTGAGCCACCCAGGCGCCCCTTTAACTTCTATTTCCAAGGAGAAATAAAAGTATTCCTTATTTAGATCTCGTGGCCACGGTTAGGGGCACAGCATGTCCTACCTTAAAAGGTTTTTAGGTTGACTCAAATCCAGCCCTCTGTTTGTCTTTATTAGCTGTGGTCTTAACTAGCCACAGCTGGTCCTAATCTGTGAAGTTGTAGGTCGGCCTCCTGGCCCAAACAAGCACAGTTAACTTAGGTCTCTGGGTTGGAAGACCAGGTGAGGCTCTTCAAGCCTTAAGGGTCTGATTGGATTTGCTCCTGGGGTTCATGGGTGACAGCCCTGTGCCAAGGGCATCATTGCTCAGGATCTGTCTTAAGGCTTTGCTGTTTCCTTCAGACTCCTTACCAAGTCCACACGACTGACAATGACACGGAATGCAGTCTGGGCCCTGTCAAACCTCTGCCGAGGAAAGAACCCACCCCCTGAGTTTGCAAAGGTGAGAGAGCTTCTTACCGGTTCCTGAATGAAAGCAGTTTCCTTCATATGTAGGAATTTTGATGTGGTAGTTTTCAAGTCTTTGGGTTACCTCTTAGAGTCTCAGTCCATGGGAAAACTAAAAGAGGCAATTGTCAGTGAAGTAGGTGATTTCATGAATCTTGGATAGCAAAGTCAAAAAGGTAGTTCTGATGGTATAATGTAGAAATCTCCAGGTCTTAGAATTACTTACAGAGGAAGGGACGGCAATGTTAGGGTTAGTGGAAGAGCTGATGTAGCCCTGTCCCGCCGTGAGTCACTCTCACTCTGCTTCCAACAGGTCTCCCCTTGTTTGCCTGTGCTGTCTCGCCTACTCTTCAGCAGTGACTCAGACTTGCTGGCAGATGCTTGCTGGGCCCTTTCTTATCTGTCTGATGGCCCCAATGAAAAGATCCAGGCGGTCATAGACTCTGGAGTCTGCCGAAGATTGGTAGAGCTTCTAATGTGAGTGATCTGATTAGAAAGAGTAAAGATTTCCCGAGTTTCTCCAAGCTCTAATTAAAGAACTGCAATAAGCAGTCTGCTGCTCTCTGCAGAGATCTAGACCCATGAGAGTGCCGCCAGCCTTGGTGGTCGGCAGGGCTGGTAACTGTGTGCTGGCCCTCTACTCATCAGATCTCCCTTCTCTCTAGGCACAATGATTACAAAGTGGCCTCTCCTGCCCTGAGAGCAGTTGGTAATATCGTCACTGGGGATGACATCCAAACCCAGGTAAGGAAGAGGAGAGCTGTTTATAGACAAAATCCTTCCCTGATTTTGGGGGGTCGGGGTGGGACAGGGTGGTCTAGGAGAGAAAGCATGGGTTTGAGTGACAAATTCCAACTTTGACGCTTTCTGTGTGATCGTGGGCAATTCGGTTGCCTTCATTTCTTCTATAAGTTGGAAGCAAATCATGTTCACTGGGTGCTTTTGAAGGAAAACTAAATGGAATAAACTGCCTTACTACCTGGGACATTGTAGGGTAATTCTTAAGTTTTTGAGTCCTGGTCTCCTTGAGACACTAAAAGCTGCAGAACCTTACTCTTACTTCCCATACCTTTAGAATCCCGTGGACACTACCTCATGTAAATCTCATGTTAATATCTCCAATGAGAGCACAGTAAAAAACGTTCCTTTGTTCAAAGGCCAGAGATCAGAGTGTTCTTTAAGTCTAGAGTTGGCATAATTCAGTGGGATTCTTGACAAATTCTTGAGTGATCTCACTCACACCTACACTTACTTCCTAGGTCATTCTTTTGTGTGTGTGTATGTGCAAGTTTTCTTAACATAAAATATACTGCTTTTACCATTAAGCGTACAGTTTGGTGGCATTAAGTCCATTCACCTTGTTATTTGTCATCACCATCCATCCCTACAACTTTTCATCATCCCCGACTGGTTCCCGCTTAATAATAATTCCCCATCCTGCCCCACCCCTGCCCTGCTTCCGAGCCTGGTAACCATCATAACTCTTCTTATCTCTTAGGAGTCCATTACTTTAGGTGCCTTATATAAATGGAACTATATATAGTTGTCCTTTTGTGTCTACTTATTTTACTTAGCATAATGTCTTCCAGCATGTGTCATGCCTTCAATTCCTTTCTAAGGCTGAATAGTAAGCAGTCCATTGTATGCATATATCCCATTTTGTTTATCCATTTCTGTTGATAGATTCCTGGGTTGTTTTCACCTTTTGGCTATTATGAATAAGGCTGCATTGAACACTGTGCACAAAAGTATCTGAGTCCCTGCTTTCAGTTCTTCTAGGTACATACCCTGAAGTGGCATTACGGGATCATACGCTAATTTTATGTTTTAAGATTTTGAGGGACCACCATACCGTTTTGTATACCGGCTGCACCATTTAACACCTCCACCACCAGTATACTAGGTTTCAATTTCTCCACATCCTTACCAACACTTGTATTGTCTGGGGTTTTTTTTCTCATAGACATCTTGATAAGTGTGAAATGGTATCTTATTGCAGTTTTGATTTGCATTTCCCTAATGATTAGCGATGTTTGGCATCTTTTCATATGTTTATTGGCCATCTGTATTTCTTTGGAGAAATGTCTGTTCAAGCCCTTTGACCATTTTTTAATTGGGTTCTTCAGTTTTTTGCTGTTTAGTTGTAAGAGTTCTTTATATATCCTGTGTATTAATCCTTATCAGATACATGATTTGCATATATTTTCTTCCATTCTGTGGTTTGCCTGTTCACTCTGTTGATGGTATGTTTTGATGCACAAAAGTTTTTAATTGTGATTAAGTCCAGTTTACCTAGTTTTTCTTTCGTTGCCTGTGCGTTTGGTATTCTAGGTCATTCTTAACTGTTCAGCCCTCCCTTGCCTCCTCCACTTGCTGAGCAGCCCCAAGGAGTCAATCCGGAAGGAAGCTTGCTGGACCATTTCAAATATCACTGCGGGCAACAGGGCTCAAATACAGGTAGAACAAGCAGCAGAGGGGAGGGCAGGGGCAGGTGGGAGGGCTTGGGAACTTGAATGGTTGTGGGGTTTTTGCTTTCAGAAGAAAGAATTTGTTTCCCTTTAGAAATTGGGGTCAAATGTGCCATTAAAGATTCTTTGTAAGAAGCCAGGTTCCTCTGTAGCTTCTCTGTGGGGAGAGCAGAGGACTCCCAGGAAGAGGAAGATGTCTGAATCGTAGGCTAGATTTGCTTACTCTTCTTGAAGTGACTTTCTCTGTACGCTGCTTCCCATCTTAGGCTGTCATAGATGCAAATATCTTCCCTGTGTTGATCGAAATCCTTCAGAAAGCAGAGTTCCGTACAAGGAAAGAGGCAGCCTGGGCCATCACCAATGCCACATCAGGAGGAACCCCTGAGCAGATCAGGTATCACATTCATTTTTCATTGTCTTGAGTGATCTGTATACTGCCTTCTTGGTTCACGGTCTACAGTGACTGCTAAACTGCCTTTTCTGGGATAGATCTGCCCCAGTCCAGCAGCAGGTTTAACTGGTGAGATGACAGATTGGCACTGAAATCTGGAACAGATTCCTCTAAAGCATGAACCTCTTTTCCTGCCTAGAGAATAGAGACCTATGACACAGACATCCGTTTCTCCTCTACTTCTTTCTCCAGAGAAATTTAAATCTATGTAATTTCCAATTATCCTTACAAATGAAGGAGAACCACGCTGTGGCTCATTCACAACAGCTTCTTTGGGAAATCATTTTTGGGGGTGACACTTGGGAGAAGTACATAGAAAGCCACTGTATGTGTGTGCGTTCTTTGATTCTGGTTTCTGTTACCAACATGAGTAGGGTTGATGGGAACTAGATGAGTGTTTTGCCCTTAGATCGTGGCCTGGGAAGAGAAATAGGAATATACTCAACATATTTAAAGCCTTAGGAGAAAGAGGAGTTGGGTTAAGCTTTGAAGGACACAGAGTTGTAAAAGCCCTTTTAAACAGGAAATAGCATAAGTAAAGGCACCAGAATCAGAAACTTGGAGATGTTTACAAACGTTTGAAATGTAGGATCCTTGGAAGAGAATGATGGGAGGTGATGGGAGATGATAGGGGGGAACCTGATTGTAGAGGGTCTGTTTTGTCATGCCTGTAGAGCTTGGACTGAAAATTTTAAGCAGGGAAGTGATGTGTTCAGAGTGGTAACATTACAGCCAGGGGGCATTAGAGATGAGGAGAGGCATCTATGGCAGCCTTCCCCATGGAAATGAACTAGACTCAGAGCATTGGGAGGTTGGAGAGATTGAGATAAAGGATGGGTGGTTATGAAGGCTCAGCAAGAGGGGGTTGCTCAGAGTCCTGATGTGTGAGGGAGACCCACAGGCCCCGCAGCACCTGCCTAGCACCTCCCTTGGGCTTTATTAATTTAGAACTTGCCCGGTCTCTGTCCCCAGGTACCTGGTCTCACTGGGCTGCATCAAACCCCTGTGCGACTTGTTGACAGTGATGGATTCGAAGATCGTGCAGGTGGCTCTCAATGGGCTGGAGAACATCCTTCGGCTTGGAGAGCAAGAGGGCAAGCGCAGTGGCTCAGGAGTCAACCCCTACTGTGGCCTCATCGAAGAAGCCTATGGTATGCGCCCTTTCCCCAACCTCACCTCTACCTTAAGTAGAGAAGTTCTACTAGGTCAGGACCAAGGACCGTGAGCCCCCAAAGTAGTATACATGTGAGGCTGTGGGATTTTGGGGGTCATCATTGAATGCAAAGTTCTATCCCATCATATCCTTCTCCCTCTGAGGAGCAGTAGATCTGTTCTCTTTTTGATGACACAGACGCAAAAATAAAGCTCCGTAATTGATGAGAGAATCGGGCACTGGAAGGTATGCTTTCAGCTGAGTGTCTAGCAAGTTCCAGTAAGAGTGCTCATCACTCACCTCTGAGAACTTCAGAGAAGCTAATGATTTGCCCAAGCCACACAGGTAGTTAAAAGCAGAATCAGGACTAGAACTTTTGACTTACAACTGACATTTTGGGCTTTTTCCTTTGGGGTTATGTAGTTTCAGGAAGAGGTCTTAATTCTCTCTCTCCTTTCGGGTCAAAAAGATCTGATCATATTACTTGTGTTGAAAAATTCTAACATGCCACAGGGAAGGAAAAAACGGATAAATATTTCATGGCCCCATGGAAAAACAATCACAGTTTACTCTTGTCCCTCCTTCCTTCTTGCCACCATAGGCTTGGATAAAATTGAGTTTCTCCAGAGCCATGAGAACCAGGAGATCTACCAGAAGGCCTTCGACCTCATTGAGCACTACTTTGGTGTAGAAGATGATGATAGCAGCCTGGCCCCCCAAGTGGATGAGACACAACAGCAGTTCATCTTCCAACAGCCTGAGGCCCCCATGGAGGGCTTCCAGCTATAATGTCTGCCTCCGGGGAGGGGAGGGGATGGGAAGCACCACCAACCAGCGGAAAAGCAGCCCTCTGGTGGGCGGGAAACCAGCCCCCCCATCATCAGCCACCATACACCTCTGCTGCCCTGGAAACTGTGCTCTTGACCTGCTCCGCCCCCTTCCCTGGAGGGAGCACCCTCTGGACAGACAGAACCATCTGAGGCTCACATTTGGGTTTTGTGACAAGAAGGGGACGTGTTGGGTTTTTCTTCCTTACACTATATTTTGGCTGCACATATATGTCTTTAACCCAGGAGCCCAGGGGTAGACAAAGGAGGACTGAGGTAATCAATTTTGCACCTTTTTTTAATTTTATTTTTTCTTTAGTGGTGACTTCCTTCCCTTTTATCTTCTTTCATCCTTCCCAGGTCTCTGCCCTGATCTGTGTAACTCTTATCTTGGGTACTTGAGCAGATGGAATATTCCAGAGGTGGGGGGTGGGAGGGGAGGGGAGAAATCCAAAACAAAGTGTTCTTGCTCTGACAGAATATTAATCTTGTATGCTTGGATTGAGTTATTTAATTTTTTTTTTCTTTTGCACATTTTTCTTGTATTAAGATTGCTCTTTCCAAGAGCCATGAGTTCCTGGTTTTAGGAATCCCAGCTGCCAGCATGGTCTGGGACTAGAGGTTGAGGGGGAGGCCACCATGAGACAAAGGCCCCTTTCTCCCTCTAACCCTTTCCCAGACCTCTTTAGTTTGGGAGATCTCCTTCCCTTTCTAGGGGCACGTACACCAGTGGGAGGGGAGGGGAGGAGCACAGGCCTTCAGATGGGGCTTCCCATGTGTCGCTACTGATCCCATGTTTCCTACCCACCTTTCTATGGTGCGACCCAACTTCATTTGTTTACTTGAAAATTCCCCTCGGAGATGAATGAACCTCTGAGGTAGCTGTATTTTCTCCTAAGCACGAGACAGGGGGCTGTGGGCCTTCCTCTCTCCTGGGGAGAAAGTCCTTGCTCTCGTGACCCATAAGTTGCAGAGGAGGCTGGAGTGAGAGCGTCATGTATTGGGATAGCCAGGGATCCCTGCCTTTGGCCTTTCTTCTTCCTCTTCTTCTTCCATAGTTGGATCATGTATATTTTACTTCCAAAGGAGAGAATGTCAAAAAGTTCTGTATTTTTTTATATTCTATATATTAGGTAGGTCAATCTTAATTGGTCTCAAGAGGAAGAACTGTCTGTAATTTCTATAAGTAGGATACTGTGAGGAAGACCAAAAAGAGATGGGGAAGCTCCTTTGCTCAGGGAGCCTGAGCTTGGTCCTTTTCCTCTCTGCTTAGGTTCTGGGCCACCACCTGGGACCAACCCTTAGCGCTGGAACCTGTACATAGCAGGTCAGCCTGGTCTGATTGTCCCAGTACCTGAAGGGAGCAAGGTTGGCCCCAGGGCCCCATGAAGTCTACCACTCTAGTCCTTACTGCTAAGCGTCCTGCTTCTATTTGAAAACCCAGAAAGCAGTCTGCCTTTTCAGATTCAGTCTCAAAGGCCCTGTCCACATAAGTTATCACACATGGCTGCTTCTCCAGGTATCACGGAACTTAGCAGCCTCCGGACTTTTGTGAGAGTTACTGGTATCTTTCCTGTTTGGGAATCCTTGGGCCTGGTTTGGGTCTTGCCCTGTCTTGTGACAGTTATAATCCTAATGCCTTTTCTCTTTGAGGAAAGCTAGTGTGATGCTTCAGTGGCTCGCCTACGCTTTGGTGGATTACCTGATAGTAGAGCCCAGTTGTTGGGGAAAAGGATGGAGAAAGCTGCTGGCCAAGTGTAGACCAGCTGCGGAGCTGTGGGCACAGCCTACCCCGTTTCTGCTTCCCCACTGTGGCCGGTCGGGTGCCTGCGCCAAGCTGTAGTTTACCTTCCCCAGAGACTGTGCCACTCTTGCTCCCACTCCCACATGGCTCAGGTTAAACCTATACCCCTCTGCTTACAGATCTAAAGTTTAGGTGCTCACTGTCAGCCATTGGTCTTGAATTTGCCCTCTCCTTCTAGTGTTGAGATCCAACTCCAGAACCATTTTCTGAGGAAGGTGGTTTGGGGCTTGTGGTTGTCACTGAAAAGTCACACCAGTGCTGCTCCACTTTAGTGAGTCAGATGCTCTTCTTCAGCTTAGGAATGACAACTACCAACCCACAAGTAGACAAGGGGCAGGACCCTTGTCACTTGACCTGCTGACTCCATTATAAAACTATTCTACAGTTAAAGAAAAGCCACCCGTCCCCCCTACACCCCTCCCTGTCCTTACCCAAAGGGCAAAGCACTTTAGTAGGACCTATTTTATACATCTCAAGCAATAGTTGAGTCCCTGACATTGGGACCAGATTTTTCTCGTGAGACATACACATCCTGCTTTTCCCTGCTGCACCTCTAAAATCTTAACACTTCAGATCTGGGGCCTATACCAGATGGAAGATTCTCTTTTGATCTTCTGGCTGCTGCTTAAAGCCAGTTTTCTCCAAGGACTTCAAAGGTGAAGTCTCCCAGGGCACAACATGAGGACAGATTTCTCATAGATAAAGTGGCCTCTAGGAGCTTTCCTTTGTCAGTGTCTTCCTTAGACCATATTTTCCCATTGCTTCCCTCCAACCTACCCTTCCAGCCAGCAGGCGAGGTTCTTCCAGCCCACAGGGGCAGTAATACCATCTTCTCTGTCTTCTCCACTCCTTCAGCCCTCTGGGGAAGCAAAACATTATTTCTGTAGCCCAGCCTTCATAGCCACTCTTCGTGGGCAGCCCCCATCTGGACTCTAGACCCTGGCCTTGGTGAGGTCAAAGGGCACTTTCTGGTGGATTTCTGAATGGATGTTGTAGGAATGAAGGGGCTCCCCAGCCTGTTGTAGGGAATAGCCTGAAAAAACATGCTTTTGGAATCTTCCTATTTGGGCACATGGCTGGTCTAGCCATTTTAAGATCCCTGGTGGAGGTGGAGGTATCTGGGTGTGGATTAGGGGACACGGAGCCGCCGCCTTAGGTCAAGTGCTCCAGTACTGTTTTGAAGAGTGCCGGCTATTCTTTTTTGCCAGCCCCTCTGGTTATCCCACCCCCTACATCTTCTCTAGTACTAATAAAGTCTCTAGTCTCAGAAACCTGCCTTCAGTTCTGTGCTATCCCCAGTGACTGACTAGTCACCTGACCTTGGTGTTGGCTACAGCCTTCTGGTAGAACCCCGTGGGTTCCACTTTCAGCCGGTCAGCCTACTTACTTGGGGCAGTGCGTACAAATGACCCTTCCAAGGAGCAGGCATTGATGACCTCAGCTTTCAGGAACCCTTGCTGTTTCCCCCTTACCTAGAACCCTTAGATCTGCACCTTCTACTCTTTGCCCTGGAAGCCACTCTCCCAGAGCCCTGGTTTTTGGAGCTAAACTGCACAGATTATAGCTGCTACTGTACTTGGTCAAGGAAGAGCAAAAGAAGGCTCTCAGGCACACTCTCTACTTCTCTCAAGCCACACCAGTTTGAAATGAAAACCGTCTTAGCAGAACTAGATTTCCATTTTCTCATGTCTACCTGCCTTTCCTCTACATCCTAGACTTACCGATTCTAGCAGACCAAAAGGGAAGGAGATAAACACCTAACAGTACTCCCTCCCCGCCTTCCCGCAGTGTCCCTCTTTGGAGGCCGCAGCTCATTCGTTCCAGCCACATCTCCTCCCTGAGACTCACTTGGCTCGGTATCCGTCATCTCGGATTCCTCAGTAGCTTGATCTTGTGAGCTCAGATTCTGGAGTTTGAGTTGAAGGCATGGAGCTGAAAGGAGAACAGGCTGGCTGGAGGCCTCAGGCCTGTGTGTGCCTGTGTGCCTCCCTGGCAGGGGGAAAGGCGCAGGGCTCAGTGTGCCGACCCATAGGAAGTGCTAACAACCAGCAGCGACATCTTCCAGGTAGGACTGTCTTAGAAGGGAATGTGTGAGCCTGAGAATTTGCTCAGATAGGTTTCTTCCACAGCCGTTTAGGATTGCACATTGTAGACCAATTTTGTCCAGTATTTTTTCTGTGTCTTAACTTTTGAATTCTTTTGTTAAGCCAGCAAGCTGAGAATGTGGCCCTGTGGGGATCCACGTGGTAGGCACTAGCTGCTCTTTGGCCAAGGCCTTCATAAATGATTCAGTCATCCCACTGTCTACCCCCTAGTCCCACCCCCATGCTAAGACCATGATAAGGGAAGAATTCGAAGTCAGTACCAATCAAGTCTGTGAATTAAAGCTGTTATTTTTCCTCTCAGAGGGCATTTTGCATCAGGCCTGGGGTATGTGCAGAACCAAAACTAGGGTGTGGGAGGGAGCATTAACTTTCGGGTTGGGCCCAGAACACCCCGGAAAAGGTTTGTGTAGTGTGGTATAAAGGTCTCCGGTGGGTCTGGGCCCACCTTGCTATTTCTGGGCCAGCCTGACTGCTGAAGTCCACGTTAGCACAGACCTGCGCCCCCGTGTAGGTCAGATTTTCAGACCCTGGGTTTGGGGAGAGAAAACTCTGCCATGCCCTGTGGGCAGTGAAGGAAGTCAAAGCTCAGATCCAGAGACTGGCTGGGAACCCCCGACTCTGGATGTCTTTAATGAGTCCACCTCTACAAGAACTCTCAGGCCCTGGAGTTAGGTACTGTCTCTTTTAGCCAGCTTCTGTGGGAACTGTCTTTGAACCACTAAAGAAGCGTGGGGGTGGTGGGGAGCGGTATGAAGTCCCAGCCACCCAAGACAGACTGGATGTCCTTCAAAAACAGCCTGGGTTCCCAGCTAAAGACCCTAGGACGCTGAATCGAACCTTCTTCCTCACTGGTTTATGCTTTCCAAATTCATTTGCTTTTAGTTTTCCAAGAACTATAAACTCTGGCTGTTTTCCACATTCTCAGGGCCCCTGGGTAGACAGACAAAGTTTGATTTCAGAGCAGACATAGGCCAAGAAACCGTGGCATTGAGTGTGCTGAGTCCAGACAAATGATATTTATATACACATCCAAATTTGAAGAGAAAATGTATTTCTTTAGGTTTCAAACACTGTACTAGATATAAAGCAAAAATAAAAACCTGTTGCAAAGTTCTAACTTGTCTTCTTTGGAATGATCCTAAACTGGAGTTTTTGGAAGTGAATGAGGAAAGGGTGTTTAAACTTAGGGCCTAAACCGTGGAATTTGGATTGCAGCAGCCTACTACTGCTATAAAGAATTTTTTAAATCCGCTTTATTGAGATATAATTGACATATGGTAAGTGGCACATATTTAAAAGGTACAGTTTGGTAAGTTTTGACGTATGCACCCATCATCACAAGACAGTGAACATTTCCCATTATTTCCAGAATTTTCCACAAGCTCCTGTGGAATTCCTCCTTCCCGCCCCACCCCCAGCAAGCACTGATGCGTGTTCTGTCACAGTAGTTTAGTTTGCATTTTCTAGAGTTTCTCTATAGGATTTTGACATCATTTTATCAGCTCCACTCATAGCCCTTTGAGCCCTACTCACATTTAGATCAATTCCAGGACAGATTTCAAACAAGCAGCCAAAAGCTGATTGAACTCAAAAGGAGGGTTTTGGTTTAATGTTTAATGTTTGTGTATTTTGAGGGAGAGGGCGGGAGAGAATCCCAAGCAGGCCCCAGGCTGTCAGCACAGAGCCCGATGGCAGGGCTCAATCCCAGGAACCTTGAGATCATGACCTGAACCGAAATCGAGAGTCAGACGCTTAACCGACTGAGCCATCCAGGGGCCCCCCTTGCTAACATTTTTTTTTTTTTTAAAGCTGTAGCGAAATCAGCTGGCACTACTGGGTCTGAGTTTCTTCTTGAAAACAATCTGCAAGAGCTCTATTCTACCACAATCTCTACCGTTACCAATGGTCTCCTTGACTGGCAGGTGTCAATATTACTATTTTCTTTTACAGCAAAGGAGAAAATAACTTTCAACCCATGTTTCTCCAATTTTCTTATTCCTTGCCTGCCTACTCATTACCCAGCTGGCCCTTGTAGGCCACTGTTGATCCTTCCATCTAGACCATACCACCCCATCATCCCATGCATACATTTTTCTTATCTTTATCTCTGCCTAGAACACCCTCTTCCCATGGGAATCCATCAAGGCCTGATTTATATGTTACTTCCTCAACAGATTTCCGACATGTTTGTCTGGTAACAATCAGGGCCTCGGTTCTCAGAGACCTGGATTCCAAACCTTTCTGGCTTGAGTTGCACCTTCAGCAACATTGCCGTTCAATGTTACCTGGTAAACAGCAGACTGAGGGATGGGGAAGAGCACTGCCCTGAAGTCTGAGGAAAATACTGAACATCTTTAAGAGCCCCAAAACAAAGCTCGATTTGCACAATTTCATTCTCTGCCCTCACTGCCCCAGACTGATGCTAGGCTTTAGGACTACGATTTAGCCAATAGTTCTTGTAATGTTCATTGACTTGTAAGCAAATAATTTCAACATCTCATTACTAACGGTGTTAGCTCTATCCAGACCTAGGGAGATGTGACAGACTACAGAGCGCTGGGAAGGCTCTGAGGTGGCCCTTGTGCTGAGCCTCAAAATACTGCTTTTGCCAGAAGTGCATTTTGGAAGCTTTGAAGGAATAGCACCTTCAAAACCTGGGAAATCCTGGAAAGAAGAGTATACTGGGAGCAAGAAAGGCAGAGGGCATGGACAGGATTGGCTGGAAATAAGTCGGCCATTTCCGCATTTAATTCCAGGCGCATGGGTTGTTGGCTGTTTTTCTCTTATCTATAGGTAGCTGGATAAATAACTGATTTCACATTTGGGGAAGGTTTGGGTTCTCCCCCCTTTAGCCCGGTGCAACTAAGATTTTGTCTGCAGAAGGTGGGCCAAAGAAAAGGCTCGGGAATCTGCTGTGGCCAACCTTCCTTCAGATGCCCCTCAGCCCCTTCCAAAGAAGGACTAGCGCTAGTAATGGAGAGGGGGCGGAAATAATTTCATAAATTACCTTGACTCATCCTCAGGGAAAGCCTGCCATGGTTATTTCTTCTGGGTACGAGTCAGGGAGGGTAGCTCAGTAGTTAAAACGGGTACTGGTGCCAGACTTCTGCTTTTGAATCCCTGCCCGAACCACTCATAGCGACGCGACAAAGTGATCTTTTACCTACCTTACTGTCCTCAGATGCAAATGGATATAACAAATAGTACTGATCTTGATAAGTGGTTACAAGGATTAAGCTAGAAGATGGGAAAGCACACGGTAAGTGCTCAAAGAACTACTATTGTTATGAGTTTTCATTTGAATACGGAAAACGAGGACCTGGGAGACACTAAGAATGTCTGGTCACAGCAAATTAGTGATGAGGTTAGGACTGGAATACCATGTCTCCCGATTCCAGCCCAATATTCTTTCTATCCCTTGTCCTCAGAGTTCCTCCTAGTCCTAGGTGTTCACAAAAGGCGGCTAAGGGCTGGTCGGGGCGTGAAGGAAAGAACAGCCAGCCGCAGGGCTTTGGACCCGAATCATAACTTCTGCATGACAGGAATGGGTTGAACTCCTGTATCCGTGCAGAATGACTAGCTCCTTTCAGACCTCCTGGGTACCCGACTCCTAGGACTAAAGTTCTTTCCATTGCATCTTGGGACATGGCGGGCGGCGGGGGGGGCTGGAGCGGTCAGCCCCGGTGCATAGCGGGACTTGTAGTCCTTTCCCTCCTTCACCTCCCCAACTCCCCCGCATCAGAGGCCGCCATCGCTTCATCTTTCCCAGCAAGCCCCGCGAGGGCGCCGGCCATTGATTGGCTGTAGCAGGAGAAGGCGGCTCGGCCGGCAGCGGTTGCCCAGGGTTTCCGGTGCGAGGCCAGAGCGGGCGAAGCCGTCGGGACGTGGGCGGTGAGGTGCGTGTCGCGGAGTCTGGGGGAACGAGGCGACCACAGGGTCTGTGGGCCTCAACGCTCTCGGTCAGTGGTGGGAATCATGCCGATTCCGCGCGGGGGCTCGGGGCGTGGGGGGGGCAGGGCTGAGGCCTTTGCGCATGCGCTGGCGGGCGGGGCGCGCGGCTGGAGGGCGCGCGGGGCGTGGGTGGCTGTGCGCGCGGGGGGGCCCACGTGGGGCCTGGGGGCCGGGGGAGGGATGGGAATCGAGCGTCCCGCCACGTCAGTCTCCTGCCCTGAGCCTATCCCGCGCTCCGCCTGCGGCAAGGGGGTCGTGTAGTGCCGGGAAGCGGCTTCGATCGAGAAAGGAGGCCTCGCCTGCCCCGCTTCTGGAGCGGCGTCCCGCAAACCTGCCTGGGCGCGCCGTGCTTCCCTCACCAGCCGGAGACGGAACCGTTGGCTTCCCTCTCGTGAAGGCCGGCCGGCGTGTTCTAAGACGCTCTGTGCGCCCCGGTACCGGGATCTCGGGTCCAGGCTGTGAAGACGGTCAAAGTCTGGAGAATAGAGAGTGTGTTTGTTTCTGTAGGATCAGCTCCCAGCCTAGCACCGCAGACCACAATGAAGAACCAGGACAAAAAGAATGGGGCTGCCAAGCAGTCGGGCAACACTTCCAATCCAAAAAGCAGCCCGGGGCAAGCGGAAGCAGGACCGGAGGGAACCCAGGGGCGGCCCAGCCAGGCGGCTCCTGCGACCGAAGCCGAAGGTTCTTCCAGCCAGGCTCCGGGGAAGACTGAGGGTGTGTGCCAGCTCTGCTTTCCAGCGAGCAGGGGGAGGAGTGTGTGGTGCGCCAGGGTAGCTTCTGGAGTCAGAGGCCTTGGCCGCTGTCTGTGCCACCCGCCCGGATCCGCACTGCTTCCCGGGGCGGGGAGGGTGGGGGGGTGATAGCGCCTCCCACTGTAAGCACTGGAACAGAACTCTTGAGGGAAGGCTCAGACGGGATTAGATCAGGGGGCAGCCAAATGAGACACCCAACCAGCCAACCCGGGTTAGAAACCCCTCATTCACCAGTGAGTAACTGCTCTTCGTGTTGGAGGCTTTCCTGGAACTTTTTTAATAGCAAGAAATGATTCTTCAATGAGGAGAAGGGGATGGCCTAGCCGTTGAGCTCAGCTGCAGCTGCGTGCCAGCCCTACGTGCTGGATGCTTTGATTTGACACTCAACAACAGACGTGGTTGGGCAATAGTGGGACATAGTTATGTCATTTTATAGGTAAATAAATAAACTGACACTTAAAGAAGGTATCGTTTAACCCGCATCAGTAAGTTTGGGCCTGAAAATCCCAACCGCTGGTATAACTATCTTGTTTTTCATTTTGCCCCTTGTCCTGTCTTGCTGTAGGAGCACAAGCCAAAACTGCTCAGTCTGGGGCCCTCCGAGACGTCTCTGAGGAGCTGAGCCGCCAGCTGGAAGACATCCTGAGCACATACTGTGTAGACAACAATCAGGGGGGTCCCGGTGAGGATGGGGCACAGGGTGAGCCTGCTGAACCCGAAGATGTGGACAAGTCCCGGACCTATGCCTCGAGGAATGGGGAGCCTGAGCCAGAGACCCCAGTAGTCAATGGTGAGAAGGAGACCTCTAAAGGGGAGCCGGGCACAGATGAAATCCGGGCAAGTGACGAGGTGGGAGACCGAGACCACCGAAGGCCACAGGAGAAGAAGAAAGCCAAGGGTCTGGGTGAGCAGGGGACAGCTTCTTGTGAGGCTGGTGAGGTGGGGGAGTTTGGACCCAACATTCCCTGGGCTAACCTGCTCTGCCAGGATTCACAGGAGACGACTTCCCAGAGCAGCAAGTTACGTTAGTTTGCTCTAAGCTGGGCTGTGGCCCATAGTACAGAGGCGTGTAAGTTGTTCATTGTACAGGGACTTCTGGCCCTGGAAGCAAGTAAGAACTGAAATCTAGCCTGCTTTCTCTGTCCTCAAGAAAATGGAGAGCAGGGCGCCTGAGTGAGCTCCTGTGTCAGCCAGCACTCTCTCTAACCTGCACTGTGAACTTGGACGAGACCTTTCTCCTTTCTGGTCCTTACTTTTCACTTCTCTGCGGTAAGATTTAGACTAGACCAGGGGTGAAAACTCAACTAAGCCAGGTTAGACAGGGGCCCCATGAAGACCAAAACATCACCTACTTCATCCAAAGAGGTGATTGCCACTTGGTCCCAGCATGTTGATAGCATGTAACATTACAAGGCAAGTGTAGCCAGCCTTTTTTTTCTTTTCCTTTTTCCTTTTTTTTTATCCAGAGTTACGTGAAATCTTTCTGGATTTTTAACAGTTGGCAGCTAATATGCTAGAGGCCAAACAGAACTCCTCTGTGAGTTGGATTTGGCCTGTGTGCCTGTGCTTTGCAGGCTCCGCACTGATCTTTTGGAGCCTCCCAAGGCAGACACTTCAGGAGCCTGATGCTGTGCTCTGTGCAGCGGCCTTCCAGGGACACAGAAGGAAGACTCCCTGACTCAGGCACAGACAGTGAGGGAGAGTCATTGGAGGGTTAGGGGGCTAGTGTGTGTTATAGAATCAGAGTTAGGTGATACTATATCCGTGTCTTAGTCCCTGCTTTCCCACCCCCTGCCCGTCATCCTGACTGAAAGAGGGTTTTTTGTTTGTTTTTGTTGTTTCTTAATCTTAGAATCAAATATTGGAAGGTATGTTCGTTTTCAAGTTCACTGTTTGGAAGGGGCTGGGGAGGTTTGGCTACCTCCGTTGACGAGAGTTTTGTAGTTCTCAGGGAGCCCTTTTCCCTTTTGCATCCTTCTTCCTTCAGAAGGGCCGTCCTTGCATTGAAACTGTAGCACTTAATTTGCAGATGGGACATCTTTTTTTCTCCTGTTGGCAGAGCAGGCAGCTTTTTTTCTGCCACCAGGGAGTCTCCACATAAATTCAGTCGTTCATTTATTAAGCATTTGTTGAGCCTGTCCTCTGCGGTGGGCACTAGGAACAGTACCTAACGGGAATGGGACCACAGCAATAGGCAGTGTTGGGTTGGCGGCAGCCCTCCTAAAGCACACAGTCTGACGGGTTGGCAGCCACTTCAACACACAGAAGCATAAAGTATGAGGAGAGAGGGCTGCCTCGAGCCAGAAGAGTGTGGGCCCAGGCCTGGGGAGACCCCCAGAGAAGGGGGTCCATCGTTTTGCTCCCTGTGCTTTGCAGGGAAGGAGATCACGTTGCTGATGCAGACGCTGAACACGCTGAGCACCCCAGAGGAGAAGCTGGCCGCTCTGTGCAAGAAGTATGCTGAACTGGTCAGTTCTCCCCCTGCCCCTTGCACCCACCCTGCCTGGGAAAGTCAGCAGGCCGCCTGGCATGGGGTGGAGGGGGCAGGGGCATGTGAGTGGCTTAATTCCCGTTCCGCCTCTCTGAGTCTTTTCCCCATCTGTTAAGTGGGGAGTCAGGTCCCAGGCGGACTCTTCCAGGCTGACTCTAAGAGGAGAAGCTTCACATTCCAGTGGTCCAGCCCTAGCTTCCTGGCCCCAGTGCCGGACACCACGTCAGCTCACCCCCGCATGCTTTAGCATGCGTCTCCCCAAAATACAGAAATGAACAATGCCGTCATCACATTTAACAAGACTAGCATTGATCACGTGATATTCTCTAATACACCTAGTTCCCCGATTGTTTAAAATATGACTTTGATGAAAGGAACCAGAGGAGGTCCATTTAATACATTGGGTCCTTAACTTTTCTTTTTCCTTTTACTCCAAAACAGTGTTCATCTTACCGCCCACATTCTTCCCATGACACTGACTTATTGCAGATCACTTATCCTGTAGGATATCTCACTTTCTCACTTGGCAGTGGCATTTAACTTGTTCCTTTACCTACTTGGTTCTTGTAGATAGAGTGGAAATTAGCTCTAGAAGCTTGATCCAATCCAAGTTCAATTCTTTTGACAAAAACCCATCATAAGTGGTGCTCTGTAGAGAAACAGAGTGTGCTTCTCCCACTTCTAGTGATGGAAGGTTGTTCACTGGGTTCAGGTGGCACCAGCCAGGTTCCTCCCTTGTCAGATTTCCAACAGAATTTGAATGAATGGATTCATTCAACGAGGGTCATTGCCTAACTACTAAATTTAAATTCTTACATGCTATTCACATTTATTAGCTGGAATTCTCCCATAGGGAATTGTTCTCATTTGTAAACAGGGAAAACCACACCTGGATAATGGGGTTATTATAACCATTAAATAAAGGACAGGGTATGAAAAAGATAGCACCCCTTCAGAATGAGCCGACCAGGGAAGGATGGATGAAGCCAGAGAGGAGGAGCTGAGTTGCTAGAGTGATGTTCTCAAGTAGATGAGGTAAGGGCCAGAGCACGAGGAGCAGGTCAGCTGTACTAGGAAGCACCACACCGGCTGGGCCCCGGTGACTGGAGGAGAGGGCAGGTGGAGGTGGATGGGCAGAGGGGCAGCTTGTGCCCCTGTACCTCTGGTTGCCTCTGTTCCCAGGGAGACGTAATCTCCCCGCTGGGGCTGAGGAGAGGTGAAAAGGAGGAGGATGAAATAGTTGTCTGCGGGGTTCGGGCCCCACATCTGTGCTGACAGCTCAGAGCCTGGAGTCTGCTTCAGATTCTGTGTCTCCCTCTCTCTCTGCTCCTCCCCTACTCGCACTCTGTCTCTCAAAAATAAACGTTGAAAAAAGAAATAGTTGTCTGGAAGAGGAGTGTAAGTAATGGGATAATGGAAGGGATGTAGTTGGGCCACGAGGCAGACAAGGGTCTTTCCCAAAGGGGTGGTCACGAATTTAAAGTGCGATTCTTCAGGCAGGACTGGTTCTGTGTCGGTGCAGAGGACTCAGAAGGTTGATATACCAGGGTTGGGGTTTATCAGGAAAAGGGGGCAAGAGAGCTGAGAGTGTAAGAAATCTAAGCCAGGTAAGAAGATCAGTGATCATTTAAAGGAGGATTTGGGGCCCCTGGCTGGCTCAGTCAGCATTGATTTGGGCTCAGGTCACGATCCCAGGGTCATGGGATCAAGCCCTGCGTCAAGCTAAATGTGGAGCCTGATTAAGATTCTCTCCTTCTGGAGCGCATGGGTGGCTCAAGTCGGTTAAGCATCTGACTTCAGCTCAGGTCATGATTGTGCAGTTCGTGAGTTTGAGCCCCGCATCAGGCTCTGTGCTGACAGCTCAGGCTGGAGCCAGCTTCAGATTCTGTGTCTGCCTCTCTCCCTGACCCTCCCCTGCTCGTACTCTGTCACTCTCTCTCTCTCTCTCAAAAATAAATAAACATAAAAAATATTTTTTAAAAGATTCTCTCCCTCCCTCCCCCCTGCCCATCTCCTGTTCATGCATGCACACATGCTCTTTTTCTCAGAATACATCTAAAGATATTATATATGCTTTACATATAAAATAAAAGAGGGTTCAAGAAAAGCGAAAGGATGGTTGGGTCATTGAGTTGGAGGTCCAGTATGGTAGAATTTCTGGGTCCACAAATATTAGAGGGAATGAGCTAGAATGATAGGTGATAGTGGCCCTGCCCTGGGATGAGATGAGGGAGGTGCATGTGCTTCTGGGTAATGACAGAGTCTAGACCTGACTGTCCAGGACAGTAACCACTGGCCAGTTGAAGTGTGCCTACTCTGGATTTGGATGTGCTGTAAGTATTGTAAGATACGCATCTGATTTCAAACACCTAAGGAAAGGGGAAGAATAAAATATCTCCAATTTTTTTGCATTGATTTCAGGTTGAAATTAAAATATTCAGGTATTAGATTAAGTAAATATTTTACTAATGCTAATTTCATCTATTTTTTACTTTTTTAATTTTTTTTTTTTAACGTTTATTCACTTTTGAGGGAGAGAGGGAGACACAGACCGAAACAGGCTCCAGGCTCCCAGCTGTCAGCACAGAGCCCGATGCGGGGCTGGAGCTCACGAACTGCAAGATCATGACCTGAGCTGAAGTCTGACGCTTAATCGACTGAGCCAGCCAGGCACCCCTACTCTTTACTTTCTTAATGTAGCCACTAGAAAAACTGTTATAATTACGTGACTGAGTCACACTGTGTCCACATTGAATAGGCTCGTGGGTGGGAAGCTGATCTGGGGAGAGGACAGGGCCCAAGGAGAAGGTTAAGGTCTGTCCATAATGTAAGGCCAAAATGGTAACAGCCATCGTGTTGAGAGAAGTGGTGCTAAGTCTCAGGGTGGCAAGAGGGAGTGACAGAGCAGAGCTGGTGAGTACAAGGACGGGGTGGCAAGAGAGCTCATCTGAGAGCATCCCAAGAGTTGAGAGAATAATGGTCTGAGAGCTCTGTTTCTTGAGGCAGAGCAGTCACAGAGACTGGGATTGGCACCCCTGCTTGTCCTGAGCACTCGTCTCTCTGTTCTTGAGATGGGGCCCCTGGGCTTATTGACGTGTGTAAAGCTCCCGCACCACGTCCAGGTGGAGCGGTGGGGACTGGGGCTGGGGACCGCAGGGTGTGTGGGGGGGGGGGGCCTCGGGAAGAGTCCCACGGGGCACTTACTCGCCCTCCCTGCCCCCAGCTGGAGGAGCATCGGAACTCCCAGAAGCAGATGAAGCTGCTGCAGAAGAAGCAGAGCCAGCTGGTGCAGGAGAAGGACCACCTGCGCGGGGAGCACAGCAAGGCCGTCCTGGCCCGCAGCAAGCTGGAGAGCCTGTGCCGCGAGCTGCAGCGCCACAACCGCTCCCTCAAGGTGGGCCAGGCCCCCCGCTCCGGCTTCCTGGACTCCCACTCCTCTCTGGTGGGCTTTCCCCTCAAAAAGTAGCGTGACTTTGCCCAGTGGCGCTCCTACCTTAGAGAGAGCCTGGACTAGTGTCTGCTAAGCTGAGGGCCCAGGAGGCAGGCTTCAGCGCCACGCCCGTCACCAGCTGTTGCAAGGAGGCCCGGGCCCTGCGCTGCCGGATGGCCCCTCTCCCAGGCTCCAGCAGTCCGGGGGCTGGCTCTTTTCTCCTGGTTTGCTTCTCCTAGGTTGGGGTTCATCTGGTCAAAGCCTTGTCACTGCTGTCACCTCTGGGGGGAGGAGGGGTTATGTGTATCCTTTATGTATTTCTTACAGATTTAGGCCTGTGAATATGTGGTAGTTTGCAACTTGTTTTGCTTATTTTTAGTTTGTCTTTGAAAACATTTCAACTTTAACATACCCTTGATGTGAGAGATTCAAAGATGACAAAAGTATAACAAAGGTGACAGTTGCCCACCCTCTCCATCCCCAGTGTCCCACAGAAACTGCTGGGAAGTAACTCTACTTACGTGTAACTTTACATACTGCTTTTAGACTTCCCTGAACACGTATGTATAGTTTTTTAAATGGAATAGCAGTACTTACATTGCTTCGTGTTCGGTTTCATTTTCTCACTCTGCATAATGCCTTTCTTTCTTTCCTTATCAGTTTGTTTCGGAATGTCTCATTTTTAACAACACTGTTGTATGGATATACTGTATTTTATCAGCGCCCTAGTTAAGGAATTGCTGGGATTTTTCCCTAATTTTTCATGATTACATGAATAGAGCAAGGTGACAATTCTTGTTACATATATCCATTCCTAGGTGATTATATAGAATTTATCCATAGGATAAATCTCAGCAGTGAAATGTCTGGGTCAAAGAGCGTGCATATTGTAAATGTTAATGGTTCAGCCAGATTGTCTGCCCACCAGTAGTGTCTGTGTGCCTGGTTCTGCACAGTCTTGCCACCCTGGGTGTTACTGCATTTGAATTGGTTGGTTAGGGGTGGGGAGGAGAGGGGAGAGATAAAAGCCCAAAAATCACACTTCTTAACCTGAGGTCTGGAAGAATGGGCTTTGGGAGGTCTAGGTGCTTTAGAATGCCACTTACACGTATGCCTGCATTTTTCTAGGAAGAGAATCTCTCACTTGATGTCACCTGATAGAGGGGTTCGTTAGGAGCCCCTTTTGCATGACTTCTTGGAACCTGGCTGCTCCTGCCTTGGAGGGCAGGGAGGGGTAGACCATTGCTGGCCGGGGAGCAGCGGGTGATGATGCTGGGGCTGACTTCTCTGCCCAGGAAGAAGGTGTGCAGCGGGCCCGGGAAGAAGAGGAGAAACGCAAGGAGGTGACGTCGCACTTCCAGGTGACGCTGAATGACATTCAGCTGCAGATGGAACAGCACAACGAGCGGAATTCCAAGCTGCGCCAGGAGAACATGGAGCTCGCTGAGAGGCTCAAGAAGCTGATCGAGCAGTATGAACTGCGGGAGGAGGTAAGGAGGTAGCCATCACCCATCGCCAAGCCGGCTTTCCCTCACTGCCCAAGAAATACGTAAAATCCCCACATCCCTTGTATTTCGGTTGCTTTGACCTCTGAAGTAGCACCTGAGTCCATGCCCTGCTCTCTCGCCCGGTCCTGGCTCCCAGGGCTCCTCCAGCGGGTAGGACTGCCATTCCTTGAAGTCCACACGTCTCATCTTGGTAGATGGGGCAGGTCTTTGCCAACTGAGCTAAGCCATTGTGTTGGTGGAGGTGTCGTCTTTGTCCTTTCTTCCCATTTACAAGGGAGTCGGGCTACAAAAGTGAGGGTTGTTAGCCCAGCGGAGTGATCTCTTGGGGCTGGAGGTTTGAGTGTATTTATTACTTGGCTTCCTGGGAGCTGATTCCAGCCCTGTGCACACCCAGGAGTGCCTGGAGAGAGACAAGGTGAGGTTGGGATTTGGGGCCCACATGGTAGGGTACATGTGGGAGTCCATGTCAGAGTGAGATGGGAGGCTGGGCAGGGTACCCTCATCTTTGCACATGGGACATCCCTGCAGCCACCAGGGCGTCCCTGAGAAAGGGAGTTACTGATAGGTGGCCCTCCCACTGTGCTTTCCTGCAGCACATCGACAAAGTCTTCAAACACAAGGACCTGCAGCAGCAGCTGGTGGATGCCAAGCTCCAACAGGCCCAGGAGATGCTGAAGGAGGCGGAGGAGAGGCACCAGCGGGAGAAGGATTTTGTGAGGCTCCAGCCTTGGGGGTGGAGGGTCTGGGAGGAGGTGGGTTGGGTTCTGGCTCGGCTCATAGTTAACGTTTTTAAGGGAAAGGTTGCTGCCTGGCCAGACCAGGACGCTCTTTCCTCAGATAGCAGTGTAAGAGCAGGAAGCCTCGGTGGGCTCTGGGACACATGGCTAAAAAAAGGCCAAACAGCCCCTAGGGGTTACTGACAGGGCTGGGGTCCTGTCTTGGAAACAGCTCCTCAAAGAGGCAGTGGAATCCCAGAGGATGTGCGAGCTGATGAAGCAGCAGGAGACCCACCTGAAACAGCAGGTGAGACTGTGTCCCGACACTGTGTCTCTGAGGTCCCCTCGCCGCGACCCTTCCTGGGGGAGGGAAGTGGGACCCCCATTTTAGGACCACCTTGACTGCTGTGTGATCTTACTGACCCTTTGTTCCCTCTGGACTCGCCAAGTACCTGTGGTGGTGACCAGGTGGCTACGGGAGCTTGAAGGACCTCCTTCCTAGTTGGAAGCGTGTGCTGCCTTGGAGGAGGCAGTGATGGAACGGTTGTTTCTAATTATGTAAATTGTACTTAATTTCAAAGAAAAGTCTGGAAACGAACATAAAGGCAAAATGTAAGGCAGGAGACACCCTGCTTTCCAGGCTTAGCATTTTGGATTCTGTCCTTCCAAATACATAGCTTTTGTTTTAAAGAAACATGGTACCTCAATAGAATTGCTAGGTCAGAGCTCCAAGGATGGGTCTAACTGTGTTACCCAGAGGTGCGCCCCAGAGAAGCCTCATCTTATCTCTGGGCTTCTTTCTCACCCAGCTTGCCCTATATACGGAGAAGTTTGAGGAGTTCCAGAACACTCTTTCCAAAAGCAGTGAGGTGTTCACCACATTCAAACAGGAGATGGAAAAGGTAACAGTGTCCAGGCTGCATGTGGCTTCAGGGCACAAGCTGCTTCAAGCACTGGGCCTGTCTTCGGGACGCCCCAGCCGCTGGGGTGCCTTGTGGGGGAAGCTGTTTACAGCAACAGTGTGATTGATAGCAAAGGTGGGCTGTGAGGAGGCATCAGAACCTTTCCCCCCTCTCAGGCATCCCTGATTCGTGCATCCTTCAGGCTGTCCTGGGGAAGGGGCAGCCTTGTCATTTCCTGTAATTGGTGGTGGCATTTAACACAAGATGTCCTGGTGTGGCACCAAAGGCACCATCTGTGCCCTGTAATGCCTTGCTCCCTCGGGACTGTTCCCCACCATGGAGACACAGATGGATAGACAGTCTGGCCCCCTGACCATTTCCTTCTGTCTGCCCCATAACCCAGATGACTAAGAAGATCAAGAAGCTGGAGAAAGAAACCACCATGTACCGGTCCCGGTGGGAGAGCAGCAACAAGGCCCTGCTTGAGATGGCTGAGGAGGTGAGCTGAGTGCTCCACAGCTCGGGGCGGGGAGGGTGGGTGCAGTTTTTGAGTGTTCGGCCCTTTCCTGTACTTCTACCAGTGAGTCATGCAACTGGCGTAAGGTGAAGCTGAGACTCACGTGTCCGTGTCCAAAGGCACTGCCAGCCGTCTCCCCGAGGGAGGTGGTGAGCCCAGTAGTAGGTCTACAGTAGAAGCAAAGAGAACAAATGGAAGAAAGAAATACAAGAACTGAAAAACCAAGGGGTGCCAGTGATACGCACAGTTTATATGCAGAGTGGCTCAGCTAATTTGATTTCATGGTTTGAGATAGAGGAGAAGGGAACTAGTTGCTGGAGTAGCTACGTATGCTAGACTCTCCTGCGTATTTTAGCTAATGCCAGTTCATTGGATCTTCTCAAGACCTGAGAGGTTGGTGTTAGTAGTCCATTTTAACAGATAAGGGAGGGAATAGACTCGAAAGCCAAGTCTTAACTTTGCCAAGGTCATCAGGTGGATAAACATGTCTTCAAGCCATGTCCCGTTTCTGCACCACACTGCCCCCTACCGACAGCCAAATCTTGGCATACGCCAGGGCTGTTTTCCTAGGAAGGGGCCAGCTTTTGACTCTGGTCTGCTCCCAGCATCATTCATATATATTGTTTCAAGTATTCAAGTATGAATGTTTTCTACCAGGAGGCACCGTTGCATTGGGGGTTGATGGCACGGCACTAAAGGCCCCATTTCTCCCCCTAGAAAACACTCCGGGACAAGGAGCTGGAGGGCCTGCAGGTAAAAATCCAGCGGCTGGAGAAGCTGTGCCGGGCGCTGCAGACAGAACGCAATGACCTGAACAAAAGGGTACAGGACCTGAGTGCTGGCGGCCAGGGCTCCCTCACGGATGGTGGCCCTGAGCGAAGGCCAGAGGCTCCAGCTGCCTCCAAGGAGCACGGTGGTGAAGGGCCCGGGGCCCAGTCGCCTAGCTCCCCAAGGGCCACAGAAGCTCCTTGCTGCCCTGGAGTACCAAGCACAGAAACAGCCGGCCTCGCAGGGCCCCAGGAGCCCACCTCCACCTCCACCACTGCCTAGGGAGCCTGGCATGGGCGGGGCCGGGGGGCGTGCTGGGAAGGGAGCAAGCAGCCCAGCCAGGCCTGGCCCATGCGAGGCTCCCGCCGCTAAGCAGTCCAGTGCTAAGGCCCAGGGTGCTCTGACCTGGCTGGCATCTGACACTTTGCAGTTTTGGATTTTGTGGGTCACTTTTACGTACAGACGGCATATGTGCAAGGCCTCATACGTTTCTATCTGTAAGTGTAAAATGGGCTTGCACTAGAGGTGGGGGTGTGTACAGGTGAAGTCACTGGCTCTTTTAGGAGCTCCAGAGTCTTAAAGAGGAGCTGTCATCTGTAGCTGCTGTCACAGTGAGCTGGCAGGACAAGTGACTTGAGCGTTCCCCTGCCTGATTTGAGGCTCAGACCCCTCCCTCCCTGCCCTTCAGGGCTCATGACAAGTGACACACTCAGGCCTCGACCGTGTTTCCCTTGTTAGCAGGGCTTGGGCGGTCCCAGCCTTCCTAGCTCCCCTGGAAGCTCCTTTGCTTCTCTCAGCCTGGGGACGGGGGCCTTGGGCAGGACCTGGCAGGGCCCGCACAGCTAGGGGTCCCGCCGCTGTCCTGCCTCAGACGGGGGACCAGGGCGAAGTTGCTGTGGGCTGGTACACTGTTAGGGAGCCCTCGGGCACCACTTCCCCTGCCCTCGGGTGGTGCCAGGACCAGGCCAGTGATGCTTCTCAGTAGCCTTATCATTCACAGGTGCCTCTCTAGCCTGCACAAACGATTGACAAGAGATCACCCAAAGGATGCTTTCTGAAGGTTTTTGTTTTTTGTTTTTTTTGTTTTGCACATGACAGTGTGTGTGTTGATCTGTGGAAGGAGGAGGGGTCCTGGAGCAGTTGGTCTCCGGTGCCACCACCCTCACCACCCGACCTGGTACCTTTGCCACGTTAGTGCTGAGGTTCCCTGTTTGGTGAAGTCAGATTGTGGTAGGAGAAGGAAAAGGGTATCTGATGGATTTGCCACAAGCTTGCCTTTCTGTCTCAATCCTGGGAGGCCACCGCTGATTCCCGTCACAACTGTCTCCATGCAGAAGTTGCTGGGCCCCTTGCCCAACTGTCCCTTTGGCTTTTATGAGTCTGTTTCTGCTTCTAACCCCATCCCTAATGTGCAATCCTTGAGATTTGCCCTGGTTCCATTGCCCAAGGAGTAAGAGCCCAGTATGTCCTTGACATCCCACCTCCCAGCTCGTCTGACAGCTGAGGGGTAGAGTGAGGCTTGACAGCTGAGCCTCAGAACTCCACGGGCGGCTGCAGATATTTGCATCTGGTCCCTGCCCCCAAACCTGCTACTCTAGACTGAAGGTTGTGCTGGTTGCACATTTGCCAGGGCATTAGCCATTCTGTACAGAGCAGTTTCCTGGAACAACAGGTCTCAGATCTGGAAGCTGGGCTCTGCTGGGCTTGACGTACTACACCCACCTCTAGCCAGGCCTTGGCTTTGGTGCAGCTGAGGGAGCCGCCGACCACAAGGCACAGGATCATAGAGCTTTTCTTGCTGGGTTTCCTTGAAGCTCGTTCATTATCCCGTAGGTCCCTTCGTCCTGCACAACCAGCCCACTCTCCACAGCTTTTACTTCGGTCCGTCACATGAATAGGTTCATGGAGAGTGTCAAGTACTCCTGAATCATGTTATAACCTAGACCAGAGATGGCAAATGAATGGCACACCATTTTCCCTCTGCGCCCATGGCAGATACCACTAACCGGCCTAGAGCGTTTCCCACTAACCTCTGGTACATCCTTGTTTCTCAAGGTTCCCCCAGCAGCCAGTAGAAGTGTTGAGACTAATTTGCCATCCCCAGCTGAGCTCCTGCTCTCCTGTGGAGAAGTGTTCCTAAGATCTTTCCCTCTGAAATGCCTGTATCTGGAATGGTCCCTGGATATGTCTTTTCCTGCCCCAATAAGGCCTTCTTCCAATAACCCGTGTCAGGCTGAGACCCACAAGAGCTGCCGACCCCATACAGGGTTTGCTGGGTTCTGGAATCATGGGGAGGAGGTGGAAGCTTCTGCTTGCCTGCTTTAAGTAGCAGGAGGCCGGCGGTAGCCCATGTGATTGCCTCCCTTGCTTCAGCTACCTCGTAGAGCCTATAGGGTTGTGGGGGGGTGGCTGATGGAGCCCAGTGTGGTGGTGGGGAATCAAGGTTGTGTAGCACAGCAGCCCCCTGGGACCCGGTCTAACTACGGTAGGGCTTCAGTGAGCAAGGTGTGGCCCCAGCTGGGCTTCCCATGTCCGAAATCTAGGTCCTGGGCAAGTCAAACCTTTGCTCTCAGCTCCAGCCCATGTCTAGGTATCCAGACCAGGCTGTAGATGAGAATCCTATTTTCTCTCTTCTTCTTCCTCTCCATTGACCAAATCACACCAATCACTACAGCTGCTCTGCTCGTTCTGCTTTCCAAAGTCAACCCAGGTACCTGGGTGCTACCCTCACCAGCCAGGAGCCTGGGCCAGATGCAGGGAAGGTGGCCTATCTGAATGAAGGCCAGCGCCTTCCTCGCCAGGGTAGGTCCCACGCATGTGACCTCAGTTTTAGGACCAAGTGCTGTGTTGGATTCTTCGATTGCTAGCTTTTCCTCCAGGGGACCAGAGCCAGTGAGGCTCACAGCCCGGAACCCTTGGCCCTGCTGGGCGGTAGTTTTGTGTTCCAGACCCTGTCCTGCTGAGAGCCTCACATACACCGGGTTGTTGAGAGGTATCAGCAGCACTTTGTTATAATTTGTTTTCCATGAGGCTTTTGGACCATGGGCTGAGCTCAGGCACTTTCTGTAAGAGAATGTTCTGTCTGTAAAGGTGGTTATTTCCATTCCTCCGCCCCCATCACAGTGGCCCTGCCGAGGGCTGACCAAGAGGCCAGTGGAACTGCCCTGGTGGCTGTGGGGGAGGGCCAGAGCCTGCCGAGCTGATTATCCAGCTGTGGCTCCAGCCCTCCCACCTTGGCAGCACAGAGGTGGTCACCCCAGGGACAGCCAGGTATAAGCCTGGGGGAGGGGTGCTGCCTTCTGTCCCTGTAACTGCTTCCCATATGGCTCAACCTGGCCGCCCAGATTTGTTTGAGAGCTGTGCCGACAGCTTCTTTGTCTCCTTTTGGTATCCACAACAGCCAGGGACTTGATTTTGATGTATTTTAAACCACATTAAATAAAAGAGTCTGTTGCCTTACTTGTTTCTCTTCTGACCTTTGTGGTCATTGGTGCTTCTGGATTCATCTAGCTGGCACTGACTTGTCTGGCTCTGCTGCGAAGCTTTTGGCTGTGCCCAGCTATCGTGCGTCTTCCAGAGCGCACCCCCCCTGGCTGCCTTCCAGGAATTCCCACAGGCAAATGCACTCGAGCTGCCCAAGCAAAGCCGTTGCGAAAGTTAGCATGATGCTCATATACATAGAAGGACTCGATTTTTTTATTCAGTCAGAAGTTACCCCTGCCCACCAAGGGTCAGGCTAGTGATGAAGATACTACAGTTGATTGGTTGGTTGGTTGAGTAGTCTCTGTACCCAACGTTGGGCTTGAACTCACAGCCCAAGGTCAAGCGTCCCATGCTCTACCACTGAGCCAGCAAGCACCCTGGAGGGAGATACTTTTAGATCCAGAAAAACCATTGGTACTGTGGGAGCATATAGGAGGCCGCAGTCCCCTTCAGCAAGGAGATGGGGTGGACACCTGGAAAGGAATCATGACCCAAAGGGCAGGCAGAAGTTTGACAACTCAGTAGTGAAGTAGTTTACCTAGAGATGCAGGTGCACAGAATGGGTAGTTGGAGGTCACCTGGAGCCTATGTGCCAGGTTAAGGGATCCACAGGGCAGGAGGAACCACTAAAGGTGTTTAAATAGGATCCTGGGAAGATCCATGAGGAAGGCATAAGGTAAGGAAACCAGAGAGCTAGGCATAGGCCAATTGAGGCCCAAAATCAGATGGCTGGACACTGATCACTGCTATTCAGGGCTGTCTGCCACAGGCAGCGTCCTTTGGCGTTGACCTACCTCTGAGTTCTTTTGATCTTGTACATTCCTTGAGAAGACCACATTCTGCATGCAGTTCTGAAGAATGGGCTGGTTTCTTAGACACTCCTGTTCACCCTGCCAAGCCTAGATGCAAAAGTTGAGGCTCCTGTGGTGGGGGTGGGGGGGGGGAGCATCCTATTGTGGCTTCACCAGCACCCTGTCCTCTCTGGAGCCTGGGTTGGTCTGGCACAAAGGATGGTATGTGAATGCCCAACAAATAAATGGCAGAGACAACTCAAGTCCCTTCCCTCCAGGCTTCCATGAGCAGATGTGTCCCCACTGGGTGTGACAGTCCTCTCAGAGCCTCTGCCTCTTCTAATCAGGGTCCACATGGGTTGATACTTTTCCGTGCTGGCCACAATGGTTCCTGTCAAAGATCCTTTGGAAGAAGTTTTCTGCCCTTCTCCCCTACTCACGTGCTTGCTTGCTCTCAAAAAACAAAAGGTTACAAAGATGCTTTGGAAGAAGTCAGGGGAGGTTGCCCCAACTCTTGAAGCTCACAAAGCATCTCTGAGAGTAGTTCAGTGTAGGGGTGCTCCCGGACCTGCCACCATTTTCCTGGAGGAGCCCTGGTGCTCCTATCTAGCAACCGGAGAACAGCGACTTCCCAGTTGTCCTCTCTCTCTCTCTCTCTCTCTCTCTCTCTCTTTAATTTGTAACATTTATTTATTTTTGAGAGACACAGAGACAGAGCGTGAGCGGGGAGGGTCAGAGAGAGAGAGGGAGAACAGAATCCAAAGCAGGCTCCAGGCTCTGAGCTGTCAACACAGAGCCCGACGCGGGGCTTGAACCCACAAGTCATGAGATCATGCCCTGAGCTGAAGTCAGACACTTAACCGACTGGCTCACCCAGGCGTCCCTCCCAGTTGTCCTCTCTGCCTGTGCAAACCCCTCCCTCCAACCTCTGGTTGTTGAAAAAGTCCTGAATTGATGTGTCCCCTTCTGAGACAGCCTAGGTGTTGGAAGAACCTAGGATAGAGCCCCTGCTTGGGTGCCTGTGGAAAGGATTAGGTGCAGGGAAGGATTGGTAGGGGAAGGTGGACAATGGCGCTCTGCACATTGCCCTGGGGCAGTTATTTGAGACTGCAGGGGAGCCCGGTCAAGGATAAGCCTGTCTCCTGTTGCATCAGATGGTTCTCTGGGGACCAGAGCTGGGAGCCTCTGCCAGGTCTTTAAATAGCTGCCCCATTGATCTGGCCTCCCAGGCAGTGCGAGCAGCGCTGGGTCAGCCTGCATGTGGTGCTCAGGTTTCTCTCCTGGGGGCTGGGGTCAAGTGCCAGGTAATCGCACCGATTTTCCCTCTGACCTGGTACTCCCCACACGCCTCTCCTAGAACTGGGGAAAGGGAGGGAGGAGGCTTGGTTCCATCACTTCTCAGTGGCTGAATATAGCCTCCACTGCTTACCAGTGAGGAGTGTCTGGGTATTGTGGAGTGAGTGGTATTGCCCTTAAGACTATAGTTATAGTTGACTTTGAGCAAATGGGATGATGACAGTAACTTCCTGCAGGATTGTTACAAGGATCAAATATGGACCTGGACTCAATAGATGGTTGTCTTCTTTTGCAGTTTCTTCCTGGTGCCGCTGCTTATAGGCTTATGTATATATATCTTGTAAGCTTATATATATTTTACATGCGTATGTCCATTTTCTCCCCTGCCCCCCCAGGCATTATCCATATCCCCTTATCCATATCCCTCCACTCTGGCCTTCTGACAAAGCCAGCACCATTTTGTAAGGGACTGTAGCTTCCCCCCAAAACTGATGGGAAAGTGAGATGTTTAGACTGCCAATCACACAACAAACAGTCACCTTTGTTCAGGTGGGCAGATAAGGTCCAGTGAGAGGGGCAGTCTGGAACTAGTACAGTCTCCTCCCATCTTACCCCAAGCACTAAAAATAAGGTCACTTTCTCTTTAAATGCAAATTACCTCCTGCAAGCCCCGCTTCCACACGCTCAGCTCCCTAAGAGGGGAGCGCTAAGGGCGGGCGGTGGGAAGCACGCAGAAGCCTCACTCCAGACCCCAAACCTCCAGGTCAGTTGCCCACTTACGGGGTGTGTGGGGGGGTGCGGATCATCGAGGGTCTGATGCTCCATTTCGGATCCTGGCTCCCCAGCTGAGAAATCCATCTGGGACACGGCTTTCAAGACTGAGCTAGAAAATAGATCCCAGGTGGCCCCCAGCCATTCCTGGGAAGCAGGGGCTCCGGCTCCAGTTCTTCTATCATGTTTTTAATTGGGCCAAGGTTCAGCAACGCAAGGCAGAGGACGTGCTCCTATTTCCTCTCTACCACACACCCCCTCGGGACCAGCCAGCCAGGTGCCAATTTCAATTCTTATGCCCCCGGTGCCACCACCATCCTAGAGTGCAGAGCCAGGCTTGGTGGCTGCAGCCTGTAGTGAGCAGCTTTGGGAAAGCCCCTGTAAAGGGCCCCCAGGCCTCCATCGGACCTCGGCAGACCTGAGACTTAGGGGGTGGAGCTGGACTGGAAGCAGAGCGGTACCAGACACAGGCGCAGCCATTGTTGGAGAGCGAGACAGCCAGCTGCCCGGCCACCCACCCCACCCTGGCCGCAGCTGAGGCAGAGCAGGGCCTTGCTGACTGGGGAGGGCGAAGCAGCAGGAAGCCTGTCCCAGAGAACTTCTGGGAGTTGCCTGATGTTTGCAGTTGGGGGTGGGCGGAAGAGGAGGGATGCCAGCATAGAAGTAGGGGAGCCCACAGTGAGTCCTGTCCCGCAGGCTGTGGCTTCTCCCTCCGTCCCCCATCCACTGCTTGACACCGAGGTCTTCCCAGGTGCCCCCACCCACACCTTGGTCACGTCCCTTGCTCACAGGGTTTGTCAGCATCTGCCTGGACAGTTGATTAAATAGAAGGTCTAGTTAAGACACCCCTAATCCTCAACTGGCCTCTCCTGCCTGCTCACATCCACCCGCCCCGCCACACCCCACCCCTGGTGTTTCCTCTGCCAACTCCGCCCTCTCAGCTCCTGGGACAGGAAATCCCAGCAGCAGAGGGAGAACAGTGTCTGGTCCAGCCCTTTTAGGCAGGGCTCAGGTTTTCAGCTAGGGCTGGAGGGCAGGTGGGGGACCTGGGGTGGGCCACGGAAGGTCCTTCATATACGCATCCAAGACCCCAACAGTGAGGCGCTGGCATCTGGCCCTGCCCATACAAAGAAGGGGACAGAGGTCCCAGCCGTTATGAGGGGACAGTCAGAAGGTCCCAAGGCCCTTCCTTTGCAGCTCTGGGTTGCTGGGTGAAGTGACAGCTTAGCCTCTCATTGTCTCAGCGGGACCTGAGGCTCAGCCAGCATCCAATGGAGGACAAGAAGAAGAAAAGGAGTCCCAAGCCCTGCCTGACGCAGCCAGCCCAGGCCCCGGGCACACTGCGAAGGGTCCCTGTGCCCACCAGCCACAGCGGCTCCTTAGCCCTGGGACTCCCTCATCTGCCGTCCCCCAAGCAGCGAGCCAAGTTCAAGAGGTGGGTACAGAAGAAAAGCAGGGTGAGGAGGGACGAACGCCTACTCAAGGCCTGTGGGAAGGAAGTAAAGCCAACCTTAGCCTAGTTACTTAGCAATGATCGATGCCTTCCCTTGGGCTAAGAACTCAGAGATGCCTCAGACCCAGTCCTTGCCCTCGGTGTAGGGAAAAGGCTAGATGGGTCACTGCGATCCCACACTGTGCTGGTGCTCTCAGCAGGGAGTGGGCAATGCTGCCGGAAAGTGCGGGGCTGTAGGGCACACACACCGGACAGAGACCATGTCTAAGCTGAAGGGCTTGCCTGACATAAGCATGGAATAAATATATTGCCTGGCACATTCCCAGAATCAAAGGTGGTTGGTGGCCCTGGAGTGTCACAGAGAGGGAGATGGTAAGGAGATGCTCAGGTGTACAATTTGACTTTTTTGCTTAATTCTTCTTCATGATAGGGAATTTGCATCCTGCCCTAAACGTGTCCCTGTTTGTTTCCCCGTTAAACACAAGGTGTTCTTTCTCCCATTACTGTGCCTCCCTGTGGCTTTGCACACCACCTGCCCAAGAGAGATGGGTGGGGACGGCTGCAGTAGGGTGACGCTGAAGCTCAGGGCTGGAGCAAGAACAGTAGGGAATGCAACAGAAGAGAAGGGGTGGGTAAGGGAGGACAGGCTGGGAAGGGTCCGTCAGTGCTATCCTGGGGACAAAGAAAAATTCAAAATGGGGTTGAAATAGAAGAGGAACACAGAAAGACATTTTTGGGAGAGGTAAGATGGCTCTAGTGGCAATAAGGAGTAACTGTCCCCAGTGAGGACAAGTGATTCACCCAGGGTCATGGGAGGAATGAGGGCAGGACTCAGACAAGAACCCAAAAGCCGCCTTCCAGGCATGGTTCTGGCTATGAGTGTCATCTGCAGAGAAAGACTTCTTTTGACGTCTTCTGCCTACCCCTCTTCACCCACTCCCTTCCCTTACCAATCCTGGTGCCAGGATAGAACAGAAGAACAAACATCCCTTTCTGTTCGGGAGTAGATAGGAAGAGGAATTAGTGCATAGACAGATGGCATAAGAGAGCTTCTGGTCCCAGGCCGCCCCCACCCTGTGACCATGGTCCATGCTCACCCCACCCAGGGTAGGCAAGGAGAAATGCCGCCCGGTGCTGGCCGGAAGTGGGGGTGGCTCTGCAGGCACCCCGCTGCAGCACTCGTTTCTGACCGAGGGGACGGACGTCTATGAGATGGAGGGGGGACTGTTGAACCTGCTCAATGATTTTCACTCAGGCAGGCTGCAGGCCTTTGGTGAGTGCCGTGGGCTGGGCTGGGAGGGTGGGGAGGGGGGTGGGGTGCGGCTGGAGGGCCTGGTCTATGGGCGGTGGCTGGGGCCAGGGTTCCAAGCTGCTCCCAGGGCTCAGACAGGTGTTGTCCAGGGAAGGAATGCTCCTTTGAGCAGTTGGAGCACGTGCGGGAGATGCAGGAGAAGCTGGCCCGGCTGCACTTCAGCCTCGACGTGTGTGGGGAAGAGGAGGAGGAGGAGGAGGAGGAGGACCGGGTCACTGAGCGACTGCCTGAGGAGCAGAAGAAAACGATGGCTGACCGCAACCTGGACCAGCTGCTTAGCAATGTGGGTCAGGGCTGGGTGCTTTGGTTCTTGGGGACTTTAGAGGGTGGGGGAGGTACATGATCCTGAGACTGGTCCTGGGCCCCGGGGGGTGAGGGTGGGTGAAAAGCTGGGGGTGCATGGAGCCTCAAGCCCCACCAGAAGATGGCTGGCAAAGCATCTGGGTTTGGGCTGTGCCTCTCCTGACAGAAATCTCCCTTTCTGTTGACAGCTGGAAGACCTCAGTAACTCTATGTATCCTTTCCTGGGGACCTTGCAGCAGTGTATGTGTGTCCCCACCTCCCACAGAAGAAATCAGTTTTCTTCTCTCCACCACCTTCTTGGAGTATTTACAATATAGCCAACACCTCCCCTTTCAGTCCTGCTGAATTAGCCACAAACTGCCCCCATGCAGATTTCTCCCGGAATATCAGGAGAAAAGTAGTTGCAGGGAATGTGATTTATCTACTTATGAAAATCTTTGCAAGTGAGGCCCCTGGCTGGCTCAGTCGGTAGAGCATGCGACTCTTGATCTCAGGAACATGAGATCAAGCCCTTTGTTGGGCTTAGAGCCTACCTAAAACACAACAAACAAACACAACCAGAAAATCTTTGCAAGGACTTTATTGACACCAATCCATGGCGAAACTTGTCTGATGTCTTTCTACTTTTTCAACATTTAACAATTATTTTCACTGATTTAGATGATCATCGCGTCTAGTCTCAGCCAGAAATTGTGCGGGTGCTCGTACCTGCACGATCTAGACCAAAAGAGAAGGGGGGATGCCACCTAGCAAGATGGGCAGGTGTGGACTGCAACCTGGAGTCCGCCCCTGACCGTTTGTGCAGTTGAGGAAACTAAGCCTGTTCGGGATGGGGAGACAGGGCTGGAAAGACTGGGCTCCAAAGCATCGCAATCCTTGACTGCCACAGACAGAAGTTGCACCTGGCCGAGAATGCCGAGCCTGAGGAGCAGTCAGCTGTGTAGGTGGCGGACCCGGGCCCAGACTGCCTCTCTCATCCCTTCAAACTGTGACTTTTTACGAACTCGATCGGATATTCCGCGGCCCCCCAGGTGCTATGGGGGAGGGGGGCGCTGGATGCAATTAAACCAGAACGAAAGACACCGGCTCCGTGTGCTCCCTCTCCTCCTTGCGCCTCTACTCGGGGTCCCCGGTCTCCGCAGAGACACCCCTGCGCGATACACAGGTTTGGGGCGGAACCACTCGGGGGGCTGGAATTCCCAGCGTAAGCTCTGGGAGTTGGAGTTGGAGGCTGGCGCCAGTACGCCGGCCGCAGCCCCGGAAGAGCATCGTTGCCGTGGAGACGGCGGGGGCGGGGCCCGCGTGCGGCGCGGACTAGTGACGCACAGCGCAGGCGCCCATTAGGCGCCCGCTCAGTGGGCGCCGCGATGGAGCGGGAGCGGTTGCTTCGCGCCGTGTCGGTGCTGCAGGTGCGGAGCGGGCTGGGAGTGCATGATTCCCACCACGAGGTCTCGGACTGGGGTCTTGGAACGAGATGAGGCTTCGACGTTCAGTCACCTACCCTCGTGCCCGCGTCCGGAGCTACCGACCCACCCCCACCGCCCTGACGAATGCTGGGACCCACGAACCCCCACCGGCCTTCCACTCCCATCACACGTTCCTGTGGGATCCAGGAGGTGGCGGGAAGGGCCTCAAATCGAAGAGGGGGATCCAGTCCACCATCCACCCTTGAACCCCCGGAGACTGCCCTGACGCACAGCGTCACCGATCCTTTTCCCGCGGCCGGGTCCCCCTCTTAGAGTCCCTGGGATGAGCTCTCAGGAGAGTGCCCCAGGATGCCCCCACTTTGGCAGTGATAAGCGCTTTCTTTCCCCTTATTCTCCACACCAGGCCTGCGTTCGGGGCTTCTTGGTCCGACGCCACATCCAGAGACTGCGAGAGGAGTATGAGGCTGTTGTACGGGAAATCGAGGGTGATCTGGGCACGCTTCAGTGGACAGAGGGCTGGATTCCCAGGCCCCAGTTTCTCCCAGAGGTAGTAGACACGCCAGTGGAAGAAGGGGAGGGGGGAGGAGGGACGGGGCCGGGGATTCAAGGAAACGGTGGCATACCCCCTTCCTCTTGACAAGTTTTTCTCAGTGGAAGGACCAGCAGACTCCACTCCTCACATCCCAATCCTTAATCCTTACTGCCTTACGTGGCAAATCGAGGCACCCAGATATTTGGAAGGTTTAGCTGGGGGGGTTCTCTCCCACTTCTGATTCCTCAGAAAGCAAAATCCCATCGGACCTGTAAACCCCAAGAGAGGGCACCAAATCCAGAACAGCAACGGCGGGGCCGCTTCTCACGTAAAGAACCTGAGAGAGAAGCTGTCTTGGGGGAGATGATGCTGAAGCAATCAGGAGAGAGCGCAGCAAACTCAGGAAGTCTTCCCTGCAGAGGTGACAACAGTCCCTGGCCTGAGGATGAGCACAGCAGGAAAGCCAGGAATCCCAGCCAAGAGGAGACCAGAGACATGTCAAGGATGGAAAGCCCAGGTACCTCTCTGCCCAGACTGAGGGCAAACCCCTGACGCTCTCTGGGCCTTCGCTTTCCCTTCTGAAACGTCAGAGGTTTGTGCTAGATAAGCTGCATCTCTCTCCTTCCTGATGCCTGGTTAAGGGCAACTTAGGGGCGGACAGGGGGAGAGGGTCAGGGCCAAACGGTAGGCCGGTGCCCAGTGTATATACCCCTAAAAGCCTTCTCCCTTTTTTCCTCCCTCCTTCACAGAAGGTGTAGGTCCAGGACTGCCCCACGGCCAGACCGAGCTCCAGGAGCTCCAGCACCACCACAGCCACTTGGCCATGGAACTGCTGTGGCTGCAACAGGCCATCAATAGCCGGAAGGAGGTAGCCACTAACCTGGAGCCTTTTCTGCACATTTAGGGCCAAGGGAGGGAGTTAGGGGAAAGCCTCCTGCTCTGCTCAGGCAGTCCTGCGTGGTACAGTGTCTTTTCTCTTCCCCAACAGTACCTAATTCTCAAACAGACACTGACATCCCCGGAGGCGAGCCAGACAAGAGACAAGCCCAGCCTGTGCCCAGACCACAGGGCCCAGACCTGTGACAGGGCTGGGTCACAGACAAGCCCGCCACTGAAAGACAAGTCCTACAGAGACAGGACCACTAAAGGGCCAGACCATGTGGACAGCTCCTGCTGGAGGCTGAAGTCACAACTCCACAACTGCCTGGAAAGCCTGGCCACTACAGACAAAACCACGGCTGGGGTCAAGTGCAGGGATCCGTGGGGCAGGAGGGCTGGAGTACAGCTGCCCACGCCATCCGATAACCAGGCCTCAGAGAACAGGCTCACCAGAGAGCCACGCCGTGGAGAACACCCCTTTAGAGGGCCCACCCTGCAGCTAATAAGAGTCCTGGAGGACCAGATTCCCAAAGGCCTCCAACCTCGGGGCTGCTGTTCTGCAAAAGCCAGGATGCAGGTGGCCACGCTTTGTGACGACCCAGATGTTGAGGATAAGTCTCCCAGAAAGCCAGAACGCAAAGAGCCTGAATACCAAAGAGCCAGGCCACGAGAGTTGGACCTCTCAGAGGACCGTGGTGGCACCTGGGATAAGACCTTGGCAGAGCCTGGTGGCCAGGACCTCTGGAAGACTAAACCACCCAAGGGCCAGATCCCTAGTGAGAAAAGCTCCAGGGAGAGAACCTCCAGTGAAGCTAGCCATGAACAGTGGAAAAACCAGAGGGCTGTACCATGGCGATCGCGGCCACCTAAGAAACTGTCTTTGGCAGAGTCTGCCCACACAGGAGAGGACCACTGGAAGGACAAGCCATGGAAAACAGGACCACCAGGCTAGATCCTGGGGAGCCAGGGCCTCACCCTTGCTCCCTGGTACTAGCTGTACCCCCTGCCCTAGGCCATTGGTGGCTCATGGGGCCAAGAGAAGCTGGAGCGAAGAACTGGGTGCCCGTATAGAGAGGGGAGGGAGGACACTCTTTCATCCTCTGCCTGTGGCTTACTCCAAATTTGGGGGCAGGGAGTTACCTAGAGTAAGTAAAGTGGGGAGCCTGGTGGAGAATAAAGGTTTTTCTTGGGTTCTGCACCTAGCTGTATTCATCTTCTGCCTCTGTGTAGGACAGACACTTCCTTTCCTGCTGGCATGGGGCATTCTTCCCTAGGGCTGGCCGGGAACCACAGTCCCAGGGGCAGACAGGCCATCCTTAGGAACAGTCCCCAAAGCTGATCCACCATTGAGCTCAGCCCTTGGGCTGCAGAGTGGCAGAGGGCGTCTGAGAGTTCCTTCCTCTATCCAGTACGGGAACATCCGGGTTTCAGTGCAGTCTCTGCCACTGCCTCTCTCACCGAGCCCCCAGGTCTCCCCTTCCAACATAGCGATCAAATCCACCCTACTCTCGTGAGGTCCCACCGAGGGCAGGCTGGATGAGAGCCTGAGCACAGACAGATGCTCCTGCAGAGTCTCTCCCCACCTTCCTGGGTGAGGGTGCAGGGCTCCACCTCTGATTGGCACTGCTCCCAGCCTGCCTTAGTTGCCTGGCAACAGCCCTGCGTCTCTTGCCGAGGATACACTATGGCCGGTGGTGGCAATCCAGCAGCCAAGAGGGTAGTGGTGTACCGGAATGGGGACCCCTTTTCCCCAGGCCACCAGCTGGTGGTGAGTCCTCGCCGCTTTCCCACCCTGGAGACCTTCCTCTGCGAGGTGACGTCGGCTGTGCAGGCCCCAGTGGCTGTGCGGGCCCTCTATACGCCTTGTCACGGCCACCCCATCACGGACCTGGCGGACCTGCAGAACGGAGGGCAGTATGTGGCTGCTGGCTTGGAAAGATTCCGGAAACTGCAGTGAGTGGGCTGGGGCTGCTGAGGGCCATGGGAGGGAGGCAACCACAAGAGCAGTAGCACATGTTCGGCACTTGACATGTTCTCTTCTGGAATACGGCAGCCCCAGGTGGGAGGCAGTCCTATCCTTGTTTTTTATTTTTTTTTAATGTTTATTTATTTTTGAGAGAGAGAGAGACAGAGCATGATCAGGGGAGGGGCAGAGAGAGAGAGGGAGACACGGGATCTGAAACAGGCTCTGAGCTGTCAGCACAGAGCCTGATGCGCGGCTCGAACCCACAAACCGTGAGATCATGACCTGAGCTGCAGTCGGAGGCTTAACCCACTGAGCCACCCAGGTGCCCCCTGTCCCTGTTCTTTAGAAGGAAGTCAAGGACACCAGCCTACGAGTACACAACAAATGGTGGAGCCGTGGGCGGGCAAAGTCTGATGTTTGTGCCCATCACACTCAGGACCAGAACATTCTCCTGCGGGTGGAGCCCGTTTGCAAAGGCTCTTGACTGGATTCCACCAGCACCACCACCAAACACTTAAATGCATCTAGCACTTCTCCTTGCTATGATGAGGCCTCCTGGGCTCCCCACTGCGAGGCCGCCCCCCCCCCCCCACGTACAGGGTGGAGCCATGCCTTCCAGGATGGGGAGAGAATCTGAGTGTCTGAGCCTCCAGGTGCTCCTGAGCTGTTGGTGGCAGCACACAGAGCCAGGGGTGGGAAGCCGTACAGACTTAGAACCTGGGCCCTGTCACCTGGTACTTCTGTGATACTTTAGGTTGAGTAGTTAACTTTCAGTCTTCTAGAAAATGAGATGAAAATAAATGAGATGAAACCTCATGAATGAGAAAACATCTGAGATACAGCAAGATGCTTAATGAACTATTTTTCTTGACCTTTAATCTTAATGGTTTGTGTCTGAGACCCCAGTCTGAATGCTCAGCCTGATGCAGGGCCCTGAGGCAGGGTCAAGGGCCAGTAGGTGTCTGGACTGAGGTATCTTGAGACTGTCCCAGTGGGAATGGATACCTGGTAAGCTGAGCCCCAGACCCTCCCTCTAGCAGCTAGCAGGATGTTGAGGTTCCAGGCTCCCAAGATGACCCTGTGACCCATCTGTCTTTTCAGCTATTTACCCCCTGGACCGAAGGCTCCAGGTGGAAAGAGCAGCAGACTATCAGTGAGTGCCAGGGGGTGGGGAGGGGGTGGGGGGAGGGGCTGGCTTCTAGCCCTCTGTCTTCTCACCCCTCTTGGGATTGTTACCAGTTTGGTCTGGGAAGTCAGGGACCCTGGAAGTAGCAGGAACTGCCAGTTGCGTGGAGGGGGGGATGGGGGGGTACTCTCCATACCCTCTCTGGAGCCGCTGCTACCCTTCCTGGGGTGCAGGATTTCAAGACAGTATCCCTTGCCCCTTTCCCAGCCTCTCCCTTTACCTCCAGGTTGTGGTCCCCAAAGGAAAGAGGAAGGTGTAAAACACATGGGGGCAAGGGAATGGTTGGAGGGTGACTTCCGGGAGGCAGAAGCTCCCTTTAGTGAAAGATGTGACCAGTCCCATCCCTCCCTACCCCCTCCTTCATCCATCCTTCCCACCACCGACCGACTCACCCCTAACCCAAGGCCTCAACTCTCTCCTGACCTGGGGGCCTGACTTGGGTTTCAGGGTCCTACTGTGACTCACTACCCATGTGATGGGACCTGTGGACCGAGACCACCTGCAGGGTCCCCCTGCTACATCCAGTGAGTGCTGGTGTTGGGAGCAGGAGCATAGATTTTGTTTCAGTAAGACCACGAAGATGTGGGTGGGATTGTTCCTGAAGCCCCTGGTCTCTGGTGAGGATATAAAAAGTCCCAGCATGGCTGATGGGTGAAGATGGACCAATGTTCTTAGACCATCTTCTGGCCCCGTGCTGCCCTTCTTCCTCTCGTACGTGGGGAGTTCTGGGGACCCTTCTCCTTACCAGGCTGCTCTTTGCCCCAGTGTGTTCAGGAATGGGGACCTGCTAAGTCCCCCATTTAGCCTGAAGCTGTCCCAGGCTGCCAGCGAGGACTGGAAAACAGTGTTGAAGCTCCTGACTGAGAAGGCCAAACTACAGACCGGAGCTGTGTGCAAGTGAGTACGGGGACTGGGGAGACCCAAAAGTCCCTCGAGGGCGTCTCCCTACAGATTTCGGCTGTCCTTGAGGACAACAAGGCAAAAGAAAAGCATATTTCCCCCAGTGGGACTTCCTTCTATGCTGAGCCCTTGGAGCCAGGGCAGAGCCTCGGTGACTGGCCCAGATGTCCAGAGGGCGAATGGCCACAGGGTACCTTGGAATAGCTATACCCACCCCATCACAGTCTGCTGAATATGAACAGGCATCTTGTCCACCGGCCCTTAGCCACCTACGTCTCTCTCCCAGACTCTGCACCCTGGAAGGGCTCCCACTGTCAGCGAGAGAGGCTCTGGTGAATGGCCATTACTATGTGGCTGTGGGAGAGGATGAGTTCAAGGCCCTCCCCTATCTGGAGCTGCTGGTGCCTAGCCCCTCACTGCCCAGGGGCTGCTGGTATGTACGTGCGAGGTGGCCAGTAGCGGGCTTGAGCAGCGGGAAGCCACCCTGATTCCATGTCCTTCTCTACCTACTCTAAATCTTTTCTTTTTTGTTGCAGGCACCCTCCAGACCCAAAGTCTAGGCCCCACAGACAGTGGGTAGGTGATGGGGGAGGCCATGGGAGGCAGGAAAGAAGAGGGGTGACTGGCTGACCTCTCCTCCAGCTCAGGCTCTCACCATACCTCCCTGCGTCCTCTCAATGACCTTGTGAAATCATTCCCATTTCCTAGTGGAGACACTGAAGTTCAAAGGAGTAAACTCATTTGTTCAGGATGACACAATGATTGAGTGGCAGGGGCCAGACCAGAACCTGGGCTAAAAGACAGCTCTGAGTTGCTGGTCCTAATGCCTTCCTGGCAGCTTGGATGCCGGGAGAGAAACTGGCATATCTGGCATATCCAAAGGAGCTTATCCGCTCCCCAGCTGATCCCAGACTGGAGCCCTCCCAAAAGATGAGCCAGTGAGCACTGCAGGGGCGGGGGGAGCGGGGGTTCGGGGGACACTGCCTGGCTTCACTGGGCCTCTTTAGTGCCAGGCACCAGCTGTTCTGTCCCTGGATAAGGCAGCCTGATGGGAAGAGGGAGCCAGGAGGGAGCACACAGGCTACGAAGATGGACGGCATCTCTCCCAAGCTCCTGGAGACACCAAGGGCATTCAAGCGTGGCCTGGCAGGAGAGAGGGTAAGAGCCGCCAGCACCCACAGCCCAAGCCCAGTATTCCCTCTACAGGCCCATGGCCGCAGGGCACAGGCAACACAGCCCTCTCCAAAGGAGCCGAGCCAAAGTGAACCATCTGTTTTTTATGCCAGACGCCAGCAGGCCATTCAACCAAGAAGCCGGCTCCCCACTCTCTCATTTCCATCAGGTGAGGGGACCCTGGGCCCCTCTCACCACCATCTGACAGTGACACAGGATGGCCCCTGGTGTCGTGGGAGAGGTCTGTGGTGGCAGAATGCCTGGGTACAGTGCTGGCCCTGACCTCAGCACAGATCTTTCCTGCTCCCCCATGTGCATACACAGTCCCTGGCCTCTTCGCGGGGACCTGGTAATATGAAAAGAGGCGCAGGGAAACCCAAAGCACTGAAGCTTCATTGGGGGGTTTGAAAGGGATGGGGGCCCAAGGCCTGCCTGGGAGCTATGCTGCCATCCTCTGAGGTAGTAGGGAATGTGGAGCAAGGCTCAGGGGAAGGCAGGGGGAGGGCTGGGAGAGAAGGTCAAGGGAAAGGTGGCTCCTGAGCTGGGGCATGCTGCATCCCTCATCAGGAGTCCAGGGAGTGTATGGGGCTCCGCGCCCACGGAAGGAGAGAGCACAGGCCCAGGAAGTGCCAGATGATGCCACCTGCGCGGAGGAACGCCTGAATCAGGTGTGCTGGGGCTGCAAGCAGTATGTTGGTTCAGCAGTTCTGGGCTGGACTGGCAGCCCCGGGTTCCGGGAGCAGTTTCCCCTTGGGGCTGTAAGCGGATTGAACTCTCCAAGCCCGACCTCCTACCTTGTTAAATGAGCAGCAGATCCAAATTTCTAAAGTCTCTTCCTTTCCTGGGGTCAGAAACTTCAGCTGAGGGCTGGAGGAGACAAGGGATACTGATGCTCTATTCTACGCGGCCCTCCGCCCCCTCCAGAGGGCAGCGCAGACGGTGGATGAGGCCCTGGGCCTGGGAAAGCAGCCTGGGACCGGGGCAGCGGGCTCAGCCTCAGCCCCGTCTCTGCCAGCAGCTCCAGCCGGGAACTGGGGCGGCCACTCTGCAGCCACCATTCATCCTTGCCTCCAGCAGCCTGTTCCAGGGGACTCAGCACCCCACCTGGCCTCACAGGATACCCTGTAGCCCCCTCAGCCCTGCCCCACTCTTCTCCTAAACCCACATCCTAGTCGTACTTGCCTTCTGAGCAGAGCAGCCCTGGCCAGAGAGAAGAGGAGCCAACCAACCTTGGGGGAGAGGCTACCAACTTGGGAGCAGGTCTGTCACAATAAAAGAATACTTACTATCCTCCGACTGTTAGTGCGGGTTTATTTGAGGCTACTGCTTGCCAGGTGCCACGCGCATGGCCGGAGTGAGGGTGCTGGGGCCCACAGGCGGCTGGCTGGCTGAGAGGGGCGGGCAGGTGAGGATTTCCATCCACCTCGTTGTGGGAGGCGGGGGACAGACAAGCCTACGAGCCTGCTCATCTCTTCTGCACCTGCCGTTCATGCCCTCAGCTCCCTCCTCAGCCAGCGGAGGCCCCCGACAGCCCTGGAGGCCTCCTGTTTGCATTTCTGGCCTGGACTGCAGCTGACCGTCTCCATGCAGTCCACGGAGCCTGCTGCTGTGACAGGCTGGATCAGGCCACTGTGACAGCGGCTGGGCTGGGGGCCTGACATGAAAGCACGAAGAGGGCTGCTAGGGCAGAAAGGTCGCTGGGGGAGTGTGAAGTCTCCTGTGCTAAATCCTAGCAGTTGAACAGATCTTGGAAGTTCCAAAACCCTTCTGCCCCAGTCCTCTTGGGCAATCCACCACGAGGTAGCTCTTAGCCCCCTAAGAGAGGGGGACGCGGAGGCTCAGAGAGGGAAGTGCTAGGTCCGTCTGCTCACCAGCTGCATCTCACGCTGGGGGCTTCCTGGAGACAGAAGGCTGCAGGGTGGCATGGGCCCATTCAAAGGGCAGACAGTTGTCCCTGGGTCTTGCTCACGGAGCTTGTGACGCAGAGTGTAATTCCTGCCACGGTGAGCACCATGCCTGTGAATGCTCCTGGGAGAGGGGGCAGAAATCGGGGGGCTGAGGCCAGCCATGCTAGGAGGAGCTGGTGCAGGGCTGAGCAGCCAGCTCAGACGGGGTCTGTCCCCGGAACGCCCAGGGGAAGGAAACTCTGATGGCCCTAAGGAAGAGCTGCAGAGGGGGCGCGTGGGTGCCTCAGTCGGTTAAGCCTCCGACTTTGGCTCAGGTCATGATCTCACGTTCATGGGTTCGAGCCCCGCGTCGGGCTCTGTGCTGATAGCTCAGAGCCTGGAGCCTGCTTCAGATTCTGTGTCTCCCTGTCTCTCTGCCCCTCCCCCTCTCATGCTCTGTCTCTCTCTGTCTCAAAAATAAATTAAAAAAAAAAAACATTAAAAAAAAAAAAAAAAGGAAGAGCTGCAGAGGAAAGGGGCGGGATGGGGAAAGATCCTCTCCTCCCCTGCCCTTGAGAGATGGCTCCGGGAAAGGACTAACCAGGGGTGGCAAGGCCCAAGCAGCGGCTTTCTGTACCTGCAAGCAGTTTAACTTACCTTTTCCACCAATATCTTCTCCAAGGACCTTCCCAACAATCAGTGTGAAGACGATGGCCAGGGAGTTACTGATGGGTACAGCCAGGGTCAGATCTGAGTGATGAGAATGAAAAAAATCTCTGAGATGCCAAAAAACGCCTTTCTAGGCACAAAACAGTTTATTAAGACAGCCTGTTTAAAAAAGAGAAAGAAAAAAAAGGTATCTCTTTCCAGATGAAATCAGGGCAAAGCTCAAGATTCAAGCCAGGTTTTCTGACTCAAAATTCGGTGTTCCCTCAATTTCAGCATGAAGGCCTGAACTAAATGGTGGTCTGAGACCACCCGGGTTTGCTGATAAGGATGAGGTCTTTGTACTCAGGGAGCTTCTGAGATCTCAGGGATATCTGGACAAGCAGGCCACAAAGCCCAAAGGATGCAGTAGGATGAGTGCAAAAACACGGCCACCACTTAGTGCAAATTGTGTGCTGGGCGCTTTGTATAAATATCTTACAACAACCCTGCAAGAAGAGCACTGTCATTTTGCATAAAGGAAACAAAAGCTCAGAGAGGACACATAAACTGAGGCCAAATGAGAATTATATTTATTTATTTATTTTTAGTTTCTTTATTTTTTGAGAGAGAGAAAGAGAGAGCACGCGTGCAGAGGAGGGGCAGAGAGGATCCCAAGTAGGCTCCGCACTGCCAGCGCAGAGCCGGATGCGGGGGCTTGAACTCACGAACTGTGAGATCATGACCTAAGCTGAGATCAAGAGTCAGATGCTTAACAGGCGGTGCCACCCACGTGCCCCTATCTTAAAAGTTACACTTAAGGGGCACCTGGGTGGCTCAGTTGGTTATGCGTCTGACTATGGCCCAGGTCATGATCTCGTGGTTCATGGGTTCAAGTCCCGCATCGGGCTCTGTGCTGACCGTTCAGAGCCTGGAGCCTGCTTCAGACTGTGTCTCCCTCTCTCTCTGCTCCTTCCCCGCTCATGCTCTGTCATTCTCTCAGAAATAAACATTAAAAATAAAAAAAAAAGAAGTTACACGTAAGACTTTTTAAGAAGATAGGGGCACCTGGCTGGCTCAGTTGGTACAGCATGTGACTCTTGATCTCAGGGTCGTGAGTTCAAGCCCCACGTTGTGCATAACACTTAATTTAAAAAAATAAAAAAACTTTTTAAGAAGAAAGATCTCCTGTTAAGTGTGCTTACTACACGAGCACACCAAAAAAAAAAAAAGTTTAAATCAGAAACTGAGCTGCTTATGATGACAAGACTAATCACTGCCAAGCCAAGTGCTCACGTTGGCTCCTCAGTCCGCTCATTCCTTCACAGCATTGTCGGCCTCACCTGCTTCAGGAAGAGGAGGAACTGTCCTGCTTCGCATCCTGAGAGCCCGCACCATGGATGGCATTCCCCGTCCAAGAAACTGACCCAACTACCTACTCAGAGCTGCTTCCTGGGGCTCACACACCTTCCATGGAATGTGATGGCTGCTAACGACTGGGGTGTGACAGTAGGTGTGGAAGGGAAGCAGCACGGGGCTGTGGAAGAGCAAGGGCCCTGGAGTGAGGCCGACCTTGGTCTCCCTGTGCTGCCTTGGTTAGGTCCCCGTCCCCTGTGGCCTACAAGTACAACAGTGATAGCAAGGTGACAATATCTCTGCACCACAGAGCTGCGGTAAGATGAGACAGGATAATGTGTCTAGCAGCTGGCTGAAGATATACACCCTTGATAAAGTGACCACTGTTTAAAAAAACAGTTGTTGATTCTAGAACAGGCAGATGCTAAAGGATGGACGTCGAGTAGGAGATGAGACCCTAACATTGCCATTTGCTCAAAACTGCAGTCAGCTGGCATTCCTGGGTAGCAGGGACTGCCAGAGGCTTCCAAACTTTCATTTATTTATTTTTCACACTTTTTTTTTAAGTTTTATTTAAGTAATTCCCATACCTAACATGGGGCTTGAACTCATGATCCTGAGATCAAGAGTCGCATGCTCTACCGACTAAGCCACCCAGCTGCCCCTCAGACTTCCTGTTACATGATGTTTTACGGGGCACATGGATGGCTCAGTCGGTTTAGGCATCCGACTCTTGACTTCGGCTCAGGTCATGATCTCACAGTTTGTGAGACCGAGCCTTGCATCGTGCTCTGCGCAGAGCCTGCTTGGGAATTCTCTCTCTCCTTCTCTCTCTGCCCCATCCCCCACTCTCTCTCTCTCAAAATAAATAAGTAAACATTTCTTTAAAATGACATCTCGGGGCACCTGGGTGGCTCAGTCAGTTAAGCGTCCAACTTTTGATTTCGGTTCAGGTCATGATCTCACAGTTTATGGGTTCAAGCCCCACATCGGGGTCTAGGCTGGCAGTGCAGAGCCTGCTTGGGATTCTCGCTTTCTCCCTCTCTCTCTGCCCCTACCCCACTCCTGTTGTCTCAGTTTCTCTCAAAAATAATAAAAGAGATAAAAAAGTACAGTGCCTCTAGCTGAACTGACGTGGCAGCTCTGGAGGACAGCCTGTTTCCTCACCCTCCAGTGGCCTCTGAGGGGTTCCCCAGAGCTATTTGGGGCCCGGGTGAGATTCCAGGGGAAATGAAACCACAGCAGGGGGATTTCTCAGAGTGAAGTTCAAGAACCTAAACTTGAAGTCATACATAGCTTCAAATCCTTCTGCGCTAACGTGCTTGGGACTTCAGAGAAGGGAAATAAATTGCCCCAAGTTGTGTAACTTCATCTCCATGATGGACAGCATCATGTCTGCTTCGTGGCATCAGGATCGGAATCCAGTAGAGGCCTGCCTCATTTTATTGCACTGCTCTTGATTGTACTTCGCAGATACTGTGTTTTTAACAAATTGAAGGTCTGTGGAAACCCTGCATCAAGCACGTCTATCGTTGTCATTTTTCCAACAGCGTTTGCTCACTTTGAATTTTGGTAATTCTTGCAGTATTTCAAACTTTTCATTATTATTATATGTGTCATGTAGATCTGTTATCAGGGATTATGACTTGCTGAATGCTCAGAGTATGGTTAGCATTTCTGGCAATAAAATATTTTTTAATGTTTATTTATTTAAGTCTATTTATTTTGAGAGAGAGAGAGGAAGGGAAGGGCAGAGAGAGAGAGAGAGAGAGAGAGAGAGAGAGAGAATCCCAAGAAGGCTCCACACTGTCAGCATGAAGCCCTATGCAGGGCTCAAACTCACGAACTGGGAGACCATGACCTGAGCCAAAATTGGATCAACTGAACTTAACCAACTGAGCCACTCAGGTGCCCCAGCAATAAAGTATTTTTTAATGATTTTTTAAAATTTTAGTTATTTTTGAGAGAGAGAGAGAGAGAGAGAGCAAGCACATGCACCCAGGTGGGGTAGGGGCAGAGAGAGAGGGACACACAGAATCCGAAGCAGGCTCCAGGCTCTGAGCTGTCAGCACAGAGTCTGACGAGGGACTCAAACCCACGAACTGAGGCGAAGTCGGTCACTCAACCGACTGAGCCACCCAGGCACCCTAAGTATTTTTTAAATAAAATATGTGCATTGTTGTTGTAGACATGATGCTATCGCATACGTACTAGGCTACAGAATAGTATAAACATAACTTTTATTTTTAATTTTATTCTTAAGTAAACTCTACACTCAAACTCACGACCCTGAAGGGCACCTGGGTGGCTCAGTCGGTTAAGTGTCTGACTTCGGCTCAGGTCATGATCTCACGGTTTGTGGGTTTGCGCCCCGCGCCGGGCTCTGTGCTGATGGCTCAGAGCCTGGAGCCTGCTTTGGATCCTGTGTCTCCCTCTCTCTCCCCCTCCCAGGGGAGGGAGCAGTCCCTCCCCTGCTCATGCTCTGTCTCTCTCTATATCAAAAACAAAAAACAAAGAACTCATGACCCTGAGATCAATAGTTGCATGCTCCACCAACTGAGCCAGCGGATGTCCCCAAACATAACTTTTCTATGCACAGGGAAACAAAAACATTCATTTGATTTGTTCTGCGTTATTTTATTGTGGTCATCTGAAACCAAACCTGCAGTATCTCTAAGGCATGGCTATACAATGTGTAAAACTAGTCCAGTATCTGATGCAGTGGAGGACAGTCATCAGTCAGTGGGGGAAAGGACATTTATATTTATTGAGCTCCTACTGTGTGCACCAGATACTCTGCTAGATGCTTCTCATACACTGAATTTAATTCTCTCAATGGCAGGAAGACCAACCTATGAAACCAACGCTCAATTTAGAGACTTGCACGGGGTCAGGCAGGCAGCACACAGCGGAAGCAAGAGTGTCAAGGCCAGCCATTCGCACAGCAAAATGAACCTTCCCTCTTCCTCTACTGCTATGCGTGACTGCCAGGCTTCAAATCAACCCAAATGACTGGCAGCAACTCATAATCAGCCCACTGTTCCCCGACTGCTCAGAGAAGAGAGTGCAAAGAAGGAACCAGAGACGGTGGGCTCTCCCTCACTGCTGGAAACAAAATGTTTCAGGCACCTTCCCCAAGAGACTCTTCTGGGCGGCCTCCACCACTGAGCGGAGCAATTCAAAGTCAGAAACCCACCTGTTGATGCCAAGGTGAGGTAGTAGAGAAGGGAGCCACACTGGTTGAGGAAAAAGGGCATCAAGTACTGGAAACAGAAGAAATCTGCAGTCAGTGTGATGCATGAACAGCATTGCCTTCTTTGAGCCTCTAGATATGCCTTTCCTTGGGAGGGGTAGCTATAAGGGCCCAAGGAGTGTTTCAGAGAGTCCTCTGAAAAGGACCCTTCCAGGGCAGACAGCAAGTTCCTGACTGAGCTCCATGCCTTTGCCTTCAATGCCCCTCCCTCAGCCCTGCTAATTCCCCTCTTCCCCACCCTGCGAGTCCCTGAGTGCCAAGGTCACTCCCTCCAAAAAGCATTCCCTCAGGCTCCTAGCTCCAGCCTCCCTCCAGTGAACTCAAGATGCACTTAATCTGTACCTCTTTGGTAGCCCTTAGCCCTGAGAGGTGGTGTGTTTGTGTCTTGTCTTTCCCACTAGCCTAGACTGGCAGCACTGAGGTCAGAGGTAGTTTTGATCCTCCCACCAACTTAAGCCCCAAGTCCTCCCTTGGAAAGGTCGGTTGGAGGGATCACCATAACAAAATATTAGTAACAGCAGCTATAGACTGAACACTAATTGTGTACTAGTTAAGTGCTTTATACGTCTCACCTCACTGAATCCTCACAATTGCCCTGTAAGATGGCTACCATTTATCATTCCCATTTTACAGATGATGAAACTGAGGCAAGGAGGACAAGCGTCTCATCCAAGAGCTTCCAGCGAGTAAGCTGGTGGGGAGCAGATTCTGACTCAGACTTGTTTGACTCCAGAGACCAAATTTTTAGCAGCTTTGCAGGAGAAAGGAGCCATTCAGACGCACCTCAGTGTTCAAGAAGAGGGTCTTCATCTCCTGCAGCAACTGCCGGGCCCAGGTCCGCTCATGAACTTGCTGCAGGCGGGAGGAGGCCCGCTTCAGCAGCGGCTGTGTGCCACCCCACAGGGCAGCCACCAGCACCAGAGCCAGCACCTGCCCTGGATGGAGACGCGAGTGACCCTCACCCCCACCAAACTGCCGCCCGCGGGGCCCAGCCCTCCTCTGGCCTCCCCTCCTCAGCCAGCAGCTGCCACATCTCTCCTTCGCTCTCCGACGCCCCCGGTGAGACTGGTGGGGAGGGGAGGCCCCTGGAGGCCGAGGTGATGGATCCAGGAGCCCGGAGTTTGGGGCTGGGCAGGGGTCAAGGTCAACTGGTGGAGGTGGAGTAGGAAATGAACTCGGGGCACCGTTCGGGAAGCCCCTAGAAGGGCGGGGCCGCCTACCCACCTACAGACGCCGCCATGGCAACGCCGCTCCTGGCCACTTCCGGGAGCGAAGGGGCGGAGACCCACAATCCGGAAGTGGTGCCAAAGCCTCTTCCGGTCCTACTCACGTTGCTGCTTTCCTCGAGTTGACGCCGGCATGGTGAGTTCCCCTGAGTTGGGGTGTTAGCGTGGGGGTCCCTGGGGGTCTGGAGCTGGGGCAGGGGCCCCCATTTGGCGCTGACACTGCCGTCCTGTCCCCACAGAAGCCGATCCTGCTGCAGGGCCATGAGCGGTCCATTACGCAGATTAAGTACAACCGCGAGGGAGACCTCCTCTTCACGGTGGCCAAGGACCCTGTGAGCGTCGGCAGAGGGCGGGCCGGCGGGACCTCGCAGCTGGGGCCGAGAGGGGGCGAGTTCACGCTCGCTGGGCGGTGGGTGGACAAGCCAGTTTTGCCCGAGAGGGGAACCAGGGAGCGCCCCAGCCTGAGAAGTGGGGAGAGACCATCCCGGGAATAGGCGGGCGAGAGCATTTTACCGGGAAAGAACGCAGTTGTTGGTGGAAGGAAGGAGTAGCCGGCAGGAAAAAACAGCAAGAGACCATTGTGGGAGGGGGACGGAGATGGGAGTCAGCTCCTTCAGGGGACTGGGAAGAGACCACTCTGAGAAAGAGCAAAACTGTTCTTCCAGGGTAGGGGAAACACACCACTTCTAGAAAGGGAAAGCTGGTCCTTGGGCTGTGAGGGACAACAGGGGACTTAATGGAGGTATCCCTGGTCCCATTTCAGTCGGTCCTTCTGGGCCCCATCCTGCCTTTCTGTCGCTGAGTGCGAACAATCCCTCACAGCACGGCCCTTTGAGGCCCTTTGAGGCACCTCCGTATGGAAGACGTTAACTCTAGTGGCTAAAAGTGGGGGGTTGGGAAGCCTACAGACCTGATTTGAATCGTGACCCCCACATCCAATAGCACCGTGACTCTGAGCCTATCATGTAATCTTTCTAAACTTCATTCCCTTTTTTATAAATTCTGGGTACAGATGGTACCTCCCTCGTGGGGTTGCCTTCAGGGTTAAGTGAGATTTCAAATAAGGAGCTTAGCACAGTAAGTACCTGGTGTGTATGGGTGGAGAATTGTTAGTCATTTATATTTAAAATTTTTTAGACACCATTTTATTGAAGCCTCACAGCTACCCTTTGAAGAAGGCATTATTGTCGTGGCTATTTTACAGATAGGAAAGTAAGCTCAGGAGAGAAGCGCTGTATTTGAGAGCTTGGGCGAGGGCTGAGACAATGGCATGGAGACGATTTTGCGAGCCTCCTGACTGCCCTGCCACTTCCCTGCAGGAAGGGGGAGAATCCAGGAGCTGGTCTTTTTTTTTTTTTTTTTTTTCCTTTAACGTTTTTATTTATCATTGAGAGACAGAGAGAGACAGAGCATGAGCAGGGGAGGGGCAGAGAGAGGGGGAGACAGAATCTGAAGGAGGCTCCAGGCTCTGAGCTGTCAGCACAGAGCCTGACGCGGGGCTCGAACTCACAAACTGTGAGATCATGACCTGAGCTGAAGTCAGCCGCCCAACCGACGAACCACCCAGGTGCCCCAGGAACTGGTCTTTTTACCAGCAACCTGCTGTCTCCCAGGAGACGAGCAGGAGAGGGTAAAATGTGGCCTCGCTAGAGGCTGTGGAGGGTTTCTGGGGAACCTCTAAATAGGCCATTGCTCAGCCTGGGATGTTTACCATGTGTCACTGTCATTAACTCCTCCAGATTGTCAATGTGTGGTACTCTGTGAACGGTGAGAGGCTAGGCACTTACATGGGCCATACTGGAGCTGTGTGGTGTGTGGACGCTGACTGTATCCTTGTCTTTGCTCTGAGTCTGTGCTCCCCGGGTCCGCCGGCAACAGAGAGGCCGCCGACTTGGGAGTTGAGAGTTTGGGATGCTGTTGTGGGTCTAGGGAATGTTACCTGCCTCCTAATCTCCAGTCCGTTCCCTGGTCGGGGGAACATTCGGGACAGATTCCAGTTCTAGGTGAGGGGGGTAGAATGCTCTGAGGTAAGAGAGGAAGGAAGGCTGGCTGGGGCTGCGCGGGGAGGTGATTCCGTTGGCCTCCCAGGAGGACAGGGGCTCAGGTGAACTTGGTCATATTTCTTAACACCCTCTTCAGGGGACACCAAACATGTCCTCACCGGCTCAGCTGACAATAGCTGTCGTCTCTGGGACTGTGAAACCGGTAAGCCTGGATCATTTACTTTTTCCACAGAGCCCGATTTGGATCCTCTATTCCCCCCTCCCCTCTGAAACTAAATAAACTTAAAAAGAAGAACAGAAAAGAGGCACTGCAGTGAGATACGAGCCGTGTTGGAGAAAGCGCAGAGCACTGTGGAAGGCCAGAGGGGGGCAGCTGACTGCCTGGATTGGGGATGGGAGCAACCCGGGAAGGCTTCCCAAGAAAAAATGTCATGTGAGCTGGGGTTTAAAGCATGAGGGAGAGGTCATCACTTTGGCATAGACTGGAATGAAAGCAGGGCAAGTGTCCTGTCCAAGTCATCTGATCTGTGGGGAGTCTCTGCTTCTTAGGAGATGAAGTAGACAGTCGGGAGAGAAGAGGAGGCCGGCAAGGGTCAGAATAGGCCATGAATGCCAAACTCAGGAGCTTGACTTTGTTCCGTCGGACCTGGCGTGCCGTGGAGGTCCCTGAGCGGGGCAGAGCATGTTTGGTTTTAGCAAACTCGGGTGGCAGCGGGGAGCAGTGGAAGAACAGACCAAGGGCACGGGAGCCTATTAACCTGCTCCATGGAATAAATATTTACTGGGCACCCAGTTCTGTGCCAGCTCTGTGCTGGGTGCTGGAGACACGCAGAGAAATTCCGAGAAGACAGATACATGGCACTCCACTCTGAGAGCAGTGCCACAGCGGCAGGATGTCTGAGGAGAGATGGAGAGGAACTGAAAAATCTTGAGCCAAAGCATAGCCACCAAGGTGGTGGTGGGCCGGGGTCACTAGAGCAGGAGAAGCAGTGAACAGGAGGGTAGGCAGGTGTAGAGAGTGTCGTCCTCTCAATGGCATTGGACAAGGGGTAGCCCACCTTTCTGTCTGTCCCCAGGGAAGCAGCTGGCCCTACTCAAGACCAATTCAGCCGTCCGGACATGTGGCTTTGACTTTGGGGGGAACATCATCATGTTCTCCACGGACAAGCAGATGGGCTACCAGTGCTTTGTGAGCTTCTTCGACCTGCGGGATCCAAGCCAGATCGGTGAGGCAGCGCTGGGGTGGGGATGAGGACCGGGGCTGGGGGACAGGGCACAGCTCCAGAGCCCGGGGCCTGACTTCTTCTCCTGTACGCAGACAACAACGAGCCCTACATGAAGATCCCTTGCAACGACTCCAAGATCACCAGTGCCGTTTGGGGACCCCTGGGGGAGTGCATCATCGCGGGCCACGAGGGTGGAGAGCTCAACCAATATAGTGCCAAGGTGAGGAGGTGGGTGGGGCCCAAACCCCCCTGAATGATTCCCTTCAAGAGGCAGGACAGCGCAGTAGTGAGGAGCAAGGGCTGGGTTCACATACAGAGTTCACCACTTTTGAGCTGTGTGAGTTCAGGCAAGGTACTTCACTGAGCCTGTTTATCTGTAAACCGTTGCAAGGATCACATGACATCAGGCCTTCGAAAAACTTGTCACAGGGGTGCCTGGGTGCCTCAGTCGGTTGAGCGTCCGACTTCGGCTCAGGTCATGATCTCGTGATTCATGAGTTCGAGCCCTGTGTCAGGCTCTCTGCTGACAGCTCAGAGCCTGGGTCCTGCTTCAGATTCTGTGTCTGCCTCTCCCCAGCTCGTGGTTTCTCTCTCTCTCTCTCTCTCTCTCTCTCTCTCTCTGTGGGAAAAAATAAATAAATAAAACTTAATAAAAAAAGAAAAACTTGCCACAGAGTACTCTGGATAGGTTAATAATGATCACATGGAAGCATTTTCCTGCCACTGCTGAGTGCCGGTCCTCATGCTGGGCTCTGAGGACAAAGACATAAATCAGACATGCGCCCTGTCCCCGGGGACACAGACTGGCCAACAGCTAGCACATGAGTCAGGTTGTGAGTTGTGCCACCATCGAGGTCTCAGCCAAGCACAGAAAGTGCCCGTCAGAGAGGAGGTGGCACCTACGTTAAGCCGTGAAGAATAAATAGAGCTTGGGAGAAGGCAATTCCACAGGCAAAAGGAACAGTGCACACAAAAGCACGGAGTTAAGGGAATGGGGGGACTGGTTAGAAGAGAGTCTGGCGTCCTCGGGACACAGTATTGGAGAAAGTGCATAGCGACTAGGTTTTTTTGAGTGTCAGGAGGTAAGGGAACTGTGATTTTCCTTTGGGCAGCGGGCAATCTTTAATTGGTTATTGGTGATCAGATTTTCTCTTTAGAAGGCTTTTCCAGGCGTAGTTCAGAAAGCAGACCTGAATGAGGCAATAGCTCTGGAGGTGTGGAGCACCTGACAGAGTCAAGAGATGTTTAGGGATGATAATGAGGTGGGGGGAAGGAAAGGGCCAAGCCCAGGCTATCTTGGATTTCTTCTCATTTGGGTGTCTGGGCAATGCTGGAATGTACTACCATAAAGGTTAGTCAGTCACTCAGCAAACACTGACTGTAGTCCACTAGGCCCCAGACCTACCTGCAGGAAGGGAATGGAAACCAAAGTCAAAGGCGTAAATAATACTTGATGCCAGCGAATAGTGGAACTGATCTGTGCCTTGAGATAGGCCTGACTGCAAAGCTGCTGCTTATTCCCCGAAATATAGGAGCCAGATTATGTCCCTACCATGTGTCCACATTGATAGAGGAGACAAAAATACATCCTTCCCACAGAATAGTTAAAAAGAATTCAGAAATGGGGCACCTGGGTGGCTCATTCGGTTGAGAGTCCGACTTCAGCTCAGGTCATGATCTCGCGGTTCATGAGTTTGAACCCTGCATCGGGTTTGCTGCTGTCAGGACAGAGCCTGCTTCAGATCCCCGCCCCCCCCCCCGCCCCTCCCCCACTTGTCCTGTCTGTCTCAAAAATAAACATTTTTTTATTTAGATTTTTTTATGTCTTTATTTTTTATTTTGAGAGAGAGAGAGTGAGTGGGGGAGAGGCAGAGAGAGAGGGAAACAGAATCTGAAGCAGGCTCCAGGCTCTGAGCTGTCAGCACAGAGCCTGACGTGGGGCTCGAACCCATGGACTGTGAGATCACGACCTGAGCTGAAGTCGGACGCTTAACTGACTGAGCTACTCAGGCACCAAAAAAAATCAAATGTTTTTAAACATTTTTTAAAAAATTTTACGACTTCAGCTCAGGTCATGATCTCGCGGTTTGTGAGTTCGAGCTCCGCATCGGGCTCTGTGCTAAAAACTCAGAGCTTAGAGCCTGCTTCACATTCTGTATTCCTCTCTCTCTGCCCCTTCCCTGCTCATGCTCTGTCTCTGTCTCAAAAATGAATAAATGTTAAAAAAATTTTTTTAAGTTAAAAAATAATAATTCAGGAAACAGGCACCTGGTTGTCTCAGTCCGTAGAGCATGCAATTCTTGATCTTGGGGTCATGTGTTCAAGTCACGCAATAGGCATAAAGCTTACTTAAAAACAACAACAAAAATAATTCAGGAAAGGAAAGTTCTTTGAGGGTCTAGGCACAGTGCTCAAAAGGCCTTTAAAAAAAATTTTTTTTTTTTTTGGTTTATTTATTTTTGAGACAGAGAGAGACAGAGCACAAGCAGGGGAGGGGCAGAGAGAGAGAGGGAGACACAGAATCCGAAACAGGCTCCAGGCTCTGAGCTGCCAGCACAGAACCCGATGCAGGGTTTGAACCCACGGACCGTGAGATCATGACCTGAGCCGAAGTCGGACACGTAGCCGACTGAGCCACCGAGGCGCCCCTCAAAAGGCCTTTTAATCATCGAACCAATGTCTGGACAATGTAGACCAGGTTCATGTCACAACAGAGTCAAATAAGACACAGTCCTCGTGTCCCTACAGTGATCCTTGGTGATGGGCTTTTAGTAATCGTGTTTTTCTAGATAGAGAAATTGAGGCACAGGAAAGTGCTTTTGAGAGCAGACTCTCGATTCTGCTCTTTGTACTGTATAGGCTAGCTGGTTGCTGAGTGGGCAGGGAAATCAGGAGGTGAAGTGGCCCTCGGAGATCTTTAAAAAAGCTGGACACACAGCCGTCCTTGTGGACTGTGACTCTGACCCTGGCTGGGGAGGGGTGAGGGCAGGCGCTCTGCCCCTTACAGGCTGCATGATCTCTAGCGTCACACCACCTCTCAGAACCTTACTTTCTTCCTTTGAAAATGTCCTTTAGGGGTGCCTGCGTGGCTCAGTCAGTTGAACACCTGACTCTTGATTTCCGCTCGGGTCATGATCTGTTCCTTCGTGAGTTCGAGCCCCGCGTCAGGCTCTGTCCTGACAGCTCAGAGCCTGCTTGGGATTCTCTCTCTGCCCCTTCCTTCTGTGCACTCTCTCTCAAAAAAAAAAAAAGAGAGAAAGAAAAGAAAACAGGTGTCGAGTGTATGGCACAATGCTTGGCAAATTGTGACTGTTCACAATTCAGTGACTATTTATTGAAAGGAGTAAGTGAAAAGTGCTCTGCCCTTGTAATATGCTGGTTAATTAATAGGTCCATAGATTTGTCACCATAAACATGTATTTTCATAGATGGACTAGCAGTGTTGATGAAATGTGTATATGTGGGCTTGGGAGGGGGGTTAATGTTGGTTCAGGGGAGACGCAGGCCATCCCGACCCAGTCGGCCGGGACAGGGTGCAGTATAGAAGCCCTGCTGAGCAGTGGGACTGGTGGAGATCAGGCCACCCAGAGTCTCACTCTTCCGCTTCCGCCTTCCCCAGTCTGGAGAGGTACTGGTGAATGTTAAGGAGCACTCCCGACAGATCAATGACATCCAGTTATCCAGGGACATGACCATGTTTGTCACCGCCTCCAAGGACAACACGGCCAAGGTGAGCCTGGGCGAGGGGTCTGGCAGGGGGCTCCCACCGTCCTGCAAGGCTTTCAACTTCCCCCAAGAAGACTCCTACAGATTGCCTTCCCCTGTCTTCTTTCTCTAGCTCTTTGACTCCACAACTCTTGAACACCAGAAGACTTTCCGGACAGAACGTCCAGTCAACTCAGCTGCCCTCTCTCCCAACTATGACCATGTAAGGGAACCGCACCCAGCCTTCTGCTGACGCCTCGGAATGCTTCCAGCATCTAGGTGGCATGGAGATCTGAATTCTGGGGGAAATAGTGGCAGCTAGCGAGGAGATTCCCAGAGCGATGAGAAGGCCGAATGATTAGGAAGCCCCAGGGGATAGGGCAGGAGGTGGCTGAAGTATCTGTTGGGCCCTGCCCTGCCCTTAGCATCCTTCTAGTCCGATATGGGAGATATTAAAAGCTTATGGGCTGGGGGTAAGAAACAGGAAATGGACTTGCCTGCCCTTTGGGCCTGTCTAGAGTTTCTTCTTCCCTCCAGGTGGTGCTGGGTGGTGGTCAGGAAGCCATGGATGTAACCACCACCTCCACCAGGATTGGCAAGTTTGAGGCCAGGTAAAGGGGGAGGGGCTCTTCCGAACCAAAACCCAGTGGAGTGTCTTTCATGATGGACACACCATATTCCCGACTTCCCTTATGTCTTTGGCTGCTAGGAGGTGCAGCCAGATTTATGGCCCTCCTGGGAACAGGGGTGTGATCCAGCAGTTACAGCATGACCTTGGGCCCACTCTGAAGCCCTGGACACATCCTTGTATTTCTCTGTGCCCGATTAGCCTCGATTGTGTAGTGGGGACAGCGATAGTACACTGATCTCATACAGTTGTGCAGATTAAATGCACGAGTTCACGAGTTAACGCTTGCTGCACAGCACGCAGTAAGGAAGCTAGCTATCCAGTCTGCCCCTCCTCTCATTTTGTTCACATTCCCCATTCTCTACTTTCCTTTTGGGGAGTGGTACGTCCACCGTGCCTTGGAAGGAGATGGAGAGTGAATTGTCCCCTCCTACCACCCTCCTCCAGGTTCTTCCACTTGGCCTTTGAAGAAGAGTTTGGAAGAGTCAAGGGTCATTTCGGACCCATCAACAGCGTAGCCTTCCACCCCGATGGCAAGAGGTAGGGCTCTGTGCAGGGAGCTGAGCTCAGCCCGGGTCTGGCCTCTACCCCGTTACCATGCCCTGCCCCCCCCCCCCCCCGAGGGGGCACCTGACCGGCCCCTGGCTCTTCTCTCTCCAGCTACAGCAGCGGTGGCGAAGATGGTTATGTCCGCATCCACTATTTTGACCCACAGTACTTTGAATTTGAGTTTGAGGCTTAAGAAGCTTGGCTCTCCATCGGGACCAGGGGAAGTTTCTGGGCCAGGACTCACAAAAAGTTTCGGACTCTGAGAAAATAAATTAGTTTGGAAATAAATGGTTTCTGGTGAGAAGTTTTGTGGGGCTGTTACATCGTTTTCCCTTCACAGTGACACCCAGGGAGCTGATACCAGTCACGGATATCTTTATTATCTGGACCTTCTCCCCCACATTACGGACACTTCAGACCTGGAGCTTCGGTATTAATGGCTAGGCTGGCTTGCGGGTGCCCTCCTCCAAGGTCCAAAGGTGCTGAGGGACCTGGAGAGGTCTCAGGAACGTCTCAGCCACTATCCGAGGAGCCAGCACTTAACGTTGGGGCTCAGAGGCTGAAACTGTTGGCTGAGGAGGCTCGGTCTTCTCCTTATCTGTTACTATTTGCCACACCTTCTGCCATGCTGCCCCTGAAGGTTCAGGCGGGCGGATCCAGCGCAGAAATAGACCTGAGGAGGAGGAGGACAGATAAGGAAGCTGAGCAGACTGGATAGCGAGCTCCCCAGGGAAGAAGGTGCGGTGGTAGGGGGGTCACCTTGCCAGAGTCGCAGGCTCTGGGGCTCCACAGATGGCCAGATGGCCAAGGGACTGGGGGCGTAGAGCGGGTTCCGGAGTCTCCGTTGCTCTTTTGGCTGGTTGAGCCCAGACCACAAGGAATGTGTTCGAGTCCTCACTTCACACAGGCATCTGTAGGGAGTGAGTTTCCAGACTCAAGCTATGCCTTCTGGGATTCTGGGTTGGGGACCTTGGTTAGTAGGGTTAACAGCCATCCTGGGGCAGTGATAACCTCTGCTTTTTCCTGCAAATGTTCTTGCCAGTCAGATCCCGTACTGGGCACTAGAATAAAGTGGAACAAGTCAAAGTCCTAGTTGTTCAGGGGTTCCGTTTAGCTCTGCCTGGAAGTGTCACGGAGGGCTCACTGAGAAAGTGCCACTCGGGCTGGGTCTGTCCACAGAAGTTCACCGGGTGCGCAAAAGCATGGAAAAATTTGAGGGAGACTCTGGAGAGCAAGAAAGTGGGAATGGGCCCAAGTGAATGTTGGTGCGTTTTAAGCTGGTGACAGAACTACAGCAGTGAGGCGGCTGTTCCAACAGCCCACGTGGGAAGGAGAGTCTGGACTGGGGTTAGCAGGAGGGGCCTTTGACGGGAGAGGGCAAAGTAAGGAAGTTTTAGGAAGAAGGCTGTATGTGAAGGACAGGAGGTACATAGATAACCATTTCTAACCTGGGTGACCCAGTAGTGAAGTCAGTGAAAACAACATGGGGGAGGGGGACCCGGGCAACTAAAGAGAACAGGCTCATCTCAGACTGATGAGAGTTGGCTCTGAGGGGCTTGGGAGCATATGCAACGAGCCAACCACTACTCGTGTGCCAGGCACTTGTGCTAAGCACTTCCTGTGCGCCTTAACTCCACTAATCTGCACATAGCCGGGTCCCGCAGAGATTGTGGCCGCTGTTAGAATCCTCTCCTTGCTACGGACGGGATGGAAACTGAGACAGGTTTCCTAGGATCCCCTAGCAGGTGAGTGGTGGAGCTGAAAGTTAAGCCCAGACAATTTGACTCAGTGTTCAACCTCTACACCGGTACTTCACTAGATTCAACCCTGCAAAGTGGTAGGGAGCCCCAGAAATGATTTATTTTGCAGCAACTTTCCCCTTTGGTCCTTATTTTTAAGCTATGGGTGCACTCTCCCTTGGCACTGGATAGAATGGATAGGTCTGCAGAATTGGCCTCGGACCCATTCAACGGACCCATTCAAATCTGGGTTTGCAGAAGTTAGGGGGAAGGGTGGGATTTGGAGGCAGGGGAGGAGAGAACACTCCAGAGTTTTCCCCAAAGAGAAACTCATTCAAAAGGGAAAGATGTCTTCTAGGGACATAGGTGCTGACACAGCAGGTGTCTGACCCCGTCCTGCGCCTGCCCCCTGACCCACCTTAACCCCCCCTTAGCTCACCTCTCCTTTTCGCTGTTGCAGAGGAAGGTGCCAAAAGGGGAGGCATAGGCGTGCTCAAACAGGGCCAACAGCAGCCCCTCCTCAAACTCCAGCGACAGCGGGAACTGGCAGCCCAGCTGCCACACGCAGTCCAGGAAGAGGAGAAAGGTGGGTGCCTCGTGCTTGGGGTGGGCATGGGAGAAGGCCGAGTGGGCACAGCGCAGCTGGAAGGGGTGGCCGGCCTGGGAAGGGGGCAGAGCCATGGGCACAAGGAAGCAGGGTTTCTGGATGGAGGGGGCAGGGCTGGGGCCGAGTGGCCACTTACCTGGATCCACTCCCGCTCCACTAGTTCCTGGAATCCAGCCATGGTCCGGCTCAAGGGGTCCAGGATGAGCTGGGCCAGCGAAGTCACAAGGAGCGTGCTATCTGTGCCTTCAGCCCCATGGACCAGGATGCAGGCCCCTTCCCTGTGGGCCAGGACTTCTTAACGGTGGCCAGTCCCTCCCTGCCTGGGGTGGCCGGGCCAGGAATCGAATGGGCCCACTTCTAGGCTGTACGTGCTTACTGAGACGTGGTTGTGTTCCCAGGGGTTGAGCGCCCTGCCCGTCTGCCCTGTTCTCTGCCTTCTGGGGTGGGGTCTTACCTCTCCATGCCCTGGGCTGCTAGGCAGGCGGTGCTCAGTGCCTCTTTCACATGTGCCAGCCAGTGGCAGCCTTCTAGTCGACTGAGCCAGCGGTCCATGCTCTGCTCCAGGTCCCCACAGGCCTCCACCAGGCGCACGAAGCTCTCCTGTAGAGGCTGTCCCCTGCACAAGTGGGAATCTGGTCATCCCATCTCCAGCCCAAGCTCTGGTGAGCACAGCCTGGCAACAAGTGCTGCAGACCAATGAGGGAGACAAAGACCCCTCCGAGGAGCCCATTCGACAAGAGGGACACAGAACCCTTTGGGGAGCTCACCTAATCTGATGGGAATGATTCGGTATCTTTGAGGATTCCCCAGTCTGAGGGAGGAGACCCAAGACCCCTTGGTGGAGACCTACTCTGTTGGGGGGGGTTCCTGGGGAGAGGTCACACAACCCTCTCAGGAAACAATGCCATGGGAAACCCCCAATTTGATGGAAGTGTCCACAGCACCCTTGAAGTCTCCCAATCTGAAGGGAGCAGCACAGTACTCCCTGGGGCGCCCCCATCTGACAAGAGAAACACAATACTCTTAGGATTCTGGTATCTGGCCCTACTTCCCAGAAACTGCTCTGCTCAAGATCACCAATGTGACCTCCCACCAGAAAATCTAATGGAGACTTTTCCAGGCCTGTTTAAAAGCCTTCAGTGGCTCCCCTCTGCCTTCAGGTTAAAGTCTAAGCTCATAATTGTGGCACTCAAGACCTTTGCTCTGGTCGCTGTCACCCCTTTAGCCCCATCTCTCTCTACCCTCTACCTCACACTCTCTCCTCCCACCAGACTGACACACTTGCAGCTCCCCAAGCAGGACAAATGGCCAGGTCTGCAGTTCCGTCCACCTGCAATGTCCTGCTCTCTAACTCCTTTCCGGTGTCAATACAGTATAAGGGATGCTTTCTTTGCACGATACACACAGGAGAGGGGCGCCTGCTCTGTGCTGCTGCTTATCACACTGAATCCTAATTGCCGATTTACCGCTGATCTCCTAGCCATGCCTGGGCTGGGCACCATCTCAGCCCCTGGTGCTCAGTCAACACTGGCTGCATAAAGGGATAAACGCTTTTGTATTCTGGATAGGGGAGCTTCCTCAAAGCCCCAAAACTCCCTTAGGACCTCCCCTCGGTACTACCAGCACCTGGAGACCCAGGGAATGGGTACAGCAGTGCAGGTCCAGCCCTCAGGGCAGGGCTGGGACCAATGGAGAGTGGTGTGTGTATGTGTGGTGAGGTCGTTCCTGGAAGGAAGTCAGTGTAATACAAGGAGAGGCTTTTTCTTTCCAGGCAGAGTTGGGGTGCCTGGAGAGGCATGAGCTCTCTCATTGGGGCTGTGCAAGTGGGGATGCCCACCTGGTGGGATGGCTACCCGGAAATGTCTGACAGTTCCTAAGGGAAGACCCCCAACTTCTATTCCTACCCTTCCACTCCGCCCCCCATCCACGGACAGTCCGGTACGAGAGCGCCTAGGAGAGGACGGGAAGACCCTTCACCTCTCCAGCGGCCGGTGCAGCCGTTTCCAGCCAGGGTAGGCGGCTTTGGCCTCGGTGCCGCCGCCAGTCACGCGGGCCTGTTTGGCGGCCTGAGCCGAGCGCGTATCCACGATGAAGCCCCGAGCCCCAGGGCGGGCCCCCGCCAGCACGGCTCGCAGCAGCTCCTCGTCCTCGGCGCAGCGCCTTTTCTGGGCACCAGTCAGGGGCTGGCTGGAACGTAGCAGCACCTGCGGACCGGGACTGCGCTCCGGAAGCCGTAGCCACCCAGCCTTGGCCCGGGGACTCCGCTCCCGGAGCCCCTAGGGACGGTCTACACACTAGGGCGGGTGTAAAGCTGTCCGGGGCGGGCTGGAGCGTAGGGGCCTTAGCGGCGGAACTCGCCGGGCGCCGGGCCCGGGCTCGGGTGTGTTGTAGTCGGAGGGGAAAGGGACCCGAAGAGTAGACCGTGGACGGTTCCAGGGTTGACAAAGAAAGGACTAAGCTTAGCGCGTGGGCGGGGGGCGGGGGGCGACCGGCCGGGGGCGGGGCCCGGGATTGGCGAGATTCCGAAACCGGGGTGAAGGGCGGGGTCAGAGCCAGGGAAGGCCGGAGGGGGCGGGGCCTGTTGGAGGCCGGACCCGGCGCGGCCAGAAAGGGCAGGAGCTGGCCGGCCGCCGCGCTGCGATTTGATCGGACCCGTGCAGAAAAGGGCCAAGAAGGGGCGCAATTGGTCCTGGGGCAGAGTCTGGGGAGGGGCGGGCTCACGGTTCCGCTGGGCTCGTGGTGGTAGCTGAGCACAGGGAAGCGGCCTCCCTGGCGGAAGCCGGCGCTGCGCGCCAGGGCATCGTCGTCCACTGCGCGAGGCACGATCACCGCGCGGGGGTAACTGGGGCACAAGCTGAAGTCCTCGTTCGCCTCGCTCAGCCGCCAAGCGTTGGTCTGCGGCCCAGGGAGAGGCGAAGGCCAGGTCTAGCGCACTCAGTGAGTGTCCGGACCCCACGGCCCTTCCAGGCGCGGCGCTCGCATAACCGCGGGCCCCCAGGACCGCACCCACCTCTCGAGCTACTCGCTTGTAGTAGCGTTCGGGTGGGTGGAAATGCCAGGCGTCGCCCAATCTCAAGCCCTTGGGACGGTAGAAGAACGGAAAGGAAGTGATGACCGATTCCAGGGAGGACAGCGCCTGGGGAAGGAAGTTGGGCGATCTGGGCAAAGTCGGAATCATCTCACCCGCACCCTCCCAGCCCCTTTCGCTCCTGAGCCCCCTCCTCTGCACTTAACTCCAGACCACCCTGCATCCCGTATCATTAGCTGTGTTCCAGGATACCACTGGATGCGGAGTCCCCTTGCGCAGTGGCCCCTGTTTACTCCCCCCCCCCCTTACGGAGTAGGGGTAGTTTAAGGGCCTCGGGGTGCACTGCTTGTGTACCTCGATGGCGCGGGCGATGTCCAGTGACGCTTCCGCGCCCTCTATTTCCAGCTGCAGCACTCGGAGGTCCTTACAGCGCAGCGTGATGATGCCGGAGTCTCTCGAGACCCTGGGGATGGACGGGCTTAGGTTTAGTGTCCCCCGCCCCCCAACCAGGGGAGGAGAAATGAGTTTCTTAGGATTGGACGTAATGCTAGGGTGCACCGGCTCCAACTGCGCTTGCCCTTCCCCCTTTCCTCCTGGAGCCGCCAGCTCCCGGACCACGGGGACGCCCCCGCCACGTCTCACCGCTTCTGGATAGAGTCTACGCTACGCAACAGCAGCAGCCACGGCTCTGAAGTCGCCTGGGGCCCTGGCGACAGCAGCAGGTGGTGGCCGGTGAGGCACAGCGTGCCACGCAGTGGGGGCGACTCCGGACCCCTCTGGAGCTTGGCTTGGGCCCGGGCGGTACGAATCACCTCTGAGAACTCCATTCCGCCCGGGGTGGGCCTGGGGCCCAGCAGAAAGACAGACTCCAGGAGCGTCAGGCGGGGCGAGCGCGGGTTCCGAAACGGACTGGAACTGGCTGGGCAGCTGGCGACGCCGGCAGGACAGCTGTTAAGGAGGCCCCTTGGAGGAAGGGATCGAACAGTTTCACAGGAATTTCCCCCTCCTACTGCCAGCACCTCTTAGCAAGGAGCCCGGGCAGACCTGTTAAGGAAACCTCAGTGGCATCATCTGTGAAATGGGGAGAATAGTCTTGCCTTTACCTCACCCTCACCCTTTACCTCGTGCCTTGGTCGCAGGTGGCACTCAACAATTTTGTTTTTTTTTTTTAAACCCAGGTGCTGCCACTCTCACTGACTTAAAAAAGAAAAATACCATCTCTTCTCTTGTACCCTGGTGGAAGGGGTTGGAAAGTGTGGGTGTGAAACTGGGAACTGTCTACTTCCTTCCCCTACATCTGAGGCTGGGTGGGGGAAATCCCTTAGTCCACCTTAAATGCAAACAGCTGTGTAGCTGGCGCCCCTCCCCCACCACAGCTGGAAGTCGCTGCCTGAGGGCGCCCTCTATGGGGGCCACTTCTGGTTTTGTCCTGCCCTCAGAAGCCTCATCTCTGATCGCTCCATCCTCCACCAAATATGAATTACCTGTACACTGAACTTGGCCCTGTATTTAGTGAGAGGAGCCCAAGGATGACTGGGGAAGATTCTGTTCATTAGGATTTTCAGTCTAGCAAGAGACACACACTTGAGCTGGTAAATTACAAGAGTTTTAAGGATTTACTGGAGGACCCATCTATCCATCCATCCAATTGTCCTTTCATTTCTTAAATGATGCCTACACTCTTTTAGTGCTGATTACTAAGAAGAATAAGACAGATTCTTGCCTTCAAAGGGCCTTTTGGTCCATTAGGTTCCAGATGTGTGTGCGCGCGCCCACGCGTGTGTGTATGCAAAACCCTTCTTTCAAAACACACACACACAAAGAAAAATCGTAAGTGGACACCCATAACAAACATAAAATTGGAATAATCTGTGAAAGGAACCAGACATAAAAGAGTACAACTTGTAAAATTCCAGACCAACTGGGATGTGAATTCGTTTGAAATGCAAATTATCAGGCCCCACCATCTCTGTCTCTTTTAACAAGCTTTCTGGAGATTCCCATGCACACTAAAGTTTGAGAACCATTGGAAAGTACACAAAAAGTGTACTTTCAGGGCGCCTGGGTGGCTCAGTTGGTTAAGCGTCTGACTTCAGCTCAGGTCACGATCTCACCACTCATGGCTTTGAGCCCCACGTCGGGCTCTATGCTGACAGCTAGCTCAGAGCCTGGAGCCTGCTTGGGATTCTGTGTCTCCCTCTCTCTCTCTCTGCCCCTCCCCCACTCTCTCTCTCTCTCTCTCTCTCTCTCTCTCTCTCTCTCTCTCTCTCAAATGAATAAATGTTTAAAAAAATTTTTTAAAGTGTACTTTCTTTTTGCTGTCAGAAATTACGGTAACATTAGTGACAGGCCAGGAGGACTTCCTGGATGCTGGTAACACTCTTGCTTTATCTGGGTGTATATGTTGGGTGCATAAGTGCGTTAGTTTGGGAGAGTTCAGCAAGGCATGTATTTATTTATGATATGTGAATTTTTCTGTGTGTATGTTATACTTCAATACAAAGTTTAAAAAAGGGAACAGCTCTGGTTGAAGCCCTGGGAGGGACAGTAAGAGAGAGGGTCTAGGAGCTCTTCTCCAGCTCTGCCTTTATTCCATATATAATCCTTAAGGGATTTCCAAGGGAACCTAAAGTTGCTTAAAGTATAGCTTGAAATCAATCGTTGATCTGTCCTGAATAGAGTCAGGGACTTGTCCAAAATCTTGCAGAGCCAGCACCAGAACCCAGATCTCCTGACTCCCAGGCCTGTACCTTTGTCCTGTTCCTTTGCTAAAAGGCCAGGGTTATGAGTAAGTTTGGGGGTGGGGTGGGGACAGCTCACCAGCCTTCTGTCCAGTCCCCACCCCCTTAACTTGGGTTTTGGGAAGAAGTCCAAGACTCCGGTGTGGATGATGCTTTTCTCATCCTGGAGCAACTTCCGTTCTGGGAACTGGGTGTCTCCTTCTGGGCAAAGACAATAAAATTCATCCAAGGGGCTGGAGAAGCAGGGCTCCTCCTGCCCCCGCCTGGATGGCCATCACGTGGCTCCTGCGTTAGCAGGCCAGGAAAATCCCAGCCCTTGCACACTCAGCCTCCCAGACCCCTCTGTTCACCCAGCCTGACACACTGAGGCTCCCAGACCCACCTTGAACATTCACCATCACACATTCCCCGACACAGTTCCGTCACCCTCAGCTCCTGCCACTTCTCCCCAGCAATATTGCCAGCCTTTCCCAAATTCCCAGAGCTGCAGCCTTGCCCTGTCCCTCACCCCAAACCCACCATGTCCCTGGGGCCACTGAAATTCCAGGCAGTAGGTGAAGAAAATGAAGAGGATGAGGAGGAAGAGAGCCTGGACTCTGTGAAGGCACTGACGGCCAAGCTACAGCTGCAGACACGACGGCCCTCATATCTGGAGTGGACTGCCCGGGTGCAGAGCGAGGCCTGGCACAGGGCCCAACCCAGACCGGGGCTGGGGGGCCCTGGGGCCCTCTGCGGCTTCAACTCAATGGACTCTGCTCTTGAGTGGCTCAGACAGGAGCTGGTGAGTCGGGTGGAGTGGGCGGTCTTGCAGAGGGCTAAGGGCCAGACATCCTTAGGACCCAAGAACAATGGGTGTGGGGAGGGGATGAGGATGGACCTCAACTCCAGCAACTGCCCACTCCTGTTGCTTTGTCCTGGGGCTGAGGAGCCACGAATGGGACTTGTCCAATATTTTATCCAGGAAGCCTTGCCAAAGCAGGATTCCATCCAATCTACCTACTACCGACTCCTTCTGTGGCTCTGGGGACAGACCCCTGGCACCAGTTACGGGTGGGGAAGGCATGGCCTCCCCTACTCTGGGAATTGCTATACCTCAAAGATGCAGTGAAGGACAAAAGGAGGCACTGACCACACCGTAGGCAGAATCTGAGGAGGCGAGCATTACATAGGTGGCTCATAACCCAATACGTGGGCAACAAAAAGATGTCCAGGCTCCAAGTTGGAGACTCCCGCTTAGTTGACCTGGGGCGGGCCCCCAGGCACCTGTATTTGTTTAACAATCTCTCCTTAACTTAGTTTTAGAGCAAGATCTGAGAGATGGGGAGGGATCAAGCTGGGGCGAGAAGGGGTGGGGTGGCCACAGCCTGTGCGAAAACCCAGGGTGTTGACAGGAAGGGAAGAATGACGAAAGTGGCTGAGGACCAGGCCAGCCGTCTCACGCCCCCTCTCGGCCGCAGCGGGAGATGCAGGCTCAGGACCGGCAGCTGGCAGGACAGCTGCTTCGGCTGCGGGCCCAGCTGCACCGGCTGAAGGTGGACCAAGCCTGTCACCTGCACCAAGAGCTGCTGGACGAGGCCGAGCTGGAGCTGGAGCTGGAACCAGGGGCCGGCCTTGCCCTGGCCCCGCCGCTTCGGCACCTCGGCCTCACGCGCATGAACATCAGTGCCCGACGCTTCACCCTCTGCTGAGCGACCCCTGCGCCTCCTAAGACCTCCTGGGAAGGGGAAGCGAGGGGTGTCCCGGAGGTGCCGGCACCTCGCAAAGGGGTGGTGGGAGGGTTGGGAGGTCACTCAGCTCTCTGGGAGTGTAAAGCCCCTGCTGCCCTAGCTTGGGGATGGGGGGGTTGGAGGAAGGGGAGAGGCTCGCAGACCCCCAAGCTCTTCAATAAAGACCCTCTCTGCCTCTCATCAAGGTCTCTGCAGTCATTTATTCAGGCCCAAAGTCGCTGTGTGTCATCTGTAGGTGGGACTAGGGATTACACTGCAGGAGAGAAGGCCCAGGTGAAGGTGAACAGATGGACCCCTATCTCCCCCTAGCTCCAGCTCTATCTCCCGATTTTACCAAGATCAGAGCTGGAAAAGAACTTACAATCCTACATCACTCCGTGGAAGGTGACAGGTCAATGGCAGCTGAAGAATGCAGGACCTAGTGGACCTGGGTTGAAAGCCAGCCCCACCATGCATTTCTAGCCGACCTTGAGGAGGCCCCTGAAGCCTGCAACTGTTTCTTTAGTTCTAAACTGGAAAGGCTACTTCCTTTTTTAAATGTTTTATTTATTTTTGAGAGAGAGAGAGAGAGAGAGAGAGAGAGACAGCGTGAGCAGGGGAGGGTCAGAGAGAGAGGGAGACACGGAATCTGAAGCAGGTTCCAGGCTCTGAGCTAGCTGTCAGCACAGAGCCTGATGCAGGGCTCGAACCTACGAACAGTGAGATCATGACCACACGTCGTTGGGGATGCCATAAGTGAGACAATGCACAAGAAGCACTCAATAAACTTGAACTATGTCTTGCTTATCCTTGCTGTCACCCGTGGTATTAGTACCATTGTGCTGAGGCCCAGAGATGGGCTGGACAAGTCTCTGTGTCACTGGGTCCTTTTTTTTTTCTTTCACATTGTATCTCCTCAGCCTTTGTTTCTTTATTACCCTCTTTGTCTGACTTTCCAACTCAGGCTTCCTCTTCCCCCCACCCATTTCCTGTCTCCCCCTTCCCTCTGCAGCTGAGGTGCAGGCGGCATCAGCTTCTACCTCACAAACCCCAACAATGCTCTGTGGGCTCCCCTCCCCCAACCTGTTCACTAAGTGTGGGCTCCGGTGGCGGTGGTGATGACCGGTGTCACATTTATGTTTTCCCTCCCGGTGGGGCCAAGGCCCCACTCTTGTGCCTGAGAGAGGCCACGCAGGGTTCCTCATAACACTGGTGACCTGACCCTTAGCCTATGATGGGTGCCACCCTCAGCCTGGCCCCAGGGGAAGGGGAGATTGTTGGCCTGCATGCTACTTGTGACAGGTTCCTGTCTCCTGCCTACAACAGAAAGTCCTGCCAGGCAGCTGCCTGCACCAGGGGGACCAGGGCGGGAGTGTTTGTCTGTCTCCCACCTGTTGCAGGAGATGGTGGCAGGCCCTGCATTTATAACAGGGGCTGTGGCCTTGCCTGTCCCTGAATTAGAAGTGTGGCCCTAATTAGCGGGGATTGTCCTGTCCTCTGTCCACAACAGGGGCTGTGCCTCTGTCGTCTGGAAGACACAGGTTGTCCTGCCTGCTTCCTGAGACAGCTTGTTGTCCAGGATTCTGTCTGTCAGGAGGGGGCTGGGCTACCCTCTGACTCGAATAAAGGTGTTGTCCTGTGCCCTGAGATGGCACGACTGTTGTTTTGCAGCTGTGTTAGCCTGGCATCTGACTGTAACATAGGGTGGTCTGCTCTCCAACTATTTAACAGGGACAGCATTCTCTCCTCTGACTCCAAAGTAGTGTTACCTGTGCCCTCTCTAGTCTGTAATGAAAAGGTCACTCAGCTCTCAGACTGTGACAGCGGTGCTATTTGCCTTTAACCAAAAGCTGAGTGTGTGTCTGCTTGCCCCTTGCTCGTTGAGGTATAAAGGCTGCCCTTGAATCTCTTGCCCAGGTGCCCCCTGGGGGACCGGAGGGGGGGTTCCATCAGATACCCTCTCTTCAGCTCCAAGTGCCCCCCTCAGGGTGGCCTGGAGATATAGAGGACCCCCAGGAGCTGAGGAGCAGGGGGCTATAGCAGCAGGAAGCTTGGGGTGCTGGAGGCTTGCGGTTGGGCTGCTGGGGCCCCGGTTGGCTGCGGAGCCCTTAGGAGGAGGCAGGAAGTCAGGGTGGGACGTGGGCGCGCTGAGACAGGCGGTGGCTACCTCAGCGAGGGGAGCTGAAACTGTGTGTGAGCAACCAGGCTAGGCCAGGAGGACCATGTGAATGGGGCCGGAGGGCTCCTGGGCTGGGCAGGTAAGGAGGACGGGGACCAGGGGTCTAGGGTCTGGGGCGGGAGGATCGACTGGGGGAGGATGGTGCTGCACCTGGCCATGGGGCTAGGCTCCCTGGGTATTGGGCAGCCCTACAGGCAGGGGGTATAGGAAAGCCTCTCTAGAGGTCAGGTGGGCAGGCGTGGGGTACAGCTGAAGCGCCTCTTCCCTGTGTAACCGTTGGCTCTCGCCTCTGCCACACTGTGTGCACTGCTCCCCCCCCTCCCTGGGAGCCTTTTCTTGGAGATCTGGCACATGTGCTGTCAGGTGTCAAAAAGGCCTTCAGAAATCCCCAGGTCCAGTCCCTCACTGATGAGCCTCCTGAGGCCCAGAGAGGGCAAGTGCCCCCTCCTCACAGCCACTCAGCGAAGCAGGGTCAGGCCCTAGGCTAGGACTGCCCCCCACCCGCATGGGGCAAGGTGATGGTCAGGCTTGAGTCAGGGGACCCAGGAATCCTGCTGATGGCTGGGGCAGACCCCAGTAACAAGCATCTTCTGAGAGAGAGAGAGAGAGAGAGAGAGATTGAGAGAATGAGAGAGAGGAATCACCCAGAGCAACCGGATGGACATGTGAGAAGTGATTTTAGCCTCAGTGACCAGCAGTGCTGGGGAGCTGGGGGTGTCTTCTGTTGGGAGCACATGCATTCGGGAAGGTATATTTATCATCTGGGATGGGGCCTCCAGGGCGGAAGTATCTGACCAGAGGCTGGGAAGTTGAAGGACAGAGAATGGAGAGGGAAGGGCAGAGGAAGGGCTATTTTTATCCCAGACAGGAGCACAGTTGGCCCTGGGTAAGGAACGTCCACACTTCCATCTGGAAAGTTGCCATTCCTGCCCCTGCCAAGTGTCACCAGATGTCCCTCCCCATCTTGCTCCCTCTGGCCTCAGCAACCCACCCCCCCACACACTCATTGGCACGTATAGGGCCAGTTGGTACTGCGGATTGCTGCTTCAAACCCCAGGAAGGTGGAGGCCCAGGTAGGCAGAGTCAGCTACCTGCCCACGCCCTCACTTTCTAACTCTGAGCCTTCAGTTTATGGGGAGGGGGCATAAACTGTGAGCCAGACTTTCCAGGTTTCCCCTACCCCACCCTCTGCCACTGGAGTTTTCCTTGACACACGATTTCCACCTAGTCAGTGTGTCCCAGACTTTCTCTTGTCCTCAAGTCCAATGCCTGCATCCTTTCGTGGGGGCTGGAGAACATGCGGGCTCTCCTTGTGCTTCGGGGGGGATCTGCACCCTGGATGTGCACCGCTTACCTAGCCTAGCATGTGCTGATTGATGGCTCAGGGACAGAGGTTCTTCTCAAAGGGTAAAGGGCCAAGTGATGGAGCAAGAGAATGAGACGAGGGCTCAGAGTACAGACTTCCCTTGGGTGATCTAGAAGCCTCCCTGGAAGAGTCAACGCAGTTCTGAGAAGGACAAAAGCCCATGTTGGAAAGCACCTATGACATGAGCCAAGGTCACTGTCCCTAGTTTCTGCGTCTTGGGTACCATGAGGTCAGAGCAAGACCAAATAGCAGAGAGTCGATGGGTACGGTGTAGTGCGAAGAACATGGGTTTCAGAGTTAGGCCGCCTCAGGTACAATTCCGGTGCTGCCATTTCCTTGAACCGTATTGACTGCGCCTCTCCAGACTCCAACCTCCAGATCATTAATCTTCTAAGAGGCCATAATAAATTTCTCCCTTACAGACTGCTTGTGGGGCCTGTCATGTGCCCTGGGTTGTACTTGACACACAGTAGGTGCTTAACAGAGGTTAGGCAGTCCCTCCTCCTGTAAATGGTGCACAAAAGGAGGGCTGTTCACACCCAGAATTACACCTACTCAGCACCTTGGCAGGTCAGTGAACCACCCATCCCCTCACACTTGTGGTAGGGTTTGCAAATGAGCTTGTTTCCTGTGTACAGTGGGTGTGAGAATTCTAGACTGAGCCACAGGGTCTACCTTAGAGGAGAGTCCCCCCAACAGCTTCACACACACACACACACACACACACACACACACACACACACCCTATCCCAAACAGCAGACATATCATCAGAAATTGCATGTGTGCATATGTGGGCAGAAGCAAAATCAGGTTCTACACACACAACACACATTGGGTCTTACAAATCTATACATCCGCCCACAGGCTGACGACTTCAAGGCCAAGCTCAGTTCAGTGGAAGCCATGCTGAGGGGAGCTGGGTGTGAGGGTGGGATGGGGGCAGGCAAGACCAAGATACCATCCAGGGACGGGGCCTCTAACGACAAACTCCAGTGTTGGCTTAAAGTGCCTGGTGCTGCTTTCCAATGCTTGTTCTAAAGAACAGTTCACGGGGCGCCTGGGTGGCTCAGGCGTTTGGGCGTCCGACTTTGGCTCAGGTCATGATCTCACGGTTTGTGAGTTCGAGCCACTCGACGGGCTCTGTATTGATAGCTCGGAGCCTGGAGCCTGCTTTGAATTCTGCATCTCCCTCTCTCTCTGCCCCTCCTCTGCTCACATTCTGTCTCTGTCTCTCTCTCTCTCTCTCTCTCTCTCTCTCTCAAAAATAAACATTAAAGGGGCACCTGGGTGGCTCAGGCGTTTGGGCGTCTGACTTCGGCTCAGGTCATGATCTCATGGTTTGTGAGTTTGAGCCCTGCATCGGGCTCTGTGCTGACAGCTCAGAGCCTGGAGCCTGCTTCGGATTCTGTGTCTCCCTCTCTCTCTGCCCCTCCCTTGCTCGTGCTCTGTCTCTCTCTCAAGAATAAATAAACATTAAAAAAATTTTTTTAATTAAAAAAATAAACATTAAAAAAAAAAAAAAAGAACACCAGTTCCATGAGGCGCCTGGAAAGAAAATGGTCCTGGGGCCAAATACACATGGACTCAGCTACCAAGCGGCCCGTATTAACTTCGTAGTCAATGTCAGCTTGTAAAAGCTTTGAAAATTCCCCCAGAGGAGGGGCCTGATTGATTTTGTCCAACTCGTCATTTCCCAAACTTCTTTGGTCACAGACCTTTTTTCCCCCTGATCGTCTATTCCACGCCTACCTTTCCTGAGACCGGGAGAGGAACAGAAGTGTAGGCTGTGCAATGAATCCTCCTTCAAATGATCGTATCTCTTGGCAGAGTGCATTGGTGGTGGTTTTTTTGTTGTTCTTTGTTTTTCAATGACCAAATTAGCACATGGCTGTGATAAAAAATTCAAGCAGTACAGAGGCATAAAAAGAAATATAAGAAACACAGCCCCCCTCCCATCGCACTTCTGGGATGTGTTCACTGTGAACAGTCTGGTGTGCATTCTTTCCAGATTTTCCTCTGTGGGGCACCTGAAAAGTGTAGTGGTAGGAACCCCATTTCTGGAGGTAGACCAAGGTTCAACTCACCACTCCGCCACTAACTTATTTGTTATGAGGCCTCAAGCAAATCGTTTTACCTCATTTGTGCCTCAGTTTTTGCATGTGTAAAATGGGGATAATTATAACATTTACTTCATAGGATTATCATGAGAATTACATGAAACCATGCAAAGTACTGGGACAGAACCTGGCTTAAAAGAATCCCCTACATATGCCCATCTAAATGCAAATAGGCTTCCATTCTACATTCTGTTCTGTAACTTGCTTGCCATGTTTTTTGGTTTTGGGGTTTTTTGCTTGCCATGTTATATCTGGGATGTCTTTCCATGTCAACACATAGAGATCGACCTTCTCTCTTTAACAACATCAGCTAACCGTTAACTTGGTAGATGGGTAATGGTGGAGATTTTGAGATGCTACTTCCTGTCAAGTATTGCTGTTGTGTTGCCAGTGTTGTGAGTCACAGACATTACCAATCAGTGAGCTGAAGACAGGCCGATGGCCTCCTGGGAAAATGGAGTGAACTGCCAGAGGGGCACCCACCTCTGTCAGAGAGGGCAGGTCCAAAAGGACAGGAACCTCTCTATCTGCTCACCTCTCTCTGTGTCCCCAGGGCTAGAACAGAGCCTGGCCCATAGAGATACGCATTAAACTTCTGTCAGTAGGCTGGCCAGTTAGGAAAATGGTCCCTCCACGGGGCGCCTGGGTGGCTCAGTTGGTTGAGCGTGTGACTCTTGATTTTGGCTCAGGTCATGATCTCAGAGTTCATGAGATGGGGCCCCGCATCGGGCACCTGTTTGGGATTCTCTTTCCCTCTCTCTCTGCCCCTCATCTGCTTGCACGTCTCTCTCTCTCTCTCTCTCTCTCTCTCTCAAAATAAATAAATGAACATTAAAAAAGAAAGACAGAAAAACAATTGTCCCTTCTCTCAGTCACCAACAGAGGTCTAAGCCCAAAGCTTTGGCTCGTGTTGTAACATTTCCCAAAATATGGCCTGTGTACCACTGCTGTAGGTGAGTGATATTAGGGGGTAATGAATTTGAATTTACAGATGATATTTTAATGTGTACTGATTTCTATTTATGGCTGGCGATACTGATTTTCCATTTATGGTAGATAAATATCGTCCATTTTAGATAAATATATTCAAGGTGAAAAGGTGGTCTATGGAAACGCTCAAAATCACAAAGGAAAAGGAAAATTGATTGATAATAGCTTATGTTAGCGTTTAGACTGGAAAATGTTTAAGGCTGGTGTAATGAAATGCTCACGTTAGCCTCAAATAACAGTTAGAGTTGACCTTTAAACAACAGGGATGTTGGGGCTCCCACCCCACGCAGTCGAAAATCCGCAGCGTATAATGTTTGACTGACCAAAAACTTAACTACACTTGACCCTTGAGCAATGCGAGGGTCAGGGGTGCTGACTACTAGTACAATCAAAAATCCCTGTACAGGGGTGTCCGGGTGGCTCAGTCAGTTAAGCGGTCGACTTCAGCCCAGGTCACGATCTCACGGTTTGTGAGTTCAAGCCCTGGGTCGGGCTCTGTGCTGATAGCTCAGAGCCTGGAGCCTGCTTCAAATTCTGTGTCTCCCTCTCTCTCTCTGACCCTTCCCTGCTCATACTCTGTCTCTGTCTCTCTCTCTCTCTCTCTCAAAAATAAATAAACGTTAAAAAAAATCCCTGTATAACTTTGATTTCCCCCAAAACCTTACTAATAGCCTACTGTTGACCAGAAGCCTTATCAATAACATAAATAGTTGGTCAACACATATTTTGTCTATATTTATTTATTTATTTATTTATAGAGAAAGCATAAGCAGGGGAGAGGGGCAGAGGGAGTGAGAGAGGAAGAGAGACAATCTTTTTTTTAAGCTTATTTATTGACTTTGAGAGAGAGAGAGCAAGTGAGCAAGTGGGGGAGGGGCAGAGAGCGAGAGAGAGGGAGAAAGAGAGAATCCCAAGCAGTCTCCATGCTGATAAGGGGAATATGGTGCAGATTTGGGGCTGGAATTCACCAACTGCAAGATCATGACCTGAGCCAAAGGCGAACATCCAACTGACTAAGCTACCCAGGTGCCCTGAGAGAGAATTGTAAGCAGGTTCCACCCTAAGCATGGAGTCTACCTTGGGACTCGATCCCATGACCCTGGGATCATAACCTGAGCCAAAATCAAGAGTTGGACGCTCAACGAACTGAGCCACCCAAGAGCCCCAGATTAACACATATTTTGCATGTTATATGTTTTATACATTGTATTGTTACAATAAAGGAAGTTAGAGAAAAGAAAATGTTATTAAGAAAATCATAAGGAAGGGGCGCCTGGGTGGCTCAGTCGGTTAAGCATCCCACTTAGGCTCAGGTCATGATCTCATGGTACATGTGTTCGAGCCCCATGTCAAGCTCTGTGCTGACAGCTCAGAGCCTGGAGCCTGCTTCAGATTCTGCGTCTCCCTCTCTCTCTGCCGCTCCTCTGCTCACGCTCTGTCTCTCTCAAAAATAAATAAACTTAAAAAATTTAAAAAAACAAAAGAAAATCAGAAGGAAGACAGAGCGCCTGGCTGGCTCAGCTGGTAGAACATGCGACTCTCGATCTTGGGGTTGTAGCTTCGAGTCCCATGTTGGATGAAAAGATTACTTAAAAATAAAATCTTTGAAAAAAAAAGAAGGACAAAGAAAAGCATAAGGAAGAGAAAATACATTTATAGTACTCTGTTGTAAAATATCTACACGTAAGTGGAGCCGCACAGTTCAAACCCCTGTTATTCAAGGGTCAGCTGAATGCTCACTTACGTAGTTCTTACTATGTGCTAAGCACATGGTAAGCACTTTATTTATGGGATCGTCTATATCTCACATATAATGCTTTCAACAGCCCTCCATGGAGGTCCTATTTTAGTTCCCATTTTGCAGATGAAGGAATGGAGAGAGGCTCAGAGAGGTTTAGGAACCTGCCCAGAGGCCCTCTACCAGTGAGTGACTAGGAAGTCTTAGGACTGAACTTGTGTCACTGACATGCACAGGGTGAGCTGAGTCTCCATGAGCTGCAGATTCCCAGATTTTTTTTAAAAAAATTTTTTAATGCTTATTATTTTTGAGAGAGAGACAGAGACAAAGAGTAAGTAAGGGAGGGATAGAGAGAGAGAGGGAGACACAGAAGCAAGGCTCCAGGCTTGAGCTGTCAGCCCAGAGCCCAACACAGGGCTCGAAATCACAGACTGAGAGATCACGACCTGAGCTGAAGTCGGCGGGTTAACTGAGCCACCCAGGCGTCCCTCCCAGAAACTTTAATAAAGCAGCATGGCTTCACACTGTAAGTAAGGCTCTGTCTGTCCTGATAAAACCCCCATGTCACACAACGCACACAGAGGTACACAAGGGAGTGGACTCACTAAAAGGGATTAGTAGGTACATACAAGTTACTAGTTGGAGGGCCTCTACCAAAAATACCAGCTTTAGAATCATTGCTCACTAGTCCATAGTTGTGGCAATAATGAACTCACAGAATCAGTTTTATGGTCAAGCCACTCTCAGTTTTGTGAGAATAAATTCATCTTGTTTGCCTTTAAGAGAAAGCTTATCTTTTTTGTTCTCTGTGGTTAAAAAAAAGGGGGGGGGATTATATCACAAAGGAACTCAGGACCCATCCCTGTTTTACCTGTTAGGAATTATTTATCATGCATACCAACCCTGATTCCTAAGTACAATGATGAGAGTTCTACATAGGCCTCCACAGCCAAGGCTCATCATTGATCACATACAACCGTGCTAATAACCAAATCTTGGTCAAAGGAAAAGACCAAGACACTGTTTTAAATGATTCCTGACACTGCTTCCACATAGATGCTGTGGTCAAAAAGGAGCCCAGAGTGACAGTTTTCCTTGACAGTCACTGTTCTGTTTGCTGTAACTGATCTGTAACATATCAGGAAAAGACAATTCCCATTGCAAAAAAAAAAAAAAAAAAAAAAAAAAAAAGATTCCTGACAGTCTTTGCCACAAGGTGGCCCAGAGTCCCACAATGGTCTCCATTGGAAGAGCCTGCCTGCTCTTGACCAAGAATTCCCGGCAAGAAGCTGGCACGCATTTTGGACAGAATGTTGAATAAGTGAATAGGTTTACAGTTTAGGGGAGAAAAAGTGTTGCCTTTTTTTTTTTCTTAAAGGGGCCAAAACACATGCTAGGCGGCCAGGCGAGATCATGTCTATGGAGTTGATAAAGGTGAACAAGTTGGCAAGAATCAGAACTCATGGTGATATGAACCCTAAACAGCCCTGGGTTCAGACAATCCAGTCCAGGAGCTGCACGGAGCCTGGGAGTTTTGATCAGTTCCACACAGTGGCAGCAGGGCCGCTCATGGGGGTGTTGGGCACTATGCTGAGGGTCATGAAGGGATGAGGACTGACATCTAGCCCTCACTCTACTCTCTAAGTTTGCACCCCCAGGGAGGGGTGGCTCTTTATAATTGGCACAAAGTGGGGGTGCCTGGGTGGCTCAGTCGGTTAAGCGTCCGACTTCAGCTCAGGTCATGATCTCACGGTTCGTGAGTTCAAGCCCTGCATCGGGCTCTGTGCTGACAGCTCAGAGCCTGGAGCCTGCTTCGGATTCTGTGTCTCCCTCTCTCTGCCCCTCACCCACCTGTGCTCTGTCTCTCCCTGTCTCTCAAAAAAAAATATATAATTGGCACATAGTGCTCTGTGGACCATGGGCAGCCTTTGAATTTGACCGAAAACATTATAGACCCTAGTCAGTGGAGGTCTAGATCTATAAAATTCCTGCTATTTGACCTTGAATTCCTGAGTTGGGAGAAAAGAATGTCCTGCTTCATTCACCCCAGAATCTGCCCTCCTTGCTGGTTCTGAGAGCCCTGGGGATGCTCTGGATCTGTTTTGTCTTCATCTCCTTTTTCTTTCTTTCAGACGATAAGACATTTGTATTAAGATTTAATTTTGATTTTCTTTTTACTGACCTCATTAGTTAACCTGGTTAGATTATTTTGGCTACCCAGTAATCTTTGTCAAACTAAGACCAGAAGGATGGGATCCACATTTTGTATAAATAGATGCATGCATATATGATGTCACTACTACACAGGGACAGGCATGAACTATACATACCCCCACTCTGTTATATATCTGCACAACAGCGTCGGACAAGCCCATGGGTTTGCATACAGAAGCACGACGTTCACAGAATCATCTGCCTTCATATACACAGACTTGCATTCACCAGTTGGTACACTTAGCAACATGCATTCTAGGTGGAATGAGAATTGTCTTCCAGAAAAAGGCCTTTGTTAACAGCACAATGATCACATTTTTGATGAAGAGTGGGTCAGATCTGCCTCCCTTGCCCTGTTTCCTCCATGACCCCTCAGGGTCCTCCACCCCCTTTAGACTTCCCAAGGAGTAAAGAGTAGAGGAGAATACCTTGATAAAGGAGGTAGGGTCCCGATTCGAGTTTCACCTCTGCCTAGATCCCTCATGTGCTATTGGGAAAATCACTTAACCTCTCTGATTCCCCCAGCTTCTCCATCTTTAAAACAAGGCTGGTAAATTACACTCGTGCTTCTAAGCTCTTCCCTCCCAGACTCCTTTGCCCTTTTCCCCTATTGTAGTCCCCATGCCCCAGGTCTCATGGTTTTGAAGTTACTTTGTTTAGGTACTCATTTTCTTGTTTTCGGATTCAATTTTTAATCAGAGATTTAATCAAGTATGCATTGAAGAAACAATCATATAATTTGTCAAACTAAGAAACAAATTATAGTACAATTTCCCTTCAGGTTTCTGAAATACTGAAATAATCTGCAGGCTTCCAACATCATCTTGGGGCCTTCCAGGAACATGGATCTCCCAGTACCTGGAAGCCACTCTCCAAAATCATGTCTGGCATTGCCGGATCCTGAGATCTTATGATTGCTACCAGGCCCTGCTTAGACTTTCATAGACGGTTGGATGTGCTTCCTGCTGCTGGCAGCCTCCAGGAGCACACGACAAGCCACAGAGGAAATGCGGGGGGTTAGAGTCCCAGAAGAGTTAGAGTTCCTTGTGGCTTAATCAAGACACTGACTTCTTCCTCATTCCTGGCTCCAGTATATATTTATATATTTTTAAATGTTTTTTTAATTTTTATTTTTAATGCTTATTTATTTATTTATTTATTCTGAGAAAGAGAGAGGATGAGTGGGGGAGGGACAGAGAGAGAGAGAGGGACAGAGCATCTGACCGAAGCGGGCTCTGCGCTGACACCAGCGAGCCTGATGTGGGGCTTGAACCAAGAACCGTGAGATGGTGACCTGAGTTGAAGTCGACACTCAACTGACTGAGCCACTTGGGTGCCCCAAATGTTTATTTATTTTGAAGACAGGGAGAGAGAGCTCAAGCAGGGGACAGGCAGAGAGAGAGGGAGATGGAGGATCTGAAGTGGGCTCTATGCTGACAGCAGCGAGCCGATGCGGGGCTCGAACTGTGAGATCATGACCCGAGCTGAAGTCAGACGCTCAGCCGACTGAGCCACCCAGGTGCCCTAATTTTTTTTTTAATTTTTAAATGTTTGTTTGTTTGCTTGCTTGTTTTAAGAGGAGAGACAGAGAGCACAAGCAGGGGAGGGAAAGATTGAGAGAGGGACACACAGAATCCGAAGCAGGCTCCAGGCTCTGACCTGTCAGCACAGAGCCTGACGTGGGGCTCAGACTCACAAATCTTGAGATCATGACCTGAGCCCAAGTGGGAGGCTCAACCAATTTAGCCACCCAGGCCCCCGCCCCCTCATTTTTTAAAGTAGGCTCCATGCCCATTGTGGGCCCGACATGGGCCAAACTAACAGCCCTGAGATGAAGACCCTGAGATCAAGACCCAAGCTGAGATCAAGAGTCTGATGCTTGAAGCACCTGGGTGGCTCAGTGGGTTAAGCATCCGACTCTTGATTTCAGCACAAGTCAGGATTTCATGGGTTCATGAGTTTAAGGGCCACATCTGGCTGATAGCAAGGAGCCTGCTTAGATCTCTCCCTCCCTCTCTGCTCCTTCCCCTACCTCAAAATAAATAAACTTGAAAAAAAAAAAAAGAAAAAAAACAGCTTTGTTTCAGAAAAAAATAAAAAAGTCTGGGGTGCCTGGCTGGCTTAATCGGTTAAGCAACTAACTTCGGCTCAGGTCATGCTCTCACAGCTCGTGAGTTCAAGCCCCACATTGGGCTCTGTGCTGACAGCTCAGAGCCTGGAGCCTGCTTCAGATTCTGTGTCTCCCTCTCTCTCTCCCCCTCCCCTGCTCATGCTCTATCTCTCTGTCTCTCTCAAGGATAAATAAACATTAAAAAATTTTAAAAACATGAATAAGTGTTAAAAAAATAGAAAAGAGAAAAAAAAAAGTCTGAAGCTAAACTGACTGAGCCACCCAGGTGCCCCCTGGCCCTAGTGTTTAGGGATGTCAGGTCCTCCCTGGTAGGTGCAGATTTAGTCCATGATATAGGTCCTGTCTGCAAGCTGTCCTGGACCTTGGCCCGAGGCCTTGTGGCTCTTTTCCCCTCCCTGTGTGACTCCAGCCTGGACTGGGCACCAGCTTCCAGGCCTGTGATCTCCAGCCTGGACTCCTTCGGGCCCTTCCGCTGGCTGCACCTCACTACCACACCCAAATTTGTCCCCTTCCCTCAACCCCAAACTTTTCTCATCTGCCTCTTATTCTTTTCTGAAGCCTCTGCGAATGTCAGCCTGACAGGGCCCTACGATCTAAGTCCAACACCATCTGATGTTGGCATTGTCTCTACAGTACGATCAACCTGTGATCTTCCGAGGCCTGTTTGAATATCACAAACAGGATGCTCACGGCCTCCCCGATCGCTCAGCCCATCTTAGGCTGCTTCCAGATTGATCTCAGTGCTTCTCTGGAGGCGTTTGTTGCTCATTAGTTCCTAGCCATAATACAATTAGCTGTCAAAAAGCCATTTACAGCCACAGATGGGTAGACTCTGGTTGAGCAGAATTTTCAAATGTCTCTCCCCCACACTCCAGGCCTCCTCACAGTAGAAGGGAGAGTGAATGTGTATCGTTGTCCTTGAATGTCTCCTGATTTGGCTTAAAGTTCCATGTACATTTTATATTTTCCTCCATAATAGATCTATGTTTGTTTAACTCTCTGAATAAGGCCAAGTGACACTCATGTTCTGGGAAGATACACACCCATGACTTCTGGCATCCGTGAAGGGTTCTGAGTATCTCAGTTTAAGAAACGTGACTTCCAAGGGTGGCTGAGTTGTTTAAACGTCCAACTTTTGATTTTGGCTCAGGTCATGACCTCATGGTTCCTGAGATTGAGCCCTGCATCGGGCTCTGCGCTGATAGTGCAGAGCCTGCTTGGGACTCTTTCTCTCCCACTCTCTCTGCCCTCCCCCCAATCTCTCTCTCTCTCTCTCTCTCTTTCTCACTCTCTGTCTCTCTCTCTCTTAAAATAAACTTAAAAAAATTTTTTTAATGTTTTATTTATTTTTGAGAGCGAGAGAGAGACAGCGTGAGCAGGGGAGGGTCAGAGAGAGAGGGAAACACAGAATCTGAAGACAGGCTCCAGGCTCTGAGCTGTCAGCACAGAGCCTGACGAGGGGCTCAAACCCACGAACCGCGAGATCATGACCTGAGCTGAAGCCAGATGCTCAACCGACTGAGCCCCCCAGGTGCCCCTAAATAAATAAACTTAAAAAATCAAACAAACATGAGTTACAAGCAAAGAAGATTATCTACCAATTCTATTCTCCCCACCCTCCAAAGTAGAGGCTGGGAGGGCAAAATGAGCAGTGGTGGAAGTCTTTCTAAGCTCTAAACTAAGCTAACATTTGTGCAAGCTTATGAGAAAGGGATGCTGATCCCCATTTGACAGAAAAGGAAAAGTGAAGCTTAGGAAGAATGATTTCAGCAGTCATGCGGTAAGTGTCAGAACCAGGGTTTGAACTTAGGTCTCTCTGGCTCTGAGGCCTGTCTTTGAGTTTTTTTGTTTCGTTTGCTTGTTTTTTAAGATTTTATTTCCAAGTAATCTCTACACCCAGCGTGGGGCTTGAGCCCACAACCCTGAGATCAAAGTCGCATGTTCCACCAATTGAGCCAGCCAAAGATCCCTAGTCTTTTTTTTTTTTTATTGAGATATAATTGACATGCATCCTTAAGTCTTGCAAACCAAAAAATCCTCCACTACTCTCCACTTCCACTTGGTCCCAGCATGGATTTGTATTTCCAGCTTTGTACTGTCCCAAATAGGTTGTGTGAAGGTTTCTTTTAAAGTTTATTTTTGAGAGAGAGAAGGAAAGAGAGAGAGCGAGCATATGAGTGGGGGAGGGACAGAGAGAGAGAAAGAGGAGAGAGAGAGACAGAGAGAGAGAGAATCTCAAATAGGCTCCATGCTCCACACAAAGCCCAACGTAAGGCTCAAACTTCATGAACCGTGAGATCATGAACTGAGCTGAAATCAAGAGTCGGCCACTTAACTGACTGAGTCACCCAGGTGCCCCTAGATGGGGTGAGGCCTTTCTGGGCTCGGTTCGCTCTCTAAAATCAGAAGTTAGACTTGGTGGCTTCTAAGACCCTGGCAGATAGGATGCATGAACCCTCCACATGCCAGTCAACATTTATTAATGACAACTAGTTCTGGGTGCTAGGCATTTAGGCAAATAAAGCACAGCTCCCGTTCTGGATGAGTCTCCCATATCATCAAGGGAGTGGGACACGCAGTGGGACTGACACATAAAATCAGTCCAGTCATGGTACTCGGTGCTAAGTTGACAACTCTGTTTGAGTAGAGTGTTGTAGGAGGGCTTCACAGAGTAGGTGATATTTGAGCTGAGCCTTGAAGGTTGGGTTAGTTCAGTAGGTAGACAAGAGAACATTCAAGGCAGGGGAGCCATGCGTGCAAAGGCATGGAGTAAGAAAATAGCATGGGGTGTTTGGAAAAGGCAAGAGTAGCTCAAAATGAAGCCTCTGTGCGTGTGTGTGTGTGTGTGTGCGCGCGCGCGTGCGCGTGCGCATGCATGGGTAGCAGAATAGACTGGAGGTAGATTTGATCTTGATATTAAAGGGTCTTGAATGGTAAATTTTATCTGAGAACTAGTGCTTTCCAAGCAGCTCTGAGAAGCAGCCCTGGGGAAGGAGATGCTCTCAGAACTCCTGGGTGCTTCACAATGAGGTGACCACTGTGCTTCAGGCAGAACAGCCCCCTTTTGAGGTTCTGCATTCTGCTTGATTTCCACCTGACAGAAAGTTTCCACTGTTTAAGCAAGCAAACAAATAGACAAGTTATGGTCAGTAGTGTTGCTGAAGGGTTTTCTGCTGGTGAGAATCAGAAAGAACCTTCTGAAGGAGACTTGTTGTGGGGGTTGGGGAGGGTGCTGGGGCCTGACCCCTGACATTAGGGAGCAGGAGCCTGCCATTCGGCTGGCTTCCTTGGCTAGAAAGGGGAATTGTAAATAGGATGTGGGATGCACACACCTCTCTGGTAGGGGAGGATCAAAATTCGGGTCTCCCCCAGCGCCTGGGGAAGTGTGTGTGAACTCTAGTAGGTATTCCTCCAACATGGGGGATGGGTAGAGAGAGAGAGAGGGTTGGGGGAGAGGCAGGAAGTGGGTAAGTAGGCTAACAAAGGTAGCTGTGGCGGTTTGCCCACCCCAGGTGGGAGGGCGGGGCATAGGGCTCTGTGGGGGCCCATGTGTGACTTTACTTGTGGCCTGGGGGCTCAAAGGGAGCACCAGTCTGGAGCTAGGACCTCATTTCACCTTTTCTGTGGCCGGTGAATAGGGTATGGGGGCCTTACGATCTCAGGTACTTGTGGAAATTCCCAGGGCAAGGCCCTAGGATGTTTGATGTTGGGGAAGTAGATCTTGGGGGAGCCCCTTCAGCCCCCTCTCCATTCCCCCAGGGATCATGGGCTGTAGCTGCAGCTCAAACCCTGAAGATGACTGGATGGAAAACATCGATGTGTGTGAGAACTGCCACTACCCGATAGTCCCACTGGATGGCAAGGCCACGGTAAGAGGCAAGACAGGGGACTGGGCGAGGGAGTCTGGGGGAGGACACAAACTAGGAGGAAGAAATGGACCACCCTGGAATAAGAGGGTGGTCCTCTACCCTTGGAAAACAGAAAGGAAGGAAGGCCCAGAGAGGGGAAGCGACTCTTCTAAGTAACTGGCAAATTCAGGGATGAGACCCAGCCAAGCTGGAGAAGTGAGAACAGCCGGGAGGGGAGCCAGCATCTGACCAGTCTCTTGCTCTCTGACCCCACTTTCACCCCCCACCCTACAGCTGCCCATGCGGAATGGCTCTGATGTGAGGGATCCACTAGTTACCTACGAAGGCTCCAACCCCCCAGCCTCACCATTGCAAGGTGACCTCCCAAACAGCGGGGCCTGAAAGTTAAGGCCTCTGGGTCCTTAGCTGTCGCCCCCCCATCTCCCTATCCATTCTCTGCCTTGTCTTGCCTCTCTTGCTTCTCAGCTGCTTGAATTCTGTGCTTCCACCCTATCCAGGCTGGTTTTCCCTGACCCCTACCCCCACCCCTGCCTTTACAGACAACCTGGTTATCGCTCTGCACAGCTATAAGCCTTCTCACGATGGAGACCTGGGCTTCGAGAAGGGTGAACAGCTCCGTATCCTGGAGCAGTGAGTGCCCTCTCCAAGCCACCACCCTTGCCCCACGGGAGCATGGGAGGGAGCAGGGATCCCCTGTACCCTTGGCCCCTGACTGGCATGCAGCGGGAGCCCTTGGGACAAAATGGGAGGCTCCAGAGTGCTGAGCTGGAGGGTGGGGTGGCATGGTGTAACTGGGGGATCTGAAGATGTCCAGCCGAATCCAAGGCCAACCCGACCCAGCTGACCGCCTCTGTCGCGCAGGAACGGCGAGTGGTGGAAGGCGCAGTCCCTGACCACGGGCCAGGAAGGTTTCATTCCCTTCAACTTCGTGGCCAAAGCGAACAGTCTGGAGCCCGAACCGTAAGTGGGGACTCCTCGTGGCGAAGGATGGGAGCAGAGGAGGGGTGCAAGGGGGTAGTGGTGAATGCTTGAGGGCGACGGAGGAGGAACTGACCAACCACACAAGTCGGCCTTCGCTTCTGCCTTGCGCAGCTGGTTCTTCAAGAACCTGAGCCGCAAGGACGCGGAACGGCAGCTCCTGGCGCCCGGGAACACGCACGGGTCCTTCCTGATCCGGGAGAGCGAGAGCACCGCGGGTGAGCGGCTGGGCGGGGTCGGGGCGGGGCCCGCGCACCCCGGGAGCCGGATCGCTGCTCGGAGGTGTGCGCCCAGAGATCCCAGGGAAGGGGCGCGGGACTGGGGGCGCCCCTCGCAGGGCGCGCCCTCTCCCTCTATTTGCATTCGTTCACCCATTCTTTCATCCAGGATCGTTTTCCCTGTCCGTGCGGGACTTCGACCAGAACCAGGGAGAAGTGGTGAAACATTACAAGATCCGGAACCTGGACAAAGGCGGCTTCTACATCTCCCCCCGCATCACTTTTCCCGGCCTGCACGAGCTGGTCCGCCATTACACCAGTGAGCCCCGGCGGGAGCCCCTCAGACGTGCGCCTGAGGCGCCTTCACCTGTGCCCTACCAGCCTGCCTCCCCTAAGCTCCTCTCTGGGGTACCCTCCGCCCATCTCTCAGTGTGCTCCTTCATCCCCCGCAGTGGGTGACGTGCGGCACCCGATAGCCCAGGCGTCGGGTGACAGCCTCACACCTCCCCTGCCAGCCCCTCTCCCCTGGACGGGGGACTTGGCCAGGCGGGGACTGAGTGGGGGCACCGAGTCCCGCCGTACTGACGGCCCTAACCCCCTCCCTTGTCCTCGTAGATAATTCGGACGGGCTGTGCACGCGGTTGAGTCGCCCCTGCCAGACCCAGAAGCCCCAGAAGCCTTGGTGGGAGGACGAGTGGGAGGTTCCCAGGGAGACGCTGAAGCTGGTGGAGCGGCTGGGGGCTGGCCAGTTCGGGGAGGTGTGGATGGGTGAGTGAGGCCTTCCCGGGCTGCCGGGAAAGGGGGGGAGGAAGGGGAGGCTTCCGCTGAGGTCGTGAGAGTCCCCAGGGAATGTCCTGGCAGCTACCTGGGCGCTTGGGCTCCCTGTGACTCCCCAGCCCCTCCCCGCCCTAGGGTACTACAACGGGCACACAAAGGTAGCAGTGAAGAGCCTGAAGCAGGGCAGCATGTCCCCCGACGCCTTCCTGGCCGAGGCCAACCTCATGAAGCAGCTACAACACCAGAGGCTGGTCCGGCTTTACGCGGTGGTCACCCAGGAGCCCATCTACATCATAACGGAATACATGGAGAATGGTAGGTGCTGCTACTGTCATCGACCGCTGGGGGGCGCTGCCATTCCCTCCATCCCCGAATAGAGGATGGAGATCTGCCATTTCGCCGGGCTCAGCACTGAGGGTTTCTAGTTTTTCTGGGCCCCTAAAGGCTCACCACCAGGGACGAGAAGAGGGTGTGATGTCTGAGCCTGTCTAGGATCATAGGCTAAAGTGGCAGGCTCTGGAAGAGCTTTGACTTCTCATCTTCCCTGACCTGCAATCCGGTTTGCCTTTTTCAAAACCCTACCTTGATCTCAGGATGATTGATTTCAGATGAGTGGGTCTCTAGCCCCATTTCTCTCTCCCTTTTGCTCCGGAGCCTTGGGAGGGCAGATCTGCCCCAAATCTCTCTTTTTCAGTTCTAGGTGAGCCCCTTGCCCTCCTTTGGACAGAGTGAGAGCCCTCAGGGAGGTGGATAGAAGTTTCTAGGCCCACTTTTGCCTCTGATTTGCTGTGTGACTCAGGCTAAGTGCCCATCCTGTCTCTGGTGCTCATTTTTCCCAAGTGAAACATCAGAAATCTGAACGGGCTCACCCAGAAATAATTTAGTCATTAAGGGCTCTAGGATCTGACCGCCTGTATTTGCAATTGTGTGGCCTTGGGCCAGTCACTTCACTTCTCTCTGCTCTGGCTTCCTCATCTGTAAAATGGTGGTAGTAATGCAGTAGTAACTTTTTCACAGGGCCTTTCTGAGGATGAAAGAGTCAGTGTATGCAGAGCAGTTAGAATAGTGTCTGCTCAATAAATTTGTTGTTGTCATCTGGCTCTGATTCCTTGAGAGTATAAGATCTGTCTCTCTTTTGGCTAATGGACTCTGAAAGTAGCAAATCGGTTTTACCATGTGGGCCAAATTCAAATGGTAATTGCTTGGAGTTCTGTGTTGAGGAGGATTCTGAGGCTCATTGGAAGTGAGTGCTAGGGTTGATCACCAGCATCTGCCATGGACCGGATGCAGGAGTGGCAGGACGTGCCCGTGCATTTGCTGTGTCTGGGTGAGGCTTTTATCTTTGGTGACTAATTCAGCACTCTTAGTGGGACACTTAGGTTGCTGCTGTCTTTAAACGTTTATTTATTTTGAGAGAGAGAGAGAGACAGAGAGAGAGAGAGAGAGAGAGAGAGAGAGAGAGAGAGAGAATCCCAATGCTGTCAGTGCAGAGCCTGACTCGGAGCTGGATTCCATGAACCGTGAGATCATGACCTGAGCTGAAATCAAGATTCAGACGCTTAACTGACTGAGCCACCAGGCACCCCAGGTTGCTGCCATCTTTACACAGGGTTTTAATCTCTTGAGAAGGGCTAGCAATTATTAGCTCTGTTCTAGCAACTTCCATCCCTGGTCATTCTCCTAGTCACCCTATATTACCAGACATAGTCCCTCAGGCAGCTCTTTCCATACTCCATGGAATACGTTCAGCACACATTTATCACTGCTTACTTTGGGCTGGGCACTGGGAGCATGGATGGACAAAACAATGTTCCTGCTATCATGGAAACCTCATTTTAGTTATGTGGCACAAACTCTAGGAAAACCAGTTTTGCCATGGGAAAATTCCAGCATGCCATGGGGAATGTAGATAATGATGCGATTTATTAGGCCTGGTAGGACCTAGAGGCTTCCTGGAGGACTAGTCTAGCTGGGCCATGAAAGAAAAGTGGAATTTTTAGCAGGCAGAGATGGGACAGAAGACACTTTGGGGTGAGAGCCCAGTGGTCTATATGAAGAATCTCAAAATTGTCTAGGGTGGGTGGAGTGAAAGAGGCAGAAGTGGGGGAAAGAGAAGCAACTATAAATGTGGACCATGCAGGGCTTTGGACACCTGTGGGAGGACACTGAGCCCTACCCCACTGCTGATAAGAAGCTTACAGACTTCTCCAAGCATGCTCCATCCTAGTCCCTGGGAAAAGACTTCGTATATCCTGGGCATCCTCACCCTGAATGCACACTCCTCCATTCTCACCCCTTCCTCTTTTTTCCACGTGTCAGACACTACTTCTAAATAGCCAGTAAAGGGAGAAAGGTCTGGGAGCTTTCTGCTGGGGCAACTTGAGTCAGCAACTTTTTCTTCTGCTCACAGGGAGCCTGGTGGATTTCCTCAAGACCCCCCCAGGCATCAAGCTGACCATCAACAAACTCTTGGACATGGCAGCCCAAGTAAGGAGACTGGGGAGGAGCTGGGCATGTACACAGCTGTCAGGGGGGCGGGGCGGTAAGAGTGTCTGGTCCAGGACTGCTGACCTCCTCCCTGGCCTGCAGATTGCAGAGGGCATGGCATTCATTGAAGAGCGGAATTATATCCACCGTGACTTGAGGGCTGCCAACATCCTGGTGTCAGACACCCTGAGCTGCAAGATCGCAGACTTTGGCCTAGCGCGCCTCATTGAGGACAATGAGTACACAGCCAGGGAGGGTAAGGTGTGGGATACAAGGGAAATCTGGGGCCTGCAGGGTCCGGCCAAGCAGACCTAGGTGACCTCACTCTGCCTCCCTCCAGGGGCCAAGTTTCCCATTAAGTGGACAGCGCCAGAAGCCATTAACTACGGGACATTCACCATCAAGTCAGACGTGTGGTCTTTTGGGATCCTACTGACGGAGATTGTCACCCATGGCCGCATCCCTTACCCAGGTCAGGGCCAAGGGCAGGAGGTGAAAGAGTAATGGGGAAGAGCAGCAGATCCATGTCTTTCTACTCACTCCGTCCGTCCCTGGTTCAGAATCTAAATCTTTCTAACTGCTTTTCTTATATTCATTCAGGACTCCAGCATGCCCAGTCAGGTGCCACATCTCCCGGGGCCAGCGTCCATCTCTATGTTGATTTATCTCCTCCTTTAATAACCCCAGCTCTTTTCTTTAGTTTGGACACAGGCAGCCTAGGATGGCAGAAGAGGATCTGGCTCAAGAGGCAAGAAGCCTGCCTTTATTACCAGATCTGCCACTGATGCCAACTTTCTGTTTGGGTTTGATCACATCATTCTTTCTTTCCCCATCTGTAAATTATGAGGTTAGAACAGTACCTGGCCCATACTAAGCACTTAACAGTATTAGGTTTTATTATTTAAAAATTTTTTAATGTTTATTTATTTATTGAGAGAGAGAGAGAGAGAGAGAGACAGAGAGAGCAAGCAGGGGAGGGGCAGAGAGAGAGAGAGGGAGACAGAATCCCAAGCAGGCTCCGCACTGTCACCACAGAGCCCAATGCAGGGCTCGAACCCACGAACTGTGAGATCATGACCTGAGCCGAAATCAAGAGTCAGGCACTTAACTGACTGAGCCACCCAGGGGCCCCAAGAGTGTTAGGTTTTATTACTAATCACCATTTTGAGCAAGTGACTTTAGGCAGGTGACTTCACCTCTCTGAGCCTCAGTTTCCTGATATAAAAAATAAGACGATTTGTAAAAGAGTTTGACTCCCTGTAGGTGCTCACTAAACACTGACTTCCCTTCCCTCTGAAACTTTCCATCTAAAGAACGAGAGAGACATGTGAATAACTGATTCCTACCCTCTAGCTCCTGGACAAAGTCCTTTACCCCTGAATTCAGCCAAGACGGATGGAATTTTTGAAAGTAACTTGCTAGGAAACTATGGGGAAAGGAAATGGAACACAAAGACAGAGCAGAGAAGTCACAGAGCACAGTGGCCAGATATGCAGACGCTTCACATAGCCCCAGAGCAACATGTATAGAACTTGGCTCCTAGGAAGGAGGACTTCCCTGCCCAGGATTTGCCCCATCACAGAATCCAAGGGCAGCACCGGGGCTAGAACCACACTCCAGTCATCCTGCTAAGTGTCCTCACTGCTCCTCCACTGTGCCCATAGAGGTGAACCCATAGAGAATTTCTCTGTTAGAAGAAACAAAGCATTGGGGCAGCTGGCTGGCTCAGTCAGTAGAGCATACGTCTCTTGATCTCAGGGTCATGAGTTCAAGCACCACATTGGGCAGAGAGTCTACTTAAAAAATATATTTAAAAAAAAAAGAAGGAAAAAAGGATTCCAAGCATGATAATAAATGGCAATTGACATGTGACTTCAGGGTCAAGGAGACAATGAGAAGTAATGGGGATTTGGGTGAACTTGCATCTGCTTCAGAAGATCGCTGCTACTAAGACATAGGAACCCCCGAAACAGATCCTTTCTTTTTCCAAGAGAAGCCAAAACTTGGAATTTTAGGAAAATTTGCCCATATCCAAATATTGTTGATTGATTCATATCCTTTAAAGACACTATAAGGACTAAACTGAAATAGGTCTATGGGCTATATTTAAGCTGGGTGCAGACTGAGTTTGCGCTCTTGACTCTAGCCATGGGTGTTTAGTTTGCTGGTCTGTGTCCTCGAATTTTCTGGTTTAAAGGAAGGGGCCCCCAAATTATTTAATCTGGGTCACAGAGGGGCCTGGTGAATCCACCTTACACAGGGTCGGCTTTGCTGGGGTCCAGGGTCCATCTGTTTCCTGATGCAGCATCTCATGTGCCTGGTCCCAACGCCAGAGAAGCCTCGCCACTGTGCTGTCTGTGAGCTCCCATCCTGCCCTGGGCCCTGGCCCACCACCATCTCTCCCCACCAGATCATAATCATCACAGATATTCTTCACGCAGCATCTTTCCAGGCCCATACTTGATGTTTCATATGCACTCTCATTCAATTTTCATAACAGCTCTCAGAGGTAGGAGCTACTATTTAGTCCCTCATCATTTCCCAGATGAGGAAACTGAGGCTCAAAGAGGGGAGGTGGCTCACCCCAGGTCTCACATTCAACATATATGTGTTTTGAGTGCTTAAGCCACAGCAGACACTCCAAGTGGCGTGACTGACATTGGGCAGGTACCGGAAGTATGGTCTTACCATAGATGAGGACCAAGATCCTTTGGGATTGGTGCTCACACCAGTTAAATATTCTAAACATCATCCCTGCTGTGGGCTTCTAAAGCCCGGATCCTTGATCTTTCTCCCATCAACCTCTAGGGATGACCAATCCTGAGGTGATTCAGAACCTGGAGCGAGGCTACCGCATGGTGCGGCCTGACAACTGCCCAGAGGAGCTCTACCACCTCATGATGCTGTGCTGGAAGGAGCGGCCAGAGGAGCGGCCCACCTTCGACTACCTGCGCAGTGTGCTAGAGGACTTCTTCACGGCCACAGAGGGCCAGTACCAGCCCCAGCCCTGAGAGGCCTAGCTGGCCGGGGCCTGGAGCCCTCCCTCCATCTAGCCAACCTGGCTGGGGGAGATGCAGTTCTCAGGTCTTACCCATGTGGCCTGTGCACATATGGACTCTGCGTGTGAATCCCACCCCCGTGTGGCACATACACTTCTTGTGTCTTATACACGGGTTCTGTAGTTGTGTGGGCTCTGCACATGTGTCTTGTACATGTGTGGCATGCGCATATATGACTTGGACGCCTGTTCGAGTTGTCCCCTTGGGGGTTCTTCTACTTCCCAAGACCACCGGAGAGAAGAGGGATGCCTGTGATTGACACCAGCTTCTGCCCGCCCCCTTTTCCTTTCCCCTCGCCATCAAGAAACTCCTTGAAGGCCGGGACCTTATCTAATACCTCTGTGTGCTCCTCCTTGGTGCCTGGCACACATCAGGAGCTCAATAAATGACTCTCTGTGGATGAAGATTGTGTATCTCTCAGCTCCCCACTCCCATCTCCTCTTCCTTGGGAGGGAGGAGTGGGGGTTCAGAAGGTGGAAAGTACGTCACTCTAAATTGGGGTGAAAGATGGGATGAGGGGATGTCTGAACTTTTTTCAGCCCTGCTGATTTGGGGGGCCATGAGGAAGTTCTTACCCTTTGCTGTATGGGCTCTTTGAACTCCTTCAACCCCCCACCCCAAAGGATTAAGGGTGAACCCCTTTGTGGAACCTCCTAAGGTGTATCCCAGGACCCTGCCTTCCTATCATGTAAGAGCAATAGCATTTTTTACAACTGCTGATTCTGGGGCTAGATTTGTACTCAAATATGTTTTGGTTCACCTTCAAGATGTTTTTAAACATTGAATTAATTCAGTCATTTGGCAAATATTTATAGAACGTCTACTGTGCACCAGGCATGGTTTTGGGTTCATAGAATATACAGTAGATAAACAAAATCTCTGTCCTTATGGAGCTTACATTCATTCTAGTAACGGAAGGCAGACAATAAACATCACAAAGTACATAACGTGGTATGCTATAAGGTGCCGAGTGCTAAGGGGAGAATAAAACAGGGTAAGGGGAATTAGGAATATCATGGCTGGGGGAGGTTTGCAATTTTAAACAGGCTGGTCTGGGACGGCCTCATTGCAAAGGTGACTTTTGAACAAATATTTGAAGGAAATGAGGGAGCTAGCCACAGGTATGGAGGAGGAGCAGAGGGAATGAGGGAACAGCCTGAGGCAGAAGGTCCTTTGGCAAGCTCAGAGACCAAGGTCCTGCCAGGGGGCCTGAGGGGCAGAGATCCTGTGTGGCCTGGGACCTTGTGATCTTTGCAGGAACCATTTCAAGGAGACTTTTCTTTGGGGACTTTTGGAGAGGCATGACAGGATCTGACCTACATTTTATTTTTTTATTTTTATTTTTTTTATTTTTTTAAACTTTATAGTTTATTGTCAGGTTAGTTTCCATATAACACCCAGTGCTCTTCCCCACAAGTGACCTCCACCAAGACCATCACCCCGCTTTACCTTTTCCCCTTCCCCTTCCCCCCTCAGTTTGTTTTCAGGATTCAAGAGTCTCTTGTGTTTTTTCTCCCTCCCTCTCCCTAACTCTTTTTCCT
>CM053570.1:78194333-78230283 GCA_028646485.1 Cryptoprocta ferox | reverse complement strand
TGACCTACATTTTAAAAGAATGGCTCTTGGGGCGCCTGGGTGGCTCCGCCGGTTAAGTGTCCAACTCCGGCTCAGGTCATGATCTCACAGTCCGTGGGTTTGAGCCCCGCGTCGGGTTCTGTGCTGACACCTCAGAGCCTGGAGCCTGGAGCCTGCTTCGGATTCTGTGTCTCCCTCTCTCTCTGCCCCTCCCCTGCTCACTCTCTGTCTCTCTCTCAAAATAAAATAAAGACATAAAAAAAATGTCTCTTACTACTGTCTTGAGTTAGCAGTCACTTTATAAAACTGGGAAGATTTTGGATAAATCTCCAGATTTCTAGGGGAGCCTGGGTGGCTCAGTGGGTTAAGTGCCCAACTTTTGATTTTGACTTGGGTCAGGTCATGATCTTGTGGTTTGTGAGGTACGGCTCCGCGCTGGGCTCTTGGGAGGCTCCTTGGGATTCTCTCTCTCTTTCTCTCTCTCTCTCTCTCTGCCCTGCCTCTGCTTGTGCGCATGCTCTCTCTCCTTCTCTCTCTGCCACTCCCATGCCCCCCACTTGTGCTCGCTCTCTCTCTCTCAAAATAAACAAATAAACATAAAAAAAACCCCACTATAGATTTCTACCTTCTCTTGAAAAAAATAGGAAGATTTGGCTTCATTGGGCTTCCCTGTCATGGAGCTGAGTAGCGGCCACCGTCTTCGAGTGGGACTTGAGCTCTTTCTTTGCCAGAGTCCCTTCCACTCCCAGACAGTGACACTGAGTGTTAAGTGGTTGTTTATCATCATGCTTGCACTGTTGTTCTTACAACGAAGAGGAAAATGAAATGTTTTTCCACCTATATTTCCATTAAAAAGTGACAAAATGAAAGATACCTGCAGGTGGCAGTGTGTTTGAAGATAGGGGAAAGAAAGGCATAGTGCTTTAAAAAAGTGAAAAAGGATCCAATTCTAGAAATATGCAAAGCACCGGAATCAAACTAATATAAATTAATATAAATCAACTTATTTTTATGCCACCTGCCTCACCTCTGTAAGGATCTGAGTGTCTGATTCCTGTTCTGCATTTTATAAAATGTTGCCACGCCCATGACCTCATCTGATCCCCACCCGCCTCTTCGTTTGCACACCGTGTGCAGCCATAGACTTGGTGAACTTTGCGTTGTTATCCTCTTCAATTTACAAAGGGGGAAGTGGGGCCAGAAAGGCTCCTAGCTAGGAAGCAGCAACATAGAACTGTAAATAGGGTTTATTCCCTGGCCCTTTAGCTGTTTCTGTAATAGAACTGCCCAGTCTTAGATCTGTTACTTTTATAATTAGTGACCTAAATGCTGTTCTCAAATGAGGAACAGCCCAACCACTCTTCAAAGTGTAGAGGCATAAAAATGTATCTTACGGACTACAGGGCCATGAGTTTGTAACTTACTTGTCACACAGGTGGTAAGCATTCACTAAATATTAATATTGTGTTGTATTTGTTATTTTAATAGCTCATCATCCTGTTTTTCAGTCTTTCAACTTTCAGTAATGAACAGTTGATGACTGATGGGTCTACTGCAGTGGTTCTCAAGGGTAGGGTGGGGGCAATTTTACACTCCTCCTTGCCCTGGAGACATTTTTGCAATGTCTGGAGACAATTTTGGTTGTCACAACTGGGGGTGAGGGTGGAGGGTGCTATTCGCCTCTGACTAAATCCCGAGGATGCTGCTAAACGTCCTACAGTGCAGGAGACAGCCCCCTACAATGAGGAATTATCCAGCTCCAAATGTCAATAGCTTCAATAGCTTGAGAAATTAGTAAAAGGGGGCAATCAGTTTCCTCCTGTGTAAAGGCACTCTTTGGTCCTCCTACAAAGGAGGAGGTAGTTAGTGACTACATCAGGGAGGTAGGCTTTGGAATAAGAAAGGCTGGGTTCTGCCCCTTTGTTAACTGTCTTTGGTGCACTGTAGGCATTCAAAATATCTGTACTACTGAAAGTTGCATTTAATTACTAATTGTGTGACTCTGAGGAGGTCTCAAAGGTCTGAACTTCATTATCCTTACCCGTAAAACAGGGATAGAAAGTCCTCTTCCAAGGCTGCTGTGAGCAATCGGTGAGCTAAACGTTGGTAAAGCTATTGCACAGTATTTGGCCTACAGCGGTTTTCTTTCCTTTGTCAGTTTATTTCTCCCTCTTCCAAACCTGCGTTCTAATCCACGTTCATCCCTGTCATTTGCTGAGTGACCTTGTGCGAGTCACCTTCCCCCCAGAGGCCTCGGTTGATTCTCTATAAAATGACAAAGTTGGCTTCTGATCTGCTAGCACGCTTCCAACACCGAAACGGGACGGTGGAATGTACGGATCTCCTTTCCTCCCCCGGGACTAATGGTACGGTCCCCGGGCAGCTCCCCCACCCCCTCTGTCGCAGACCTTGGTACAGGCCCAGGGGGGCCCTCGGCTGCCTCTCAGGGCTGCCCTTGCCCCCAGCCGAGTTCCGGGCCCTCCGTGCGCAAGCTGATTGGCTGGAGCCGTGCCCGGGCTGAGCGGCTATAGGTGAGCCCGGGAGGGGACGGGCGGAGCGGGCTGGAGGCCCGCCCCCTCCTCCCTTGGGTCGGACGCTGAGCGGAGCCGCGGGCGGGAGGCCGGACGGACCGACTGACGGGAGTGACGGGAGCCGAGCAAGATGGCGCAGACTCAGGGCACCCGGAGGAAAGTCTGTTACTACTACGACGGTGAGCTCCGTGCGCGCGGCGGGGGTGGGGGCGGGGCCGGGCCGATCCAGCAGAGGGAGGCTGAGGAGATGCGAGCGGGGAGGCTGGGAGAGGCTGGGGCGTTGGGGAAAGCCTGAGAGAGGAGGCTGGGAGGAAAGGAGAGCGAGACAGAGGGAGGAGGCTCAGAGGAAGGAGGTCGAGACTGAGGGAGGAGGCTCAGAGGAAAGAGGTCAGAGTGAGGGAGGAGGCTCAGAGCAGGAGGTCGAGGCTGAGGGAGGAGGCTCAGAGGAAAGGAAAGGAAGTCGAGGCCGAGGGAAGAGGCTGAGGCCGAGCGGGGGTCGCCTGGGGAAGCTTGGGGTAACTTGGTGGCGGCGGGGGGAGCCTCAGGAAGCTTCATGGGGAGAGTTTGAGTGGGACTCCCGGAGGGGAGGCAGGAGCTGGTGAAGTGTGCAAGGATCTATTTTCCTGCTGAGAATACACAAGTCTTCCTCTGCCCCTTCGCTTCCTCATCCTTTTTGGTGAGAGTCCTGCGGGAGTCACCACCTCCTGTCACCAGCCTCCCCTCCCCCAGTCTCTGAGCTGGGCCTGCAGTCGCTGCTGGGAAATGGGGCCGCTGGGCTTGGAAGGAGAAAGTTGCAACCTGTTGAAACAGACTTTTTCATTGAGCAAAAGCCTATGGAGCAGCTTCCTCTGTACTAGGGATGATTAGGTGCTGGGGCCATGGGGCTGATCAGGTCCCTTCCCATCTTCCTCTCCGTCTGGAGGGAGAGCTAGACAGTGGCAGGGAATTGCTCCCCAGTATCATGCAGGGATAAAGGAAAGCTCAGAGTGTTTTGGGAGCACAGAGGAAAGGCACTCAGCCCAGCGTGAGGAGTCAGAGAGCGAGGTGCCATGTCAGGACCCAAAGAACAGGGGTTATTAGCCAAGCTCGGGGAAGGCAAAGATGACATTGAGTTTAGAAGTAAGAGAGAGGACAGCAGTTTTGAAAGACAGCAGGTGTGTTTACAGCATGGCTGAGGCATAGGTTTGAGGGCACAGTGTAGAAAGTCAGGGAATAGAGTGGAGGAAAAGGTTGCAAGTGAAGAGGCTTGAACTTCATGATCTGGGGACGGATCATGGAGGACTGGACGTACTATCTTAAGGAGGTTGGACTTTATTCTGAGTGGACTTGTGAATCATTAAAGTTTTATGCAGGTCGTGCCGTCATCAGATTTATACCTCAGAACTATCACTCTGAGACAGCAATTCAATTCGCCAACGTAGGGGTGAGGAAGAAGGCAAGGATCCCAAACTTCTGGGTTGGGCAGTTTGATGTTGAGTGTTTGGAGAAGGGTATGTCACTTGATAACTTTGGTTGTTGTTGTTTTTTTATTTATTTTTGAGAGAGAGACCGAGCACAAGCAGGGGAGGGGCAGAGAGAGAGGGAGACACAGAATCCGAAGCAGACCCCAGGATCTGAGCTGTCAGCACAGAGCCTGACGCGGGGCTCAAACCCACGAACCGCAAGATCATGACCTGAGCCGAAGTTGGCTGCCCAACCAACTAAGCCACCCAGGCGCCCCGTTGTTGTTTTTTGTTTCTGTTTTTTTTTTTTTTTTTAAAGAAATATTTTGAGGGATATCCCTACTAGGGGATATCCAAGTAGAGGCATCCAGTAGGCAGTTGGCCATTCAGGTCGCCATTTTTACTTTTATTTTTTTTAAATTAATTTTGGGAGAGGGAGACACAGAATCTGAAACAGGCTCCAGGCTCTGAGCTGTCAGCACAGAGCCCAATGTGGGGCATGAATCCACGAATCACAAGATCATAACCTGAGCAGAAGTTGGCCACCCAACCGACTGAGCCACCCAGGTGCCCCGAGGTTGGCCATTTAGAAGACAGAAATAAGAGGATAGAGATTTTTGGTAGTTGTCAGCATGCAGATGGTAATATTAGTTACAGAAGTGGAAACAGTCACCCAAGAAGTTGTATAGGGTGGAAGGAGAAGAGGATTGGGGTGGAATTCTAAGGACATGGACTGAGTAAAATCTAGTGCCCTTCATGCTCTGAACTCCCCTGTCATAGCACTTGTCACTGTGTATTGGAATTGCCCATTTACTTGTTCGTTCTTCTTAGACAGTAATCTCCTTAGGGAAAGAGACCATGTCCTGTCTAGCTCTGTATGCTCCGCCCCCAGAACGATGCCTAGCTCATAGCAGGCTGTCAGTAAACACTTGCCAGTTAATTGTACAGAGGGAATGTAAGTGAACCAGAAAGTCTTGGGTTACAGTAGCCAAAAGAAGGAGGGAGTGGCCAACTGTTGGCAAGAGCTGTTTCTTGTGCACAGTTTGGAACTGAAGTTAGATTGCAGTAGATTGAAGAACGAGTGGATGGCTGAAGAGAAGACATCGGGTTGAACCCTTTTCAAAGGAAGCTTGGTTGGGGCAGAGAGAGAGGGTTGTTGATATGGGCGGGGGGGATGTAGTGTCTCAGCGTTGTGTATATTCAGAATTGGGATGGAAAATAGCCAGGGGGAGAGGTTGAAGATCAGGAAAGAGAGGGACGGGTAATGATGGAGGTTCCTTAGGGGACCAGGTGAGATGGAAACCAGAGCACAGGTAGGGACGCTAGCCTTCAGGGGCAAGTTTCTTCATGATGAGAGGCAAGGAAGAGTTCAAATGTACGTAAGTTTGATGAAGAGAAAGTTGGAGTTTTCAAGATGAGGTAATAGATTATTTCTTTTCCTGTGAGTGGGGGAGGCCAGTTGGTAGAGTAGGAATCTTGAAGAGAGATAGCTGTGGAGTAGCTGTTGTGAAAGAGGGAGGTAGGAAAATAAATTTGGAAGGGTTGCTGGGCAGTGGTGAGGGCCCCTGTGGGGCTGGAGCCTGTGACTTTGTAGCCATATCGGTTTGCACTGTTTTATGATCTCTCCACTGTTAGTTTAAAAAGAGAAAGAGTAGGGGCTCCTGGGTGGCTCAGTCATTTGAGTGTCTGGCTTCGGCTCAGGTCATGATCTCACCATTCATGGGTTCGAGCCCAGCGTCAGGCTCTGTGCTGACAGCTAGCTCAGAGCCTGGAGCCTGTCTTCAGATTCTGTGTCTCCCTCTCTCTCTGACCCTCCCCTGCTCATGCTGTCTCTCTCTCTCTCTCTCAAAAATAAATAAAAACATTAAAAAAAAAAAAGAAAAAGTGGGAAGACCGCAGTTTTTAGGCAAGGGAGATTTCTTACTTTTTGAGAAAACGCTTGTGAGTTTTGCAGTGAAGTCACTGGCTTGGGACTCAGACTTGGTTCTGCCCCTCAGAAGGTTTGCAGTATTGGGCAAGTAAGTCACGTTACCTTTGCAGGCCTCCGATCACTCTCCTATAAAACTGAAAAACTATGAGAACAATGGGAAAAGCTCTTTACAAGTTTAAAGGTAGTATCTAAATTAAAAGGATTATGTATTTTTTAATGTTTTATTTATTTTTGAGAGAGAGAGAGAGAGAGACAGCGCGAGCAGGGGAGGGTCAGAGAGAGAGGGAGACACAGAATCCGTGGACAGCCTGCAGGCTCTGAGTTAGCTGTCAGCACAGAGCCCGACACGGGGCTCGAACCCACAAACTGCGGGATCATGACCTGAACAGAAGTCAGACGCTCAACGGACTGAGCCACCCAGGCGCCCCAGAAGGATTATGTATTTTAAAAGTCTCTCTTAGCAACTGGATTAAAAGCTGTTAAGAAAAGGATGGTGTCTGGGCCCCACCCTCAGGTACTCCCGTAGCCTTCTAGATAAGTTATCTTAGTCCCCCAAGTCTAAGGCTTGGCTGAATTCAGGTTTGATAGGCAGAGGAGTTGCTAGGGATCAAGGCCCAGGCCAGAGACATGGGTAAGCCAGGAATCTACGTATGTAACAGGAATGAATGGTCAAGTTACTGACTGCCTTCAAATTGGATCTGCCTCCGGGCGCCTGGGTGGCTCAGTTGGTCAAGCGTCCAACTTTGGCTCAGGTCATGATCTCATCTTTCGTGGGTTTGAGTCCCGCGTTGGGCTCTGTGCTGACAGCTCAGAGCCTGGAGACTGCCTCGGATTCTGGGTCTCCCTCTCTCTCTGCCCCTCCTCTGCTTCACGCTCTGCCTCTCTCTCTCAAGAAAGATGAACATTAAAAATAAATAAAGAAACCAAATTGGGTCGGCCTCTGGATGTCTCAGCCAATGCCTTGAAAACCTATTCTGTCAATCCTCATGGCTGATAAGGTTGTCTGAGGGTCTCTGGGAACAAAATTTTCTGCCTGCCTCCTTTACTACTGCATCTCAAAGTCTGTGTCTGTATGGGACAAGGGTCCCAACTGAATGCCATCAAATACTGTACTCTGGCTCGCTGTTCTGCCCAGGAGCACAGTTCCTACTCTCAGAGACCTCACTAAGATTAAGAGAAGAGGGTAAAAGGACATTAAGTCAAAACTAAGGAAATCTGAATAAAGCATGGGCTTCTCTTAGTTAATGACATTGTATCAGTATTGGTTCATTAATTGTAACAAATACTTCTTATTTTATATGGAGAATGCTAATAGGGGAAACTGCCTGTGAGGTATCTGAGAACTCTATCTTTGCAATTTTTCTGTAAATCTAAAATTGTTCTAAAAAATAAAGTCTATTAAAAAGACAGAGAAGAGGGTGAGATCCTAAATATCCAACTGTTTAGAAGTTTCCCATTGTCCCAGGCGATGTCTGTGATGAAGAGTATTGGAGCATGGCTTGGATACTGTTGGTGGCATTTCCCACAATGCCTTGCTCCCTGGAATGAAGCCTGTTACTAGTGCCTTCAAACCACAATGCATAAGAGATTGGGACCTTCTTTTCACTGGTGCTCAAAGATCTGCCTCGTGTTGATGGACTTCTAAGGCGAGAAAGATCCATCCTTGCGTGTGCAGTTCACTTGATTTTTGTGCTGTTTTTGTTTTTTTTAACGTTTTCATTTAAAAAAAGTATTTTTCTTAAGTTTTTGTATTTATTTTGAGAGACCATGCGCACGTGGGGGAGGGGCAAAGAGAGGGAGACAGGATCCGAAGCAGGCTCTGTGCCAACAGCAGAGAGCCCGACGTGGGGCTCGAACTCAGGAACTGTGAGATCATGACCTGAGTCAAAGTCAGATGCTTAACTGACTGAGCCACCCAGACGCCCCCTCTTGCCTTTTGGGAATATTTGTTCCAGGAACTTTGTGGCAAGTAGATTCACAGAGCCCTCTGGATTAAGTGCAAATTGAAGTAAGCCCGATGTAGCTTTTAGGATACTGAATTTGGAGTCAGAAGAGTTGACCCCTGGATCGGTTATAAGTTGTGTGATCTTGAGCCAGCACTGAACCTTATTGAATCTCACTCAGTTCAGTTCCTTGAATCTTTATTCAGCTTCTATGTTGTACAGGGCATATTTGTCCTTGCCTTCAGGGAGGAGCCAGTCTTATGAATATAAATAGATATGTAAGGGGGCACCTGGGTGGCTCAGTCAGTTAAGTGTCTCTTTTTTTTTTTAAAGAACTTTTAATTTTTTTTAATGTCTTTATTTTATTTTGAGAGAGAAAGGCAGAGAGTGAGCGGGCGAGGGGTAGAGAGAGGGATACAGAACCTGAAGCAGCCTCCAGGCTCTGAGCTTTTCAGCACAGAGCCCAACGCGGGGCTCGAACCCACAGACTGTGAGATCATGACCTGAGCCGAAGTCGGATGCTTAACCAACTGAGCCACCCAGGTGCCCCAGGTGTCTGTCTCTTGATTTCAGCTCAGGTCGTGATCTCATGGTCATGATCATCAGGCTCCACTGATCTTGGAGCTTGCTTGGGGATTCTCTTTCCCTCTCTGCCCCTCTTCTGCTCTTGTGCGTGTGTGCACGCGCGCTCTCTCTCTCTCTCTCTCTCTCAAACATTTAAAAATAAAAATAGACATATAAGTAATTCAGATACAAAACAAAATTTACTAAGTGATATATACAAATTGTATAGAGAGGAAAGGACCGTTTATTTTGATCAGGAATATGTTTGGCACTTAAGCTGGGCTTTGTTGTATGAGGATCATCAGAAAAGGAAGGACAATCCAGGTCAAAGGAACAGTCTGAACAAAGGCTACTTGGGTGTGAAGGTGAATGCCATGTTCAGGATGCTGATAATAATCTAGTGTGTTTAGAACAGAGATTGGCAAATTTTCTGTAAAGGGCCAGATAGTAAATATTTTTCGCTTCGTGTGCCATGTGGGTGGGTCTCAGTGGCAACTATTTACTCAGCTCTGCTATTATGATGTGAAAGCAGCCATAGACAATATTTAAACTAATGGGCATGGCTGTGTTCCAATAAAATTTTATTTACAAAAAACAGGCAGCCAGTTGTATTTGGCCCAAGGGCCATAGTTTGCCTATTCTACTTCTGAGCAGAGAACTGGGAGAGGGAGAAAGGGAGGGAGAGGGAGAGGGAGAGTGTTGTGGGTTGAATGCCAAGCTAGTGAAGTTGTTCTTTATCCTGTAAGAGATGGGAGCCGTTAAGGTATTTTTGAGCAGGCGAGTGATGTTATGAAAGCTATGCATTAGAAAAATAACTGGTCATTGTAGCAGATAGTTTGAATTGAAGGCAGAGGAAAAAATTAGAAGTCTTTTGTTATAGATGAAGCAAGAGATGATAAGAGCTTAGTTTTCTTATCTATAAAATGGGAATAATACTCCCTGTTCTGTTTTATGGGATAATTGTGAAGATCAGTAAGAAAATTAATGTAAATGTGCTTTGACTCCATAAAGTGTCACAGCATGAAAAAGGTAAACTGGGACTTATAATTCTGAGTAATAACAATTATTTTTCTGCTGTGGGAGTGAATTCTTTGGAGATATAGTGGGGTGAGTCACTCACTGTCGTTTATTCCTGAGTAGCTTTGGAATGAACCCCTTATACTGTCTAGTTCCTGGAGACTAGACTTAACATCCTTAAATGCTGACCTCACCAGGATCCTCTGCTTTTTTTTTTTTTTTAATGTTTATTTAGAGCGAGCACACATGGGGGGGGGGGAGGGACAGAGAGAGAGGGAGAGCAAGAGAATCCTAAGCAGGCTTTGTGCTGTCAGCCCAGAGCCTGACTTCGGGCTGAAACTCACGAACCATGAGATCATGACCTGAGCCAAAATCAAGAGTTGGACGCTTAACTGACTGAGCCACCCAGGTGTCCCTGCCTGCCTTTTTTTTTTTTTTTAATAATTTTGGAGTTATCCTTCCTCAAGCTGGGTAGAATCTTGGAGACTAGAACGAAAGAGAAAAATAATTTGACTAGGAGATAGTTATAAAGATTCCTGGATTCTCCTGGGAGTGTATGTCTAACTGTGTCACTGAAACTGTCACTCTTTTTTCTTCAGGGGATGTTGGAAATTACTACTATGGACAAGGCCACCCAATGAAGCCTCACCGAATTCGCATGACTCACAATTTGCTACTTAACTATGGTCTCTATCGAAAAATGGAAATATATGTGAGTTACTGGGAGCCCTACCCCTCCCTCACCTCATCAGCTCTGGTCATGTGTTACTCATCTCATTTTCTCAACCGCTCAGTCATCAAATGTGTTGAGTGGCTATTACGTGGTAGACACTGTAAATGATAGAGATTTCTGTTTTTAAAGGGTTTACGCCAGTGCTGGAGACTGACATGTATACAAATAAATTGCACTACAGTCTATTATAAGTGCAACAATTAAAAAAATGTACAAGATGCAGAGATAATAAAGAGTGAAGGAGGAAGGGAGCCTTGGAATGTTTCCTAGAGGTAAGGGTTAGGGTTAGGGTTAATTTTAAAGACTGAATAGAATTTAGCCTGGAGTTCAGGAGGAGACTGACATTCTAGACCAAGGGAAAAGCCTAGACAAAAAGGCAAGAAGAGGTGAGAACAATATGATGTGTTTAGGGAAACGAAAAGTAGTTCGATGTGCAAGTAGTGCTATAGTGTAAAGTGCTGTAGTGTAAAGTTCACAGGTATGAGTGAGGGGCCTCGAACTGGACAGGCCAGCAAGGATTGGATGTGCTGTGCTATGTGACAAGCAATGCTGAGGGGCCAGGGTCAAAAAAATCCAATGCCGAAATTGGGACTGTTCAACTAAACGCCCAAGTCTTTAGTTACTATAGAGCATAGACTGTCTAACTTCTTGACTCAGTTCCAGGTGATTTTTGCCCATCTACAGTTTTTTAAAGAGAAGCTAGAAACCCACCTTATTATGTAAAAATACCTGGTTTAAAATATTGACCCAAGTTGGGTTTTTTTGTTTGGTTTTTGTTTTTTTAAACATGTTCAAACAAAAACATCAGTACATCTGTGGACTAAATTTGGTCCAAAGTTTCCCAGTTTGAACCTTTTCTGGAGTGAAGAACAAGTAATGGATTTTATTTCATTGTTATTAAAAAAAAGTGTTTAAATGTTTATTTATTTATTTAAAAAATTTTTAAATGTTTATTTATTTTTGAGAGACAGAGAGCACAAGCAGGGGAGGGGCAGAGAGAGAAGGAGACACAGAATCAGAAGCAGGCTCCAGGCTCCGAGCCCAGTGCGGGGCTTGAACTCCCAAACCTTGAGATCATGACCTGATCCAAAGTCGGATGCTTACCCGACTGAGCCACCCAGGCACCCCAATGTTTGTTTATTTTTGAGAGAGAGAGGGGCAGAGTGTGAGCGGGGGGGGGGGGGGCAGAGAGAGAGGGAGACACAGAATCCCAAGCAGGCTCCAGGCTCTGAGCTGTCAGCACAGAGCCTGATGCCGGGCTTGGACTCACGAGCTATGAGATCATGACCTGAGCTGAAGCTGGATGCTTTACTGACTGAGCCATCCAGATGCCCCATTTATTTTATTTTTATTTTTATTTTTATTTTTTTAAGTAATGTCTACACCCCACATGGGGCTCAAACTCACAGTCACAAGATCAAGAGTCTCATGCTCCACCAACTGAACCAGCCAGGGGCCCCCAGGCATGCATTTTAGAAGAAGGGAAGTCAGTTAGGAGGCTGTTGCGAAAGGTCCAAATGAGAAAATAAAGAAGGGCTGGGGACCCACGTTGCCTTATGGTTAGAGCCTAAGAGTCTGTGGTTAAAGTCTGTGCCGGCAGCTTAAGTATCCTAGCAACAGCAGTATCCTTCCTCACCATTCCAGAGACTGAAAGAAGATGAGTCTTCTGTCTCAGATGGCCATGTCATGTCCCCAGAGCCACTGGAGGCAGCCGGGGAAGCAAGGAGGGAAGGTAGACAGAGGAGCAGACAGACTTTGGGACCAGAGAATTTTTTCATGTGGGAAAGACAGCTGGGAATGAAAAGCATAAAAGGTAGCAGAGGTTATGAGGGACTCTAGGGAGGAGACTAGCATTTAGATAAAGAGAGGATACCTAAACGTGAAATAGCAAGCACCAAGACCTTCCAGAGGTGCCTTTCGCCCGTGTATACCATGCTAATCTGGCCATGACTTGTCTCCTTTCCTGCCACTCCCCTCTCAGAACCCTCCAAGTCAGCCAGATGAGATTCTGCCTCTTTCCACCCCTTCCTGACTGGGAGGATGATTTACTCTGCCAGCCATAGCTTACTCATCTTCAAAAGTCACCTCAAGCCCTCTTTCTTTCTTTTTCTTTTTCTTTCTTTCTTTCTTTCTTTCTTTCATTCAACAGATTTTTGTTGAGTACTTGTCATATCCTAGGGACTGTATTAACCTCCATGAGCGATATTGAGATATTAAAAAATGGATCCTATCTTCAAGTGAGAGGGAAAATAAACTAACATTTATTGAAGATTGCTAACTTCTAAGCCAGAGCCACTTGTTATTTCGTGGAATCCGTATAGGAACCTTAATTAATAGATGAGAAACAAGGTCAGAGAGGCTAATTAACAGGTTCAAAATCACATAGCTATTAACAGATGAACTAAGAGTCCAACCCAGATACCTGGTTCCAGAGTCTTTATCTGTCCATTTGTCCTGTTCCCGCTTCCCAAGCAGCCTTTTAACAAGAAGCCTAGAGGTAGAATGTCTCAGGATTTTTTGGTGATGTCATCAGGGACCCAGACTTATTCTATCTATCCTTCTGCTCAGCCATGCTTAGTTTATTTGATTTTATCCTTCTGTTTTTTGCCTTGAAATCACATGATGGCTATCTTAGCTCCAAGTATCATGTCTTCATATGACAGAATCCAAAGAGGAAGGAAACAGGCAAAATGGATCACTTTTTACTCTTTCCACACATACCCTTCCCCTTTTTATTAAATGGAAAAACCCTTCCTAGAAGTTTCTCAACGGATCTCTCTTTAAATCTCATTGGGTCATTTGCCATCCTTAGACTGTTCACTGGCAATTGGCTTAGACTAATCACATTTGATCCCTTTGGCTGAGTAAGTTAACACCCAACCAAACTGAGATCTGTTAACAAGAAGGTAGAGAATGGCTCTTTGGGAAGCATCTAACAGTGGCTGTCATAGAGATAATAAATAATACCTTCCTGGAAATTACTTCATCTGTGTGGTATTCTTATTGTAAACTTGTAAAGCAAAAATCCAGTATAATCTCTTTCATAAAAATCTAGACTTGTTCTCTTTAGTGTGATCTGTTTCCTTCTCTGGCCCTACTTCTCCACTGAGTATGAATCTTCTTCGATCTTTTTCCCCCCAACAGTTCATCCCTTCTAGACTTTTCTGGGCTGTGATCCTAGTTTTCCTTTCCCAAAGCACAGTATCCATTTTAGTATCTGTCCTGAAATTGATGGCTTTTGGAGAGCCAGTCCTGGGAGAAGCTCCTTACACTTCTTATAGAAATTGTTGTATTCTGGAGCACCTGGCTGGCTGAGTCGGTAGAGCATGCAACTCTTGATCTTGTGGTTGTAAGTTTGAGCCCTACCTTGGGTGTAGACACCTTAAAAACAAAATCTTTTTATTTTAATTTTTTTAACGTTTATTTATTATTGAGGGACAGAGAGAGACAGAGCACGAGCAGGGGAGGGGCAGAGAGAAGGGGAGACACAGAATCCAAAGCAGGCTCCAGGCTCCGAGCTGTCAGCACAGAGCTCAACGCGGGGCTCGAATTCATAGACTGCGAGATCATGACCTGAGCCGAAGTCGGACGCTTAACCGACTGAGCCACCCAGGCGCCCCAAAAACAAAATCTTTAAAGAAAAAAAAAAAAAAGTAGTTTCTGTATTCTGTCTCTGTACCTGAAGGAGACATGTTGAAATCTTTCACACAGTTGGTCCCTCCCCCAATTCTGCCTCCACACATCTAATCTCTCCCAGAATCTACATCCTCATTTTTCATCCAGGAACCTTCTTATTTACATAATCAACAATTCTGCTCTCTTCCTTGCCTTGGATGCTAATTTTGTATATTCCCAGGCTTCTTATTCATCGCCTTCTGTTCTTTTGTGCTTTTTTTAAAAAATGTTTTTATAAAATATTGAGTAGATACGAAAAAAATTTATAAAATATGTGGAAGGTATAAAGAATCACAATTCACTTAATACCACCTAGTTTAAGAAAACAAACATTGCCATGACTGCTAAAGCCCCTATATGCTCTTCCCTGATCCTGTCTACTTTCTTCTTCCCCAGCCTCTGCCCTGAATTTGGGGCTTATTAGTTCCTTGCTATTTATGTATTTATTTATTTATTTATTTATTTAATTTTTTTGTTATTTTAGAGAGAGAGCGTGTGCGAGCAGGGGAGAGAAATGGGGGTGGGGGCGGGGACAGAGAGAGAATCTTAAGGAGGCTCCATGCTCTGCACAGAGCCCGAAGGGGTACCCTGATGCCACAACCTGAGCTGAAATGACCTGAGCTGAAATGCAGAGTCAGATGCTCAACCAATTGGGCCACCCAGGCACCCCTATTTCCTTGCTTTTTAAAAATAATTTTGCCAGTATGTATGCTTAAACGATACGTGTTTTAGTTTTACGTGTTTGAATATTATGTAAATGGAATCATACAGTATTATTATGTGACTTGCTTTTTTTGCTCAGCATGTTCCTGAGAGTCATACGTGGTGATGGATGTTGCTAGACTCATTTTCACTGTATTTCACTGAAAGAATACACTACAGGACATATGCACTTATTTACCCTTGTTAGATAATGTCAAATGGTTTCCAGTTGCCACCAATGTAGAAGAATTAAAGTTGCTCTAAATCCTTGCCAACACTTAATATTGTCATATTTAATTTTTTTTGGTTTGTTTAGGTTGTTGTGAAATGATACTTTACTATTGTATTGATTTGTATTTCCCTATTTACTAGGGAGATTGAGCGTCTTTTTGTATGTTTATTGGCCATTCAGGTTTCCTAATTGAAGTCCCTATTCCAGCGTTTTACCCATTTTCTTATTTGATCTGTTTTTGTTTTTGTTTTTGTTTTAATTGGGCGTTAGGTACACAGAATTGGGATAAACATGATCTTTGGCTCATGAGCATCAAAAGAAGATCCATTTTTGGTCTTCTTTTTGAAATATGTATTTTACTATTTATTCATTAACTTAAATATTTTCACAGTGCTATGAATATCCATATTCCTACACCCTAATTACTCTTCTAAATTCTGTGTTGATTATACTCTTGCTTTTTAAAAAATGTTTATCCTGTGTGTATATGTCTAAACAATATATAGTAATTATTTACTTGCTTTTCAACTTTTTAGAAAGGTGTCATACAAGGGCGCCGGGTGGCTCAGTTGGTTAAGTGTCCGACTTCAGCTCAGGTCATGATCTCACGGTCTATGAGTTCAAGCCCTGCGTCAGGCTCTGTGCTGACAGCTCAGAGCCTGGAGCCTGCTTCAGATTCTGGATCTCCCTTCCTCTCTGCCCCTCCCCCACTCGCACTCTGTCTCTCTATCTCTCTCTCTCTCTCAAAAATAAATATAAAAAAAACATTAAAAAAAAGGTGTCATACTATGATTAATCTTCTGGGACTTGCCCTTTTTTTTTTTTTTTTAAGTTTATTTATTTATTTATTTTTGTAATCTCTATACCCAGTGTGGGGCTTGAACTCGTGACCCTGTGATCAAGTCATATGCTCTCCCAGCTGAGCCAGCCAGGTGCCCCCTGTGCCTTGCTTTTATCACACAATATTATGTTACAAAAATCCCTCGTATATAACTTTTGTTGTTCCACTTTTCTCTGCTGAATAATATCTTATTGTCATTATGCTTCAATTCATCTGTTTTTCCATTAATTTGTGTTCAGTTTTTAAATGTTGGGAACAGTGCTTTGAATATTCTTGTACATGTCTCAGTTCATATATGCAAAAATTTCACTTGGCTGTTTCTCTAGTACTAGAATTGCTGGACTGTAGGGCGTGTGAATATTCAATGCCTCGTTGCTTTTCGGTGTGGTCAAATGAATTTATAGCCTCACTGGTAATGTATGAGAGGTGCCTCAATTCATATCCTTTCCTATACTTGGAACTAGACTTTAAATTTTGCCAACCAAATGAATGTAAACAGTATGTGATTGTGGTCTTGATTTGCATTTCACTAATAACCATTGAAACGGAGTAGCTCTTCGTATGTTTATTAACTATTTGTCTGTACTCTACTGTGAAATGTTTTTTCTTTTGCTCATTTTTCTCTTTTTGGTTGTTTGGCTTTCTTTTTCTTACCAATTTGTAGTAGTTCTTTTTTCTGGTATAGATAGTCCAGTGTCCGTATATTGCTCCAAATATCTTCTAGTCTGGTTTTGTCTTTTCACTCTGAAGTATCTTTAATGAACAGAGATTCTTGATTTTAATATAGTTATATTTATTGTTTCCTTTATAAGTGCTTTTTGTGACTTAAGAAATCTTTACCTTGGGGCACCCGGCTGGCTCAGTTGGAAGAGGAGGCGACTCTTGATCTCGGGATCGTGAGTTCAAGCCCCATTTTGGGCATAGAGCTTACTTAGAAAATAAAAATTAAAAAAAAAAAAAAGCTCTATAGTTTGCCTTCACGTACGTGTATTTACTATATCTAGAATCAGTTTTTAAATATGGTTTGAAGTAAGAATCCACTGAAATTTTTTCATTCCACAAATACTTACTAAGCATCTGCTTTGTGCCAGGCATTATGTATGGGTCTGTTTCTGGGCTCTGTGTTCTGTTGACTTGGTCTGTTTATTGACCCATATGCCAGTACCCAGTGGCTTAATTGTGATTGCTCTTCAGTAACTCTTGACATCTAGTAGCACAAGTCCTCCCACTTTGTCCTTAAAAAAAAAAAATGACTTGCTATTTACCCTTTGTACTTCTTTTTTTAAAATGTTTATTAGTTTATTTAAATGGCAGTATTCTTTTCTTAATGTTTATTATTTATTTTTAATGTTTTATTTATTTGAGAGAGAGAGAGAGAGAGAGAGAGAGAATGTGAGCGGGGGAGAGGCAGAGAGAAAGGGGGACGGAGGATCCAAAGCGGACTCTTGAACTCACGAACTGAAATGTGGGATCGTGACCTGAGCCGAAGTTGGATGCTTAACCAGCTGAGCCACCCAGGTGCCCCTTCCCTTTGAACTTTATAAATTTTAGAATTCACTCATCAAGTGCTGGGATTTTGGTTGTAATTTGATTGAATCTTTACATGATCTTTTTTTTTTTTAAGTTTGTATTTATTTAAGTACTCTCTACATCCTATGTGGGGCTCAGACTTAAAACCTTGAGATCAAGAGTTGCATGCTCCTCTGACTGAGCCAGCCAGGCACCCCTGACTCTTTATACCATCTTAGGGAGAACTGATATTTAGAGAATATGTAGTCTTTGAATCCATAAACACGGCATATCTCCATTTATTTGGGTCTTTTTATTTTATTTTTTATTTTATTTAGGTCTTGTTTGTTTATTTGTTTAGAGGGAGGGAAAGCATGTAGGTGAAGGAGGGGCAGAGAGAGGGAGAAAGAGAAAATCCCAAGCAGTCACTGCCTTGTCAGCACAGAGCCTGAGACAGGGTTTGATCTCAGGAACTGTGAGATCATTACCTGAGCCAAGGTTGGATACTCAGCAGACTACTGAGCCACTCAGGGCCCCCTAGATTTTGTTTTGTTTATTTATTTTTGGGAGAGAGAGACAGAGCTTGAGAGCTCACGCACGAACAGGGGAGTGGGGCAGGGAGGGGGCCGGGGGGGGGACAGGATCGGAAGCAGGCTTTGTGCTGTCAGCAGAGAACAGGCTTGAACTCACAAACCGCAAGATCATACACAAACTGAAGTTGGATGCTTAACCGACTGAGCCACCCAGGCACCCCTAGATATTTTTTCCAAGTAATTAAAAAAATTTTGGGGGGGGCACCTGGGTGGCTCAGTCGGTTGAGCATCCGACTTCAGCTCAGGTCATGATCTCGCAGTTCATGAGTTCGAGCCCTGCGTCGGGCTGTGTGCTAACAAACAGTTCAGAGCCTGGAGTCTGCTTCAGATTCTGTGTCTCCCTCTCTTTCTGCCTCCCCTGCTCATGCTCTCTCTCTGTCTGTCAAAAATAAATAAATGTTGAAAATAATTTAAAAAAATTTTTAATACTTATTTTTGAGAGAGAGAGAGGGAGAGCAGAAGAGGGGTAAAGAGATCGGGAGACAGAGAGAGAATCCCAAGCAGGCTCTGCGCTGCAAGTGCAGTGCCCAGTGTGAGGCTTGAATTCACAAACCGTGAGATCATGACCTGACCTGAATTAAGAGTCGGTTGCTCGGTTACTCAACCGTTTGAGCCACCTAGGTGCCCCTTCAAGTACTTCTTTTTAATGCTATCATAAACTATCTTTTTAAATTTTCATATTTAGATTGTTTACTGGTTTAGAGAAATGTAATGCAATTCTTTTTTATTTAGACATATATCCAGGGTCTGTGTAGATCTCTCTCTGCTACGTGTTTCGATGAGCTCTCACTCTTAGTGCTTTGTTTCCTTGCATGTTTTGTAATTTTTTACTCTGTGGTCATATTTCTTGGAACTTTGTGGTCTGGGATGAAGATAGGTTCTTAGAGCAAGATTTGCCTCTACTTTGTAAAAGAGGTAGCTTTCGAGACGGGCTTTGTCCTTGTTGAATGTAGTACCTGACATGAAGAACGTGGCATCAAGGGGTGGCCTGTGTCTTGAGCAACTGGGTGGTTGGTGGTGAGACTAGGAACCCTGGGAAAGAAGAGCATTGGAGAAATAAAAGCGGTGGATGCAGTCAAGATTATGGAGGAGGTGTATGAAAGGGATAGGCTGTGGATTGAAATGGAAGTCAAGAAAAGGTGGTGGAGTTAAGGATTATAATTAGTTCCTCGGCCAGAGTGGATGTTGGTGTCATTAACAAAAATAGTAAAAGAGAAGTCTGGAAGTTAAATATGAATGCCTCTGGGCTCCCTAGAAGTTGATAGATCCAGTTGAATTTGAAATACCTCTGGGATTCACAGGTGGAGCCGGCTGGGAAGATGTTGGAATTGTGCATCTGGAGCTCAGAGCAGAAATCAGGATGGAGTGAGTCTGGGCAGGCATCTATCTAGAAAGGGTAGTCAGAACTGCGTCCACAACATTGCCATGAGGGTAAAGGGCTTAATACAATAAAAACAACTTAGGGGGCGCCTGGGTGGCTCAGTTGGTTAGGCGTTCCACTTCAGTTCGAGTCATGATCTCACGGTTTGTGCCCGGCGTCAGGCTCTGTGCTGACAGTTCGGAGCCTGGAGCCTGCTTTGGATTCTGTCTCCCTCTCCCTCTCTCTGCCCCTCCCCTGCTCACACTCTGTCTCTTTCTCTCTCTCAAAAAAAAAAAAAAATAAACTTAAAAAAACAAAATGGGGTGCCTGGGTGACTCAGTCGGTTGAGTGTTTGACTTCGGCTCAGGTAATGATCTCGCGGTTGGTTCGTGAGTTCGAGCCCCGCGTCGGGCTCTGTGCTGATGGCTCAGAGCCTGGAGCCTGCTTTGGATTCTGTGTCTCCCTCTTTCTCTGTTCATGCCCTGCCTGTGCTCTGACTCTCTGTCTCCCAAAAATAAACATTGAAAAAAAATTTAAAGGCAAACAACTTAGTATTTGGAGCCAAGTCTTGCCGCTTTCACTATGAGTGTGATATATAAAACAGTATCCATCCTTTAGTCTTACGTTCTTCCTTATATTGAGGATGAAACAAGAGCCAAATAGTGCCTGGAGCCAGACCTTTGGGTTTCTATTACAGTTTACCAGCTGTGTGACCTTGGGCAAATTACTTAACCTCTCTATGGGCAGAGTGAGGATAATAATAGTATGGAGTTTAAGAGGTTGTTGTAAGGATCATGGAATCACATATAGTGCTTGGCACAGGGTAAACAATGTTATATGTGTATTGAAAATGCCTTATAAACTATAAAGATACTCGTAATTGGAAAAGCAGAGGGTCATCTTAGAAGAAGATCTACCTTTAAAGGATGAGAGGAAGAGAAGAGAATTTTTAAAACGAGGGAACGATGACTCAGGATGTTGGGATAATGAGGAAATGACCATATCAAGGAAGGTTCAGTGGGGAGGGTGTGATCAGAATTGTTGTTGTGATGATCCTTTATAACATATTTCCAATCTATTTCAGTTATTGTTAGTCACCTCTTTTTCTTGAACTCTTGGAGCCATTTTTGGCCCATAACTATTTAGAAAGAAATAAGAGTTTGTAAAGTATTTCACAATTTACAAAGAGATTTAACTATCTCCTCCAATTCTCACACTGTAAGGTAGAAGTTGTTGCCTCCATTTAGTAAACGAGAAAATTGAGGCTCGCAAGATAGGCTTGCCTAAGTAACAGAGCTTGAGTTGCAGTCCTGGTCTTCTGATACTGAATCTCCTTTGATGATCCTATGTGCCTAATTCAATCGCAAGTTTCCTGAGGCCTTAATCTAATCAGCAATTACTTTTTTTTTTTTTTTTTTTTTTTTTTTTAAACCTTTACAGCGCCTAGCTCAATGCTGGGCAGCTCTTCACTTAGTGTTCAAAGCAGACTAAGTGAAGAGTGGCCTTGGTCTGGAATAACAAGTCCTTTCTCCCCTCTGCCCTCTAGCGCCCTCACAAGGCCAACGCTGAGGAGATGACCAAGTACCACAGTGACGACTACATTAAATTCTTGCGCTCCATCCGCCCAGACAACATGTCTGAGTACAGCAAGCAGATGCAGAGATGTAAGTCCATTCTGTTCCCTCCTGACTCTCGAGGCCCCAGTTGGATCTGCCCTTCAGTTGCACAGGCTCACCCTGCCTTCCCTTGTATCTCCCATTCACCCCACACCGGTTTCCCCTGCCTCTCAAGGATGCCAGAGTGCAGCTTTTTTCTCCAGTCTAGCTTTCCTTGTTTCTTGATTTTAAGGAATAGTGTTTGATCTTTGCCTAGTTAGGTTCACAACACTATGCCAAGAAAATCATAATTGTTGTAATGGGAAAAGCGCTGGCCCAGGAGAGGGAGACAGGAGATAGAAGTCCCAGCTCTGGCTCTTAACTGACCAGGCTGGTCACTTCACCTCAGATTTTTCTTTTGTAAAACGGACTGGACCTCATCCCATGCAACTATAACTGCTCTCACTTTGTATGAATTGAGAATTGAGTGGCCACTTAGGTCAGACTCTGACAATGTGATCTTTGAGTTGAGGTGATTCTACCCCTGTTTGCTGAGACTTGAAACAGGTGTCATCTCAGAAGCTACACTCAGTTTGTAGAAATTAATGGGGCTTCTTTTAGCTATGGGAAAAAATATGTTTTTGTTTTTAATTTTTTTTTAATTTTTTTTTTTGAGAGACAGAGACAGCGCGAACAGGGGAGGGTCAGTGAGAGAGGGAGACACAGAATCCGAAGACAGGCTCCAGGCTCTGAGCTAGCTGTTAGCACAGAGCCCGACGTGGGGCTCGAACCCACGAGCCGTGAGATCATGACCTGAGCCTAAGTCGGACGCTTAACCGACTGAGCCACCAGGCGTCCCGGGAAAAAATAGGTTTAAATTTGGAAAAAACTTATCATATCTGACTTCTCCCTTGTGCTATTTTAGAAATTATCTCTTAGCACCTAATATCTCACATAATAAAACAGTGAAACAGCATTGTCCAGAAGTTTTGATTAACTTATAAGTTTATTTTTTTAATTTATTTATTATTATTTTTTTTAATGTTTATTTATTTTTGAGAGACAGAGAGACAGCATGAGCAGGGGAAGGGCAGAGAGAGAAGGAGACACAGAATCCGAAGCAGGCTCCAGGCTCTGAGCTGTCAGCATAGAGCCCGACACGGGGCTTGAACTCACGAACTGCGAGATCATGACCTGAGCCGAAGTCGGCTGCTTAACTGACTGAGCCACCCAGGCACCCCCAGTTTGTTTTGAAATATCAGCAAATCTCTAGCGCTGGTTGCTACTGACCACAAGATAGTCTGATTCCCAAGGCAGTACGTTTATTTGTTACAATTGTTGCACAGTTGTAATGATTACAGAACCACAGAGACCTTTTTTATTTTATTTTTATTTTTTTATTAAAGATTTTTTTTAATTAAAAAAAATTTTTTTTAATCTTAGAGAGAGAGAGAGAAAGAGAGACATCGTGAGCAGGGGAGGGTCGAGAGAGAGGGAGACACAGAATCCGAAGACAGGCTCTAGGCTCTGAGCTATCAGCACAGAGCCTGACGCGGGGCTTGAACCCACAAACCGCGAGATCATGACGTGAGCCGAAGCCGGACGCTCAACCGACTGAGCCACCCAGGCGCCCCTAAAAAAATTTTTTTAATGTTTGTTTATTTTTGAGAGAGAGACAGAAAGCAAGCAGGGGAGGGGCAAAAAGGAGAGGGAGACACAGAGTCTGAAGCAGGCTTCAGGCCCTGTGCTGTCAGCAGAGAGTCCAATGCTGGGCTTGAACTTACGAACTGTGAGATCATGACCTGAGCTGAAGTTGGACACTTAACCGACTGAGCCACCCAGGCGCCCCTCAAGAGAGACCTTTTTTAAAGTATTATTGCCACTCACAGCTCCAGGAGCTGCTTCCCCTGTAAGTGCAGTAGTTGCTCTTTGAATTGGCAGGATCTTATTTCCTTCCAAGATGAGACAAATTCCTTTCTTTGCTCTAGATAGCTTTAGAGCTTTTCATCACCTATTGAGGCCAGTGATCAGGCTCCACTGTCAGCAGAGAGGACTCTCATTAGAGAAGCAGCTTGGTATTGAAGCAAGAAAGTGAGTTGTTTTTTGTTTTAAATTTTTTTTTTAATGTTTATTTAGTTTTGAGAGAGAGAGAGAGAAAGAGAGCGCGCGCGCAAGTAGGGGAGGGGCAGAAAGAGAGAGGCTCCAGGCTCCGAGCTGTCAGCACAGAGCCCAATGCGGGGCTCAAACTCACAAACTGTGAGATCATGACCTGAGCCAAAGTTGGATGCTTAGTGACTGAGCCACCCAGGCGCCCCAAGAAGATGAATTTTGATGTCTTGGTTTGAATCCCTTAGCTCTGCGGTGTTCTTAAGCAAGTCCCCTGACTTCTCTGAGCCTTGTTTTCTCTTCTTTAAAAGGAAGACAGTAGTGCCTATTTCATAGTGGAGGTTTGGCGGGGGGGGATAGGTGAGTTAGCACTGTCAATGAATAGTAATGTTTTCTGTGATGACTTACTATTTTCATCATTTTCAAATCTGTCAAGGCAGACATAAAATATTAGGCCCTCAGGAGTGCACAGGTTTGGGTCAGCTTCCAGTTTGCTCCAGTTTTCCTGAAACTAGCATTCTAAGATTGTGCATTAAAAAATTAGGTCTGGGATTTTCTCTCGTTGAAGGTGGGTTAGGAAGGATGAGGTTCTCTAAGGACTTTAAGGCATCTTACTGATTTGACTCATCGGGTTATAGAAAGACGTCGCTGAGTGAGGTGCTGTATAACCAGGATCCATAGAAACAACAGCGATGTGTGAGCTGAGCTCTTTGTTTTTGTATTTACCAACACCTAATCTAGGAAGTTATACGTGTAATAAGACTAAGTTAAAGATAGGGTTCCTTGCTCTCGGCTAGGATGTATAAACATTTTGTGGTCATTTTGAGACTTTGAGAACCTCGATCAGAAGTTCTGACCTAATATTTTAAGAAGTTAAAATGGGAACATGATGAGCAGTGGGCGCGTTGGCAGCCAGCCTTGGCCTGCTGGGGAGCTCGTGGCCTGCTGGGCTGAGGCCTTATTAAAAATAATAATAAATAAAGGGGTGCCTGGATGGCTTTGTTGGTTAAGCTTCTGACTCTTTGCTTGTTTGTTTTTGAGGCGGGGAAGGGGAGCTGGAGAGGGAGAAAGAGGACCTGAAGTGGGCTCTGTGTTGACAGCAGAGAGCCCCATGCGAGGCTCGAACTCATGAACTGTGAGATCATCACCTGAGCCGAAGTCGGACACTTAACCAACTGAGCCACCCCGGTGCCCCAAGTGTCCAACTCTTGATTTTGGCTTGGGTCATGATCTCACAGTTTGTGGGATCAAGCTCTGTGTCAGACTTGTGCACTGACAGCACAGAGCCCACTTGGGATTCTCTCTTTCTCCCTCTCTCTCTCTGCCCCTCCCCCACTCACGTGCATGCACAAATGCTCTCTCCCTCTCTCAAAAATAAATATTTATTTATGTATTTATTTATAAAATTTTTAATGCTTATTTATTTTTGAAGGAGAGAGAGACAGAGCACGAGCAGGGGAGGGGCAGAGAGAGAGGGAAACACAGAATCCGAAGCAGGCTCCAGGCTCTGAGCTGTCAGCACAGAGCCCGACACGGGGCTTGAACTCACGAGCCATGAGATCAAGACCTGAGCTGGTCAGACGCCTAACTGGCTGAGCCACCCAGGTGCCCTAATATTTAAAAAGTAAAAAATAACAGTAAATAAAAAATAAGATGGATTCGAACATGAATAAGTGCAATTTTTTTTTTGCCAGATTATCAGAACATGAAATATGGTAGATAATGATAAAAGGGAATTATGGTGGTAAAATTTGGAGACATTGTCATCTTTTTTACAGATGTATAAACTGAGTTTTCCAGGGTCCCCCGGCAAGGTAGTGGTAGAAGGGAGAATAGAACTTGTCTCCTCTTGATTCTGGAGTATTTTTAAATATGTTGCATGTAAAATATTTCAGACACACAAACGTATTAAAAAAATAACAGAATGAACATCCATGTACCCACTACCAGCCTGCCTTTCTTTCTTTCTTTCTTTCTTTCTTTCTTTTTTTTAAAAATTTTTTTGTTTTTTATTTATTTTTTGAGAGACAGAGAGAGACAGCACGAGCCGGGGTGGGGTGGGGGGGAGAGTGAGGGAGATACAGAATCTGAAGACAGGCTCCAGGCTCTGAGTTAGCTGTCAGCACAGAGCCCGACGTGGGGCTCGAACCCACAAACCGTGAGATCATGACCTGAGCTGAAGTCAGACGCTCAACCCACTGAGCCACCCAGGCGCCCCTTTCTTTCTTTTTTTAAAGTTATTTATTATTTTTGAGAGAGAGGGACGGAGCATGAGTGGGGGAGGGGCAGAGAAGGAGACAGAATCCGAAGCAGGCTCCAGGCTCTGAGCTGTCAGCACATAGCCCGACGTGGGGCTCGAACCCACAGACCGTGAGATCATGACCCGAGTCGAAGTTGAATGCTTAACTGACTGAGCCACCCAGGTGCCCCATCAGCCTTTCTTTCTGAGAAACAAAATGCTGCCGAAATAGTTGAAGCCCCCCTGGACACGTCCCCTTGATCACACACCCTTTTTGTCTGACTCCCCACTCCACCCATTTACACCACCACAGTGGGATAAGCCCTCTGCCGAAGCCCTGCTAGTCCCATGCATCTTTCTGCAGTGTGCTTTTTACCACCTTCTTCCTCTTCCTCTACTCTCCCATCTCTCACCCAGTATTGCTCTCATCAGTATAATGCCAGCCTAAGAATAAGAAAAGTATTTATAGTAGGAAGAGGGGAACCCATGCAAGAGTCCTCCCTCGTCTTACAGATTAGTCCAAGTGAGAGTCTGCACTCTCCATTTCTCCCCTTTCCATCTCCAATCACACAGCTTGTTGAACTGGGCATAATGGGCTGGCCCTTTGAACAACACATTGGTTTGGGGCCTGAAGGGAAATATTTTTTTCTTATATCTAAAATTACCATTCCCTGGGGCATCTGGCTGGCTCATTTGGTAGAGCATGTAACTCTAGATCTTGAAGTCATGAGTTCAAGCCCCACATTGCACTTAGAGCATACTTAAAATAAATAAATAAATAAATAAATAAATAAATAAATAAATAAATAATAAATAAATAAATAAATAAATAAATAATAAATAAATAAATAAATAAATAAAACATATCCCACTTGGGAGTATAAACAAAACTCTAGAAACCTAGGCAGGCCAAACCCAATGAAAGACGAAGCAGCCGGAGGGGGCATTCGGTTCCGGATGGATAAATAGCCTGGCCCCAGGGACCAAAGTTCTTATTGACACAGCCTCCCAGTGTTTACCCGGGAAGTGGGGGTGAGAGCCACCTACTCCTCCTCACCCCGTTACGCCGGCCACACTTCCTCAGAGCACTTGTCTCAGCAGAGCACCCTCCCAAGTTGAGGGCAGTGCCAGAGTTGGTAACACTTGCGGTTATTGCGGACTTTGAGCTTCAGCTGTCTCTCAGAAGGTTCCACAGTCCGAGCTGGGCTCTGCTACCCTCCTCATTCTAGGGCTTCTTCTTGCTCTACTTTGGGAATCCCAGTTGATAGCAGTGGATGTAGTAGGAAGGCAAGGGCAAGAGAATAAGGATCCAGCCCAGCCCTGCCTCTAGTTTCCTGTGTCTCATTGATGTCTCAGTAGTTTCCTTTCCTGTTAGAGGAGATGTGGAGCCCTAAGGTTCCTCTTAGCTCCGTGACTACAGCCCTCAGGTGTGCTTCCCTTCCTGTCTTTCAGTTCGTTTGCATTACTATTTGCATGTGTTTCCTCATTATGTGTTAGTTTGTACTTTTGCTCCTTTAGGCCTGAAATAACTTTACTCCAGTCGTCAATTGTAGGTGTAGTAGAAAGAGCACTGGACTGTATGACTCAAGACATCTGGAGTCTGATTCTGGGGCTGCCACTGCCTTGTTATAGAACCGTGGGCAGGTCACTTAATTCTTCGTATCTGTTTGTTCCTGTGGACGGTGGGGTTGATAACGTCTTGTCCAACTCCTGGGGTTGTTGTGAGGATCAAATGAGATTGAGTGTATGGAATTATTGAGGAAAAGGCCAGAGTATATTTTCATGGGCTTTTAGGGCAGACAGACCAATGCTTAAATATTGCCTCTGCTCTTTACTAGCAGTTCACCTCTCTGAGCCTGTTTCCCCATTTATAAAATAGGACCACATCCTGCCTCAGAAGGTTGAGTGAGGACAAATGACATGAGGTATTTAAAGCATTTAGCACAGTGTCTGGCACATTGTTAAGTTTTCAGTGGATGATAGTTAGATTTCTGTTCTTCACTGCCTTCTTGGTCAGCTGGAGTAAGACCCAGGTACCAACCTGGATAAGTGGCTGAGTTTTTCTCCTTCAAGGGAAGAGCCAACATCTTCAAGTACTTACTTGCTATATTCTTCCCCATACAAGATTTCTGTTAATCTTCTCAACATTTAGGTAAGGGGGATATGATGATTGCTTATTAAAAGTAATAAGCCAAAGCTCTAAGAAGTTAAATGACTTGACCCAGTCACAAAGCCAGTAAGTAGTAGAGCCTGGACTAGAATCCTTCTGATTCCAAATTCTTTGTTTTTTTTTTTTCCATGAGCTCATAAATACATAAACAAAAACTAAAGGAATTGTGGACACTAACTTTTCCCTTCTGTCTTTCAAGTCAACGTTGGTGAAGACTGTCCAGTATTTGATGGCCTGTTTGAGTTCTGTCAGTTATCTACTGGTGGCTCTGTGGGTAAGGAATATACCTCCTTCCTCGAGGGCTGTGCTGGGTTGTATTAGGGAGGTCTGCCTTTTAGGCTACTGTCCCAGTAGGGCTGATCTGAGACCCCATAAAATGGTCTTGTGAGTTTTTACCTTAGGTCTTTAAAATATCCTTCTGGTTCAGTCCCAGCCCAGGTTCAGTCTCTGACATGGTACTGACAGGTATCCTTGACTGTCCTCTCCTACCGAGAGATCTTACATACTGGAATTCCCTGCAGACCTCGTGGGGTTGTTGAGATGCTGTACATAGAAGCAATTTGCAAACTGCAAAGTGCTATAAAAATGGGAAGTGTCATCATCTGTGTCTTACCAAAGAGCATGGTAATTACCTTTAGAGGTCAGAAATACTCCCCACGTATCTCCCACTTCCATTATTAACTTCTAGGTTACCTCTAGGATTACTCTAAACCCTTCCTTAACAAATCTGTATTTTCCTATGATCACTATTTGCCCTCCTCTCCCCTTCCCCCTGCCTCCCAATATAACCTCAGAGAACAAAGATGTACACAGGAAAAAATTGCCCACAATCACTCTGTCCACAGATAATCATTAATACCATTTTGGTGTTTGTATATCCATTCTTTTCTGTTTGTGTAAATCTGGATATAACATATACATCCATATTTTACAAAAATGTGTCACGTGTATATAGTTTTGTGTGTGTATTTTATACTTAGTAAATCTGTAAGATTTCTTTAGCTATGGTAGTCTCTAGCATGATTTCTAGTGGCTTCATGGTTATGCCATGTTACGGACCAACGTCAGTTGACATAATCGTAATCGGTCCCCTCTTGTCTGATCATTTGGCTTGTTACATGTCTTCATTGGTGTTCAAGTTACATGCCACAAATGCACCTGCATACACAGTATATATTTCTCTCACTTCTTGGGTGTGTTTGTGCTTCGAGCTTCTAGTCCCTTTAGTCTCTTCATCATTTTTTGACCATGAACCATAGTAAGAAATAACATTTACACTTGCAGTCCGGGTTGTGCACACACACAGTCGTTCTGAAGCCAGTATCACAGAAGAACAGCTGCCTTTACTGTTACTTTATTCTAGTCTGTTTTGTTTAAAATGTGTGTGTGTGGAGTGTGTGTGTATACACACCTACATATATGCACTAATCATGACCCACTAAACCAATTTTAAGGCCTACTGATGGTTTGCCGCCCTCAGTTTGGAAACAAGTTGTTTAGAGTAGCCAATGTCATATTTCCTCCCCGTCAGAATAGGGAGGGAGGGAGAGAACAGTCCAGCTGTTGAATAGGCAGGTTCTACCTCTCACCGGGTTTCCTGGGCTTCTTGGGGAGAGGGGAAGAATGGCTTGCTAACAGTCTTGTGTTCTCTCTTTCACACCCAGCAAGTGCTGTGAAACTTAATAAGCAGCAGACGGACATCGCTGTGAATTGGGCTGGGGGCCTGCACCATGCAAAGAAGTCTGAGGCATCTGGCTTCTGTTACGTCAATGATATCGTCTTGGCCATCCTGGAACTGCTAAAGTATGCCTGCCTGGCCTTGTCTCTTGGAGGAGCACCTTAGGCCAGGTTCCCACTTCCCTCTCCCCCTGGGCTTGCCTCCCTAGTTTGCTTTTCCTAGCGGTGTGCTGGCTAGGATGTGTTCAGTGTCTCTGGCTGGCCATCCTCTCCTTGACGGGGTCCCGGTTTGATCTGAGCCCACGGCAAGCTCAGGGGCAGGCGCTGCTCAGATCCTGCCTCCAGAGTGTCCCTGTGTGGCTGGAGTTGACCCTGGCTGTAGAGTAGGAAGATCGGACTTGGTCGGCTTGGTCAGGCCTCTGGAGACACCCTGCCGCTCTTCCACCTTCCTTCAGCCAGTTTCCACGTCTCTGGTGCTTAGAGATACCTGAGGGAGGCAGCCAGCCCGGTAAGCTGGGACCTGGCGCCCTTGGCGCGTCCCACTCCCAGAGATCTGCCAGACCCCTGACCCCCTTCTGATCCTAGGTATCACCAGAGGGTGCTGTATATTGACATTGATATTCACCACGGCGATGGCGTGGAAGAGGCCTTCTATACCACAGACCGAGTCATGACTGTGTCATTTCATAAATACGGAGAGTACTTCCCGGGAACTGGGGACTTACGGGTGAGAACTCACTTCAGGGGCCAGCCAGCTCCCCCTCAGCCGCCAGCTTTAACCCTCCTGTCCCGTGTCACCAGAAACCACTTCCTGCCCCTTCTGCCATTCAGAACGCCACACCCCAGCCTAGGGTACCTGCCCTGGTCTTCCCTCTCTTATTCTGGCTGAAGGGAATGATGAGGCACAAAGGGTTGGGAAGGATAGGGGTCTCGTGACTCACTTCAGGTCCCTCCTGGCCACAGCTAAGTTACATTGCAGTATTCAAATGCCCTGTACAACTTGAATTTTAGGCTAGAGACGTCAGGTTCTCTCCCATGGGCTAGGAATTGAGACCCTTCTGGACTATCTCAAGGGTTCTTAACCTTCCTCTTTGATCATCTGACTGAAAGCTATGGAATCTGTCCCCAGGAAAGTATAAGGAATCTTTTGTATCAGATACTGAAGACACCTCCCCTTACTGATGCCCATCCATAGACCTCAGGACAAGAGTCCTTGGAAGCTGACTCATTGAACTGTTGTGTCTGCTTCTATTAGCATGAATACGAAACCAGTCCTTTGCCATGCACTGGCCCTCTGGTGAAAAAGTGGCACTAATTCATTTGTTTGCTGTGGCCAGCATTAGAATAAATGGGCCTTCTTCTTCTACCTTCTCTGGAGAGGAAAAGGTTGTCCCAGGGTGGGTGTTAGTTCTGTGACCCAGCTATCAGCAGCTCTAACCCAATCCAAAGATGGAGGTCTCGTGCTCTAGGGTAGGATATCCCATCTCTGGCTCCATAAACAGTTCTCAGCCTGGGCACAGGCTCAGTGGTGTGTCTGGAGATGTGAGCTAGACTTGCCAGTGAGGGGGTTGGTATTAACCAAGGTGCCCCCTGCTCTGTCCCTGGCCCACCTCATGGACCCCACTTGTCTCTCTTAGAACAACTGCCTCTTCTTAGCTTCATCTTTCAGTTTTACTTTAATGTCCCTCTTGATTAGGACATTGGGGCTGGCAAAGGCAAGTATTATGCTGTTAACTACCCGCTCCGGGATGGGATCGATGACGAGTCCTATGAGGCCATTTTCAAGCCGGTAAGTGGCTTATCCACCCCCCACCCCCCGGCTACCAACGGGATTAGTCTAAGGGAGGGGTAGCAAAGTACCCCCAGCATACGTCAGGGACCTCTCCCCCCTGAGAAGCTGATTGGGAAGTGAGCTGTGTTTTGACCCAGGATTGTATGCTCTGTGGTCAGCAAGAGGAAGAAAATTCATCCAAATATTTATGGATGCCTTCTGTGGGTCAGGCCCTCCGTTGGATACAAGAGTATCTAAGACATGAATCAGATCCTTGAAGACCTCACAGTCTACATCGTGGGAGGCAGGCACATACATGACAGTTGTGTGGTCATCACTGTTGTTGCAGGATGAACAGAGCAAGGGGAGACAAACTGCTGTCCGGGCTGGGGAGAGGGTAGTCAGAGAGGATTTCACGGAGGTGGTGACATTTGAGCTGGACTTTGAAAAATGAGGAGTGCCATGCGAAGAAGGAGGTGGAGGCCGGAGGGCAGGGGTGGCATTCAGTAGGGGGGGACAGCACCAGCAGAACACAGAGGTGCCAATACGTAGCTATATGTAGGTCAGCATGATGGGTGGGAAGAGTGTTGAAGGACGTGGTAGGAAATGTATGTGGGGGTCTTGGATGCCAAGCTGAGGAGTTAAATCTTCGCCTGCACGCCACAAGGAACCATTACTGGAGTATTAACCTAATAAGGTCAGGTAGTCAAGTGCCTACTGTATGCCTTGTAGCAGGGGGTACAGCGAAGCCCAAGGTATGATCTTTGTCCTAGGTAACGTCAAAGTCTTGTGAGAATGGGAAAGACGAAGGTGAGCACTCCCTCACATGAGGCTCAAAGCCTCAAAAGACCGAAGGAGCAGGCCAGATGCAGCCATGGGTCAGAAGGGGCACTGGAGCTTGGGCAGTGAAAGAAGGGAAAGACTGAGGGAAAGATGAGGCTGTTCCAGGTTCAGCATTACTAGAGCTAGAAGGCTCTTGGAAAGCCTCCCAAATTGGAAAACTGAAATCCCAAATGGGGAAGCAAGAACTCCAGACTGACCTTCCCTCTTTACCACCCAGCATGAGGGAGGGTGGAAAGGTAGGAATGAATGACAGGACACAGAAGTACTGCAGATCACCCTTTGCAGCCCCGAATGTCACATAGCTTTTCTTGAAGCTGGTGGTGACCAGGATGTGTCCTTTTAGGTCATGTCCAAAGTAATGGAGATGTTCCAACCCAGTGCAGTCGTCTTACAGTGTGGCTCTGACTCCCTGTCTGGGGATCGGTTAGGTTGCTTCAACCTGACCATCAAAGGTGAGACCAGGTGGCATAGGGATGGGTGGGCAGGGTTCTGCCAGGCGCTCCTGTAACCCAGCACCCCTTTCTCCCACCGAAGGGCACGCCAAGTGTGTGGAGTTTGTGAAGAGCTTCAACCTGCCTATGCTGATGCTGGGAGGCGGCGGCTACACCATCCGTAACGTGGCTCGCTGCTGGACATATGAAACAGCCGTGGCCCTGGACACAGAGATCCCAAATGGTAATCGCTCCCGGGCCAGGTTGGGCTGGGCAGAGTCAGAGCTCACGTGTCCTAGAGTTCATAACCCCTTTCCCATTGGCCACGTGGCCTCTCCTCTTCTGATACTGGGCATTGATTCTCCTCCCTATCCTCTTGTGATTGTCAGACCATCACTTTTTCCTGAGTCCTTTTTTGACCCTACCCGCTCCCCTTCCCGCTTCTGGTCTAGACATAATGATCAGTGGTTATTTAGAGCTTTGGAACTTCTACTCTGTAGGGTAACTGGGGTAATGAGTGAGGAGGTGCTCCCAACGAGCATTGCCTAAATTTTTCTAAACCAGGAGCTTGTGCCTTCTCCGTATAGTGGGAGGTGGGGTGTGGACACTGGAGAATGGCATTAAAAAGACTGAAACCCCATAAGCACCTGGGTCTCAGCCTGTCCCAGAGGCATTCTTCTTAGTTTGATGGTTGGGCCAGCAGTTCAGATAAACCTACAGAAGCTTTTCTCAGGGCCCCATGGTAGCCAGGTCTCTTGACTCTTACCTCCTGCCCCAATCAGAGCTTCCATACAATGACTACTTCGAATACTTTGGACCAGATTTCAAACTTCACATCAGTCCTTCCAATATGACCAACCAGAACACCAATGAGTACCTAGAGAAGATCAAGTGAGTATATTCCCCAGATGCACCTTGATTGAACATTCCAGGCTCTGGTTTGTCCCTAACCAGAGCCCAGCCACCCTCTCTACCATTGGCCATAGACAGCGACTGTTTGAGAACCTGCGAATGCTGCCCCACGCACCTGGGGTCCAAATGCAGGTGATCCCTGAAGATGCCATTCCAGAGGAGAGTGGCGACGAGGACGAGGAAGACCCTGACAAGCGCATCTCGAGTAAGACCCAGACCCAGGGGCCTGTAATTTCCCACTCAGTAGGTAGCTGACTTCCCACCACTGTTCTTGGTTCCACTTTCCTCGCAAGCTGCCCACCTGTTGAGAAACCCAAGTTCCAGTAGTTGGGACAATTTAGGGAGTCTGAGTTTCCTTCCTTTCTTCTTGGGTCTCTCCTTTCCTTGGTGTCTCTTGGACACCCAGGGAAGCACTGGACACAGACCCTGAGGTAAAGATCATCTCCTGTTCTCTCACCCATACTTCCCATTGCTTCCCAGTCTGTTCCTCGGACAAACGAATCGCCTGCGAGGAAGAGTTCTCGGACTCTGATGAAGAGGGAGAAGGCGGTCGTAAGAACTCTTCCAACTTCAAAAAAGCCAAGAGAGTCAAAACTGAGGATGAAAAAGAGAAAGATCCAGAAGAGAAGAAAGGTGGGTTTGAGTTGCATCTGAACTGGGGTCTTGAGCCCCAGGCCCCAGAGGAGGATGAATCTATGTAGGGCACTGGGAGGAGGGAGCTGACTCAGACCCTGCCTTCTGTGGGGCTCGGTCTCAGCTCCCAAAAGTGGCAGGGCCCACAAAAGCATGAAACTCGATTTGTCATCTCCACTGGCTGATTGAGCCCTGCCAGGCTCCAGAGCCAGGGACATGCCTGGGCTCCCCGTGGTCAGGAGTGTGGCTCTCACATACCACCCAAGCCCTTTTCCCAGCACTTCACCCCAGTTTCCCAGGGGGCTGCCTCCGCCCACCGGGTTCAGGCTCTAGCAGGCCGTGAAACCGGTCCAACCTGTTTGTTCTCCACAGGGCTCAATGAGAGGGCCTGGGATGGGCTTTTCTCTCTTTTGTATGTCCAGTGCGCTGCTGCAGTGGTAGGGAAGGGGTTTCAGGGTAAGCGAAGATTCCGTGGGTCTTTCTGGAAGGGAGCCCTTCACCATCCCTGCATTCTTCTGTTCTAGAAGTCACAGAAGAGGAGAAAACCAAGGAGGAGAAGCAAGAAGCCAAGGGGTGAGGAAGGAGCTGTCAGCCATCTCCCTGGCACTGGAGCACCAGCCCTTTTGTCCGCTCTGCTGAGGGAAGGCGCGGGGACAGCTGGTGTGGCTCACAAAGGCCTCTTTCAGGGGCCGGTCCTTCTCTGCGGTTCTAGGCACAGCTAGGAAGCCCGGCGCTCAGCAGTCACCTGGGCGGCTGGGGTCCTATACAAGTCATTGTCCCCATATTTTTGCCTCAAGGCCTCTGGGGTGCATGATCTCATCCCAGTCTCTGTTCTCTCCACAGGGTCAAGGAGGAGGTCAAGTTGGCCTGAGCAGACCTCTCCAGTTCTGGCTTCCTGCCAAGTTCCCCACCTTTCTCCCACAACCCCTCAGATTTTATATTTTCTATTTTCTCTGTGTATTTATATAAAAATATATTAAATATAAATATCCCCAGGGATTAGACAGGAACCAGGGCCCTGAGCCCAGGGCACGTGTTAGGAGTGAGCTCTTCTAGTGGCTGCCTTGCCACCCATCCTTCCCCAGTTCTTAATTTTGAACCATAAAGGGTGCCGGGTCTGGGAGGCATATTCTTAAGCAACCACAGGACAAAATCCTGGAATGCCAAGTGCCTGCTTAGTGGCTTTGGAAAGGTGCCCTTATTGGGCATTCTAGGAGTGGCTAGATCTGGAGGGACAGCACCCCCCCCCTCCCCAATCAGGCTCCTTAAGGTAACATCAGCCATTTTTAGATTGGTTCTGTTATCATACCTTCCCACTGGCCGCATGTGAGCCAGGAAACTCACACTGCCTGCCCTCTATCCTCGCCCAGTTCTGCAGGTGGAGACTGGTAGTCTGGTTTCCCTTTTGAGATACTATTTTCATTTTTGTGAGAACCTTTGTAATAATAAAATGGTACATTTCTACATCCTCCTGAGCTTGTCTCCTGGCATATCCCTGGGTTGATTTCACCTCCACTTCCCTGCCCTTCTGGTGTCCAGGAGAATCTGGGCAACCCCCTGAACAACAAAACAACCCCGCAGTCAGTCTTACCCCTCACCTTAATCCCTCCCCTCAAGGGCTGAGGTTAACCAATCTTCTCACCCTACCCCCAGAAGACCACTCATCAAAAAGCACTACTAAAGGGACGACATTTATTCCTTTTCCAAATGTTACAGTAAAACCAGGTGGAAGAGAATGGTTTTAGCAGTTAGAAAAAAAAAAAAAGTACAAATCTGGGGTTTGGCCATTAAAAGTTATTTACAACAATGGGAGGGGAAAAAAAGACAACAAGAAGTTGTTTCACATTACATACCTCCCCCCCCACCCCAAAGCCTAATACTTGCTTACCAAGTCAAAAAAGAGACACAGTCGATTCACAAGCTGGAGGTTTGAACTTGAGTAAGACATTTATAAAAACCCAGACAGGGGCAGTGTCCTCCCCAGCCCAGGTGCCACTAGGCACAGCACAAGAGACTAAAAACTCAACGGGGTGGGGGGTGGGGGTTAGGGAAGAGGGGGAGGCTGGACACTCAGGGTTTGGAGTGTAGGCACCCCACATCTGGCTCAGGGATTTGGGGAATAGAGTAAACAAAACCTACTTGGAAAAGAAGTGGGGAAGAAAACCAGCAATTGCCTTCTGCAGGGGTGGGGACAGGAGAGGTAGGGCCAGGGGCAGGAGCATTTCACATCACTAACCTAACTTGGGAAACTGCAAGGGACCATCTTCAACTGGCCTTAAGAGGAAGGCCAAATGGATGATGGGAGAATCCACAGGAGGGAAAAGGAGAGGGAACGTGGCTGGGAGGGGGCAACAGCCCCTTCCTTTCTGGGCACAGGAAGGCAGCCAGGGCACCAGGTCCAGGCAGTGACCTCACAAGGACAGCACAGTTTTTGCAGCTTAGAGATCACCCACCTGCCCCCACCCAGCTACTCATTCTGCTCGCTGGCGGGTGTAGGGCCACTCTCCGGCCCCGAGGGAGTG
>CM053570.1:78120249-78193833 GCA_028646485.1 Cryptoprocta ferox | reverse complement strand
GGAGAGGGAACGTGGCTGGGAGGGGGCAACAGCCCCTTCCTTTCTGGGCACAGGAAGGCAGCCAGGGCACCAGGTCCAGGCAGTGACCTCACAAGGACAGCACAGTTTTTGCAGCTTAGAGATCACCCACCTGCCCCCACCCAGCTACTCATTCTGCTCGCTGGCGGGTGTAGGGCCACTCTCCGGCCCCGAGGGAGTGGACGGCGGCTCTGCGGCCTGGGGCCCTGCCTCTTCTTCGGTGTCTCCTCCCTTGGAGGCAGCGCTAGCCTCTGCCCCCTTGGCCTGGGGCTCCTGGCTCTCGGGGGTGGCCACAGCCTTCCCTTCCTGGGCTGTGCCTTCCTCGCCGCAGGCACCGATCTCCCCCTGCTCCTGCTCTTCCTCTGTGGGTGAGGAGGCAGACGAATCACCCCCACCCTCCTTCCGATTTCTCTTGAAGGACAGACCACTCAATTTGAAAGGCTTCTTGAAAGAGAATTTCTTCTTCTTCTTGGGGGTCTCCTTGGCGGGGGCATCCCCCTTGACCTCAGCGCCCTGGCTAGGGGGTGCTGGCTCGATGGCATCGCCAGTGGCCCCGGCTGCCTCCTCTGTTCCGTTCACGGGGGGCGATTCCCCTTCACCCTTGGGGGATAAGTCTCCATTGCTTTTCACGTGGCCATTCTCCTGCAGGGCAGAGGAGACAGCAATGAGGGCCGGGGCTCTACCCCACCTCCCCCAGCCCGCCCCTGACCCCTTCCAGGCCGTGGGACCCCGACTATTCTGCAACCCGGGAGGCTCTAGGTAGCCTCACCCCCACCGGGATCCCGTCAAACATCTCCCTCCTGCCCTCACGAGCGCGCGGGGGCCGAGAGCGCAGAGGCCGCGGCCGGCAGGAGGCGCTGGGGTCCCGTGGCCCCCCACCCACCTCCCCCGGGGCGCGCTCTCCATTCGGCGCAGACCCGCTCGAGGCCGCCGATCCCCGGCGGGCGGACTAGCCCAGCAAGCCGACAACGGGCGGGAAGCCGCCCCGGGGCGCTCTTCTCCGCACCTGGACGGCCCATTTTCCCAGCCTCCTGCTTTGTGTAAACGGCCCCCCACCCACCCCAGGCTCTCCCCACGTCTCGACTCCCCCCCCCCCCAAAAAAAGGCTGTGAGCCACCGAGATCAGGTCTCAGGGTGGAGTGCCCTCCCCCCGAGCACCCGCCCCGCGGCCCCTGGGCGCCCCCTTGGCGCGGCCCGGCAGCGCCTTTGTTCCTCGCGCGGCACTCGGGGCGGCCGGGGGGCAGCGCCGGGGGCCGGGGCAGCGAACAAAGAAGGCGGCTGGGCCGGGCCGGCGCCCCCTCCCCGCCCCTCCCCTCGCTTCGCCCGCGGGGGCTGCGGCGCCGAGAACAAAGGGACCGGGCGGGGGAGGGGGCGCCGCGTGTCCCGGGCCGGACAAAGCGCGCGGCCCCGGCCCAGGGCCCCAAAGGGGGCGAGGTGCGGGAGGAGGGGGCCGGGCCGGGCCGTTCCGAGTGCACCCACCTGTCCGTTGGCCTTAGCAGGGGAAGCGCCTGCAGCCTCCTCGGCGGTCACGTCGCCCCGGGGAGCCTTGGAGCTCTGGCTGCCCATGATGGGGGGGGGGGTCTGCTGGGGGGCGCCCGGAGCCGCCCCGGGCTCGCGCCGCAGGGGATAGTTCAGCCGGGTCGGCCTGGCCGGCGGAGGGGTGGGGCTCGCGCCTGAGGGGGAGGGGTATCGGGGGGGAACCGAGCAGCACCCCCTCTCCGCACCCGACCCGCTAGCTGCGCCCGCCGCCGCTCAGCTCCGCGCCAGAATGCCGCCCGCCGCCCGCCGAGCTGCCTTATATATGCGCCCCGAGCTCGGGGCGGGGCCGGACATTTAAATAAGCGCCCAATCGAGGAGCAGAGGCGGGCTCAGGTCCCGGGCCCCACTTGCGCAGTGGGCTACGCCGGCGGTCTGGTACCCCCAGCCCACTCGCCTACCAGGGACAGGTGGGGTCCAGCGTGGGAAGGGGAGAGGCGGGTCCTTCGGCGGGCTGGGCAGAGATGTGGGGGGATCCTAGAGGAAAGGGAGAGCAATCATTCCCTCCTCTCACCACCCACCCCTCCGGGTGGACGCCCCAGCAACTGGAGCGGCCCCCAACGCCTTGGTCCTGCACTGACAGCCCCTGTCAGCCTCCCCCTAGAACTCTTCGAAGGGCTCACATGCCCAGACTCGTTAGAGGGTTGGTCCTGAGTTATGATCCGGAGAATGTGGTCATAGAAGCCGCAGGGCCCTGCGCTGGGATCTGCGCCCCCTCAGGCCTGGAGACCCGTCAGAGGTCCCACCCACGTCCCTGCCTGCCGGCCGCGGTCAGCCTGGGGGGTCTGGCCCGCCGCGGAGTCCCTCTGATCAGACCGGTGAGGTCCGTCCCTCCTCTCTCCCCACAAGTCCCTTGACAGCTAGTCACACCAAGCCCCCACAGACAAGCTCACCCTCGGTCCCTCCTGCCCTCAGCCTGGATCCATTTCGAAGGTCCGGCTAGGGTGGTCCTGCGACCTTGAAGGGAACGCTGGAGAGTCTGAGGCTCAGAGACCTTGGCATAACCTGTCTGACCTGTCAGATGCTCCCCCCCCCCGCCTCTGCTCCCCCATATTAGGGAGCCTCCCCAAGCAGGCAGAGGAACCCCAGGAATTCAACAAACACTCCAGTGGAGGGGTGGGACATCAAGGAGGCTCCTGGGACAGCCGCTTGAGGACAGCCCCAAGGCTGCCCGGCCCAGCCCCCCTGCCCAGCCTGAGAGTGAGGGGGCCTAGAGGGAGGGTCCGGGTGCAGGGGGCTGGAGACCCGCCAGCTCTAGTCCCCTGCCACTTCCCCTTCCCCTGGTATGGACAGATCTGTGGGAACCCCAGAGTCCTGACTGGCCCCGGATGTGTGTGTCCGGTTGTCTGCCCTCAGCCCCCAGGAGGAAGGGGATGGAGGCTGGAGGAAGCAAAGTGTTGCAAAAGCAAGGCTGTGTCCTGGACAGCTCAGGACGTCCCTCCCTCCTACCAGTAAGGCCTCCTGGGAGGCCCGAGGCTGTGAGGTGTAGAGACACCCCAGGGCCTGAGAAATCAGGAACTCCCCACAGATCTGACCACAAAGGGGCGGGGAGGAGGCCTGAGGTGGCATCGACATTCAGCACTCACTCCTGTAGCCTCCCCCCGCCCCCCAACTCTGAGTCCACAGAATACTCTCAGCTTCTTCAACACCCCTCCTCATTTTCCAGACTGGGACACCCAAGTTCAGAAAGGGAGAGTGATGCGTCCAAGGGCACACAGCAGATACCGGTAGCTGAGGGTGAGGAAGGGTTTGGAAAAGACCCACTAAAATGAAGTGGGGGGCTGTAAGGAAACTCCTGGAAAAGTCATCCATTAAGCTCTGGGACTGCCTGCCTTAGTGGGAGGTCAGAAGAAACCAGCCTTGGGCTAGGAGGGGCATGATGCCCCACGGCAGTTCACTGACAGAACAGCGCCTTCTCCACCCACTGCCACGAAGGGATGGACTCCGTGACCTGCATCTCTGTCTCGATCACAATAGGGAACCCACAATGCTGCCAGGCGCTGCCCGCACCGGCTGGCAGGGCTCAGACGGAGGGTGCGCGAGTCCTGGAGGGCTTGGGGTCAGAGGTGAAGAGCAGATCCCAAGGCTCCTGCTTTCCAGGCGCTGCACTGAGGGGGGCTGAGAGGCAAATCCCGGGAGGAGAGAGCGACAGCAGGGCTGAGGGACCCTGAGTTCCCAGGGCTCCAGAGGGAGCCAGGCCCACAGGGGAGCTCTGCCTCTCCTATCAGACATTGCTGGAGGCTGGGGAAGGGTCGTCTGGGAGCCCAATCCCTCAGTAAATCTAGGTCCCCCCAGGGTTCTGGAAGAGGGCAGAGGCTTAGGATGCTGTGGGAGTGAGTGGGGGTGTGCAGCAGCCCCCACAGCCTCCTCCGTCCACACTGTGGCTCCTTCCTCCCCAGCTGCTGCCAGCCCAGACAATGCGCCCATTGTTCTGTGTCTCCAGGGGCCTGTGCGCAACTGTGTGTGTCTGTTTCTCTCTGTGTGTGACTGTGTATTGCTCTGTATCTGTCTGTGTGTGAGAGACTTTGTGACTGTGCGTGTGTGTGTGCGTGTGACCAGGTGTGCACCTTTGTGGTCGTGTGAGTCTGCATCTTTGGCTCTGGGTATTTGGGGTGAGAGAGTCTCGGTGACTCTTGGCGACTCTGAGACTTTCTGGGTGTGTGCCTGTCTGTCCTTGAGATTGCGCGCTGGTGACTGCGTCTGACTGAGATTGCGTGTACAACTGTGAGTGTGTGGGGCCGTGTGAGAGAGTGTCTATGAGTGTGTGGATGAACAAGTGGCTGTTGGTGTTTGTGTGAGTGTCCCGTGGGTGGCCGTGTGTGCCTCAGTGGGTCGCTGAGCCTGTGATGGTCCTTTTGCCAGAACAGAGGCAGGGAAAGGAGCAATGGGAAGGACAGGTGGGGGTGGGGGGGACTCTGGGATGGATGGGGGAAAGGCAGCTGTAGAGACTAGAACCCCCATGTTTTCACACATCCCCATCTGTCCCAGCTGTCCAGTGAGGCCTCAGCCCCCCGCCCTGGCCTGAGATGCTTCTAGGCTCCCTGGATGGAAGGGAATGAGTGAGTTCCCTTGGCAGGTACCTGGGACCTCAGGAGAGCCACAGGGTGGGGCTGAAAGATGGGAGGAGTGCAGAAGAGAACATGGCCCCAAATAGGAGGATTGGGTGTACTTGAGGCCTCTGTGGGGGGCCCTGTGGTGGGGATTGGATTAGATGCCAGGTGAGGGGTGAGTGGGCAATAACTAGTCAGAGGTGGGGGTTGGCCTTCCTAGCATGGATGGCAGGTGGGGGGTGGGGGGACCAGCACTTGCACAGACCTGGAGAGGGGAAGAGACATCAGAGAATGAATGGCTAGGTCCCAGTGGAGACCTGCGCAACGGTGATTTGGTACAGCCTGGTTCCCAGCCCCAGCCACCCCATCTCCTTCTGGGGCGCGTCAGCTGGACCCAGAGACCTTAGTTTTGTCCCAGGTCTGCCTCCTCCTTCTGCTCTGTAACCTCCTTAGGCCTCAGTTTGCTGGGCTGTGCAGTGGCAGGCTGGGCTCCATGATTCATAGTCACAAAGACTGGAGTTCCTCCTGCTCACAAGTAGCAGAGCCCCAGATGTGAGTCATGCAGAGCCCTGCCCTCAGGGGTTTCCCATCCAGGGGAAAAGACAGGCAGTGCCTTAAGGGGAGAAAAAGAGCCTGTAGGCTTCATGAAGGAGGGGCACGTGCAGGGCCAGGGATGGAGGTGGAGTTTGGGGTGGAACAAAGCGGGAACACCGAACAGTTTGTGTGCTGGTGGGGATGGAGGGACCGGCCTAATCTGGAGCAGGGTTTGGAGGCGGGATCCCTAGGACTCAGGGACTGGCCGGCTGCAGGGCTGGGGTAGGGAGAAGGGAGGGATAATGTTGTCGCCCGCATTTCTGATATGGGTGACAGCTGGCCAAGTGGATCTGTTGACTGAGACAGGAAAACAGAGGGAAAGGGAACTTGGTGTGTGTGGGGGAATGTTGCCGAATCGAGCTTTGTTGAGTCTCAGGTGCCCAGGGAACATTCAGGGGCACATGCAGGAGGCAGCACATAGACATGCTATCGGATGGTGTTTCCTGAGCCAAAGGCCAGGGCCCAAAGTCCGGCGAGTGACCTTACAGAGACAACGGACAGAGCTGACCCCGGGAAATCTGGGCCTCTGGATGCTGTGAGATGAAGGTAAACAGAGTCAAGCAGTTGCATGAAGTCACCCAGGAAGTACTCAGGTAGTGAGCAGCACTGTCATTGGGGGGGCAGGCGGTGGGACAGACGGGGCCCTGGGAAGGAGACTGGGAGGGAGCCATCAGAGAGGGGCAGGAAAAATCCCAGAGGACAGAATCCTGGAGATCCTTGAAAAGGCAGGAATGACCACCACCAATATTAATCATAGCTGCTTACACACCTGTTGTATGCCAAGCGCTGTGCCAACTGCTTTCCATACCTTAGCTCACGACCTGGTGAGATGTGTACACCCATTGTTCCCATTTACAGAGGAGGAAACCCAGTGAAGCAGGGTGTTTGCGTGAGCAGCGGAGGAGGAGGTCAGACCCAGCAGAAAGTGGTTCTTGGGATCTCAGAGGAGCATGGCAGTGCCGGGTTCAGCCCGTGGCATTCATAAAGGCTTCCAATGCTCCGAGGTTGTGAGGAGCAATTAGGATGTGGGCAGGGAGAGGCAAGGCAGCTCCAGGCTCAGGACCCCAGGGCCTCGACTCCCCTGGGTACGTTGGGATCTGGTCCGGTTGTCGACGGGACCCAGGTCTGCAGCCTCCCTGCCAATCATGAGCCTCGAGCCTGAGTCTAGCGACTGAGGCATCTCAGGAGCTCTTCACTAGGACCCACCATCCAACCAGTCACCAAATCACAGGGACCTAGATTCCAAAGATTCCCTTTCAGGGCGCCTGGGTGGCTCAGTCGGTTGAGCATCAACTTCAGCTCAGGTCATGATCTAACAGTTCGTGGATTCGAGCCCCGCATCAGGCTCTGTCCTGGCAGCTCAGAGCCTGGAGCTTGCTTCCGATTCTGTGTGTCCCTTTCTCTCTGTCCCTCCCCTGCTCATAATCTGTCTCTCTCTGTCTCTCAAAAATAAATAAATGTTAAAAAAAATAAAAAACAAAAACATAAAGCAAAGATTCCCTTTCAAAATTTTAGGCCGCTCGGCCCTTTTATTTCTTCCTTTCCCTCCCACATGACTTGGTCTCTGTGAACGTGCATGTGTGTGCACGCGTGCACGAGTGTGCATGCGTGCGTGTGTGGGGCTGGGATGGGGTGGTTGTGTAACCTGGCCAGGGCCCAGTCACTATCTAACAGAGCTGTCTCTCCGGGGCTCTATTTCCCCAATAGCCAAGCGGTGTGTCATTGCACTCACCTGCCTATCTCCCCCAGGCTTGATGAGGTCACCAGAAATTCAACCCGGTTGTTCTGGACTGCCCTAGCCGCTCCCTTCCCCCTTCCCTCCCCTCTTCCCAACTTTCAGTTTCTTTTCAGATCCTGGGTGCCACCGGGGAAGAGGTGGCCAAACCAGTGGAATGTGGATTGCTTACAACTTTCCAATCAAAATCCCCCACTCAGGGGAAGTCCCTTTCAAAGGGAAACTGAAAGCCTGTCCTAGTCCAGTCCCCAGTGCCACCCCTTCCTCTCCGCACTGCTCAGACCCCTTGCTTCTCCCATCCAGCCTCTTCCTCCAAATGATCTGGATCCACCCTGCAGCTTTGGGACCCCAGACAAGCCACTCCCCTCACCAGGCCTCCCAGTGCACAGTCTGTGAAATGATGACACTGGGGCCACTTCAGGCCGTGGCAAGGGTTCAGCGAGGTAGTTTTGTGTTGACGCAGTTGTAGCAATGAAGCGTCATGTCCTAGCTGTAGGCGCTGTAGGCTCTCTCTGAGCCTCAATGTCCTCATCTGTAAAGTGGGGATGGCGATAGCCGTGTCTTGGGGTTACTGTGAGGTAAATGAGTTACTGCCACCAAGCGAGGCCCTTAAAACCGAGCAGCTGGAGCACAGAGCAGAGGGGGAGCACCCAGCAATATTCGTAGATGCAGTTGAGTGAAATACTGGGCAAGGGCGTGGCACAAACTTGGCATTCACCAGTGTGCCCATTCCCTGGGCCTGGGAAGAGGAGGCAGGAGTCCAAGAGCTCCCTGAGATGACCTTGCATCCCCTCCACCAGCTTTCTTCTGGGACAGGTGGTAGAAGGCTGTTCTAAGGATGCTGAATTATTCAGAGGGAAATTTATTTGGCTCAATCAATTCCTTACATGGCAAAGGAGTCTCCCCAGGACCCAAGAGGATTCTCTCCCTCTCCTCTTACACCTCCGAAGCGTTCCACTGGGACCTCCTCTTAGTGACTTTTCCCAGAAAGACATGCTAGGACGCTCCCCTCCAATACACACGTCATCTCTCTGTCCCCCCGTAGCCCCTTCTCAAATTCTCCTTCCTTCCTGTCTGCACTGGGGGGTCTGCTACCCCGGTGAGCCTCCCCGAGTGCCCCAGGTCATGCCTCAGAGAGATCAAGCTCCCGGCCTCATCTCTCCCCCCTGCCTTTATCTCTGGCTCACTGAACTTCAACTCTACTGGCTTTTCAGCTCCTCAGAGTATCGAGCTTCTCTCCCCTCAGGGCCTTTGAACATGCTGTTCTCTCTGCCTAGAATGCCTCTCTCCACTTCTCTACTTCCTGAATTTTTAACTCTTCTCTTAAAACCCAGATCAAAACCGCTCCTGAGGACTTCCAGGTTCCGCCGGAGGGAGAGAGGGCTCTCCCCACCACACACTCCATACCTCTGGGCTGAGGGTCCCCCTACTCTGTTGCCCAAGCCAGGAACCTGGCCCCCCACCTCAGCTCATCCTCCGCTCTCCTCCACCTCCACAACTGTGGTCCTTCTCACCTGTGCCCGGGCCTACAGCATTTCATCAGCTCCTCATTTGTGTCTCTGCCCCAAGTCCAGCCCCTTCGGCCGTTCTCTTCTGTCTCGGGGTCACTTTCCAATAGAGGGTGCTCAATAAATATTTATTGGCGGATGGAGTAAATGTGTGAAGGAAGGCACAAAGGAGTGAAAGGAATGTCAGATCAAGTATGTCCCCTTGGCTTTAAACTTTTCTGCGGCTTCCTACTGCCCTCAGGGTGTCTGCACCTTATCCATAAGGTCTTCGCTATCTGATGTCCATAGTGCACTCCGGACTTTCCTCCAAGCCATAACCCTGCTCTCCTTCCTGCCTTTACACAGGCAGTCCTTCTGCCTGGACGGCCCTCCCTGCCGTGCAGCAGGGAAACTCTGGGTCATTGCAGTCACCCAGGCAAGAGCCAGTGGGGGCCTGGACAGGGTCAGCCAACGCCAGCATTTCCGGAGCTGGGCCCATTCTCAGTGCTGGGGCTTCCAAGTGTAGCTGTGGAATTCATGTTTGAGATGCCCATTAGAGTCCCCATGGAGGCATCAGGCTAGCAGTTAATGCGTCCAGGAGCCTAGACTTAAGAGTTTGGGGGTGTCCCAAATTTGGAGATTCACCAGAGAGAAGGAGTGGCTCAAGAAGACAGTTCCAGGGACTCACCAACATTTAGACTCTGGGAGGGGAGCCGGCAGGGGCATTCAGCTGATGGTCAGTGAGAAAGGAAGAGGTCCAGGAGCAGGGGTGTCCTGAAGGCTGAGGGAAGCAATGGTTTTCCAAAGCAGTGAGGGCCTCACCATGTCAAATGCTGCTAAAGGGTGGAGGAAGAGAGAGGGAGGGAGGTATGGGTGGCGCTCAGGGGGCAGAAGGGACAGGACTTGGGATGGACTAAGAATTGAGGGAGTGAGCGCGCGAGGAGGAAGGACTGAGCGTGGCGCTGAGGGTCCAGCTTGGACAAATCAGGTGAAGGAGGTGCCAAGTGGCCCGCGGAAGCCTAGAGGAGGAGCAGTGGGTACACACAGGAACAGAGAGGTCAGTTTGGGATAGGTTGAGGTGAAGTGAGTTTGGGATGTCATTAGGATCCATGGGTCTAGAGAGAAATCTGTGTGTGTGTGTGTGTAAGAGAGAGAGAGAGAGTCTATATGCTGATGACCGAAATCTCTGTCTCTAGCCTAGATCTCTCCAGAACTCCAGCTACCCTTGGAGATCATCCTGGATGACCCACAAGAGCATACAAAACACAGGAATATAGGCCCTGGTAGTGTAGAGGGGACAGAGTTGTTGGTGAGAAAACCAGGGAGAGACTGGTCCAGATGAAAGCAAAAGTGGCTGGAACTAGGGGAGGCCAGAGGGCAGAGGAGGAGAAGGCAACATCCAGAGATATTCAGGGAGCAGGAAGCACCACAGATAGGGTCTGGGTCCCCTGTAGAGGGAGAGGGGCTGGAGGAGGAAAGGAGATGGCTCCTTTGGGGAGCTAGAGTGGGACTGCCCTGTAGTTACCTGTTTATGTGACTGAGGCCCCTGTAAAGGCCATGGGATGGGCCATATGTGGGTCTCATGGAGTGGGGAAGGGGGCTGCTGTAGACCACAGAGTGGATGAGTTAGGATGGCAGCCCAAAGACTCCCTCCTCCAGCCACCAGCACCCTCTGAGGCCAGGGCAGTATCCACTCCCGGCCTCAGTCGCAGGTAGGAGCCAGGAGAGTGTGTGAGGGGGAGCACAGGGACAGGTGCCCTGAGGCCTTGGACCTAGTTGAGGGCCAGAGACTAGTCATTCACCAGCATGGACCCTGAGACTCTAGGGCTCTAGACCTGAAGATGCCATGAGGGAACCGTGTCCCTCCCTTGCTTTAAACCTGTCCTTGGTTCCCAGCCTCCTCCTGGAGAATGTCCAACCCCTTGTTTTGACGTTCAAGGTCTTCGAAACTCCAGGCCCAGTTAGCCTCATTTTAGGCAGAGCCCGCTGGCTGCCAGTCTCACAGTTCCCTCAGCGGGATGACCATTTTGGCCTGTATGTGACTGAAATTTCCTCCGCGCTGCCCACTCTGCCTGGAGCACTGTTCCCTCTGTGTGCCTACCCAGTGCTGCCTACCTGTTAAGCTTTAGCTCCAGGAAGCCCCCTGGAGTCTTTCCTGACCCATCGGAGGACTCGCTGTGCCCCAAACAAACTAATGTCACCCTCTTGCAGCACTTTACTGAGCTGCTGTATGTGTCCGTCTTTCTCTTGTGATGCCACTGTGAGAGTCTGGACCAGCAGGATCCAGGTCCAGTTCATCTAGTCTGTGCCGTGGAGGGGTCTCGGGGGAACTGGGGGGCAGTGGAAGGGTCAGAAGTGACAGCAGATGCCCTCCCAGCCCTGTGGGTTCTGTCTAATTCAGGGTGTGTGAGTGGGGAGAATTGAAATGATCATGCCCAAAGTAGAGAGAGCCAGAGAGAGGTGAAAACTGCTTTATTTGGGCAGTGAGGGGCAGAAACATGGAGACTCCAGGGGAGAGGGCAAAAGTAGAGAACCTTCACCCACAGAGAGGGACACGGGATTGTGCAGTGTTCCCAGGACATCTTCCTGCTCATGCTGGCTCGGCACCAGTCAGCCTTGGGACCATCATGTGATGGATGACCTGAAGCCGGTCTCCCCAGATCTCTGGAAAACAAACATCCGTGACTCTCCTCTGGAGCCCCGGGGCGCAGGGTGTGTAGCTGGGCACGCTACACTGCCTGGGGTCACACGCAGCTCTGCCACCTACACTCTGGGTGTCCTTGGGCAAGTCAGGTGACGGCTCTGAGCCTCAGTCTCCTCCTCTGAGGATAATGGAAATAATGATGGTACCCACCTTGTGGGTTTGCGATCAGTCTTAAAAAAGAAAACTCATGCAAAGTTTTAGCATAGTACCTGGCAGAGAGTCAATGAGCGATACAGATCAGTTGTTACGATTATTACTATTTTGACAAGAGATCTGGGTTCTGGTTCCAGTTCTGCCCCATTTTCCTCTCTGGGCCTGCCTGAGTTTCTGTCTGTAAACTGGGGTGTTGAAGGACTCAATGAGAAAATGGATGTGGCAGAGGCTTCTGAGATGAGTGATACTCGGCCCATCTGAAGTTCGCCTCCCTGGGCCTGCAGGGGGGTATTATTCCCACTCTGTCAGGTCTTTCCTGGGGTCTCTGTCCAGGCAGGACTCCTCTGCCCCCAAGGCAGAATGAGAGGAAGGGCCGGGGCTACCTTGGCAGGATTGTGGTTAGATAGCATGAAGGACTTCCTGCCAGGCTACAGGATGCTACTCTGGGAAGGAGCCAGAGGCTGTGGGACTGAGGCGGCCGCGGGGAGGGCCTGCTCCCAGGGGAATGTCCAGGCCAGGCTCGTTAGGTCAGAGGAGGCCAGGGGGTGAATCAGCTCAGCAGTGACCTCACTTCCAGAGACCCTAGAGGGCCGAAGTTTAAACCTGCCTTTCAGTTCCCAAGATCACAGAGACAACAAAGAGAAACAGAGACACAGCAAACAGGGAGACTCCAGGGCAGACAGCCGGAGGCAAGGGGCCACCCACTGAACGTATGCTGTTCCCTCTGCTTAGAACACTCTTCCCAGGGTCTGGAGTAGCTCACCCCTCATCCTTCACACCTTGACTGAGAGTTACCTCCTCAGACAGGACCTCCTAACCAACCCATGCATTCCTTCATTATTTACTGAGCCTCCCCCACAAAACAAACAAACAAACAAAAAACATTTACTGAGCCTCAATTATGAGTCAGACACTGTTCTAGATAAGACAAAGTCCATGCTCATTCCATATGAAGCAGCTGGCCCACCTTGTTCTCAAGCACACTGTTTATCTCTGACTTCTTTTTATCGTCTGTCTCTCTAACCAGAATGTAAGCCCCATGAGGGCAGGGACTTCAATAGTTTGTTTTGCCAATGTGAACCCGATGACTCGGAATATAAGCCTGGCACAAACTAAAATAGGCCCTTGATAAGTATTTGTTGAATAAATGAATGGACATAGAGATCAGAGATGGATACCAGAGACACAGAGCTCAGCTCAGCGTTGGATGCAGATACTCAGAGATGTGCATAGGATAACCGCCAGGACCGTGCCTTCAAGGCTACCAGAGCTTTCCTTTCTCCTAGGTTGCTAGGCAGGAGACTTATTTGGAACACTATTTTACCTTTATTATTATTATTATTATTATTATTATTATTGTTTTAAAGTAATCTCTATGCTTAACGTGGGGCTCCAATTCACGAGCTTGAGATCAAGAGTTGCATACTCTGCTGATTGAGCCAGCCAGGTGTCCCTTTGTGTATTTTCCTTTTTTTTTAAAGTTTATTTATTTTGAGGGGCGCTTGGGTGGCTCAGTTGGTTAAGTGCCCGACTCTGGCTCAGGTCGTGAACTAGCAGTTCATGAGTTCGAGCCCCACATCAGGCTAGCTGCTATCAGCACGGAGCCTGCTTTGGATCCTCTGTGCCTCCTCTCTCTCTGTCCCTCTCTTGCTCATGCTCCCTCTCTCTCAAAAACAAATAGACATTAAAAAATAATAAACTTTCTTTATTTTGAGAGAGAGGGAGAGAGCAAGTGACCAGGTGAGGGGCAGAGAGAGAGAGAGAGAGAGAGAGAGAATCTCCAACTTGCTCCGTGCTGTCAGTGCAGAGACAGACACAGGGTTCAATCTCACTAAACATGAGATCATGACCTGAGCAGAAATCAAAGACCCAGTAGCAACTGACTGAGCCACCCAGGCGCCCCTGCCTATTTTACATTTTTAGGTGCCTTTTGATGAATAGAAATTTTAATAGTCAAATCCATCAATCTTTTAGGTTCTGTATATATATATATATTTTTAAGTAACCTCCACACCTAATGTGCGGCTTGAACGCACAACCTAGTCACACGCTCTGACTGAGCCAGCCAGGAGCCGCAGATCCGTCGATCTTTTTTTTTTTTTTTTAAATATTTATTTATTTTTGAGAGAGAGATAGATAAGAGACAGAACATGAGTGGGAGAGGGAAAGAGAGCGGAGACACATAATGCGAAGCAGGCTCCAGGCTCTGAGCTTACAGCACAGAGCCCGATGCGGGGGTTGAACCCACAAACTGTGAGCTCATGACCTGACCTGAAGTCGGATGCTTAACCGACTGAGCCACCCAGGCGCCCCCGTCAATCTTTTAAAATCTGTTTGTGGTAGAGAAAGGAAACGATGGGGAACCCCGCAGAGTCCCACAGCCGCCCTAGGGGCCCTTCGCACGGTGGCTCAACCCCTCCAGGTCCTGGAGCCTGGGAGGCAGTGGATGTGGAGGACCCATTGGGGGCTCACACCTTGCCCTTCCCCCACCCCACCGCTAGGCCCCGCCTCTGGAACCGCTTCACCCTGAGGTCCCGCCCCCATCGGCAGCGCCCTCTTCTGGCCACGCCCCTCACCGGCTCTCACGGGCGCAGGGGAACTAGATGTCTCTTCCTCTTGCCTAGAAATTGATAGTTAATATTCTGCCACCGGTGCTTCCATCTGGAGGGAGGGAAAATTGGACAGACAGGATGGGGCAAGGCTCCGCCTCCCTCCAAGTCTACGCCCATTCCGCCTAGCCCCGCCCCTTCCCTCCGCTCTCAGCAGCCTCAGGCCCCGCCCTTCCAACCCAGTTCCACCCCCTCCTCCCGCTCCCAGGCACCGTCAAGCCCAGCCTATCCAACCCCTGACAGGCCCTGGGCTCTGGGGATCCGCAACTTCGCTCAGGCCCCACCTCCCACCCCCGCCCCGCCCCACCCTCCAGGGCCTCGGCCCCGCCCCGCGCGCTCACGTGAGGCGCGGGCGCGCGCTGTAGCAGCTGGGCCAGCGCGCAGAGGGGACGTCGGCCAGGCCGGTGGCCCCCGGCAGCAGCAGCAGGTTGCGCGCCGGCCAGCGCCAGGCGGCGCCCGGCGGGCGGCGGCGCTGCGGGCTCAGCCAGTAGTCTCCCAGGCTGCGGCGGGAGGCAGGCGCCGGCAAGGCCGGGCCCCGGCAGCCCCAGAAACACAACTCCTGGTCCAGGCGGTGCGGGGGCGTGGCCCGGGGCCGTCTGCGGGGGAGACGGGGCAGCAGTCACCCCGGGGCGCCACGGCCGGGGAGAAAGGGGCCGCCTCGGACCAGACGCGGCGGGGCGTGGGTCAGAGTCACTCTTGGTCGAGGGACACTTTAGAGGGACGGAGAGGGACATTAAGAGGGGGTTGCATGGGGGCACTCAGGCCTGGACACCTCCTCCCCCGACTGCGCGACCAGGCCCCTTTATCCCGCCAGCGCCCTCCCTGGGGCCCCCTCACCGGGACAGAAGAAAATTCACTACGAAGTGGGCAGTCTCGGTGAAGAGCATGGTGTCCAGCCCCCCCCCGGCCCTGCTTCAGCCTCTTAAATACCTGCCGGAGGGTGGAGGGGGAGGCCTGAAAGCCCATAGTCCCCCAGGGACGGCTGTTTTTAGCAGGAGGCGTCAGCTGGCAGAGCGGGGTGGGGGCAGCACCAGCCCCTCGGGCGGGTGGGGTCTAGTCTATGGTCTGACTTCACCAGCTGCTTTGGTGGGAGGGGGTCAGGCCAAGATCTCCTGAGACAGTCCCGCCCCCACCCCTCCAGGACCAAGGACAGAAGGGACAGAGGCAGCAAGAGGGGGCCGATGGCAGTAAGGTCGGCTGCCAGTTAGATGAACCGTCCCCATCCCACAGGGGCCTCCAGCCTCTGCCTACAGACAGACCCCTGATTGGCATGCTCAGGCAGAACTCACACCTCCAAGGTGGCCCTGCTCCCAGGCTTAAGAGTCCTCTACCTCTGCCTCCCATGGCCTTTGTGAGAGCCTTTTCCCTTGCTCCAGGGCACTTTCAAATGTCAGAGGCAGAAGGCGCCTCAGCCAGCACCAGTTCAGGTTCTTATCTGGAGACATTCTATGAATGAACTTCTGGGGATCCAGGACCCCCTAAACTGTCTCAAAGTTCCAAATACACATATATTTCTGCGAAGAATTTAGAAAGGATCTGCGACAGCATCTCCCTGCCCCCCCCCCCCAAAGTTAAAAGCCCTTGATCTGGTCTAACACACTCTTTTGGGAGGGGAAACTGAGGTTCCGAGAGTGGCAGAAAAAAACAAAAGAAAAACCCAGACCTCATACCACTCTGCCTGCCCCTATAAAGGGTGAGACAACCCCTCTGTGCCCTTGTTCTGATCAGAGCATGGGGTTCAGGGCTCAGAGCTCAGGGCTCAGAGCCCAGGCTGGGCCCTGCTCCCCGACCCCCTGGGGATCCTGAGGAACGTGCTGGCCCAGCTCCCGTTCCCACACTGCCAGTTTGGGCTATTTCCCCCCAGTGACTCACGCTGGCTGCTGGGGAGAGTGGGCAGCTGTTCCGAGCCCCCGGGGCCCAGTACAGGCCCTGACTTGCCCCCCAATTGTGCAGCCATATTTGGGGGGGGTTTCCTTCCTTGGGGAATCTCCCTCCCCCCCATCCCTTCCTCTTTTCCCTATCTCCAACCTCTCCCTCCCTGATGGCTCCTTCCCAGCAGCAAACAAACAGGCTCTAGTCTCTCCTATCTTTGAAAAAGAAGAAAGCCCTCCTTCAACCCCATGTCCTTCTCCAGCTCCTCTTCACAGCCAACATTCTTGAAAGAGTTGTGTACACACGCTGTTTCCACTTCCTCACTCAGCCCCTGCAATCTGGCTTCCTCCCCCACCATTCCATAGAAAGAGCTCCTCAAGGTCACCACTGACCTCCTTGTGGCTAAATCCAAGGGATGCTCTCGAGTCTTTATCTGACCTGAGCCCTTAGCAGTGGCTGACTTGGATACAAATACTCCCTCCTACTTGAAATAGTTTTGTGTCCTTGTTTTTCTGGACACTGTGCCCTCTTATTTTCTTGCTGTCTTACTGGTCGCTGCCACATGGCAAATTTCTCATCCTTTGCTCACTGCCTAATCACGTCCCAGGTATCATTGGTTCCCATGCCTTGGGTGTCCACCTGTGTCAGAGACTCACTTCTCTCTTTCAGCTCTGATCTGTCTTCCCTGCCCTACACCTGTCTCCTGGACATCCCTTCCCCTCACCCAGGTGCCCCACCTCACAGAAAACATGCCCCATGACTGCCCTCCCTCCTATGTTCCCTAGCTTGGTCATTTTCATTTTTTTAAAAATGTTTATTTATTTTTGAGAGAGAGACACACACAGAGTGCGAGTGGAGGAGGGGCAGACAGGGAGACACAGAATCCAAAGCAGGCTCCAGGCTCTGAGCTGTCAGCACAGAGCCCGACGTGGGGCTCGAACCCATGAACCGTGAGATCATGACCTGAGCCGAAGTCAGACGCTCAACCAACTGAGCCACCCAGGCATCCCTAACTTGGTCATTTTTTTGGTTGCCAGTACCAAAAATCTGGGTTTTGTTCTAGATTCTTCTCTCTCATTCATATTTAAGCAGCTATGAAATCCTGTCCTCTCCAGGACATTTTATTTTATTTTAAAGTTTATTTATTTATTTTGAGAAAGAGAAAATCCCAAGCAGGCTGTCAACGTGGAGCCTGATGGCCTCAAACTCACAAACTGTGAGATCATGACCTGAGCTGAAATCGAGAGTCGGACGCCTAACCGACTGAGCCATCCAGGCGCCCTCACATTTTAAAAATCCCATTGCTTCTATTTCCGTTGCTAACGAATGCCTGGTCCAACCCCATTGCCTTTCACCCAGGAGGCCACAGCAGCCTCCTGACTTGTCTCCCCTGCTGCTACTCTCTGTCCCTTTATGTGGTCTGTTCCCCATGAAGCAGCCAGCGCTGTATTTCCAAAACATGAGTATGTCCCTCTGGACAGTGTCTTCAGCACCAAGTTCACCCTTGGCACATACCAATCACAGTGCCAGGGACATTTCCCACCTCCGTGTCCTTGCCTGGGGAACTACTGCTCATCTGAGATCCACTGGGGGAACCATTCTGGGCCTCCTAGCTGGCTCTGTTCCTTCTCCTCATAGCACTGAGGCCTCTGCCCTGTGGACTTATCAAGCATTCACTAGCTAGTCTAATCGTCAGACATTCTACAAACTCTTGAGCCCTGCCATTCTAGGCCCCTGGGATGTCAGGATGAACACGACACAGCCCCTGCCCTCAGTGAGTCCACAGTGTAATGGGGGAAGACAGACATTCATCGGGGATCAAGGAACAGATAAGCAGGTGCTATGAAAGGGGAAGGACAGGTGATCAGAGGCGGCTTCCTTGAGAAGTGACAACTGGTGGATGTCTGAAGGGTAAGTGGGGTTGGGAGGGAGGCTAGTCCAGGCAGAAGGAACAGCGTGCTGAATGGTGGGAAGAGCGTTATGTGAATTGCCGAGTCATGTCTAGTGCCGCTGGGTACGTGATGTAAAGAAGCCATTGATGAGACTTCATTAGGAGAATGGCATGACTGGGTTTGTGGTCTTTATAAATAATTCTGGACTGGAGGCATCAAACCAAGAAGGAAGCAGGGAGTCCAGTTAGGGGGCTGCGTGGACAGTGATGGGGGCCTGATTCAGGGTGGTGGCGGGGAGGTGGAGCATAATGGCTCTGGTTGCCTGGACAGAAGGTGGGGGCAGAGACAGGGAAGGAGAATGCTTTTGGTGTCCACAGCCACCCTAGAGAGACCAGTGGGAGCTGGCACACCCATGTCCCTGTGGTGTCCAATCTACTGACCTACTTGGTGCCTGCTTGGCTGTATCTTCCCATGGACCTTCATCCATCCTTGTCCCTAGAAGACCAGATCGAGGCCCAAGAGGTACAAGACTGCTGAGAAGGCCCCGGAGGAGGCAGAGGGGAGGAGAAAGGGGAAGTTGGGTCAGAGCCCGGATGTGATGGGGTTTCAGGGAAAGTGGCATCTGGGGTTTCCTCAGAGTCTGGAAATTCCACTGTCTCTGCTCCACCTTGAGACCCCCCAATTCTGAGATGCTCAAACTCAGGGGCCCCGTCCTTGGAAATCCTCTCTAGGCTCCCTAGGGGCTGTGGTTCTATATCTTAAGTGCCACATCCATTAATGGGTACCTGAGACTCACCAGGCCCTAATGTCAGTGTGCACCTCCCACGAGCTGGCCGAATGCCCATTACCTGCATGATCCCATTCGATCTTCACAGTAACCCTTGGAGGCACATAGCTTATTCATCCCCATTGTACAACGAGACTTCCAGAGCTTAAGGAACTTGCTCAAATTCCCACAGCTAAGACGAGGCAGAATGAGGATTTGAACCAAAGTTTGACTGACATCAGAGACTGCTTTTAACTCTGTGCTATATTAAGCCTGTCGACCCCCTGGTTGGTTGGCTCAGTAAGGGGAGGAGGCTTTGTGGGGTATTTGCTTGTGGTTGGGGTGGCTGTCCCCCCCTCCCCCATATCAAGCAATGGGAAATGGTAGTACTGACGTCAACTGTTGCCATGACGATACAGCAACCTTTTCCCTGCCATCTCCATGGTAACCTGGGGGTCCATCTGTACTTCGCCCCCTCCTTCTAAAAGGGGGTCCTTTAGGGAGGGGCTAGCTAATAGGGTGTCTGAGAGGCGAGTCAGGGGAAGTAGTGATTCGAGCATGCCCCTTTCCCCAGGTCCTTCCCTGTTCCTTGGGCCCAGAGAATAAAGTTGGAATCTGGGGGTCCTGCTTTGGGGTCTAGGGACAGCTTTACCCTCAAGGGTGAGGGAGGCAGCTCTCCCTTTTCCACCTGGGGATTCCCCTGGAAATGCCCCCCAACCAGGTTCCTAAGTTCATGAGCAGAACTGCTGGGAAGTTGGCAGAGGGAAGCGAAGAGGGATTCCCCAATCCTCTCCAAGGCTGGACATCGCCCAGCCCCTGGGGACGTGACTTGCTTGGCTCTCTGCTGCCCCTTGAAGCCAGAGGTAGGAGCAGCAGTAGCCGCAGCAGTAGCCTCTCTTGCTCAAGTGCTAGCTGTGCCAGAGATTCCTGCCCAGTGCTGTACATGCATGAAACCTTCCAGCAGGTGTCATTAGTCCCATTTTACAGATTTGGAAATGGAGACTCAGAGAGGCTAAGCACCGCGCCTAAGTTTGCACAGCTAGTAAATGGCAGAGTCAAGACTCAAATCTAAGACTAGAATTTAGGCCAGTGGCTTTTCTAGGGGTGGCAGGGGAGGGGGTGGGGAGGAAGAATCAGAGACCAGGATGGAAAAGGAGAAGAGAAATAGGAGAGTGAAGTGACTCAGGTTGGAACCTGTTGTGCTTCCTTGTCAGTTACAGAAAAAAAGCTCAAATTCAAGGCCTCCTTGATCCAGCTTGTCTTCTGTTAACTCATCCCTGGATCACCTGAATTCTGAGCTCTGCAAGGGCCAGGAATCTGTCAGAATCAAGCCTGTGTTCTCAGCACCTGGTGTAGCTCAGATAGGTAGGTTTTGGTAGAAGTTGACTGAACTGACTTCCTGGAACTCGCCCTCCGCTGTCTGGCCTCCAGGCCTTGGCCCACAATGTTCCCTCCACCTAGTGGAGCTAACTAGCCCCAGGGGATGGCCCATCAGCAAGGCGTGTGTTTGAAATCTTTGCATCACTCACAGATGGGGGGTGGCTGGCAGTAAATCATTTGTAAAGGAAAGGAGGATTGAGAAGACAGGAGAAAGGAAAAATGGGAAGGCTTTAGCGTTTGGGGGCTGGCAAAGTCCATAGGGATCAGCTGGTGCCTTTTTTGTAAAATTAAAGTTTATTTATGTATTTAAATAATCTCTACATTCAGTGTGGGGCTTGAACTCACAACCCCAAGATCAAGAGTGACTGAGCCAGCCAGGCACCCCCCACCCTCTTTTTTTTTTTTTTTTTTTTTTTAAGCAAGCGAAGTAGGGACTTTCCTGAGTGAGGCTTTCTACCTGCTAGGCAAAGGGCCAATACCTGTGTCCTTCAAGTTCACTCTGAATCCCCAGGGCCCTGCCCAGGCCTGGCTGGTAGACTTGTATTGATCGAGTCAGGGACAGAGCCTGAACTAGAACCCAGTGGCCTGACTCCTGGTCACACTGTCCAAGGCTCCTCAATGCCATGGAATGGAGTTGTCACCCTGACTTCTGCTACTCCCTATCTCTTCTTTTCAGGCTCCTTTTCCTCCAGGTATGCCCAATCTTTGCATAAGCTCTCTCTGCTCCTGGACTGTTTTTTCTCTATCTCTCGGCCCATTATTTTCTGGCGAAGCTGTCAATCACCTGGCCCTGCTTCTACCCTCCAGAGCTGGCCCAGCTCATCAGTTATAATCTCCCATGTCCCTGACAGTGGTAACTGGCCAAAGGAGTGTGTTTGTGACTTAAGAAGGGCCAATCACGGCCCTTCCCAAGGTCAGGTAAACTGAGACTGAGAGAAAGCACTCCCTTCCTACTGCAGATTTCCAAACCGCAGCAGCCATGCTTTCTGCCCAGAGGAGATAATCAGGATTAGAGAGGAACATAAGGGGCAGTCCTAGTGGGCCCAGCAGACACCCTGCTTCCTACAGTTCTTCCTTTAAGCTTAGGTATCTGGAAAGCTTATATCCTTCCCAGCCACTTGAAACAATCTATTCCTTTTTGGCATAAGCTAACTTTAGTTACCTGCAAAGGAGAGATCTTATTAATACAGAGGCCAATAATTTTTTATCTCTCTAAACTTAACAGTGGCCTCCTAAGGAGGAGGGGTACTGTTTCCAGGGAAGAAGGCCCTTTTTCTGCAGAGCAGCTGCATGGGTTGGTAGGCTGGGTAGGGCATGCCTGGAGTTTGTTGGGGAAGGAAATAGCTGGATTACTCCACTTAATAGAGAGTACTGGGAGCCCTGGGGGCTCTCTAGGAATTAAGTGTGGAGGAGGAGAGGAATAAAGAGGAGGGAGAAGCCAGCACTGTGGCCTGAAGTCAGGGATTCTTCTGGTAGGTGAAAGGGAAAGAAAGGCCTCGAAGGGCTTTTAAGAACTAGGGTATTTGAAGGACCGGACAGTGAATGGTCAAGTCTAAAGTCCTCACTTCGAAGTAGACCCCATTTTGGCAAACATTCTTGCCTCCTTTTTTTTTTTTTTTTTTTTTTTTTTTTTTTATTCCTAATGTTTATCTTTTTTAGGGGGGCTCCGGGGTGGCTCAGTCGGTTCAGCGTCTGACTTCAGCTCAGGTCATGATTTCATCAAGGTCATGGGTTCGAGCTCCACATCGGGTTCTGTGCTGGTTGGTGCAGAGCCTGTTTGGGATTCTCTCTCTCTCCCTCTCTCTCTGTCTCTGCTCCATCTGTGCTCTCTCTCTCTCTCAAAATAAATAATTAAACTTTAAAAAATTATAATGTATTTAAAAAGTTTTTAAGTTTTAATTTAAATTCCAATTAGTTAACCTCCAGTGTAGTTAGTTTCAGGTGTGCGATATACTGACATCCTGTTCTCTTTTAATAAGTCTCCTACATTTGGGACTGCCTGGGAGAGAACTTGTGTGGAGATCGAGAACGGTGGTCCTTGTGGGTGACTGTGGAATTCTGAAGTGCTCTAGGGAGGGCTGGGACTTCTACCCCATGTGGATTAGGGGTGTTAAGTCGTTTGTACTTTGATTTCAGGGAACAGGAGACTAAACCTGACCTTTGGGTTATGTATATTTTTCCAATAATAAAATAATACAGGCTCATTAAAGCAAAATTGGAAAGTGGAAAATACTTGTTCAACTCAATGTTACACTTCCAGGCAGCCTAGGGTCATGGACCACTCTCCCCACCCCCCCACCTCCATGGATGGATTTTAGAGTATTAAGTCAGAGGACACTGAGGAATGTGCTAGCCTGCCCACCTATCATCTGGGGGAACCCCAGGGAATGTCTCTCAAGGCTCAGTTCCCTCACCTATAAAATAGAAATGAAAAAAAGTCTTTCAAACGATTTCTTTCCCTATCTTTTTCTGGTCCCACCTCCCCTAGGAGAAATCAAAGCTCTAGATGGCCTGGGAGGCCCCTAATCCCTCCAACAAAGCTAGAGGTGCCCAAGGTCACAGAGCAGCAGGGAGCAAAATCTAATTCCATCTTGGGAGAATTAAATGGGCCTGGTGTGGGCGGCCATTCTCTTTATTCTAAGTTGTCTGTCCAACCTCTCCAGTCCAGAGCTTCTCTGGACCCCCAGAATGCAGCACAGCTATGCCAATTTCACTGGCGAACCAAGGAGAGGGCAGGGGGTAAGGTTGCCCTGGAAGGGGTCAGGACCAGTAACAAATGGGGGGAAGGCTTGGCGCAGACTGGGAGGGCGGGCTTCTAGGGCTGGGTCCAAGGGAGGAGGCAGCCGAAAAGAAGGTGCTATTGGATGGGGCCAAGCAGTTTGCGGGCCGATCGACGGGATAGACATACACGGCCAGCCCGGAGTGGAAATAACAGTTTATGCTGTGCTTTATTAAAATGTGCATCACTTTTATTTTAAAATGTGCATCATTGTCTCGTGCTCGGCGCGCGCGACCTCAGCGTGGTGGCCCGCGGCGGGCCTCGTCCCCGCCCGGCTCCCGCGGAGCCGCCGTGCGCAGGCGCCCTCAGGTGGCGCGGGCCCGGGGGCTCCCGCCCATGGCCAGGTAGACGTCGATGGGCACGTGCAGCAGTGTCAGGCAGTGACAGCCCGGGCAGCGTCGAAGCGGCCTGGGGAGAGCCGGACCCCGCCGGTGCTGTTGGGAATGCGCCCGGGGCGTGCACCCGGGCCCCGCCCCCGGGGTTCCGGCGAGGCCGCGGGGCCCTGACGTGGGGGCGGGGGGTCTGGGGAGGGAAAGCGGACGCGGGCCGCAGCCGGGGAGCTTCGCGCGGCGGAGAGGGCGGGGGCGGCAGGAGGGGCCGCGGGGAGGGCGCCGGTCTCACCTGACCGGGTTGTGCTCCGTGGCTACCGGCTCCGGGCTGTCCTGGGACTCGGGGGCGGGGGCAAGGCCAGGGGAGTCTCCGGCCTCAATGGGGAATCTCCGACCCTGCGAGGGCTCCTGGGCACTCATGTCCAGGCCTCGGGGCTCTCTGCGCGGGGAGTGGCGGTCAGGCGGCTCCCGGGCCGCCGGGCGCCCCCTGCCCGCGCCCGCCGCCTGGGCCGTTGCTCACCTGCCGGAGGCCGAGGCTGGTCCCAGGCTGGAAGCAGCTGCCCGACCCCTGGCCGCGGGAGGACGCTTCGGTCCAGGCGGAGCCGGGCAGGTATCTGCGGCGCGCCGCGGCCCAGGCGTCGAGGGGGCGGGCTGCATTGTGACCCGGGCCGCGGCGCGCTGACCTCACAGAGCCCGTTCCTCCCATCGGAACCCCCAGACCCCCACCGTCCCGGGCCGCCCCGGCACTCAACGTGGCCGCGAGCCTGGGCTGGAGGGCCCTTGCCATGGCGCCTTGGCACTGGGTCGGGCAGGTCCCCGGCAGCCCGATCTGGGCGCAGGAGGCGGAGGCAGGGAGCCGCGAGGCTGCGTCTAAGAAAAGGAGCCGGTCATCCCCGGAGGCGCGCAGACGCTCCGGAGCGCTCCCGGGCGGGCTGAGACTCCCCGCCTGGCGTGTGGGCTGGGGTGCGGGGGTGGGGGGGCGGTGATTCAGCCCATACTGGGTTTGGTGGTGATGGTGAGGACAGGTAAGGGCACTGCCCATTTTGGCCAAGGGTCACACAGCATTTACATCACAATTGGGCCGCAGTTTTAAAATGTCTGGTCCTCTCCCTCCCCACCACCCGTGGCTGCTGTGTCCAGACGGAGAATGTTCTAGCGCTGGGGGCGGCTGCGGATGAAGTCCTTGGGGAGAAAAGGAGCAGGCCAAGGGCGATGGTGGAGTAGAGCTGCCTCACAGAGGCAGCATGAGCTGAGAGGGTGACAGGAAGGATGGAGGCGCTAGACAGCATGGAGGACTTTCTGCTCTCCAATGGGTACCAGCTGGGCAAGACCATTGGGGAAGGGACCTACTCAAAAGTCAAAGAAGCATTTTCCAAAAAACACCAAAGAAAAGTGGCAATTAAAATTATAGACAAGATGGGAGGGCCAGAAGGTGAGCTGGGGCCCCTTTGGGTGGGAGGAAGGGGGGTGCTGGTTGGAAGGAGGAAGGGAGGGCTGGTTGAGGTGGGTGGGCACTTCCGCCAGTGGGAAGGGACATCCCCCTCTCCCCTTTAGTCTGGAACCAAGGAATGCAAGAGTTTGTGGCTCTGGTGGAGGTCAGCGGGGAACAGAAGGATGCCGTGAATCCAGGAACGTCACATCCTCCAAAACCCAAAGTTAAAGTGGCAGGAAGTGAAGGGCAGTCAGAGCCAGAACCCCATCCTGCGGCCCTCCCTGTTCCAGGAGGGGGACAGAGATGGACAGAGAGACCATGGCCTGGGCTGGTGGAGGGCAGGAGCTGCTGCCAAGGCAGTTAGGGATGGGAAAAAGGAAGACAGGGCTCATGGGAAGAACCGTGGGTCAGGAGGCAGGGGTGTAAGGAGATGGCAAATCAGGCCTTCTAACTGCGATCCAGTGGTTTTGTCTAAAAATCCCCAAAGCACTTTGATATCCATGGTCTCACAGGCTGTTCAAGCCAGTCCTTGAGGATGGCAGGGAGTAGTTCCTTTGAATGATAGGTTAACTACAAAAATAATAGCCGTGAACATTCTTTGCAACGTCCAAGTGGCTAGACATTTAAAACTGTTCATGGGAACCAAGGCACGAGACCCAGACGTGGTGGGCAGAGAAACCGGAAGGCAGGCGACAGGAGTGAAGGGTTATGCCCTCCTGGACTTGAGATCCCACCTCTTTTCCCTGGTTTCCTCAGAATTTATCCAGAGATTCCTGCCTCGGGAGCTCCAGATTGTCCGTACCCTGGACCACAAGAACATCATCCAGGTGTATGAGATGCTGGAGTCTGCTGATGGGAAAATCTATCTGGTGATGGAGCTGGCCGAAGGCGGGGATGTCTTTGACTGTGTGCTGAATGGGGGGCCGCTTCCCGAGAGCCGGGCCAAGGCCCTCTTCCGTCAGATGGTCGAAGCCATCCGCTACTGCCACGGCTGTGGTGTGGCCCACCGGGACCTCAAGTGTGAGAACGCCTTGTTGCAGGGCTTCAACCTGAAGCTGACGGACTTTGGCTTCGCCAAGGTGTTGCCCAAGTCACGCCGAGAGCTGAGCCAGACTTTCTGCGGCAGCACAGCCTACGCGGCCCCTGAGGTGCTGCAGGGTATTCCCCACGACAGCAAGAAGGGCGACGTCTGGAGCATGGGCGTGGTCCTGTACGTCATGCTCTGCGCCAGCCTACCTTTTGACGACACAGACATCCCCAAGATGCTGTGGCAGCAGCAGAAGGGGGTGTCCTTCCCCACACATCTGGGCATCTCGGCCGAATGCCAGGACCTGCTCAAGCGGCTCCTGGAACCAGACATGATCCTCCGGCCTTCAATCGAAGAAGTTAATTGGCATCCATGGCTAGCAAGCACTTGATAAAAACAATGGCAAGTCCTCCCCAATAAAGCAGGGGGAGAAAGCAAACCCAAAAACCCGCTTCTAAAATGGTGACCTATATTTTACACTTTAAGTTTACTTGTGTCCTAAAACGTGCCTACACCTTCCCCAGCCTTCTCTCTCCTTCCCTTTAAACATCTTCGTGAAACCCCAGGGTCTCATTCAAACTTCCCTTTTATCACAGCTAAGAAGTGATTTTCGCACAGGTGTTGTGACGAAGTTCATTAAAAATAGGCCCCAGGATCACACACATGCCGGGGGGAGGAGAGGAGAAAACTGACCAAGGGCAACTGGAACCACTGTTGTTGCCACTTCCTTTCTGAATAAAAGCAGATGCATTGGGAACTAGGAAAGGGCCTCTTGACTCCTTGTCTTGGTAAGAGGCCCGCTGGGGGCCCTCTCCCTACCTCATCCCAACGTGGAAGCTGAGTCTGAGATGAGGAGTGGGGATGTCCTCAGGACCCAGATGTCCCCCCACCTCGACACCCCCTGCCCCTTCCCCAGGCTCCGAGCAGGAAGCCACCCTGCATGCTGTGTTCGTCCTGCCCTGGCTCCAGGGGACTGCTGCTGGGGACAAGAACGGAACCCTAGACACCTTCCAGCTTCTGTTGAATCTCTTTAATGCTGTTAACGGCAAGTCTGGAAAAGGTTCAGGACAAAGTTCTTTTTTCTTTCTTTTTTTAATTACAAAACTAACAGCTGTTAGAATCTTTTTTTTTTTTTTCCTTTTTTTTCTTTCCCTGGCTACAAAATACTCTGGGGAGATGCATTATAATTTAAAATATATAATATTGCACAAACAACCAAAAAGTTAATTCAACTAAAGAAATAATTACAAAGAGAAAAACCCCATCCCATCAAAAAAAAAAAAAAAAAAAAAAAAAGATTCTCTCCATCCCACCCCTGCTCACTGAAGGTTTCAAGTGGACGTGACCACCACTCTCTCGGCGTACCTGACCACCATCCCTTTGAATCACTGGTGAATACACCAGATTATGTACAGGAATCACCAGAGCAGCATCATGAAGCACCAGGGTCTCCGGGGATTCCCGCAGCCCCTCAGTCCTCCAAGAGAGGAACAGCTTGACCGGAGAGGAGGGTGAGAGCCACAAAGACTGGGTCTGTCTTCAGGAAGAAGAGCTTTTGCAGAAGCCCGCTAAGAGTCTCAAGAAGCTCACCCCCAGCCTATCCCTTCACGCAGCAGAAGGGTTGCGGTGGAGAAGTTGGGCTTGCCGGAGCTGGGAGTACTTGGCTTTGATCGCTGCTCTGTACCGCTGGTAGTTGGCTTGTGTCCTAAGCTACAGGGGGTCGAGGTGGGTAGCTGGCTGGACAAGGTATCCCGCCAGGCAATGCACAGAAGGGCCTGACGTGACCCCCTCCTTTCTTGGGGAGGGGAAGAAATGCAAGAGCCAGACTCTTGCAGGTGGCACAGCTGGGCTAAGGACTTGGGTGCATCTGACATGAAGAAGCCCTGGGAAAGGTGCTGGGGACACACCAGCCTGGGCTGGACCAAAGGGAAGAGGTGGGAACTCGGGGGTTTGGTCTCTAGATTCGGAACCACAAGGAACCTTTCTGGGAATGGAAAATGCCTGGGAAGGGGAGATTCCCAAGAGAGGCAAATTTCCCAGCGACGAATACCTCTCCCTCAATGGGACAGGAACCAAAATGTGCTTGCCATCCCAGTCTGGCTAGGACAGGTGGGATGGCCTTCCTTGCCTGCTTACGGGCTGACAGAGTGTTATCTCAGCTTCCTCCGAGAGACTGGTGCTTAGCTCCTGCACAGGTAGAAGGGCTAGAGTCACCCCTTGGGACTTCCCAGCAAGAGTCCCCAAGAACAGTGGGTGTTCAGCAGAGCAAGGTAGGCTCTTCTGGTGAGGGGGGCAGGGCTTCCCCCCCTTGAGTCATCCTATGGTTGGCACAAGTCAGAGTTCCTGGTTTGGATTTAGTGAGCCCCTTCCCAGATGTGAGCAGAGGCCCAAAGGACCAGCAAAGAGCCACCTAGAGGTCTGGTTGACAGAGGCCATTGGGGGGGACATTCTCAGTCAGTGTCTTCCAGGGCTGGGCTGAGGCGAGCGAGGGGGTGGGAGGTTCTGTGGGCGAGGGAGCTGCGCGCTCTGGCCCCTCATTCCCAGTCCTCCCACTCTACATCTTCCAGCTGCGGACAGGAGGGGATAACGGAGAGCACAAACACACATTTACTCCTCTGAGTCAAGCCCAGACCCAACCTCCCTTTGCTGCCTCCATTTTCGGACAGCCCTCCCCTAAGCATCCCCACTCCCAGCCCAGCCCCACCCCCAAGTCCCCCACCTTGGGCCACACCCTGCCCCCTAGGAGAGTGAACCAACATCTTAAGGAACACGTCTGGGAGCAGAGCGGCCCTCTGCCTGAGGGGGGGCTGCTGCTCTGATCATTCCAGACCCCAAGGAAATGTTTCCATCAATCAACACTAGATGCTGGGAGGGGACACCCTGTCTCCAGGAACCAACTCAGTCAATCCCGTAAGGAAAACTTGAGAGTGGCTCTGTGATCAGAAACGAGGTGGCACTGCACTGCAGGTGCTCACGGGGTCTTCATCAGGGGCTCCAGCGCCCTGACTCCAGCTGAAGTCTCCCAGGGGAAATTTCTCCTGGCCAGCCGTCAGCTGATCCCCAGTAGGATGGGTTGTAGCATGACTGCTTGGGTATATGGTGGCTAGGTGTTACAGAGGGCTGAGAAGACCCAGAAGGCATCAAGCCCCTGTGACATGATAGGGGATCACGGGCCTTCTCTGTCCTGGGTGTAGTGAGGTCACAGAAGCAAAATACTCTTAGGGAGGTCTCTACCTCTCCGCAGGCTTCAGTTTTCCCATATGAAGAATGAGGCCCTGCCTATCTTTCTAATCTGCTCACCTCTTTACAGCAGGTTTATGAACTACATGACGGAAGGACTCATGTGGCTTTTGTGTAACTGGGAGTAACACTGACTTGAATCAGATCTCTGGGCTGGAGCCTCACTCTTGTCACTTAGCAGCTGTGAGAGCTTTCCCCCCTGCCTTTTATTCCAAATGACTCATTCTTGATTCTGGCAGGTAATGAAGCGTGAGAGTAATACGGCCTCTGAGCTAACTGGACTGGGTTTTGTGGTGGCTTCGGTAACAGTCAGAGTGCTCCCATGTCCCAGGCATGATGCCCTAACACGTCTACATGCATTACCCCTCACAGCTTCCATGCTTCTAAGACCAATTCTGTTTTCAACGGGGAAACAGAGGCTCAGGTTAGGTGACTTGCTCTAGACTAAAGGGCAAGTACTAAAAGACTATCTTTTGTCTCCAAGGCCAGGAGTCTGTTCAGGTCCCATCCCTGGGGACCATGAATCAGAAGATCTGGGGCAGGGTTTGGAGTCTACATTTTTTAGTGGTTCCTCAGGTGACTCTGATGCAGAGCTAATGTCAGGAACTCTCTCACCATCCACCCTGGAGCTGAGGGGAAGCAGAGCCTGCTGACGGAGACCATTTGGGGCCTGAAGCTGCCATCTCAGAGAGGAACGGGGATCCACCCTGAGGGGGCAGTTGGACTTGATCGGGGGAGTCCTCAACCATTGGGACCATTGGGCTTGCTTCCTTGTGGCCAGCCAGGCCCACTCACCTCCCCGGAGGCATCCACTTTGGAGAGTGCCATCTGCACTTCTTCTTCAGTCATGTCCAAGTCGAAGTCCTTCTCCCAGTCCTCACTGATGTCCGTGCTTGAGCCTGGAACCATGAGCCACAGTGTGAAAGGCGGGAAGGGGTAGGTACGAGCAGGTCATAGCTAGGGGTTATGGCACTCTTTACAAAGGGCCTGGTAAATATACATCAAAGGTCTCACATTCTGTTGACCCCCAGAATGGCTGGCTCAGTGATTCCACTTTTAGGACTCTATTCTAAGGAAAAATCTTGGATTCAGTCAAAGATTTAAACAAACGGATGTTCACTGTAGTGTGGTTACAGTGAAGATTGAAAAAACCTGAGAGTCCACTGATAGGGAATTATAAAAGTAAATACATGGCATAGTCACATGATGGGACATAATGTGGCTTTTAAATGTTAGGCTGTAGAGAACTTATACGCATGGCAAAATAGCCTAAAACTATTAAGTGAGGAAAAGTAAGTTACTAAATAGTGAAGAAGCACTTTGGTCCAGAGGCTCCTGGGAGCCACAGAAATCTTCTAGAAGACACAAACAATGAACCTCTTCCGCTTCACTCACTGCACTCTACCTACACTGACCTTGCTATTCCTGAAACACATAAAACACATTCCTACTTTAGGGCCTTTGCATGGGCTGTTCCTGTACCTAGAACTCTCTCCTCAGACATCCATAGGCCAATTTCCTTGCCTCCTTCACACCTTTGCTCCAAGCCTACCAGCTAAATGTGGCCGGCCAGCCCTGACCATCTTACTTTAAACTGCAACCCACTCCCGCACTCTGCTCTACTTGTTCTTTTTTCCATTGTATTTATCACTTTTGAACACATTCCATCATTAGACTTAATGTGCTTACTGTCAACAATAGAGGAATTAGAATGTGGGCTCCCTGAGGGCAGGGATCTTTTGTTTTCCTTTCTCACGTATGCGGAGTGCCTAGAATGCGGAGTTTGCACTCAACAGATATTTATGGACCCTGTTCTAAAACCAGGGCTGGCAAACTATGGCCCATGGACTAAATCCAGCCTATTGCCTATTTTTGGAAATTCGGTTTTGGAACACAGCCCTTGCCATTTGTTTACATATCGCCTGTGGCTGCTTTCCTGTTACATCAGCAGAGGCGAGTGGTTCTAATGGACCGTATGCCCCCAAAGCCCAAAATACTTGTGATCTGGCCCTATACAGAAGAAGTCTACTCATCCCTGCTCTGGGTGATTCTGATGCCTGCTAAGGTTAGCAGTCACTGCTCTAAATATTCATGATTTGGGTAGGACTTCCTAGAGGCAACATAAAAAAATGTACCTGTGGAAGTTTTACTAAAAAGAAAACTACAAAAAGAGTTTTTTAAAAAAAAATATGCAGAAAAAAAGTGTATGTAGTATGAGTCCATTAAAAAATACTTGTACACAGAGAGAAAAGATGTGTAAGATAGCCACAAAAATACTAACAATAATTATCTCCAGGTGATGAGATCATGGGGTAATTTTTTTTTCTATAATGAACACATACTACCTTGTAGCTTTTTCTATTAAAAGCGCCTTCAAAAAGAATAGGTCCCTGATCTCCCAATGGCACCACCTGTGAACATGTTCTTGTTTCTGGTACAGCTTGCTCCTGGCCAGGCACCCAGGCTCTGAGACCGCCCCCAACCCCTGCCCCCGTGCCCCTTATTAAGGGGTCTTGCACTGTTCTTGCTTTCTAGCCACAAGCATCCTGGGTCTCTGGAGCCATGCTGACCTGGGTGGAATCCCTACTTTTTTTTTTTTTTTTTTAAATCTATTGTGTAGTCTTGGGTAAGTTATTTTGGGCTTCAGTCTATTTATAAAATAAGGATAAAACCACCCTCCTTGCAGAGAATCGCCAGAGGAGCTTATTATGTAGATGCCTGCCTCCCCATCCCCCTTGTTCGGATTCTGAGCGGCTGAGTGGTGGCCCAGAACTCTGCATTATAAATAGGTGCCTGGGTGATGCTTTGTAGGCCTGGGCCTGCAGTCTGAGATACAACAGTGTTAAGATTAGAAGTGTCGGGCGCCTGGGTGGCTCAGTCGGTTAAGCGTCCGACTGTGGCTCAGGTCATGATCTCGCGGTTCGTGGGTTCGAGCTCCGCATTGGGCTCTGTGCTGACAGCTCAGAGCCTGGAGCCTGCTTTGGATTCTGTGTCTCCCTTTCTCTCTGCCCCTGCCCTGCTCACACTCTTTCTTTCTCAAAAAAAAAAAAAAAAAAAGATTAAGAAAAAAAAAAAAAACCTGTCAATGTGAAGTGCATATAATGTGTACACTTAGTGGGGATTTCACAAATGGAGGCCGTTAAAGGCATTATCTCAGAATTCAGGAATTTTGCACATGGTCCTAGCCAGGACAGATTGGGAAACAAGACCAGGTTCTGACTCGGCATCCAAGTCTCCCTATGTCTTCAGGACATTTTGGTGGCACACACCTGGCTGAAGGCCATTTTGGTGACACACACCTGGCTGTCAGCATAGGCTTCCGGTGGTTTAAAAGCTGGGCTCCTGGCTGATTCCTCATTTCAGAGGTGTGGCCATGGCCATGATCACTTTCCCTAACCTCAGGTTGCCCTCTCTTTCAGGTTTTAAATGTTAGGGTGGCCCTTCCAGGGGTGGAAAACAGAGTATCAGCTTACAGTTTTGGAGTACTTCGCACCCACCCTCTGAGGTGGGTATTAACAGTCCCAATTTTCAGATGATGAAGGCTTTGAGTGGCAGAAATGAGAAGCGGGGCTTTCTCTGCCATGTGCCTTCTCCCACCATCCTGTCCTGTCACACAACAAGGGTACTAAGATCTCCATTACACTGTGCATGTGGCAGAGAACTGACCTAGGCCAAAACAATTTAAGATTTCCTGATGGAGTCTGTGGTTTTTTTAAGAAAGGGAAGTTTTCAGGGGCGCCTGGGTGGCTCAGGTCAGGATCTCGCAGTCTGTGGATTCGAGTCCCGCATCGGGCTCTGTGCTGACAGCTCAGAGCCTGGAGCCTGCTTTGGATTCTGTGTCTCCCTCTCTCTCTGCCCCTCCCCCACTCATGTGCTGTCTCTCTCCATCTCTCAAAGATGAATAAATGTTAAAAAAAATAAAAAAAGGGGGAGTTTTCAGGTGATTACTAACCTCATAGTGCTGTCACTCAGCTCGTGTTATTCTGTTTAACTGGATCTCTGCTTCCCCAGAGAAGAAATGGAGGCAAAAGCTACTTTCAAATCAGTCACTGGGGAAGTAGGGCCTTCAGCCCAGGGCTCCTTCCGGTTTGCAGGCCATAGGCCTGTCCCTGTCTTTCCTCCCCCTCTCCCTGCTGAGGGAACCAGAGCAGGGTAAGTCCAGGCTCTTAGATTAAATGGATCTTGGGTCAAAATGCAGGTGGGAAGCAGCTCTGCAAGGACAGCGACTGCCCCACTGCCCCTGGACCATGGGAGACTGTGTGGCTAGCCTACCCCAAGAGACTCTGCTGCACCCAGAGACCAAGCTTCTCTTATGTCATCTAAGATGTGGCCTTGAGAAAAGGAGTCACTCACTGTCTCCAAGCCTGTTATTTCTTTTTAAGACTCACTCACTCTACTCTGTGACACCCCAGCCCTCCTGCAAACCCCTGAGTGCGTCAGAGGAAGTAGAGCAGAGCAAGCAGAGCGTATGCCGCAGCTCCCCCATAATCTCATTTTGTCCCATTTCAACTCACCACTCATTTTTCTGACCCTGCTCTCCCATAGCTCAATTCCAAATGGAGTCTACAGTTCTTTTTTTTTTAAATTAAAAAATTTTTTTAAGTTTATTATTTTTGAAGGAAAGAGAGACAAGAGTGTGAGTGGGGGAGGGGCAGAGAGAGAGAGAGAGGGAGACACAGAATCTGAAACAGGCTCTAGGCTCCGAGCTGTCAGCACAGAGCCCAATGTGGGGCTCAAACTCACGGGTTTGAGATCAAACTCATGGCTGTGAAATCATGACCTGAGCCGAAGTCAGACGCTTAACCGACTGAGCCACTCAGGTGCCCTGGAGCCTACAGGTCTTTAATCCAACTGTCTCACTGTCTCTCCTTCCCTTCTCCAGTTCCGATTCCATGAGCCACGATTCTGATCACTTTTTTGCATATACTTGTGGACTTCCTTCTTTTCCTCCACCGATTTCCCCTGGCTGAACTTGAACTCTGGTTAAATCCAGCTTCCATTTGTTCTGTGCCTACACTTAGGCTACTGAATGTGGCTGGACAAAAGTACACCAGTGCTGACAGGTATCTTTTAAAACTCATGACCACTAACTCAAATGGGCCCTTGGTACCACTCAGCCAGCAACCCCACACCACCTGTTGGGTCCCTCACCTACTCTTCCACTTTTCCAAAGTACTATTTCATGCTTTCTTAAATAGTGTGTTAGTGGGTGGTTGATCTCAAGTTTCCTACCAGTAAAAAAAAAAAGGGGGGGGGTGGAATCACACAGACCTCTCTTGGGCTTCTGTAAGGACTGAGTGATATGCATATCCAGTGCTTAGCATGGAGTGATACAGACATAAAGTGCTCAGAGACAGTACCTCTTATGATCATTTCCCCAAAGCAGGACTCTACTCCTATTTCTTCCCTGACTGAGGACCTATTGTCCTCAATTTGCTCCCAATTTATAGAGGAATAAATGGGGCTTAGAGACGATCAGTAATTTTTCTGAAGTCCTATGGCTTAGGAGCAAGGTTGGGATTTGAACCCTTAACTGTTCAAACCCCAGAGCCTAAGCCCTTAACCTCTGTATGTAAAGCTCTTAGTACAGGTCAGGCATATGATGTGAGTAGCACGCCTTGCTGCTTCATGGCACCAAATTCAACGTTCCAAGTTTGGCTAAGATTTTAAGTTCTTAAGTTCTACTTCTTAAGTTAACCCATCTACCTTTCTTATTCCTCCCTCTCCTGGGAGATAATACAGCAAAGTGGGCTTTGCTCACTGCTTCTCTTGCCCCGTGGCCTCTGCTATCCGGACTTTATAGGCCCCTGAGCCGCGCACCTCCCCCAAACTCTCCACCTCTCCTATACAACGCCTGTCTCTTCAGTAAACCAACCACTGATGCCTGGAGCCTTCCTTCTTTCTCTGAACTCCTCCCATCAAGGCTGTCCCATACAGCTTCATGCTTCGTCATAAAGACTGCAGCTTTTGCCCCTCCCTCCTCAGTGTCTCATAAAGAGTAGGTAGGAGCTCAATGGATGACCTCACCGAGTCAGAGCCAGAAGGAAAGCATTGTGTTGGAAACTGGAAACTCCATGGTTTCCGTCAGGGAGCAGGGGAGGGGTGTGGTGGGGCCAGTTTCCCTTCCACTGCAGCAAACCAGTCTCTCCGCACCAGCAGGCCAGGCTCACCTGCTGGGCAAGTTGTGTGGCTGCCTGGTACCGTGTGTCAGCAGAGCCCATGTGTGTGTGTTTCAGGAGAGGCCTTGCTGACATCAGCTGTCTCTGAAGAGGGACTCTGGATGTGGCAAAACAGTCCACACCAGAGCTCTTACTGTCCTTTCATTCCCAGAATTAGAGAGGTTCCCCTTTGAAAAAAAAGTCAGAGGCTCCAGTCTAAAATTTCATTATACAGATAAGAAACTAAAGCTTTATTACTTAAGCTGGGTAACAACAAGTTCATGAGAATTCATTTAACTCTTTTTTAAACCAGTACGTGTAAGTTTTATGTATTTCATGCTCCTAATAATGAGGTAAGCTTAGGTAGGCTAAATGATTTTCCTGAAGTCACCAGGGGAGAGGACCTCTGACATCAATCAGTGTCACAGGGATTTCCAACCCAGGGTAGGGCTGAGCTGTCCAAACAGACAGTGTGGTAGTTAAGAGCATGGGCTCTGAGTCAGAGACCTGGGCCTGAATCTGGGCCTGCCACTTCTTGGCCATGTGAATTTGAGCAAGTTACTTAACATTTCTTCTTTAAAAAAAAATTTTTTTTTAATGTTTATTTATTTTTGAGAGAGAGAACGAGCGAGCGAGCGAGCATGAGTAGGGGAGGGGCAGAGAGAGAGGGAGACACAGGATCTGAAGCAGGCTCCACGCTCTGAGCTGTCAGCACAGAGCCCAACATGGGGCTCGAACCCACAGACTGTGAGATCATGACCTGAGCCGAAGTCGGATGCTTAACTGACTGAGCCACCCAGGTGCCCCAACATTTCTGAACCTCATTTTCTTCATCTATAAAAGAAGGCAGTAATACTGACCTGACTGGGCGGTGCGATGTAATGAGAAATTAAATGCAATATAACACACTAAGCACAGAACCTGGCATAAAGCTTATTCTGTTGAACCTAAGACCCCAATGACTGTAAGATGCACCCTTATTTCAGAGCATACGTATATCTTAGATGAAATAGGGTAATAAATACTCAACAGATAGCAGCTGTCATCATCATCCGTATCACAAATGAAGAACAATTGCTTCTAGGATCCTAAAGAGACAAGTCTGCCTTATGGGGTGACAACTCTTGCTTGTCCCCTTCCCCCACCCCCGGCCCCGGGATTTTGGCCTTGACTTACCTTTCTTTCCATTGTTAGAGGGTGTAGACTTCCCACTGTCCGAGTTCAGCTCAAACACCCGTAAGTCTGTAAGTACCTCCTCCCTCAGAGTCTCTACTCTGGCTGGAGGCCTGGGCTCTGGGCCACTGGGGCGGCCAGCAGGGGTGTGGGGCTTGAACTGAGCTGGGGGCGGGGGTCCAGTCTCACCCACATCCACAGCCAGGCCCTGTTCCTCCAAAGATGCCTCTAGCAGCTTCTGGGACAGGTCCCTGGGCAGCAGGGGTGCGTCGGCTGCAGTGTTGGCGACCTGTGTCACCGGGGAGATGCTCTCGCTGCTCTCTGAAGGAGTCACCTCTGTTGGAGGGTCAGCCGGAGTCATCAGATTCTCTTCACAGGGGCTCAGGGGGCCAGGTCCCCCTTCAGGGCATGTGGACGTTCTGGCCACAGGAACCTTCACCTCTTTTGGAGATGTGGGTGAAACGCTCACAAGCTCCTCTGTTGAGAGAGAACAGGAAAGAGGGCTACATCCCCTGGTCAGCCCCAAGACAGCCCTGGAGCCCTCTGCAGCCAGACCTCAGGCTCCCACCAAAGCTTACTCCGATCAAGACTAAAGGGTGCCAGTTTCCTCACCCTTTCCCCATCACCGTTCCCCTGCAGGTGCCCCCTACTGATCAATGTCTCTCCTGCCCGGAGGCCCAGCATATGACTGGTGGGCACTCAGCTTCTGGAAGCACAGCCCAAGATGGCATTATAGACTCGAAAGCTAAGACGTGACAGTGAGTCAGTTCTGGGTTCAGGCTGGGCTCTGCTCTACCCTCAGTGTGTGGTCTTGGGCAAGATGCTGAGCTTTTCCTTTAACTTACCCCCACTTAATAAACGTGTTAATAGCATGCAGGTGGCTCCGACATACTATCCTAAGCTGAGCTAGCAAGTAGAGGATGCTCAGCTCCCTCCTTAAGGGAGCAGTTCCCAAACCTGGCTAGGCACGAACCATTACCAGGGGAGCTTGTTAAAAATACAAGTTTGGGGGCTCCTGGGTGGCTCAGTCTGTTAAGAGTCTGACTTCGGCTCAGGTCATGAGCTCACGGTTCGTGAGTTCCGGTTCTGCGTTGGGATCTGTGCTGACAGCTCAGAGCCTGGAGCCTGCTTCCAATTCTGTGTCTCCAGCTCTCTCTGCCCCTCCCCAGCTTGCGCGCGCGCGCACGCGCGCGCGCACACACACACACACTCTCTCTCTCTCTCTCTCAAAAATAAATAAACATGTAAAAAAAATTTAGAATGGGGGAAGGGAATCTGGAATTCCGATAAGCACCCTAGGGGACTGAAGTGGCCGGCCCGCAGGCTGGCAGGGGTATCTGTTGCTTGTTTTTTTTTTGTTTTTTTTTTTAATGTTTTTTTAAATTTATTTTTGGGAGAGAGAGAGAGACAGCGTGAGCAGGGGAGGGTCAGAGAGAGACGGAGACCCAGAATCCGAAGACAGGTTCCAGGCTCTGAGCTAGCTGACAGCATAGAACCCGACGCGGGGCTTGAACCCACGAACCCTGAGATCATTACCTGAGCCAAAGTCGGATGCTCAACCCACTGAGCCACCCAGGCGCCCCAGGGAATCTGTTGCTTCTGACACATGTGATTTCTATACCTAAACCAGGAATTCCACCAGCCCAGGCAAACATTTCCTTGTTAGTCCAACCTCTGCTCAGCATGGACAAACGCCATATATGTGCCCTACCCTTCCCTGGGTGGCAGGCCCCTCCGGTGCTCAGAGATGGCCAGATGGTCCCTACAGGCAGGATAGGACCTGTTACTTGCCCATCACCTCTCAATCTCTCTTACCTTCTTCCTCCTCCCAGCCAGGCTCTTCAGAGAGGCTCTGTTCTGCCCGCTGCTTCAGGGCATCCCTCCGGGCCTGGTCCTGAGTGCGGGGGAGAAGATGGCCAGAAGCAGTCAGGGCTCACTCTTCCCAGACCCTGGCCCTGATCCCAGAACTCTTGGTACCTGGTGCCCTTCTTCCCTCAACAACATCCAGCCCACTTCCCCAAGGGCTGAGTGGAGGACCTCCCCGGGCCAGGCCAGCATACCTGCTCTAGTTGATGGACTTTATAGAAATACCGATGCCAGAATTCTGAATGGGAAACAGCTGCTGGGACCTGGAGGGAGGGGACAGTGCAGATGAGACTTTGGGAGTAGTTGTGTACGGTCTGTGTCCCCAGCCTTATCAGTCTGCTCCCAGCGGCTCTGGGCTTCAGATGTGGTTCCGTAGCTGAGCGGTTCTCCTCAGAGCACTTACACCCTCCATCCCCAGACCCACCTTCCTGGCTCAGCTTGGCCAAGAAGGGCGAAGAGAATTCCCATTAGGCTTTGCTGGCCCTTCCATTTCTCCCACGACTGCCAGAAGTCTGGCGAATCGGCTTTGCCCATGTGGATTCTTGGCTCAGGACCTGGCTGGTCTGGCTCTAGAGGGTCTCCGGCTGCTCTCTGGGCCAGGTAACTCGGCAGTGACTCTAGCTAGGTATGTGCCTCCCACCTCCTGACACCTCAAGCTGAAGCTGGGTGAAGTCCTGCCAGCTGGGCCCTCACCATCTTGGTGTAGAGGGCCCGGATGGAGGGGCTGCCTACAAGGAGCTCTGAGATCTCCCCCTTCTTCTCCTCCAAGCAGAACTGGGAAAGCCAGGCGTCAAACAATTCCGGGGGCCCTGCAGAGGGACAGACACTGATGGTCAGTTTCTTGGGTCCGGACAAAGAACATCGGGCCTACAGAAAACACACCTAAGCCTGGACACGGACAGTGAGGAAAGCTTAAGGTTTTTTTTTCAAAGCCATTTGGCCAAAGGGGGGGGGGATCGGGAAGGGTGAAAGGGTGGGTAGCCCCACTGATATCACGGCATGGCACTTAGGTGATCTCTAGAACGGGTTACAGTCGGCATGTTCTCATGCTGCTTGCTTTTTAGCTACTGAACCCCCTCCTCTCCGAAACAGCTGTTCTCAGGTCAGTAGTCTAAAGGCTACTTCCTGGGGCACCTGGGTGGCTCAGTCAGTTGAATGTCTGACTCTTGATTTTGGCTCAGGTCATGATCTCACGGTTCATGGGATTTAGCTCCACGTCAGGCTCCATGCTGCCAGCACGGGGTCTGCTTGAGATTCCCTCTTTCCTCCCCACTCCTGCGTGCACACACACACACTCTCTCTCTCTCTCTCTCTCTCAAAAGTAAATAAATAAACTTAAAAAAACAAAAATAAAGGCTACTTCTCTGTCCTCTCTCATGTGACCAGTCCAGCTTCTGGCCCTGGGAGCCACTGTTGTCCTTGCGATGCCCTCTCCTCTCCTGGCTTCTTGGTCTTCTGTGATTCTCCTCCCACCTTTCCAGTCGTTCCGACTCTTCAGTGGGCTCTTTCCCCTCTCTTTATGTCTTCCCACTCTCTGTTTTCTCCTAAGGTAACCGCTACTAAACCCTAAGTTTCAACCTCTCCCTCCCCCAACAACTCCTCAGTCTGTCTTTGTAGCCCCGGCTACCCTTCCGGGCTCCAGAGCCAGGGGTCCAGGTGTCCCCTGGGACATCTCTATCGGCTCAGGGCAGCAAACCCAATGTGTGCACATGTTCTTCTGTCCCCAAGCTGTCCCACCCCAGTATGCACCTTCTAGAACCCTGGGTGCCGTCCTGGACTCCTCCTTTATCCGATCGCTCTGGATTCCACTTCCGCGGTGTCTTCTATGTGCACACCTCACTCTTCATTCCACCTACCGCTCTCTGGGTTCTGGACTTCCCTCTGACGTGGGGATTCCTGCCAAGCCTCCTACCCAGTCTGCCCGTCTTCTATCTTTCTCTGCGTTCGATGGCTCTTTTACAACATACAAAATCTGATCCCCTCAGGTCTCAAAACCCTTCAAGAGTTCTCGAGGGAGGGCTTTTTATTTATTTTTAATTTATTATTATTATTTTTAGTAAGTAAACTCTATACCCAATGTGGGGCTCGCACTCATGACCCTGAGATCAAGAGTCGTTTGCTTCACTGACCGAGCCAGCCAGGTTCACCTCTAGGGAGGGATTTTTAAGCTAGAGTCCAAGGATGGGCTTGAGAGGGTCAAAGACTTCCATTTGGCATTATAAAATCCCTGCTCAGTGCGGAGCCTGCTTGGGATTCTTTCTCTCTTCTCCTCTCTCTCTCTCTCCTTCTGCCCCTCTCCCCTGCTTGTGCTCTCTTTCTCTCTAAAATAAGTAAATAAATAAATAAATAAAATTTTGTGGAGAGAGAGCCTGTCATTTTCAACAGATTTTTAAAGGCCTTTGTGACTAAAAGAAAAGCTAAGAACCACTACCTTGAGCTTTTTAGGACAAAAATTCAAAGTGCACAGTCTGGCACCCAAAGTCCTTCCAATCCAGCCTCCACCAGCAGCTCTCAGTGCCTTCCCTCCCTCACATGTACCCCTTAATCTAGACTTCCCAAATGCAGACCTTTAAATGTCCTACTGCCATGCCCGAACACCTTCCTGCACTGCCAAAAATAAAACTAGTCTACTTGTTTTTCTTTTTTAAGTAGGCTCCACGCCCAATGGGGGGCTTGAACTCATGACCCTGTGATCAAGCATCACAACCTTTACCAACTAAAGCTAGCCGGGTGCCCCCAAATTAGTTTACTTCTACTTCATCCTTAAAAACTCAACCTAAGTGTCACACCCTAGATTCCCCAGGTTGGGCCGGGTGCTTCCCTTCTGGGTTCCTACTGCCCCCACCTTTCTGTGGAAACAGTCACTCCAGCTCTACTATCCTTGCTTTTATTCATGGTTTCCGGTCTCTCTTTCCTAACAGCAGGTTCCTGGAGGTCTGCATGGGGGTGAGGGTTCGACTGATTTCTGAGCTCCAGTTCCCAGCCTGGGGCTTGCTGCATGGCAGGGGCTTGGCAAACGAGTGCCAAAGAGAAGGCGGGCAGGGCAGCGGGGCTGCGATGGGCCTGAGCTGATAATGGGGAGCAGAGCAAAGTCTCTGCAGACATGAACACAGCCCAGGTTCGGGGAGGAAAAGGGACTGTCAACCCATCCGACCACACATAATGCACAGTCTAGCCCCACCTTGGTCTCTCCACACAGGAGGTGCTGGGCCACTGAGACTAGAGACCAACAGGGCGCTCATCCCAGACTCCTGGGGTCTCCCTTCCCTACGAGCCGCCCCCTCACCGCTACCCCCTCACCATCTGGTTCATTGCAGTAGGTTGCCGGGTCTGACTGCAGGCTGTAGAGGCGAGCCTGTAAGAAATAAAGAACAGAGATTCTGGGGTGCTAGGTGGAGAAAGCACCCCCTCTCTGGGAGCATACTCTACCACTGTTGTTGACTTAGGTGCTCTGAAGACATCATTCCCCTATACATTTATTCCCGTTGGAAATCAGCCTCAACCCAGCCTCTCCCCTGCTGGCCACCAGACCCACAGGGCACCTGTCAGCTTGCCCATGGCTAGAAAGGGGACTCCTGGGCTAGGAGTGAAAAACTGGTGCTCCCAGAGAAATGGCCTCTCCCCTAGTATTCCACCTTGGGAATTAAGACACAGTGTAAGCAGGCTGCAAAATTATACGTATAAAATGCTTTTGAATTATGTGAAACTGGAAAAACGTTAGTGCAAGTACATTAATAAAGTCCAAATTTATGGGCAAATTTTTGAAGTGATGTATCTCCCCAAATGAAAACCATTCATCAAGAATTTCTTAATTCCATAGCCAGCCTGCCGAGTGAATTATCTGCTGTGTTCCCAGGAAGGCCACAGGAGTGGCAAACTTTGGCTGGTCAACAGAAAACCCCACCTCCCTTCCTCAGTGTTACGTGGGAGTGGAAATTGCACACTCCCACTCAAATGTCCACTAAGTGGTGGAAGTAATACTAGTGCTGACAAATACGCCTGAGAAATCAGTATTGTTGGAAAGGAAATTCAAGGCCAACCTGCTGTGACATCACACTGTGAATTTAGGAGAAAACACTCCGTGAACCATTAAGAAGTAACGTGAGAAGATAAAATGTGGAAGAAATAGCCTATCACTGTCATTGATCTAAGTGCTTTGAGGACTCCTCCTACGACTCATTGATTCCCACCGGAAATCAGCCTTTACCCCAAATGGGGGAAGATCATGCCTGCAGAACATTCCTTGTCAAGGCTGAAAGCTGAAAGGAATCCACATGAACAGCACTACAGAAATGACTAGAATAATTACGCCATATTCCCTTGCAAGAATTTAAATAAGTAAAAGGATGGTGAGTAAGAAAGATGCCAATATTTTTATATATGTTTTTACAGCAGGTTATAAAATTCCATGCATAGAGTGCTTTTTTTGTTAAAAAGAAAGAGGTCAAACTATCTTTACCAATGTCTATAAACAAAAAGAAATGAAAGGTTTTAGCCAAACAAGAAATAGGTGGTTCTCTTTCAGTGATGCGATCATGGATTTGGAAATCATTATCTTCTTGGTTAGTACTTCTCCAGTATAGTTATATACGTATACTTATTTTCTGGCCTGAACACGTATTGCTTGTATGAGTGCACGCTGGAAGGTGGAATCCAGTGCTGTCAGGCACCTGCAGGGGAGGCTGCTAACGAATACCTTGGTGCTATCATAGGGCTCAGCTGTGCCAGAGGGTGTGCCCATCAGGGTGATGACATCGCAGTCTATGGTTTTGTCTGGTGAGGGAGCGAAGGTGTCGGAGATCACCCCTAGGAAGTCGGACAACCCCTTCTTCATCTTCTCTGTTGCCCCTGAGGAGCCTTCAGTCTGCAGAGAAAGGCGGGAAAGGAAACAAGTGGCCCAGGAGCAGGCTGCAGTCTCGGGTTTGGGGTACTGAGGGCTGAAGCATCAGGGGCAAAGGAAGCATCAGGGGTGAAGCATCCCTGTGTGGGGACCATGGAAGTGCTCATGGCCTGTCACCCCATCCCTGAGGTTGGAGAAGGACAGAGGCGGCCAGGGTCCCCATACACCAGAAGAGGGTGTGGAACAGGGCCCCGGGAGGCCTATGTAAGTCAGAGCAGAACTCCCTGACTGGCTGTTCCATCACAATTTCAAGGCCAGTCAGGCTTATCAAAAACTGGCAGGGGAGAGGACGCATGGGTGGCTAGTCAGTTGAGCATCCGACCTTTGATTTCGGCTCAGGTCATGATCTCACGGTGCACGGGATCGAGTCCTGAGGTGGGCCCTGTGCTGACAGCGCAGAGCCTGCTTAGGACTCTCTGTCTCCCTCTCTCTCTGCCCCCTCTGCTGCTCATGCTCACTCGGTCTCTCTCTCTCAAAATAAATAAATAAATGTTTTAAAGATGGGCAGGAGAGGATGCATGCCGTACACGCTCCGTGGGGAAGAGAACCTGAGGGTGGAGTGGAGGGAAAGGTGCTAGTTTTGGAGACCTAACCCCCTCTGGGTCTGCTTCCTGATCTGTAAAATTAGGACAAACAGACGTCCTTCAGAGGGCTGCTGTGAAAAACAAAAATGATAAGGCACGTACAAAGCCTGGCATATCACAAACATTACTAAACAGCAGTATCTGTAATATCACAATTTCATCATCATCGTTGCTCAGGAAGTAGAACATTCTGTACGAAAGGCCGGGGAAATATGGGCAGGATGAGAACACATACCCTTGCCTAGGGGCAAACCTGGGACCAGCTGACGGCCAATGTATGCATTGTCTAGAAGGGGCAAGTGGGACACCAAGCTTGAGCCACACTGGGCAGGATGCCCTTGAGGAAGCAGGAACAGGAGGCGGACAGGGCCAGGCTCTAACACCCTCGGGGAAAGCATAGCATTTACTCCTGATTAGGCTAGCCAAGCATTTTACACCTGGAATCTACCAGCATGCCTGGCACATGCTAGCGCAGATATACAATCATATTTGCCAAATGAAAAAAAGGAATAAAGGCACCTGGGTGGCTTGGTTGGTTAAGCATGTGACTCTTGATTTTGCCTCAGGTCATGATCTCACGGTTCCTGAGATGGAGCCCTGCATTGGACTCCACACTGACAGTGAGGAGCCTGCTTGGGATTCTCTCTCTCCCTCTGCCTTTCCCCTGCTTACAGGCGCTCTCTCTCAAAAATAAATAAATAAACATTTAAAAAAAAAAGGGGGGGGGGCACCTGGGTGGCTCACTCGGTTAAGCACTGGACTCTTGATTTTGGCTCAGGTCCTGATCTCAGGGGGTGGAGGGGGTACTCACAGCTAGCTTCTCCTTGACCACGCTAGCTGTGGCTGCGATGGTGCAGGCCGTGTCATGCTGGACCACCTGGGTGAACTCTGTCAGGTCTCGCTTCATGAACTCCAAGGCTTCAGAGGACTACGGGAAGACAAGAGAGGGATGACACAGCCAGCTGGCTCTGCTACCCTTTGTTCCAGTTCCCGGGGCTTCTTCCATCCCAGACAGACACATGGAAAACTCAAGTGACATGGGAAAGCCTCAGAGCAGAAACGATGCTTGCTTGTCCCAATTCCACGACCTGGGATTACCGAAGAGCAGAGAGTACAGAGGGACTTCCTGCAGCTCTGAGAACGGGGATGAGTCTCAGCCCCGACCCTGATAAACTCTGTGGCCACAAGTAACCCTCATCTAGTTTCGGTTTGCTCCTGAGGGAGGCAGACTAAATCAGTGGTTCAAGCACAGACTGGGGAAGCGGATGCACACAGTCCGGACACAAAACAGACTCTTGACGCATGGCTCTCATATCCTTTAAGTCATGACATTTGTTTCGAATTTCAAATAACGTGAAGAAAAGGTGTGTGACTTTTTATCAAAGGAAAGTGTTTCTATTTTTTTTTTTTTTTTTTTTACTACAGGGAAGTTCAGTTGAAATATGAGGCAGTATGTGAAATTATTTGTCCAAAAAGCTAAATAAACGTGTTGCGTTAGTGACAGGAATAGTTGAGAAAGCATTTATGAGTGATTCTTATAAACACGTTAATACCAGAAAAAGGGTGTATGACTTTTACATTCAACAAAGGGGGTGTTGAGAGAAATACTGGACTGGATTGCTTCCGAAGCCTTGATTCTACCATTCTAGGGTTCTATTCATGCGTAGAGCTCCTTTGCGCAGAATGAATACTTGCTTCTATCAGACTGACCTGCTGCTCACCGTGCTCTCAGACCCAGCTTGAGAGAGCAGGCCCGCCACTCTGGTCTGCGTCTTGCCCTGCTCTGTCTCACCCTTACCGACTCTGGGGTCCCTTCCCAAACTATCTCGGTGCTCGCCCTGGCAAGCCCTCTCATTTTGCACATGGATCACCTGATTTTTTTTTTTTTTTAAGCCTTTTTGAGAGTTCTGGTGGCTTTTTTCTAGTTTTCATCAGCCTGGGAAGTCTCTGAACGGGGCAGTCTCGTGTATCAGCCAGAAGCTTCTCTGGGAATGGGAATCATGTCTCCATGTCAGACTTGGGACTCTGTAATTGGGGTGGAGGGGTCATTTATTCTCTAGCTCCATCCACTCTGCCATTCTCCATCCTGGTCCAGGCCAACCTGCTCTGTCGAATGGACTCGTCGCAGGCTGGATCAGTTACCTCTCCTACCTTCTCCCTGGGACACTGCTGGGAGCTTTGGAAGTCTGAGCGGACCAGGTTGCCCCTGCTTTACGTTCTCCAGTGCTCACAGTACCCTATGAGCAAGTACACCATCTTTCCCTTCACTTATAAGGTCATATAAATCTCATCTCTGGCTCTCATCCTCTACCACTGTGTCCCCCACTGAGCTCCAGCTGGCTTTCCGCAAGTTTCTCAAATGCTCTAGCATCTTCCTTACCTTCATGGCATTTGAACACACGGTTCTAACTCTTCCAAGCAAATGAGTGAACAAACACAACAAATACCCCCCCTCACCTGGTTAACTCTGGTTTCTCCTTCAGATCTATGCTTAAATGTCACTTCCCTGGAGACGTTTCCCTGATGCCACCTCAGGTTCGGTTGGGTTCCTGCTTCATGTTCCCAGGGCACCTGAATGTTCTCTAACATTTATCATACTGTAGATTAGGATCACCTATTCAACATCTAGCTTCCTGGAGAAACTGAGGTCCCTGAACACAGAGCCCGTGTTTTTTGGCTCGCTGATACTTTCCCAGGATGTAACACAGAACCTGGCCTAGAGTAGATGCTTAAATTTTGCTTGCTAAATTTATATGTACCAGAGCAATTTTAATTATATAACCATTGGCACAATTATTCAAGAAATGGCTGTCACTAGACTGTGAGCTCTGAGGGGACAAATATGAACAGACCTGGTACCTGTCCTCAAGATCATAATCTACTGGCAAAATGTTCATACAACAGTGTTGATATGCAAGGGCAGAGTGGTGACCAGTGTATTATCAGGTAGTTGGAAAGACTTGATGAAGGGAAGCCTGGACTGAGCCCTAAAGAATGAGGAGGAATCAGGGGCACCTGGGTGGCTCAGTCAGTTAAATGTCCGACTCTTGGTTTTGGCTCAGGTCATGACCTCATGGTTCGTGGGTTCCAGCCCCACGTCGGGCTCTGCACTGACAGTGCAAAGCCTGCTTGAGATTTTCTCTCTCTCCCCCTCTCTCTGCCCCTCCCCTGCTCATGTGTGTTCTTTCTCTCTCTCAAAATAAATAATAAACTTAAATTAAAAAAAAAAAAGAATGAACAGAATCAGCAAAGGAAGCCTGGGCATGGCGGGGCACAGGGTTTACTGCAGCCTGTGTGCATTTCATTCCTAATGAACATAAAAGGCAAAGCAAAACTGGTTTGGGATAAAGCTGGAGAGGTGGCCAGGGGCAACTGCGGAGGGCCTGGTCAGCCCTGTGGGTGATGGGGAGCCAGCAAGGGTTTGAAGGAGGTGGGACACAAGGAGATTGGCAGTTTTCATAGTTTACTCCAGTAACTGGCATGGAGTGCCATGGATAGGTCCACAAGTGACAAGATTAGAAGACAGGAAAACCAGTCATGAGGCTGCTGCAATAGTTCAGAAACGAAAATAGAATGTGAATAAGGACAGTGCTGGTCAGGATGAAAGGATGGGACTGGTACAAGGAATCTTAGTCAAAAAAGGTAGATTTGGTAATTAAATAGACGTGTTGACTGAGGGCAAGAAAGAGTCTAGGAGGAGCCCTTGGCTCCTAGACTCGGTGACTGGGTGGATGCAGAGCTAGGTGCCAGCTGAGGGAGGAAATGCTGAGGGGGGGAGCAGGCTTAGAGAGACGATGATGACAATGATTCCGGTCCTGTAGAATGTGTGGTGACGGTGGGGTATCCAGCAGCAGCTATTCTCAAACACTAAAGTTCAGAATAAAGGACTAGAAGTCACTCTATCATGGAAATGGAGGTCACCCAGGAAGCGTTTGTAGAGTGAACAGAGCAGTGAGCTGAGGACAAAACCCCTCAAACGCCACACCTTTAAGGGGCAGGAAGGGGAAGTCATGAAACAGTCAGCAAAGAAAAGCCTGGAGATGTGGAGAACTGAGAGAGAAGCATATGCCACAAAGCCAAAGGAGTAGAGTTTCAAGAAAGACGGAGGGATCACTAGTGTCAGATGCAGCAGAAAGGTCCGGGAAGATAAGGGCTGGAAACCACCCACTGGATTTGACAAGTGGTAGGTGAGGCTGAATGTGTTTCCAGATAAGCTTATATGTGGTGGCTGCAGGGATGGGGCTGGGGTTATAAGAGATCACTCAGTTGACCTCAAATTATACAAAGTAGGAGGTGAGGTTGTCACCTAGAGGTAAAAGAAGAAGTAGTTAGAACAGTGGACTTGAGGGAAGAGTTAGGTTTGGGGAAAGTTTCTGAAGGCAAGGAGGAGGAAAAGCAAATCAGAGATGGGAAGAGCTTGCTAGGTGTTGCTCAGGCCTAAATAAGGTTGGTGACTCTGTGGTTGGGTCAAAGAGCAGCATGACTTTATCAGTGTCTGTGGGTCAGTGCAAGCACCGCGTACACTACGGGATGAGGTAAGGCGCACAGGAAGGTGGAAATATAGCACCATCTCAAACTGTTGGCTCTAGGGCAGTATGTTAAGGATGCAAGGGAACTGAGGGTGCTGGGAATTGAGTGGTCCAGATGGAGCCAGGATGGGAAGGGGGAAGGAGGCAAGCCCAGGAAAGCACTGACAGACCCAACGAAAAAAAAAATGGAAGTACAAAATGGACTGGTGGTGTTTAAGAGGTTTTCCCATCACCCTCCTCAGCACTTAATAAAAATAACTCCAGCCTATATACTACTTGCTGTGTGCTAAGTATTGTTCTTGTTGCTTGAGACACATTAACATTCACTCCTTACGACAATCCTATCAGGTAGGTAGAATCAGTACTCCCATTTTGCAGATGAGAAACTGAGGCCTGGAGAGGTTAAATAACTTGCTCAAGTTGACGTAACAGTAGGCGGCTGAGAGGGAAACTAAGTCCTCTTTCTGAACAGGGAATTGTCAAAACAGAAAGCCCCTGCTTCAAACTGGGAGTTCCCCAAGAACGAAGAGAGAAAGCTAACCAACTATCTACTTTCCATGAGTTATGGTTAACACCGGCCTTGAGGGAAACACACACAGGAGGCCCTCACACAAAACCTGCTGACGAATGTCAGACTCCCCTTCCAAGAGATCGCTCAGTGGAAGCGACCCTCTTTGAGGTCTCTTCAATTAAACTTCATCGTGAAATGCTCCTCGTCCTCAACAACATACACAACGCAGGCCATTCTCAGATTTGCTCAGCTGTAGCTGAGAGGCTGTCCAGGAATGCACAGGCTAAAGGAGGTTTTCAAACGCTCCCAGAGTAGAGGACTGATTTAACCAAGATCAGAAGCCTCCCGAGTCTGCCCTGAAGCAGGACTCACCCCAATTCCTTGAGGTAAACAGTAATTAACTTTTTTCCACAATTCACTTGGGCTGGTTTTGACAAACTAGCATGGAGTGGAACAGAAACACACAGCAACATTGTCCACTGGCAGAGCAGAACCTCACTCATCCCACAGGGATTGGCTGCCTCCCGGCTAGACTGAGCTTCCTGGGGCCCAGGATTGCAGCTTATCCTCAGGACCTGTCAGAGAGTGCTAGCGGTGGCATTCTAATACCTGAATGACTAGAGCAGTAATGTTCTATCGCTAGAGTTCTTCTTCAGGGCCTAGATCAAATGTTCTCGCTTCTACGAAGCTGTGAATTTCCTGAGCCGGAATAAACTGCGCTTCCAATGGATTCCTACAAAAGAGTCGCGCCAGCCTTTAAACCAACGTGTATTTCACCGTGGCTAGTGTCACACTGGTCTGAGTCGGGGTCAGTCCTCCCTTAGACCGATAAAGTGTAACGGTAGGGCCCGGTGGGCCTCATCTCCAAGGCGGGGCGCCCACACAGGTCGGGCGGGGCCGCTCGGACCTGGTTGCAATGAGGCGGAGCGAGGCCCTGCCGGAGGAAGGGCGCCGGCCCAGCTTACCTTCTCCTTGACTGCCTGGTAGCTCTGCTGCAGCCAGCTCCGCCACCATCCCACGTCCTCCCTGCGGAAGACAGACACATCTGGCGGCCCTGCGGTGCGACTCAGTTTCCCCCTGAGATGTGGTCCGCGGGCCGAGACTTGGCAGACCGCTTCCCCACCCCCTCACACTGCGACTCCGCCCCGCCTTTTCAGCTCCGTCCACTCCCGCGCTGGCCTCCTACTCCCCACAGGGACCCTGGCCCAGCACCCCGACCCTCGGAGAATTCAGGCCCCAACGCCCGAGAGCTGGATGACGGGCTCACCCTTCCGCCATCTTGCCCGCATGACATCACCACTATTTACTGACCTCTGACTTCCGACACGGCACCGCCCCCTCAAGCACCGCCCCAGAGCTCTCGGCCCAATCCTCGCGCTGACACCGCCCCCAGCCCAATCTCCGCCCCGGTCCACCACTGAGCCCCGCCTCCTTGAGGTCTGTCCAGTCTCCGTCTACAGTTCGCCCTTAAACTCCGCCCCTGAACTCTTGGCCCAATCCTCACTCAGTTCGGTTCTCAGGGTCCACTCCCTCGCGTTAGCCCTCCCCGCCCCCAACTACTTTTTAATCAACGGACATGGGATACGGTGGCTGCTAAGGGCCTCGTTCGGCCCTCTAGCTGGACCGCCGAGTCGCGGGAGCAGAGCGGAGAAAAGGAGGGAGTGGGGCTGGAGCTCGAAAGTCTGGATCCTAGAGCTCAGGTCTAGGACCACCCCCCTTTATGAAACAAGCCGCGTAGCAGCTGCTTGGGGTCTCTTCGGGCTAATTCAACAAGCGTAGAGCGCGGGGGCCTGGGCTCGGGTGTGCAGGTGTGTGAGGGAAATTTCTTCATCACAGTTCACTTCCATGCGGCTTCTGGAGGGGCTCTGAGGATATTGGGGAGATAAACACATGTTCACCTACCTCAACTCTTGGTAATCAGAGTTCTGAACTCCAAATCAGAACTTCTCACACTGGAGCTCCGTGTGGATTGACTTGTGAAAGGGAGACAGAGACAGAGACTTTCTGGATCTGCTGCTACCTATCAAATCCTATCACTTCTTGTCTGTTTAGGTGCGCAGCTTTAGTAATTCCCCCACCAGCCGTTCCGTTTTCTCTCTTTACATGATTGTTCCTGTTGTCATACATGGTATTTCTCCCACACTAAAAGCTTGGAAATAAATACCAACCCTCTCTTGACCAGACACCCTTTCCCTAATCTCCTTTACAGCAAAACTCCTGTAAGACTTGCTCATCCTCACTGTCTTCAACTCCCTTCTCTTCCCAGTCTCTCTTGAATTTACTTTAGTAAGGTTTTTGCCTCCCCACAATAAGTTGACATAACTTTTATTAAGATACTAAGAAAAAAAAAAGATGCTAAGAGCCATGGCCGATTTTCAATCCTTATTTGGACCATTAGCATCTTATTTGACACAGTTGATCACCTTCCTCCTATTTAAAACTTTAACTTTCTTCACTTGGCCTCCAGGACACCATGCCCTCCTGTCTTTCCTCTTACCTTGCTGGCATCTCTTTTTCAGTGTTCTCTACTGTTCTTTCACTGACCTCTTGCTGCTGGAATGTAGCAGGGCTTAGTCCTTGACCCTCTCCTTTTCAATATCTGTAATCATTCACCAGATGATATCAAGTCTCATGATTTTAATAATTTATTTAGAGAGGGACAGAGACAGCGTGAGTGGGGGAAGGGCAGAGAGCGAGAATCCCAAGCAGGCTCCTCACTGCCAGCCTAGAGCCCCATGCAGGGCTCAAACTCATGAAACCAGGAGATCGTGACCCGAGCTGAAACCAAGAGTCAGCCACTTAACCAACTGAGCCACCCAGGCACCCCAAGTCTCATGATTTTAAATGTCGTCTATACACTGGAGGCTCTCAAATTTGCTCTTCAAACCACACATCTCTGAATTACAAGGATCATTATCTCTATTTGGTTGTATAATAGGCATATTAAGCTTAAGATGTCCCCCAACTCCTGATGTATCAACCTCAACTTCCTGCAAACTTCCCCAAAGCTATAAATGGTAATCTTATTCCTCTGGTTGCTCAAGCCAAAAATGTGGGAGATATTTTTTTATTTCTCTTTTTTTTTTCTTACTCCAAAGCTAATTCCTTGGCAAATCTAGTTGGCTTTACCTTAAAAAAATTTTTTTAATGTTTACTTTTGAGAAAGAGAGACACAGAGTGTGAGCAAGGGAGAGGCAGAGAGAAAGAGAGAGAGAGAGAGAGACAGAATTCGAAGCAGGCTCCAGGCTCTGAGCTGTCAGTACAGAGTCCAACTCAAGGCTCCAACTCACGAATCCGTGAGATCATGACCCGAGCTGAAGTCGGACGCTTAACCGACCAGCCACCCAGGAGCCCTGGCTTTATCTTTAAAACAAAACGAGAATCCTGTCGCTTCTCACCACCTCCACTGCTACTATGTAAGAAACTATGTGTTTCTCACCTGGATAAATACAAGAGCCTTTTAACTGATATCTCTGTATCCACTCCTGCCTTTCTCTCGTATAGCCTTAATTCATCCTGAAAGTAATCTCTTAAAAAACATAAGAGAGTGGGAATGTAAAATGGCGCAGCTGCTGTGGAAAACAATATGATGATTCCTACAAAAACTGAACATAGAATTACCATATGATACCATAAATAAACGTTATGATACCATAAATAAATGTTAAACAATAATAAACAAACAAATAAATAAAAGAATTACCATATGATCCAGCAATTCCACTTCTTGGTATATACCCCAAAGAATTGAAAGCAGGAATTCTTAAAATTTCTTTTTAATGTTTTTTATTTATTTTTGAGAGACAGAGAGAGACAGCGTGAGCAGGGGAGGGTCAGAGAGAGAGTGAGACACAGAATCCGAAGACAGGCTCCAACCCACGAACCGTGAGATTATGACCTGAGCTGAAGTCAGACGCTTAACCGACTGAGCCACCCAGGTGCCCCGAAAGTAGGAATTCTAACAGATATTTGTACACCAATATTCACAGCTGCATTTTCTCAATAGCCCAGAAGTGGAAGAATGGACCGAGGAATGGATAAAGAATTGACAGATGCATGGATAAATGAAATGTGGTATATGCATACAATGGAATGTTATTCAGCCTTAAAAAGGAAGGAAAGTCTGACACAGGCTACAACATGGATGAACCTTGAAGACATGTCTTGTGAAATACTGCAGTCACAAAAGGATGAATCTTGTATGATTCTACTTATATAACATACAGAGTAGTAAAAATTCATGGAGACAAAAAGTAGTGATTGGTACAAGGGACAAGCGGGGGAGGGAATGGGGAGTTCTTGTTTAACAATGGGTTCAGAGTTTTAGTGTGGTAGGATAAAAAGGTTATGGAGTTGGATGATGGTTTTGGATGTGCAACAGTGTGAATGTTATGAATGCCACTGAGCTGTAGAGTTGAAAATAGTTAAATTATGAGGCACCTGGGTGACTCAGTCGATTAAGCATCTGACTTTGGCTCAGGTCATGATCTCACGGTTCGTGGGTTCAAGCCCCACGTCGGGCTCTGTGCTGACAGCTCAGAGCCTGGAGCCTGTCTTCAGATTCTGTGTCTCCCTCTCTCTCTGACCCTCCCCTGCTCACGCTGTCTCTCTCTCTCTCTCTCAAAAATAAATAAAAATAAATAGATAAAAATAAAAAAAGAAAATAGTTAAATTGTAAGTTTTATGTTCTATATATTTTTTCACATGAAAAAATTTATAAGTCAGATCTTGATCCTCCTCTGCTCAAAAGTCTCTAATATCTATTCATTGTATTTAGAGGAAAAGCTGCTAAGTCCTCACAATCTCCTTCAAAGCCCTACATAGTTGATCTGCCCTCAAACTACTGGTCCCTTTAATCACTGTGTTACAGTCATATTGGCCATTTTTTTTAGTTTATTTATTTATTTATTTTGAAAGAGAGAGTGCAAGTGGGGGAGGAGCAGAGAGAGAGTAGGACGAAGAATCTGAAGCGGGCTCTGTGCTAACAGCAAAAAGTCCCACGAGGGGCACCTAAGCTGAAGTCAGACCCTTAACTGACTGAGCCTCCCAGGCACCACCATATTGGCCATTTAAAAAATTTTTTTGTTTATTTATTTTTGAGAGAGAGAGACAAATCATAAGCAGGGGAGGGGCAGAGGGAGAGGAAGACAGAATCTGAAGCAGGCCCCAGGCTTTGAGCTGTCAGTACAGAGCCCGACATGGGACTCAAACTCATATGAGATCATGATCTGAGCCAAAGTCAGACACTCAACCCTCTGAGCCACCAGGCGCCCTCATGTTGGCCATTTCAATGTTCCTTCAAAGTTGCCAGCACTCTCCTGACTCAGGATCTTTGAACTTCTTGTTCCCTCTACTTAGAATGACCTTATATCCCAGGTGTGCCTGGGTGGTTCAGTGTGTCCTGCTCTTGATTTCTGCTCAGGTCATGATCTCACAGTTCATGCAGTTCATGGGCTTTCGTGGGTTTAAGCCTTGCATTGGGCTCTGTGCTGACAGGGTGAAGCCTACTTGGGATTCTCTGTCTCCCTCTCTCTCTGCTCCTCCCTCACTCACTCTGTCTCAAAAATAAATAAATAAACTTTAAAAAAGAAAGAAAGAGAGAATGCTCTTACCCCAAAAACCCATGTGTTTAACCTCCTTCAAATCTTAAATATCATCTTTTACCCACTCTGATCACATTTAAAATTGCAACTTGCACCCCACATTCCCATTCCTCTCCCATGCTTAAAGTTTTTCTCCACACCACTTACCACCATTTGACATACTACACATTAAAAATATTTGTAAACGTTTAGTCAATTTTGAGAGACAGACAAAGCGTGAGTGGGGGAGGGACAGAGAGCGAGGGAGACACAGAATCCGAAGCAGGCTCCAGGCTCCGAGTTGTCAGCACAGAGCCCAATGTGGGCCTTGAATTCATGAACCATGAGATCATGACCTGAACGGAAGTCGGATGGTCAACCAACTGAGCCACCCAGGTGCCCCCTATACATTTTACTTTCTAAACAGAAAAAATTATTTGCCTCCCTCTGACTATAATGTGACCTCCATGAAGGCAGGGATTTTTTTTAAAGTTCATTTATTTTGAGAGAGAGAGAGACAGAGAGAGAGAGGGAGAGGGAGAGAGAATGAGAATGAGTGGGGGAGGGGCAGAGAGGGAGGGAGAGAGAGAAATCCCAAGCAGGTTCCTCACTCTCAACATGAGCCTAAAGTGGGACTTGAACTCCCCATGGACCAAAATCAAGAGTCAGATGCTTAACTGACTGAGCCACCCAGTCGCCCCAGGGCTTTTTAAAAAAGATATTCCTATCAGGGTGCCTGGGTGGCTTAGTCAGTTAAGTGTCAGACTTCACCTCAGGTCATGATCTGATGGTTTGTGAGTTCAAGCCCAGTGACAGGCTCTGTGCTGACAGTTCAGAGCCTGGAGTCTGCTTCAGATTCTGTCTCTCTCTCTCTCTCTCTCTCTCTGCCCCTCCCCTTCTTGCACTCAGTCTCTGTCTCTCAAAAATAAGCAAACATAATAAAGAATACATAAAGATATTCTTATCACCAGAGATAGGGAGAGTTTATTTTAATTAATTAATTTACTAAGTAGGCTCCACACTCAATATGGGGCTTGAACTCAAAACCTCAAGATCAAGAGTCACATGCTCCACCAACTGAGCCAGCCAGGCGCCCTTATTTTATTATTTTTAAGTAAGCTCTATGCCCAATATGGAGCTTGAACTCATGACCCCAAGATCAAGAGTCCCATGCTCCACCCACTGAGCCAGCCAGGAGCCCCCGAAAGCAGGGAATTTTTGCTTATCTGTTTACCTGTCTACCCCTAGCACCTGAAACAGTGCCTAGAGCACAATAGATGCTCAATATTTGTAAGCAAATGAAAGAGTAAATGTAAGGAAAGTTAAAGACTAAGACAGATTGGAGCAAGCTGGAGTGGCTGACATGAGGTCTGAAAAGAGAAGGATGGAGGTGAAGCTGTAAAGGTTATTAACATCTAGACTCCTGAGAGCCTGGGATGCAGGGCTAAAAATTCAAATCTAATCCATGAAAAACAAAACAAGACAAAAAACCTAATCCATGGACAAGGGGAGTCACCAAAGGCTTTTGAATATAGAACTGGTTTATGCTGTTGTAGATGGTGTGACCAAGTGACCACGCTCTAGTGTTAATAGGTCTAATGGTGCTATTTACTAAACAGGTGAGCATTTTATGCAGGGTTCCTTGTCTGATCTTCCCAGTAGCCCTATGAGGTAGGAACGCTTTTTATTTTATTATTATTATTATTATTTTTACATTTTATTTTTGAGAGACAGAGCGTGAACAGGGGAGCGGCAAAGAGAGAAAGAGACACAGAATCTGAAGGAGGCTCCAGGCTCTGAGCCTGCGGTCAGCACAGAGCCCGATGCGGGGCTCGAACCCATGAACTGTGAGATCATGACTTGAGCCGAAGTTGGACGCTTAACCGACTGAGCCATCCAGGCGCCCCAGGAACTCTTTTTAATCTCTATTTTATAGTTGAAGAAGCTGAGATTCAGAGAGATGGAGTGACTTTCCCAAGGTTACACAGCTAGGAAGTGGCAGAACTCTGATTTGAACCCAAGGGTGTCTAATCAAGTTTCAGGACATCTCATGTGTCTTAACTTCGTCTACCCTCCTGTCCTGCTTTCCATCCAGATGATAAGCTGCAGACAGGCAAGGACTGCAATCTATCCTTTGTCTGCATCATCTCATTCCCCCACCCCAGGCCTAGCAGGGCGCTTGCCCACGGGGTCATCACTGTGTGTCGACTGAGGGGGACCCTCTGCTTGGATCTCTGATCCACCTCATCTGTTCATCCCCACACCTTGGCCCTTGGCTCCTTTCACTGCCATTCAGCAGATCTGGACTCAAATCCCAGTTTAGTTGCTTCTCAGTAATGTGGTGTTGGGAAAGTTAACATCCCCTGACTTTATTGTCTTCATTATTAAAATGGGGAAATTACCCTGGTTGTTGTGAGGATTAAGTATTTTTAATATTTTTTAATGTTTTATTTATTTTTGAGAAAGAGAGAGAGAGACAGAGTGAGGAGGGGAGGGTCAGAGAGAGAGGGAGACACAGAATCCGAAGACAGGCTCCAAGCTCTGAGCTGTCAGCACAGAGCCTGACACGGGGCTCGAATCCACTAACTGCGAGATCATGACCTGAGCCGAAGTTGGACACTCAACCGACAGAGCCACCCAGGCGCCCCAGAGGATTAAGTAAAATAAGTAATACACGGAACACCTCATATGACATAAAGTTCCTAATGTGGTAGTTTTTATTGTCTTATCCCCTTACCCGTGTCCTCAGAGTCTAACACAATGCTAGTCTAGTAGAGGGGTTAATAATCATCTGTTTAATTAAACAGTATTTTGAAAGATTGGGATTAGCAGATGTCTATTTTAATCCTGGGTTGTGGGTACTGGTCACTTTCTGTCTCTAGAACTGTTTTTTCACTGTCTGGGGGAGCTCTATGAGTCTAGAACTCATAGAGTCTAGAACTATGTTTCTAGTTCTTAGACGAAGTATGAATGTATAAATTCAGTCCTTCCCTGATCCTTGGACCCTCCTTTTGATGGGGTTTTGGGATGATGGTGGGGTTTCAGAGCTGATGGTCAATAAAGAATTCCTGAAGACATCTTTGGTGCAAAAAAGGTGATTTTATTGGGGCGCCTGGGTGGCTCAGTCAGTTGGGCGTCCGACTTCGGCTCAGGTCATGATCTTGTGGTTCGTGGTTTCGAGCCCCACATCGGGCTCTGTGCTGACAGCTCAGAGCCTGGAGCCTGCTTCAGATTCTGTGTCTTCCTCTCTCTCTCTGCCCCTCCCCTGATTACACTGTCTCTTTCTCTCAAAAAATTAATAAAATGGTAAAAAAAAAAAGAATAAAAAAAGGTGATTTTATTAAAGCACGGGGATAGGAACTGTGGGCAGAAAAAGCTGCATTGGAGTTGTGAAGAGTGGCTGATTATATACCTTCAGGTTGGGAGGGGATTAGGGACAGTGTAAGACTCTAAGGGATTTTGGAAATAGAGTTTCCAGGACCTTGAGGGGCTAGCTGTTATTAGGAAAATGTCATTTATTACTCCTTAGTACAACAGTCGTGAGGCCCTTCAGATGTATATCAGGGGCCATAAGCCTGGAAAATAACTGCCAACATATACTTGGAGGTTAAAGATAAAGGAGATTTGCAAAGGAATTTTTATGTGTTTAAGGAAACTCGCAGGATCCTGGGGGGTCAGGGTAATGTTAAGCCAAGATTCCCTTTTGCCCCTAGCAAAGTGTCATCATGGAGGCAGCTGAGCTCCTGGAGGGAGGTCACTCTGCTTGTTTCAAGGACTCGCCAGTGGTCTGTAGGCAGTAAGGGAATTTAATTTTTCATTTGCCTTTGTTTCCCACATCAGCATGGCAAGCACTTAAACCCCTTTCCATCTTGATGAGGGTGATATTAGGGCTCCAGGAAACAGAGTCTATAGATTTCTGGAGATCAGGCTATGGATAAGATGGTCCTTTTGTTTGCTCTTAGGCAGTCAGGAGTGTCCAAGGAGTATCACACATATCCCACCGGGGGTGGGGGGGCACTGCTGTTAGCCTGTACTTTGCCCTCAGCTTGTCCCACGCTCCCTCACCACTTTGACTGACATGCCCCTTTCTGCCCTGCTGGACCCGTCATGGCAGATGATTTCTTGTCCCCAGATCTTCCTGGATTTGGCTCCCAGGGAGACCTCACACCCAGATACCACCAGGTGGTGCTGTGGACTCATCCAGGTGAAGCTGGCTTTCCTTCTCCAGGAGGGACCGAAGGGGGCAGTCCGAGGATTCCCTCTGGGTCCTCTCAGGGGAAGCTTGGTTTCCTCTGTGGAAGGCAGCTGGGCCCTAGATGATCCTGGGAGGTGACATCTCCAAAACCCACCCTGGTTCTGCCCTGGAGATTCCAGCACAGTGTTGGCTGCAGACCCACTACATGATTTGTGGGACCCAGTGGAAAATAAAAATACCCAAGTTGCTGGTAGAGGCAGCATAAGGCATGCCTAAAAGCGTGCAGAATGGTTCTGGTTCAGCCTTCTAGAGCTGACAGTTAAAATTTTAGGAATTTTAAGGGTGCCTGTGTGGCTCAGTCGGTTAAGCGACTGACTCTTGATTTCCTCTCAGGTCATTATCTCATGGTTCGAGAGACTGACACCAGAGTCACGCTCTGAGCTGACAGCGTGGAGTCTGCTTGGGATTCTCTCTCTCTCCCTCTTTCTCTGCCCCCTCTCCCGGTTGCTCTGTCTCTCAAAATAAATAAACTTAAAAAAAATGTAGGAATTTTATGAGCTGATTGTTGAACACAGCCATTATAAAAAATTAAATTATATAAAAGTATATGAAATAAATTATATAAAACTAAAGGTAATAAATACCCCCAAACTCATCACTATATAATTATTTTTATTTATTTATTTATTTATTTATTTATTTATTTATTTATTTTTAGGGAGTATTTCATTTATTGACCCTGTGTTCCCCTACTCACTGGTGGCTACTCTTGACTTGTAGAGCAACAGGTAGAGAACTGCAAGGAATCATCCCCAGCTCCATGATCACCAGATCTACCAGTTCTGGGGCGGGCGGGGGGTCACATCATAGACTACATTCAACAACTGTAGGGACAGGTGGTTCTGCCAGTTAGCCAGGACCACATGTTCTCCTCACTCACACAGCAGATCATCAGGGTTATCTAGCTCATTAGAGACAAAGGTGTCAGTCTGCACACACTCACAGAACTTGTATGTTTCACAGCAGACCAGTCCTGGCACATTTTGGTATTGTGCCACCAGGGCCAGCTATGCTGTCCTTACCTGTGACATTACAGTCTCGTTGGTCAGGAGTGCATGAGTTCCCAATAGCACCTTAGAAATCTCTGGGAGCACATACGAGGCTGCAGGAATCAGCAGGTAGGAGGAAGGGACCCCAGCATGAACCAAAGTATGTAGTGGGTACCTTCTCTCCAGCTATGGCTTTATATATTTATTTTTTAAATTTATTTTTTAATTTACATCCAAGTTTTAGCATATAGTGCTATAATGATTTAAGGAGTAGATTCCAGTGATTCCTCCCCTATGTATAACAGCCAGTGCTCATCCCCACAAGTGTCCTCCTTAATGCCCCTAATGCCCCTTATTCATCCCCACACCCACACCCCCTCCAGCAACCCTCAGTTTGTTCTCTGTATTTAAGAGTTTCATGTTTTGTCCTGCTTCTTGTTTTTATATTATTTTTGCTTCCCTTCCCTTATGTTCATCTGTTTTGTATCTTAAATTCCTCATGAGTGAGGTCATATGATATTTGTCCTTCTCTGACAGACTAATTTCACTTAGCATAGTACCCTCTAGTTCCATCCACATAGTTGCAAATGGCAAGATTTCATTCTTTTTTATTGCTGAGTAATATTCCATTGTTATATGTGTGTGTGTGTATACATATATATGTATATATATATATGTATATATATATATGTACACCACATCTTCTTTACCCATTCATCCATCGATGGGCATTTGGCTCTTTCCATATTTTGGCTACTGTCAATAGTGCTGCTATAAACATTGGGGTGCATGTGTGCCTTCAAAATAGCACACCTGTATCCCTTGGATAAATACCTAGTAGTGCAATTGCTAGGTTGTAGGGTAGTTCTATTTTTAATTTTCTGAGGAACCTCCATGCTGTTTTCCAGAGTGGCTGTACCAGTTTGCATTCCCACCAGCAGTGCAAAAGAGGTCCTCTTTCTCCGCATCCTTGCCAACATCTGTTGTTGCCTGAGTTGTTAATTCTAGCCATTCTGACTGGTTTGAGGTGGTATCTCATTGTGGTTTTTAATTTGTATTTCCCTGATGATGAGTGATGTTGAGCATTTTTTCATGTGTCTGTTAGCCATCTGGTTGTCTTCTTTGGAGAAGTATCTGTTCATGTCTTTTGCCTATTTCTTCACTGGGTTATTTGTCTTTTGGGTGTTGAGTTTGATAAGTTCTTTATAGATTTTGGATACTAGCCCTTTATCTGATATGTCATTTGCAAATATCTTCTCCCATTTTGTACACCCAGTACACCCCTGGTCCTGGTTTTATTCATAATGTGTTGTGCTGTGTGATCTTGAGCAAAGCTCTCTTCTCTCCAGCCTCCCACACTTAGTGTGTCACTTTATAATTTACAAAAAGGGGACATTCTTTGTGTGCTGGGCACTGTTGTCTCATGTAACTCTTTTTTTTTTTAAGTTTTGTGTGTGTGAGTTTAAATATTTATTTGAGAGAGAGAGAGAGAGAGAGAGCATGCACAAGCAGAGGAGCGACAGAGAGAGAGAAAGGGAGAGAATCCCAAGGAGGCCCCAAGCTGCCAGTGCAGAGCCCGACATGGGGCTCGATCCCATGAACCGCGAGATCATGACCGGAGCCGAAATCAAGAGCCAGATAGTCAACTGACTGAGCCACCCAGGCACCCCTCAGGTAACTCTTACAACCACTCAGGAGGTAGATTGTTGTGGTACAAACAACAAAGGACGTTGCCACAGAAGAGTTGATGACTTTGACTCCTGGGATGGCTGTTCCCCAAGACTCCTGGAAGGTGGTGCTGTGGTTTGACTCAGGGAAGCCAACCACATTCCCTTTCTGTGCCTGTGCCCTGCATTGAGAAAATAATAATAATAATAATAATAATAATAACAACAACAACAACAAATATAACACTAGTCTTTCCAGCCATCTCTAGCGTTGTTCTTGGGACTTGTATATCAGAAGGCTGTTCCCTAGCTGTACCTTAAGAATAGAAAGAGGAAAGATCTAGTTCTCTGTGCTCCTGTAGAAGGTCGCAGTTGTAGGAGGTGAAAACTGGCATTTCCTTCTTACGATAACAACACACAGTGAGAGTTTTTCCCAAAAGGGAGACTGCAGTTGGATCCTTTAGGAATTCAGGAAATGCCAGCACAAAATATGACGCTTTGGTATACTGATTATTCTGAGCCTTGCCCCTGAAAAAACAACAAATCTGGGGAGAGGCTTTCTCTGAATTCCCCCTATCTGCTCAATGACAGATCCTTTAAAAGGAACTCAATTGTCTTAAATTCCTCCCCTGGAGCTTCATCAGCTAGGGAAGATTGACTTTTTTACAGGAGAGACTAGAAGTCGAGACCACACCCAGATACACTTTGTCACAAACCATCATATCTCCCCTGTTTTCTTCTAAGGACGCTTCATTTACTCTCTCCGCTAAGTGGCCTGTACCTCCCCTTCCTTTCCTTTGTTAAAATGGCATATAAGCTCCCAATCCCACTGCTTTTTTTCGGGTATTTCCTTTTTCTCCCCACTGGGATCCCCACTTGCATGTAATATTAAAAGTGAATAAATTTGTATTCCTTTTCTCCCATTAATCTGCCTGTTATCAGTGTATTTCATAGACCCAGATATGGAAGCTAGGATGGTTGAGGGAAAGTTTTTCCTCCCCTGCAATGTGGGGGGCTCAAACATTAATTGTCCTTTATACCCCACTTGCAGCCAAACACATACACCCTGTGTCCCAAACTTATACTTGCTTCCCAATTAGCAGAAAGCAGCTATCACTACTGTAATGAAAAACACCCTGGGTGCCCGGGTGGCTCAGTCATTTAAGCATCTAACTTCAGCTCACAGTTCTCACAGTTCGTGGATTTGAGCCCACGTCGGGCTCTGTGCTGACAGCTCAGAGCCTGGAGCCTGCTTTGGATTCTGTGTCTCCCTCTCTCTGCCCCTCACCTGCTCACACTCTGTCTGTCTGTCTCTCTCTCAAAAATGAATAAACATTTTTAAAAAATTGAAAAAACATACACCCTTACTCCCCAAGGAAGGAACTTCAATGCCTTGACATTCCTCCTCTAGCTGTCTCAAATTCCCTTCTCAAAAATCTGTGAGTAAATGGTGAAGTTAATCTCCCTGCACCACCATCTGGAGACAATAGTAGGGGAAAAGGAGAAGAAGAAATATCTAAAATGTGTTAATAGACACATCAAGGTGGGAAGTTCAAGTAGAGGCTATAATTATCACCTCCATAACCCATTTTAAGGCCGATGTTGTATTTATGGCTTTCTTTCTTCACTGTATCTATTTCAGGATTCTCCAGCGTTCAGTCAGCAATGAACAGCCAGGTTCTTAACCCGCAGAAGAGACTCAAGCTTTGATTCCTGCGAGATCTGTGCCCTGGGGGATCCTCTTGTATGGAACTGTAGCAGTCTTGCTGTGACTCTGATCACAGGATTTGTACTAGGAATAGGATCATTCAAGAACACAGTTAAGTCTTTCACTAAGCCTCCTTGCCCCCACTGTGTGGTAACAACTTATTTCCCCTTGATAGCCAGAGATTTTCACCCCAGAAAAGACTTTTTTTTTTTTGCTTGTCTGTTTCAGGGGCATGAGGTGTTCAAAATGGTTAGGTGGCAGTTTCAATTTCCAGTTTGGTGGGAAAATTGTGTCACCTGGTGGAGGCATCCGGCCCTCAGACACTACGGGCTTTTAACACACCTCTCCTCCCTATAGTCATGAGGCCAAGAAGCAAATAATGTTTGAGTGTGTGAAATAGTTTCATTATGAGAGAGCCACTCCTACATCTAGCCCCTTGGTTCTTGAACTGCTCTCTGGCTACAGGAGAAACTGTACGTACACTGGTCCAGAGCATGACTGTATCCTGTGGATGGCTCTCTAGTTCATGAAGTGTTGTCTAACAGCTGGCACCTTACTTGGACCTTCAGGAGGCCTTTCCACCATGGTAGACTGCTGACTAATGGAGCACCTGGTAAGACCAGTGAATCCTGCAGGTATCCCTACACTTCTTGTCTTGCGAAGTGATTTCCATGGTTAGAAACAATATTTTGTGAGATAATAAGACTGTGTAGTAAGTCCACAGAACTTGGTCTGACAGTGGCATGTGAGGCAGAAAAAGAAAATCCAAATCCAGATTAGGCACCTCTTCCAGTGAGATGAATTCCCCATGAGGAACGTGGTCCTTTGTTACATCTGCCACCGTGTAATTGGCTGGGTTTCTCAAGGTATGACACCAAATCAAAGGTCCAGGGCCAACTGTGGCTGTGGGCAAACTGGGTGTCAGTAATGGTGGCTGCCAGGTTGGCCTTTGTGAGGGGATGTCCCTCTTCTTTAGCCCATGCATAGTTAGTCTCCACTCCTGTCCTCATGGTCCTTTTTCAATGAACCTGTTGAACAAGAGCTGGAGTGGCTGGGGGACAAGGCTATCTAGTTAACATCCACAGAACATTCTATTTGCTGACTACTTAAAGCTTCCCCCATAGTTGAGGCCTATGGTGAGTATTTGTGTGGCATACATGGTGTCTCATGATCTGGGACCATTCTAAGAAATTCATCTTTCTCAAACCTCTTTGTCATGAACTTCCAATCTTGTAAGACTCTCAGCTGTTCAAATCATTAGTCATTGCCCATGCACTGGTACAGGTCCTGACCTCAGGCCATATCTTCTTCCAGGCAAAGTGGGTAATGAGACATACTGCTTACAGTTCTGCCCTGCTGATGGGTCTCCTTCTCCGCTATCCCTCAGGGCCACTTCTTGCTGTTTCAGAATCTGTCATCAGAAAACCAGGCTCTAATATTTCCCCCTTCATAGTGGAGCCTTTTGTACTCACTCACATAGCTGGGAACATTCCAGCAGGTCTATCCTTGCTCCTCTGTCCCCAACCTTTTGTTCCCAAGTCTCTCAAGTAGTTTCCTTCATTGGCCACTGCTTATGATTCAGTGTTGATCCTAATTTCAGGCCATCTCTCCTTCCAGACAAAGTGGAAAACCACATGCCCTGCTCCAAATTCTGCCACCAGGACACTTTCCTTCCTCTGCTGTCCTTCAGGGTCATCCTGAGTGGGCTGATCAAACCACAGCAGTTCATTTTGGGCTGGTACCAGGACACCCTAGAGAGCCATGCATAAAGCAATTCCACATTTTTTCACTCCCCAGTCACCTGGGTTGAAGTCACTATAGCAATGTGGTGGAAATGGACACACTGGGAGTGAGTCCCACTTATGGACCCTTTCCCCAAGGGAACTGCTGGGCAGAGGTGTCAGATGGCAGGTCACGATGGACAGCTCAGTTTACAAGGTCACCTGGGGTGCCCTTTGATCAGGTATGCAATCTACCGGAACCCAGAGAAAACCCAGGAGCTATTTCTCAAAAGAAAAATACTCACTTACGAAGGAAGCATGGCTTTGCCTCTAAGCCCTAAAGGCCGGTTTACAGTGATCCATCTATCAGTGTCTTTGGTAGTCCTCATGGAGCATTCTGATTTACCTCAGGCACTCCAAACAATGGTCTGTTCAGTCATCAGGTCTGAAAGGCTGAACTACATGCACTGCGTGGCCTGGACCAGGTAGGGAGGCCTGTTCTGCCCTCTCTTGCTCTGTGCCTTACTCGCAGCTGGAGACTGGCAAATGGGTAGGAGCACCAGGATGGTGCTTCCAAAATCCAAAATGACCCATCAAGCACTGGGGCTCCTTCTAAGAGGTAGGAAATCCAAAGTGCAGCAACCTGTCCTTTGCTTTGGAGGGAACGTTCTGAGTGTCTCAGAACATGTGACACCCAGAATTTTAATGATGTGGCAGGGTGCTATATTTTCACTGGATTTATCTTCCACCCTTTGGCACCTGCTACTCTCTCTTTCTCTCTTTTTTGTTCTATCAGTATGGGGCCATCAGTGTAAGAGCCTGTGGGATGAAGTGACAGACACTTGGATTGAATCTTGACCTCTATTCCGTCCTCCTATCTGGGGAGGTGTAAAGCTAAAAACACTTCCCAGGCTCCCTTATAGTGGAGGTTCTGGATGTAAATCCAATTTCTTCAAGTAGATGCACCCACATGAGATTTGGGAAAGCAGAAGTAAGGCAGAAGTCATCTCTCTGCAGCTGTGGCTGCTGGCAAGCGCAGTCTGTTTGAAAGACCTGGAGCAGCTTCTGGTTTTTCTCACTGGACTGACTGTTGCAGTAGGGTCAAGGCTCCTGCAGACTAAATTAGGGCATAGAACAGCAGGTGGGCTTTTCTCTGAGGCAGGATTATAAGGCTAATTGCTTCTCATATATTCTTTGTCATAGTGGAGAAAAATGCATTTGCCTGATCAAGTTCTGGGGGTTGTACTGATATCTGTCCTCCCCAAAGCCACATCTGGGACAGTGTTTGCAATTGGGGCCACCATTTGATTATGTTTACAATATTCTTCTGTCTTCTTCAAGACTATTTGTCTTTTCCAGTTCCCTAATGACGACACCGATGTAAATGTGACAGAAATCACCACCTCGGCATATTTTAAGTCTTTAATGGTGGCGTTAATTTTTGTGCTCTCAAGATCTTTTATTTTAATTTACATTTTATGGAAATGAGGAACTTCAATGACTTGCACTTTGTTTTTCCTATAATAAAAGGAACCTTAACCAACCTATGGCCTGAGAGCCAATGCAGGATTCTGCCAGTAGTTTAAGATATTTATTCTTTTTTTTTAATGTTTGTTTATTTTTGAGAGAGCACACATGAGGGAGGGGCAAAGAGAGAGGGGGACAGAAGATCTGAAGCGGGCTCTACGCTGACAGCAGCAAACCCGATGTGGGGCTTGTACTCAACGAATTGTGAGAACATGACCTGAGCTGAAGTTGGTCGCTCAACTGACTGAGCCACCCAGGTGCCCCTTTAAGATATTTATTCTAATTATGCAAATGAGGAAAAACTAGCAGATGGATTTAAGAGCTAGATCTATCCTTGAGTGGACTTTGGTCAAAACTCCATTTATCATCAGACTCTGCTTCATATTTTCTCTGGGTGCTTAGCCTCTCACCTGTCCCACTGTGATTTCCCTTGGACTGCCAGGGCCAGAAGCCTGTAAATTAAACTTCCTAAACTCCATCAGTAGCTGGGTCCCAGTTAGGTTCTGCCAATGGGAGGCATTTAGTTATATTTAAAGGTGGGAGGAAGGGAGAAACCTTTCTGCTTCAGGAGGTACCTTGGCTTTGGCAGCAGTGGGTCCTCCAGCATTGTCAGTAGTGAGTGTGGGGTTGTAGGCTTCAGCCCAAGGGCAGCAGTGATTTCCTGGGCTCTGGATAATGCTATCTCTCTCCCTCATTCTTCGGTATTTGCAATATCTTTGTGACCAAACCCCTGCATTAAAGTCTTCTCAGCTTGAAATATGTAGGGTGGTCTCTGTTTTCCTGATTAGACATTGATCCATACATTTCTGTAAAGCCCACACTCTAGCACAGCACGGAAGCATCCTGAGTATCCAGGAATTTGTGTGGTTGTTGTCTGATTGTTCCCAAAATGTTTGAATATTTGAGCACAAGTTCTTTGGAGAAAGACTCATGGTATGGTCCTGCAGGTTACTGTTGGGTCTTTCCTTAAGGATCCCTAACTTTCTTTTTATTCAGTGGTCTACACACCTGGACCTATTCAGCTATGGACACTGGATGAAAATCAAAACTGTCTACTGGGGCTCCTGGGTGGCTCAGTCAGTTAAGTGTCCTACTTTGGCTCAGGTCATGATCTCACAGTTTGTGAGTTTGAGCCCTGCATTGGGCTCTGCAATGACAGTGTGGAGCCTACTTGGGATTCTCTCTCTCTCTCTCTCTCTCTCTCTCTCATTCTCTCTATCTCAAAAAAAATTAGAACAAAACTGTCTATTGCGTCAAGATAGGACTTTGTTCACTGGGGATGGAAGTATTTTTTTTTCTGTTACTATATAAAAATTAAATAGAAATTCAGTAGGCTGTCCCTGATCAGTTAGTTGTTTCCAAAAATCTCTGCGGATCAAACCACTCTGATTTCATGCCAACGCTGCTGCTTATTAGCAACACTTCCCATTTTGTATTTGTTGGGTAACTGCCACCACTTGGGCTGTTTCACTCCAGAGTCCTCCCTTCCGCCTTGAGATGAGAGTGCATTGCAATTATAGACCCATCCACCATCATTCCTGGCTTAGAGATGATGGTCAGTAAAGTGCTTTTTAATGATTTTGGCACTTCCTTCATCAATTGTCCTTTGGCTTTGGTAAAGGAGGTGAATTCTGGGCCTTTTCAAGGAATATAATTATTGGGTTGGTCAGCAAGATGCATAGACAGATTCAATAAATCATACTGACTCCTGAGATCTTTGAATTTATTCCTCTGGTTTATGGCAAGAGATTTCCACTGTCATACAAATTAATGATAGGTCAGTATTGTATGCAGGTTTGCGTAAATCAACACTTCAATTGTTAGAATAACTGTTATTCTAACAGTTCCTTCCTCTAACATCAGAGGAAGCTCACTGGATGCAGACTCTCCAGTGAGTATACTCAAACCAATAAATTCACTTTGATCTGAAATCACACTCAGGCTTTCCTTATTTAAGTACCCTCCAAATTCGCCTCCATATATAGTCCTCTGCTTTTTCATCAAATAAAATAGCAGATTCCTGCAATTGCTTTCTTTGGGCAGACCTCCTTTTCCTTAGTTTTTGTCTGCTTTTCATCCTCCAGGACATGCTATGCCGGGGCTTTGGTTCTGGCCAAGGGGCAAGAAGGGACTTAAGTTTTCTTCAGCAATGAAGGTTCAATCTTATCAATTAAGGAAGGATGGAATTCTTCAGGTAAAGGAGGAGGGAACACTTCCTTGGAGCTCAGCAGACAACACTATATTCTTGCTAAGAAATTCAATCAGTCTCATAATCTAGATTAAATTTATTAGAAGAACTTCTCTTAATTGACCTACACTTAACTGACTTGCTGAATTAACTGATAACCCCCATGATCACTTTTTCTCTACACTTAAAAAAAGTTTATTTATTTTGAGAGAGAGAGAGAGATAGAGAGAGAGAGAGAGAGAGAACGCCTGAGAATGGAAGCGCAGAGAGAGAAGGGGGGAGAGAAAATCTTCAGCGGACTCCACTGTCAGTGCAGAGCGCACAACCTGACGCAGGGCTCGAACCCATGAACCAGGAGATCATGACCTGAGCTGAGATCAAGAGTCAGAGTCATATGCTTAACCAACTGAGCCACCCAGGCGCTCCCTCTAACACTTTTTTGAAAAAATTCAGGTAAAATCCACCTAACATGCATTCAATCATTTAAAAGTGTACAAGTCAGTGGCATTTAGTGTATTCACAACACTATACAACCATCACCTATTTCTAGTTTCAAGTGCGCGACTTTTTAAGTGCAGAGCTCTGTGTGAGCTGCACAGGTTAAGCTGGTCTGCCTTTCACCCATTCCCTGACCCCAGTGGCTGTCCTCCTGTTTCTTAGGCACATCTCAATCTGTTTTTATTTTTTTATTTTTGTTTATTTTTAATGTTTTTAAGCGTTTATTTATTATTGAGAGACAGAGAGAGACAGAGCATGAGCATGGGAGGGGCAGAGAGAGGGGGAGAATCTGAAGCAGGCTCCAGGCTTTGAGCTGTCACCACAGACCCTGCCTGACGCAGGCCTCAAACTCATAAACCGCAAGATCACGACCTGAGCCAAAGTTGGATGCTTAAACGACTGAGCCACCAGGGGCCCCCATCCCAATCTGTTTTTACAGCCTATCTACTAGCTCTTTCCCTGCCTGGAACGCTCGTCTGTTTAACCTTAGCATGGCAGCTGAAAGGTTGCCGACTAAGAGAGGCCATCCTTGACCTTGAGCCCAACATAGCCACCAAATCACTATGTTGGATTGCTAACCTGTTTTAATTCTTCTCCATGCACTTTATATATTTCCTTTTTTAAGTTGTTTTTTGGTTTTTAGACATGTCCCCCTGTTATGGGTTGGACTCTGCCCATACCCCACCCCCTCCCGTTCCTGTGTTGAAGTCCTAACCCCCAGCACCTCAGAATGTGACCTTGCTTGGAAAATAGGGTGTTGCAAATGTAATAATTCGTTGAGACAAGGCTGTACTAGGGTAGAGTGAACCCCTAAATAGGACTAGTGACTTTATACAAAGGGGAAATCTACACACAGAGATATATATAGGGAGAACACCCTGTGAACAAGAGGGCCAGCTACCAGCCCAGGAGAGAGGCCTGGGACAGATCCTTCCTTCAGAGGGCTCGGAAGGAACCAACCCTGTCCACACCTTGACTTCCAGCCTCCAGAACTTCGAGACAATGAATTTCTCCTGTTTAAGCCAGCTTGTAGAATTTTGACACAGCAGCGCTAACAAACTGATACACCCGCTATGAGAACTGCGGGGATGGCAAGCTGGTTTGTCTTGTTCACAGCTGTCCCACAACAGGCCTGTACTGTTCCTGGGCACCAGGTACCACTATTTAACTGCTTCACTTGCATACATGACCCTGAAAGCTTTTCAAGGGAAGAGGGTGTCGCAGTGTTCATAAAAAACCTGTTGAGTTAGATGAAACTATTTCACTTTTTCCAGAATTTCTGCGGAGCACCGGCAAGTAAAGTGTGTGCGGACTGATAGATCAGAGCTCTTATTCTCCGGGCCACTTTAATATACACGTCGTGCCTTCAGCTCTCCGGACAAAGACGCCGTCACTCGCAGGTCCCTCGAGTGGGACTCAGAAGACCGAACCGAGCTCCAGCCTTGTGCAAGCGCCGGTTCTTGCCCCTCCCGGCATCTCGGGACTTGTAGTTTTGTCCACTATATCTTTGCTGGAGAAACGAACGCTGAGACCACAACTCCCGGCACCGCGCGAACACTGGCACCATCAGAGCGCAGCCTCAGGAGGGGGCGCGGGCGCCATTGACCCACCCGCCGGCCGAAGGGCCCGCCTTACCGAGCCTAGAAGCCCCCGTGATTGGTCAGCTGCCTCGCCTCTCACGGAGGCGGCGACAGGTGAATGAAAGGGGGGCGTGTCGGTGCGCGGTAGCTCAGCGGCCGCAAGGCTGGATCCAGCTGAAAGGTGAGAGCCGAGAAGCGGGTCCGCGCTACCCCTTTCGTTGGTTTGGGGAGAATTCGGGGCGCCCCAGGAGGTCCGCCTTGAGTGGGGGGAGCGGACAGAGAGCTCCCCTCTTGGTTGGCCTACCTCGGACCTCCCGGCCCTGGCTGCTGCCGAGACCCCCTCGCCACCGGAACCTGAGCTGGATGACTGACCCTTCCCTCCCTCCAGAGTGGGGAGCGGTGGCGTGGCGCGGCGGCAGCTGTCCCCCCTTCCCTGGCATTGGGCTGTCTCCCGCGTCGTCCAGCGGGGTGGTCCTGGCGCCCGCCCATTGCGATGGTGCTGGGTCGCGAGGGCTCGGCCAACTGGGGCAGTGCCCACCGCCCCGATGGTCACTCTGTCTGCAGGAGGCCCCGGTTTTCCACCCTCAGGAGCCAAAGACCGGTCCAGTAACTGGTTCCAGTGATCTCCGCAGGGTCGTCTGTCTCTGGAAGGTGGGGAAGGGGGTGGAGATCCCCTTATCTTGGGAAAAATTTAGCCGGTGAACCCAAGGTGCAGTTGACCCTGAATTTTTTTCTGTGGAAATGGAAACTCTTCTCCCGTGTCGTTTCCCTCCACTCCGTTCGTTGGGAGAGGAGTGACTTCCCTAACCCTATGGGGAATCAGGTTGGGGTAGTGAAGAATGTCCGCTCTGGAATCAAACCAGTTTTGGTTCCAGTCCTGGCTGGGACGTGTTAACTACAAATCTGAACCTCAATTTCCTCCCCTGAAAAAGAGGGGATAATGGTGATATCTACTGCATTGGGTTATTGTGAGGTGAAAGTTAATTAATGCTTGTAAAGTACTGTCTACGGTCCTTCATGAAGAGTGGTGTTCAGCAAATGCTAGCAATGGATGAGCAGGTTTTCATTATCAGGTTGGTGAGACTGAAGGAGTCTTGTCAGAGTCCGTGGGTGGAATTCAAGGCTGGTGCCTGCCTGGAGGTAGTCATGTGATCTGGGTAGCATTCCCTGGGGAATGTGGGAGTGTGCTGCAGGTAATAGTGTTGGCAGCTGCTCTCTCCTGGAAGACATGCACTGGACTCGGCTCATTTTTCTATTCCTGGCATCTTCCTTGTACGTAGCCAGGAACCGTTGAATGGAATTGGAACAGTGAGGGGGCTGGGGGTTCCCTACCAGTGAGGATAAATGTACTTCTGAGAACAGTATACCCAAAGAGCTTCTTTCCAAGGAGAAGTGATGCTCAGCATGTCTCAGAATTGCAAGGCACCAAAGGCTAGTGATATGAATAAAGATTTCCACAGGTTATGCCAAATATAGGGTTGGGGAAAGGGTTGTGGACAGACTTTTGCCAAGTTAAGGAGTATTGACGTGACCCAACAGAATATAGATTATTTGCAGAGAGGAAGCCAAAGGAAATGGGTTGGGGTGTACTATTGCTGGAAAGGAGCATCTTCCAGTGAAAGACGGAAGTGCTCTGTAGATAAAACTGTTCTTCAGCTAAGAAATGTTGGGCCTACACCAGTTTATCTCCCTGATCTGCCAACTCCTTACTCCTCTGCCCTTCCTCCTTTACCCCCTTTGTTTAAGGAGAAGAAATGAAAGCAATACTTGCACCTAGTAAAACATTCTAATAGGTTGAAAATGAAAAGTGAAGGTCCCTCCACATACCTCTTACCCTTAACCTCTCTTCCTCAAGGGTATCTGTTATTAAGTCTTGCTTGTATAACCTTACATTTTATTTATTTTATTTTTAATTTTTTTACATTTATTTATTTTTGAGAGACAGAGAGAGGCAGAGCACAAGTGGAGGAGAGGCAGAGAGAGAGGGAGACACAGAAGCCGAAGCAGGCTCCAGGCTCCAACTGTCAGCACAGAGCCGGACACGGCGCTAGAACCCACAAACCGTGAGATCACGACCTGAGCCAAAGTCGGACGCTTACCCGACTGAGCCACCCAGGTGCCCCTAACCTTACATTAAAAAAAAAAAATCATGCTTCTGCAGATGGGATCATATGGTACATTTTGTTTTGGCTCTTGTCTTTTTCTCTCAGTATACCTTGGTGACCTTTCCATAACAAACACACACAACTCTGGCTCATTAAAAACATGGTTGCGTAGTATTCTCCTGTGTGATTGCATCTCATTTATTTAACTTGTCCCCTGTTGGTGGACATTCTTTTTACTTTTGCAGTAGTACAAAAACCTGGTGAATGGACATCTCTGAACTCTTAATTTGATGTTTTTTGGCAACACATCCAAAAGGGTAAATTTTCATATTGAAATTTCTGGGACAAAAGAGTGTGCATTTTAAGTTTTAATAAATATTGCCAAATTTTTCTCTAAAATGGTGTTCCAAATTACATCTGCGTCAACAGTGGATATTAGCACAGGACAGTTGAAAAATGTGATTTTACTAGTCTGATAGGTTTTCTTTCAGTTCTGAGGAAGGGAATAAGTATGGTATTGAAATGTTGCATTTTCCTATATCTTGTTTTTCCCTTCATATTTTTTCTTTTTTTTTAAGTTGATTTATTTAGTTTGAGAGAGAGAGAGAGAGAGAGAGAGAGAGCATGAGCAGGGGAGGAGCAGAGAGAGATGGAGAGAGAATCCCAAGCAGGCTCTGAGGTGTGGCAGAGCCTGAGGTGGGGCTCGAGCTCATAACCTGTGAGATCATGACCTGAGCCGACTTGACGCTCAGGTGAGCATCATGACGCTTAACCACCCAGGCACCCCCTTCATTTTTTTTTAAGTCTTTTTTATTTTTTATTGTATTTTGAGAGAGAGAAAGAGAGTAAGTGTCCATGCGTGTGTGAGTCAGGGAGGAACACAGAAAGGGAGGCAGAGGATCCAAAGCAGGCTCTGCACTCTCAGCGCAGAGTCCGATGCGGGGCTCAAACTCATGAACCTTGTAAGATCAAGACCTGAGCCACCCAGGCGCCCCTCCCTTTGTATTTTGATTGCCAAAGGCAGCAGCAGGGACTGCTTGGAAGGCTTGGTTGGAACAGTCAAAAGAGGTGGGAATGACAGTGAAGCCTTAGTCCTGTGACAACTTTCGGGGCTGATTTGTTTGGGAATAGTACAATTTTGCAGATATCTGACAGTTGTCTTCCTTTCTGAAGCAAATGTTAATTTTATTTTATTTTATTTTATTTTATTTTTTTAAACTTTATAGTTTATTGTCAGGTTGGTTTCCATATAACACCCAGTGCTCTTCCCCACAAGTGACCTCCACCAAGACCATCACCCCCCTTTACCTTTCCCCCTTCCCCTTCCCCCCTCAGTTTGTTTTCAGTATTCAAGAGTCTCTCGTGTTTTGTCTCCCTCCCTCTCCCTAACCCTTTTTCCTCCTTCCCCTCCCCATGGTCCTCTGTTGGGTTTCTCCTGTT
>CM053570.1:78074199-78119749 GCA_028646485.1 Cryptoprocta ferox | reverse complement strand
CTTTTTCCTCCTTCCCCTCCCCATGGTCCTCTGTTGGGTTTCTCCTGTTAGACCTATGAGTGAAAACATATGGTATCTGTCCTTCTCCGCCTGACTTATTTCGCTTAGCATGACACCCTCGAGGTCCATCCACTTTGCTACGAATGGCCAGATTTCATTCTTTCTCATTGCCATGTGCAAATGTTAATTTTAACTACTTTGGATGAAAAAAATCCCAGAAATTATGCCATAACTTCCTTGACTTTAAAATGAATATAAACAGGGGTGCCTGAGTGGCTCAGTCGGTTATGCCTCTGACTTTGGCTCAGGTCATGATCTCATAGTTCGTGAGTTCGAGCCCCGCGTCGGGCTCTGTGCTGACAGCTTGGAGACTGGAGCCTGCTTCGGATTCTATGTCTCCTTCTCTCTCTCTGTTCCTCAACCACTCATGCTGTCTCTTTCTCTCTCAAAAATAAATAAAAACATTAAAAAAATTAAAAAATAAAATAAATATAAACAGATAAGAATCTTCTTGAAGACTTAGGGCTATCACTTATAGCCCTGGGCTATAATTTAGTGCTGTCCTAAGGCTATTTTGAATATGTAGGAGCATTTAATACTGCTTCGCTAAATGCACTCAGGCTGACGTTTTGAAAAAATTCCTGGGTCTATTTTTTAAGAAATCTTTTTTACCTTTTCCTAGTTGTCAGTTCTCACTTTTTTTGGTTTACTTGCTTATAGAGGATCCTCTCTACTTCTCTCCCTGAGTGGTTGTCTAGTTTCTAAACTGAAACAAGTGAAATGCATCCCTTGTTATAAATATGTATAAAGTAGGTGTGAACTGCCAGTTAATAAAGTTGTTGTGGGTGTTTAATGAGTATAGGTCATGTAGTTCATACATAGGCCATGGGGAATCGATTTTGCCAGTCGAAGAGCCCTCTTTGTGGGGAGGAAGTGCCTGGGTTTTGGCTGGTTGGGGTATTGTGGTATTGCATTTGTAGAAAGAAAGAGTGCTAAGGAGTTGTGAATTGTGGTTGGCAGCTCTAACCAGACCTCTTGTGATTCCAGAAGAGGGAGGTGTTGTACTTGGTTCTAGAAACTTCCCTGAGCTCAGTGGGTCGGTATGGAAAAGGGGTAGTCAATGGATTGTTAGGGAAACCAAAACTCTGCTGCTTGTCGCTCTAAAGGCCAATACTCCGGAGACAGAGTTTTGATTGAAAAAGAATGTGAGTTTTATTCAGAAGCCCAGGGACCTGGGGAGAAGACGGACTCTTGTCCAAAAGCCAACACCGAGGTTTCTGCCTGACCCAGGGATTTTTAAAGGGATTTAATCAGTTAAGGGAGTACCATGGCCTTTGACATTTCTTGATTATGTGAGGACATGATGATGCCAGCTACAGAATTCTCTCAGTGCTCAGAGGTTGTGCAAGAAGGTCTGGTTCCTTGGTACCCCGGGGTTGTGCAAGCGTACTCTGTTCTTTCTGCAAAGGAGGGCAAGGTTTGCAGATGCGTAAAGGGAGGTCAGCAAAGTATTTGTGTAACCTTAAAAAAGAAAAACATGTTGCTAAACATTTTGCTGGGCTAATCGGAAAGCTCGGTGGCTTCAAACAGTCTTGCTGGCCTCTGTGGCCTAGGAAAGTTCTGGTCCTTCATTCCCCAAGGCCAGTGGTCTGCAAATCTTAAAGAAAGTAAATTAGTTCTGTTACAGATCAAGGGCCTTAAGTCAGCAAGCAAGGAGTGCGTTAACGTGACGTAGGTTAACCCTTAAGACCCGGCTGGAGTGCTGTTACTGGTTGGCTCTGTGGTTTGTGTGATGGGAAAAGATGGAAGAGAGAGAGCTCAGAGAAGGTCAGCGTCTGTCTTTCTCACTAGCAGAAGGATGTTAAACTTGATTGATACCTGTTCTACTTAGCAATTAAGAAAGGAGTTCCTTTGTCCTTACCAAACTTACTTTGTCCGAAGCACTCTGCCAGATGCTATGGGGGATAGCAAATGAAATAAGACATGGCTTGTACCTTCAAAGGCTTGTAGTCCTCTGACAGACAAGGGCTAGGACCTAAAGTTTAGAGGAGTGAATCAAGGATAGTGGAGTCAATCAGTTAAGAGTCTCTCAGGTGCAAGAGATAGAAAACCCAACTCAGACCAGCTAAGGCAAGAAGGGACTTAACTGGCTTCTGGCACAGCATGAGTTGGGGCTCAGATGGTGTCCCCTTGGCTCCATCTGTTGCTCCTGCCTGAACTGAGCTGTCATTTTTCTTGGGCGGTTCCCTTGGTGGTGAGGCAACATCTTTGACATCCACATGCCCACTGAGTAGAGAGTGCTCTTTTTTTGGATCCCCCAGTAAACATTTCATTGCTTTTCATTGTTCTGACGAAGCCATGTAGCCATCTCTGAGCTAATCACTGTGGTCAGAAGGTGGGATACGTTGATTGTGTCAGCCTCTGTTATATCTAGAGCCTGGGGATGTGTGGCCAGCTTGATGCAAAACACATTGGCCAGTGGAACACCTTGGTGCCTCAGTTGGGTAAGCAGCTGACTTTGGCTCAGGTCATGATCTCACTGCTTGTGAGCTCGAGCCCCACGTCAGGCTCTGTGCTGATGGTTCAGAGCCTGGAGCCTGCTTTGGATTCTGTGTATCCCTCTCTCTCCACCCCTCTTCCGATCACACACACTCTCCCTCTCAAATATAAATAAAATTTAAAAAAGTAAAAAAAAATTCAAAATACATTGGCCACGAATGGGGGAAGTGTGGTTCTATCAAAGCCAGAAAAGGTACTAAAACCATAAGAATGATGAATGTATGCTGGCTAGCCCAAGAGTCCACCAAATGCTTCCACAAAGTTGTAATAGGTGTGTGCCGAGACTGGTAAGTACAGTCTCTGAGTTCTGTATCAGGACTGAACTATAAGTCTTAGATTTGGGTATTATCTATATTTTGAGTCTTTTAAGAATTAAAAAAATGCTTATATTATTTTTGAGAGAGAGACAAAGAGAGACTGTGTGAGCAGGGGAGGGGCAGAGAGAGAGGGGGACACAGAATTCAAAGCAGGCTCCAGGCTCCGAGCTGTCAGTACAGAGCCTGACGAGGGGCTCAAACCTAAGAACCGCAAGATCATGACCTGAGCCGAAGTCAGATTCTTAACCGACTGAGCCACCCAGGTGCCCCAGTGTCTGATTCTTAATATTGGCTCAGGTCATGATCTCATGATCCATGAGATCGAGGTCCCCTCTGTACTGTCAGCACACAGCCTGCTTGAGATTCTCTCTCTCCCTCTCTCTCTGTCCCTCCCCACTTGTGCTTTCTCTCTCTCTCTCTCAAAAACAAATAAACAAACCTTAAAAAAAAAAGAAAAATTAATTGGTAAATTAACTTCAAAAAATACAGGCTACTCCAGAGCAGCAGCGGCTGGTGGAGACATGGAGATGCAATCCTATTATGCCAAGCTCTTGGAGGAGTTGAATGAACAGCGAAAGAGGGACTTTTTCTGTGACTGCAGCATCATTGTGGAAGGGCGGATCTTCAAGGCCCACAGGAACATTTTGTTTGCCAACAGCGGCTACTTCCGAGCCCTGCTCATTCACTACATCCAGGACAGCGGGCGGCACAGCACCGCCTCACTGGACATAGTCACCTCCGATGCCTTCTCCACCATCTTAGACTTTCTGTACTCTGGGAAGCTGGATTTGTGTGGGGAGAACGTGATCGAAGTCATGTCGGCGGCCAGCTACCTGCAGATGAATGAGGTCGTGAACTTCTGCAAGACCTACATCCGGTCATCCCTTGATATCTGCCGGAAGATGGAGAAGGAGGCTGCTGTGGCTGCTGCGGTGGCGGCGGCGGCAGCGGCAGCGGCAGCGGCGGCGGCAGCAGTGCATCAGGTGGACAGCGGAAGCCCCAGTTCAGGCAGGGAAGGGACCTCCTGTGACACCAAGAGCTTGGGCTCCTCTCCAGCCAGGGGAGAGGAGAGTGTGGACTGTCCAAGAGAGTCCCCTTGCAGTGCCTGCAGAGACTGCCACCCGCTGGAACTGGTGGTGAAGGACAGCCAGGGCAGTGGCCCAGCTGACAGTGACCTCTCTATTCTGCCCAAACAGATAGAGCCCAAGGTGGAGTTTGATGCTGACGAGGTGGAGGTGGAGTTGGGTGAACAGCTGCAGCCGTATGCCCCCCCACTCAGCCTGGCCCACGTGGACGAGGGTTTGCCTGGTGGCCAGGCTGTCGACTTGGCTTACAGTAACTACCACGTCAAGCAATTCCTGGAGGCACTCCTGCGCAACGGTACTGTCCCGAGCAAACAGGACGGGGACCATCACTTTTCTCGGAGTTTGGAGGGAAGACCAGATGGTGCAGGAGGAGCCGTGAGTGCCGTGATGGATGTCCAGACGGACTGGTATGGAGAGGACTCAGGTGAGCTCCATTAGCATTCAGCATCTCTGCTGGTCATTTAGCATGCACACCTGTGCCTTATCGGCTCCATCATCATGATCATCATCATTGCCATTGTCACTGCCATTATCATCACCATCATCTCCACCACCATCATTACCACCACATTATCACCCCCACCACCAGTAGGTGTTAACTGAGCACCTTGCTGTATGCAGGGCATTGTCTCTCCCTGTGTGTTCGTATTTTACCTCTACAACTAGAGTATAAGCCTGTTGAGGGCAGCTTAAAGACGTGGAAAGAATCTATTGTCTTTTACTAATCATAGGTGGGACTTCAGATAAATCAGTAAATCTCTTTGAACCCATTTTGTTCTGGAGATAATCATCCCTGCCTTGCCTTTCTCATAGCATTGAGGACCAGACGAGAAGGTTTTCAGAATTTTTTCTCATGTACGATAACATATTACAGACAGGTAAGAAATGTATTCTTCTCTGTGTCAACCTTGGTGCGGGCACATAGCAGACATGCAGTTGTGGTTCATAGTGTATCACGCCATCTACTTGAGAATATCTAAGACGAGTTGGCATTTGGCTTTACGTGAGTAAATTTCTTATATCCTTTGGTAGGCTTTAAAAAAATATTTAAGGGGCACCTGGGTGGCTCAGTCAGTTAAGCATCCGACTTCGGCTCAGGTCACGATCTCACAGGTATGGGTTTGAGCCCTGCATTGGGTTCTGTGCTGACCGTTCAGAGCCTGGAGCCTGCTTCGGATTCTGTGTCTCCCTCTCTCTCTCTGCCCCCACCCCTCTGCCGCTGCTCATACATACTCTGTCTCCATCTCTCTCAGAAATAAATAAATACTAAAAAATTTAATGTTGATAACTCTAAAGACCTGTGTGTTTTAATTAAGGCATCAACTTGATTAGAAAGGAAAGGAAATTTTTATATCAGGAATATATTTTATTTTATATAAGGAATATCAGAAATATCAGGAATATTTTTTATTCCTTTTTAAAAAAGGAAAATTTTATTTTAATTATTTTCCTTTGGTAGGCTTTTGTGTTTCAAGAGAACTTGGTTGTTCCCCTGAACAATTCTGAGAGATGAGTTTACATGACTAACTCTCCTGAATAGGTGGGGTAATTGTGTTGTAAAGTGTTTTGGAGAGAGAAATAGATTTGGCTGCTACCTTCCTGATGAAAGTACCCTATAGCTTCCAGAACCTCAAGCCAAGAAATTAATGAATCCCAATTTAAATTCGCCCTTCAATACTGATCAGTGAAAGTATTTTAGATAAGGGAGATCAGCTGCTTTTGTTCGTTACTAAATGGCTGTCTTGAGATGTTTAATTTCATTTTTTAAAGCAAGAACGCTCTGTATGTCTGATTAAAACTAGGCTCGGAAACTTGAAAATGCTCTTTCTGATCCTCAGGGACACTGGCTTAAGCAGCATTTAGAAGGTAGTGGCTGCTTTCAGCGAACACACTGTAGGAATGTGTTGAAATCTCATTTCCGTGCATAATAGCGTTTCACAGATGGTGACCACCCTTTCACATCCATTAGACCCTCCTGAGCTTGGCAGAAGAGTGTGGAGAAACCAAGACCCACAAGGCTTTGGTGAGTTTGCTAAGAATGCAGAGCTGGTAAAGTGGCAGAGCTAAACCTAGCAACCCGGGCTGGCTTCATTTCATTGAAACAAACTCTGAAGGCAGCACAAATGAAATAGAGGGTTTCAGTGCCATGATTTTATCTTTCAAGCCCGCTTCCCGGAAGCACAAGTATCAAGAAATAGTAATTCTGCTCCACGCCATCTTCATTTAAGTCCAGTCCATCAGTCTGTAAAGTCAGGTTTCCAACTACAAGGCGCTGTGGCAAGGCAGCCGCCCTGGCCCTGGCCATGCCTGTTGTCCGCCAGGTTTTGATTCCATTCACACGGCTCCTGGGTAAATTTATTTCCAATGCCAAGGCACGGAGAAGGACTGATTGGTTTGGTTATTCATGTATTTGCTCAAATATTTTTGAGCACCTTCCTGGTGAAGATACAAAGAAAGGTCAGACATGGATCCAGCCCTCAAAGAACTGATGGTGTCTCAGAGGAGATGAGATGTGTGTAACTGGCATCACGTGATGGAAAGGCACCAGGGCTGGAAGACAGATGGAGGTGTGATTTTCACAGTAGTCCAGAAGCAGGAGAACCGGATTCCTCCTGGGAGATCAGGGAGGCATTATGAAGGTGGCATCTGAGGGTAAGAAGGGAATAGGGAGAAATTGATTGGAGTCGGATTATGGAAAACCTTAAATGCTGAGAGGTAAGGTTTTGTCTGTAGGCATAGGGGAATTTTTGGTAGTTACTGAGCTTGGAAGGGGACAGGAGCTGTGCTTATGGGACATTAGTTTGGCCTCAGCACCCGATGGTGTGGAGATGGGAGACAAGGGCAGGGAGACAGTCAGGAAGCTGTTTCGATAGTTCTGTAGCCACATTGCTGATATTTGACGTTAGCAGACACTGCCAGATCATAAGGTTCTCCTGTAAGCTCTTCCCCCAAGACCTCCCAACCCCAGCTCCAGCACCTCCCACTGCTTCTAGGAAAGTCCATCTACACTGGCCACCTCCACTGTTTTACTTCCTACTCTTTTCTCAGCCCACTGTGGTCTGGCTTCCACCCCCTCCACACCACTGACACTGCTGTCATGAGGTCAGCCATAGATTTCTAGAGTCAATCCAGTGAGTGATTTTCAGGTGTTACCTTACTTGGCCTCTCTCAGTAGTTGACTCTGCCCTTTCTCTCCTTCTTGAGATTCTTTCTTCCTCTGGTCTCTGACACCATGGATACTCATTCCTTTTACCTCTGCCATTCCTTTCCAGTCTCATCACGGGCTCATTTAATGCCAGTGTGTCCGGTTCTCTATCATTGGCTTGCTTCTTCAACATCTGATCATTCCTGCTAATTAATTAATCAATTAACTCATCAGTTTGTTCTCTGTATTTATAGGTCTGATTCTGCTCTTTGTTTGCTTATTCATTTATTTTGTTTTTTAGATTCCATGTATGAGTAAAATCATAGGGTGTCTGTCTTTCTCAGTCTGACTTATTTCACTTAGCATTATACTCTCTAGGTCCAACCATGTAGTTGCAAATGACGTGATCTTATTCTTTTTTATGGCTGAGTAATATTCGTGTGTGTGTGGGCGTGCACATACACACCACGTTTATATCACATCTTCTTTATCCATTCATCTATTGATGGACACAAGTTGTTTCCATATCTTGACTATTGTAAATAATGCTGCAATAAACATAGGGGCACATGTATGTATCTTTTCTAATTAGTGTTTTTTTTAAAGTTTATTTATTTTGAGAGTGCGAGAGCACAAGCAAGGGAGGAGCAGGGAGAGAGGGGGAGAGAATCCCAAGCAGTCTCCGTGCTGTCAGCACAGAGCCTTATGAGGGGCTTGAACTCACCAACTGGGAAATCATGACCTGAGCTGAAATCAAGAGTCAGATGCTTAACTGACTAAGCTACCCAGGCACCCTCAAATGAATGATTTTGTTTCCTTTGGGTAAATACCCAGTAGCAGTATTTGAGAGACCTCCATACTGTTTTCCAGAACTCCATACTGTTTTCCACAGTGGCTGTACCCATTTACGTCCCCACCAACAGTGCACGAGGGTTCCTTTTTCTTCACATACTTTCCAGCACTTGTCATTTCTTTTTGATTCTAGACATTCTGACAGATGTAATGTGATATCTCATTGTGATTTTGATTTGCATTTCCCTGATGATTAGTGATGTTAAGCATCTTTTATGTATCTTTTGGCCATCTGTATGTCTTCTGTAGAAAAATGTCTATTCAGGTCCTCTGCCTATTTTAAATCATATTGTTTTTATGATGTTGAATTGTGTAAGTTTTTTATATATTTTGGATATTAACCCCTTATCGGATTTATCAGTTGCAAATATCTTCTTCCATTCAGTAGGCTGCCTTTTTGTTTTGTTGATGGTTTCCTTTGCTGTGCAAAAGCTTTTTATTTTGATGTAGTGCTAATAGTTTATTTTTGCTTTTTTTCCCCTTGCCTTAGGAGACGTATCTAGAAAAATGTTGGTGTGGCCGGTGTCAAAGAAATTACTGTTTGTGCTCTCTTCTAGGATTTTTATGGTTTCAGGTCTCAGATTTAGGTCTTCAATCCATTTTGAGTTTAATTTTGTGTATGGTATAAGAAAGTGGTCTAGTTCCATTCTTGTGTACGTAGCTGTCCAGTTTTCCCAGCATTGTTTATTGAAGAGACTGTCTTTTCCCTATTTGTATATTCTTGCCTCCTTTTCCCTAGATTAATTGACCATATAGTGTAGGTTTATTTTTGGGCTCTCTATTCTGTTCCATTGATCTATGTGTCCAATCATTCAATCATTTAACAGATATTTATTAAGCACTGACTATATGCCAGGCATTGTTCATTAGAGTGAACAAAAGACAGTCCTTGTCCTCATGGAGCTGATGTTCCAATGCAGGGAGACAGACAATAAACATATAAATAAGTATATAATATGAAGAAAACTAAAGCAGGGGGAAAGTTGATAGAGAGTGAAGGGGATGCTGTTTTATTTAGTGTTGACAAGGAAGGCCTTTCTAACAAGTTGCCTTTGAGTAGAAGCTGCGAGGAAGAGAGAAAATTGTGCAGGTAAATCAGGGAGAAGAACATTCTGGGCAGAGGGAAGAGCAAGGTGCAAAATGCAGGTCACACTTGTCGAGTGAACAGCAGGGTGCTGTGGAGGCTGGAGTGGAGTGGGTGAGGCAGAGGGTGCTGGAGGATGAGGTGAGAGAATTTGGGTGAGCGCGGATCAGGCAGGGCCTTGAAGGCCATAAGAAGACCTTTGGGTCTTACTCTGAGAAGGGATACCACTAGAGGGTCTCAGCCTAGAGTGACTTGAAATGACATATATTAAAAGGATCCCTGTGGGTAGTGGTCTTCTTGGATAGGACTGGACTGTCTCTCGAGGTAGAACCAACCAGATGTGCCAATGGCTTATGTGGGTGGTATGAGAAAGAGAAGTTAAGGATGACCCTAAGGTTTTTAGCTTGAGCAGTTGATTTAGACATGTTATGTTTGTGACGCCTCTCAGATATCCAAGTGGAGATGTTCAGTAAGCAGTTGCATCTGTATGTTTGGAGTTCCAGGGTGGGGGTGGAGTCAGAGCTGAGATATAAATTTGGGAGTCATTAATGGGTCCATGGAATTTGAAACCTATATATCCCATGAACTTATAGGTGTAGAAGGAGAAGATATGAGATTTAAGGACTGAGCCCTGGAGAACTCCAGCATGTTGAGTGTCAGGAAAATAGGGAGAAACCAGTAAAGGAGACTGAGAGGGGTCAGGCAGTGAGGTAGGAGGAGAATCGAGAGTAATGGATGCCAGGAAGAGAAAACGTTTCAGGAAAAAGGGGAAATTGACTATGTATAGTACTGTGCATAGGTGGATTGAAAACTGATCACCGGGGAGGTCGTTGGTGGGTTTGACAAGAGCAGTGCTGATGAGGTAGTGGAGCAAGAGCCCAAACGGCTTGAAACAGAGCTGGGGAATATAGATGGGAAGACAATGAGTATTGATGCTTCTTTCAAGCAGTTTTGCTGTGAAGGGGACAGAGAAATCCATCAGGAGCCAAAGGACCATATCAGGTCTAGGTTTTTACTAAGGTGGAGGATCTAAAAGCATGTTTGTTTTCTGATGGGAATGACCCAGGAGAGAGGAGGATAATTGATGATGGAAGAGAGAGGGAGCAATTGATACAGTGAGGGCAGACGAGGTCCCTGTACAAATGGCAGGGACAGTCTGGCTCTGCATGTGAGGAAGGACAGTTTGTTCGTAGGAACAGGAGTGAAGGCAGACCACATGTGTTCATAGGGGAGTTTGGGGGTAGCTGGGAGCATGTAGAGGTTCTCTTCTGATTGCTTCTGCTCAGTTAAAGCTGCAAGGATGGTGGCTGAAAGGAAGGAGGGGGCAATGGGGGAGGAGACTGAGCAGAGGGAGCTGATGTCCCTGAAGAACCAAGGGCTCTGATATTAGTGCTTAGAGAGTGATGGTTAGATAGATTTGAAGTGAGACTAGAACACACAGTCATGTATTTTTCACCAGTGACGTTAACTTGCCTTGTTTCAGGTATGGGATAGGCATAGATTTGTATTTACCCAGAATTTAGGTTTAACTAGGTGAATACAGATAGAGGGAGAGAGAGGACCCAGGCAGTTGAGGGTGGATGTGAAGGAGTGATTTCAGTGATGGATTATGGGCACTAAACTGGGGAAGGAGAGGCATGAGGACCCAAGGAGATGAAGGACAGTAAAATGATGGCATAGTCCATGGCTTGGTCCCAACCAAGAAAGGACATTTAGGGGGTGAGCTGGAAAGATATGAGATAGTGATTGGGAAGTGGGGTGCTTGAAATGTGGGTTGTGGAGCAAATGCAGTTATTGGCAATATCTAGGTATGGGGCCATGATTCTTACTCCCAGCTATACACTAGTGGGGTGCTTTAAAAATATGCTTGGGGGACACTTGGGTGACTCAGTCGGTTAAGCCTCCGACTTTGGCTCAGTTCATGATCTCAGGGTTGGTGAGTTTGAGCCCACATCCAGCTCTGTGCTGACAGCTCGGAGCCTAGAGCCTGGGGCCTGGATTCTGTGTTCCTCTCTTTATGCCCCTCCCCCACTCATGCTTCTGTCTCTCCCAAAAATAAATAAACATTAAAAAAGTTTAAAAATATATGCTTGGGACAGAGATTGGAGATCAATATTTTTTACGTTTCCCAGGTGATTCTTTTTTTTTCTTTCTTAAGTTTATTTATTTAATTTGAGAGAGAGAGTGTGTGAGCAAGCGTAGGGCAGAGAGAGAGGGAGAGACAGAGAATCCCAAGCAGGCTTCACACTGTCAGCGCAGAGCCCAACATGGGTCTCTAACGCACGAACTGTGAGACCATGACCTGAGCCAAAATCCCGAGTTGGATGCTTAACTGACTGAGCCACCCAAGCACCCCTTTCCCAGGTGATTCTAATGTGCGGGTCAAGTTGAGAGAGTTTCTTGGTCTAGGACCGGATAGCTGACATGGGGTGGAAGACAAGGAGGAAAGGAGGTCATGGAACAGAGAGGCCAGGGTGTTGGGTCATTTTTGGTATTCACGCCAAGAATTACCTAGGAGTTATGTTTGAAGGCAATGTGATCAAATCTCCATGGAATGAGGAGGTGACCTCTTGGCTCCTAGATGATAAAATGTGAGGTTCGTATGCTATTGATGAGGTTTTGGGGTGATGGTAGGGTGGTCCGGAGCTGATGGCCAAGAAAGAATTCTTGAAGACGTCTTTGGTGCAAAAAGGTGATTTTATTAAAGGACAGGGACAGGACCTGTGGGCACAAAGAGCTGCACTGGGGTTGTGAAGAATGGCTGATTTTATACTGGAGAGTATAATGGCTGATGGAGATGGAGAGGTAAAGTCAAAAGCGAGGCCTCCAGAGGGACTTTGCTATGCTAAAGAGGACTCCTAAAATACCTGAGGCCTTGCTATTGTCAGGATTGTTTTCCCTCTAAGTAAGCCATTAACATTAGGACAGTAGGGGGTTCCTGGAGAAATGTTATACTCTGTTTTTGCCTCAAATATTTGTCAATGGGCTGCAGGTTATGAGGAAATTTAATTTTACCTGCCATCTCCTTCTTGCCTTTGTTTCCCATATAACTATTGAGGGGTGATGTTGGGGCTCCAGGAAATGGAGTCTATAGGTTTCTGGAGATTAGACTATGGATAAGATTGCCTTTTTTCTTGGAATTTACTAAGATATTTGTAAACTAAGATATTTATAAACCCATGTCCTACAAGACTGTGATCTCTATCAGTTGGCCATTTCCTTTGTCCTTGGGCAGCCAGGAGTGCCTGAGAATATCACACACATCCCACCTGGGGAGGGGGGTGCTAGCTTGTACTTTGTCCTCAGCCTGCCTCAAGCTCCCTCAAGCTCTCTCATCACTATCATTCTATGGTGTGAGCTTCAAAAGATCTCAAGATTTTCGAGGATGGAGGGAAGGACAGTGGTTTGGAGATGACAGTGAAGCCCAAGGAGGATCCTACTCACCTCCGACCCAGAGGTGTCAGGGTTATGGGGTAAGGGAAGGAGGGTGTTCAGGGGAGAGCCAGGTCTCAATTAAGGCAACCACTCCAATTTGCTGAAGATTCTCAAAACTGTATTCTTCCCTTCATTCCCTAAGCTCCCGATGTATCTGTCTAACCCAGATATTCCCCCATGGATGCTCTGGGCCTGCCCCAAACACAGTAAAATCCAACTGAACTCCTCATTGCTCCCAGTACCTGCTTTTCTCCTGTGTTCCCTGCCTCAGTTTATTCCATGGTCATCCACCAAGTCAGCTAACCCAGAATCTGTGTCATTTTGAACCTTCTCTTTCTCTTCTCTCCCCTCCCCCATGTGGTCACTGAGTGCTGTTAATTTTACTTCTCTGCTTTAGTTCATGACGTCTCTCATCCTCTCCCACCTCTCTTCCTGCCTTTAATCTTGCCTCTCTTTAAAAAATTTTGTTAATGTTTTTATTTATTTTTGAGAGAGAGAGAGAAAGAGAGAGAGAGAGACAGTGTGAGCAGGGGAGGGTCAGAGAGAGAGGGAGACACAGAATCGGAAGATAGGCTCTGGGCTCTGAGCTGTCAGCACAGAGCCCGACGCGGGGCTCAAACTCATGAACTGCGAGATCATGACCTGAGCCGAAGTCGGACGCTTAACCAACTGAGCCACCCAGGTGCCACTAATCTTGCCTCTCTTAAATCCTTCCTCTGAGGGAGCTTTTATTTTATTTTATTTATTTTTATTTATTATTGAGACAGAGAGAAGCAGAGCATGAGTGGGGGAGGGGCAAAGAGAGAGGGAGACACAGAATCTGAAGCAGGCTCCAGGCTCTGAGCTGTTAGCACAGAGCCTGATGCGGGGCTCGAACCTACAAACTGTGAGATCATGACCTGAGCCGAAGTCGGCCGCTTAACCGACTGAGCCACCCAGGCGCCCCTGAGGGAGCTTTTAAAACTCAGATCTGACCATGTACTTCCCCTCCTTAAGATTCTAGCTGCTTAAAGAATAAAGTCCAAGAGGGGCACTTGGGTGGCTCAGTTGGTTAAAAGTCCAACTTTGGCTCAGGTCATGATCTTACGGTTTGTGGGATCGAGCCCCACCTCCAGCTCTGGGCTGACAGCTCAGAGCCTGGAGCCTGCTTCGGATTCTGTGTCTCCCTTCCTGTTGCCCCTCCCCAGCTCGTTTGTTCTCTTTCTCTCTCTCTCTCTCTCTCTCTCTCTCAAAAATAAACATAAAAAAAAAAAAAAGAATAAAGTCCAAGATCTGAACATGTCAGAATCACTAGGGCAGGGGTTTTTGTCTTTTCTGTTCACTGCTGTATCCGCAGAGCCTAGAACACAGCCCAGCACATAGTAGATGCTCACTATGAATTTGCTGAATAAATGATTGAACATGACCTTTGCAGTCTGGTTCTTGTCCCTTCCTCAGCCTCATTTCTCATCCCCCTCTCCCCTCCACTTTATGTTCTGTGTTTTCACTTACCTCTATGCCTAAGCATGTGTTATTCCTCTGTCTGAGATACCTTTCTCTGTCTTGAACTCTTGGTGAACCCCTATTTATCCTTTAAAATCTTGCTCAAAGAGGGGTACCTGGGTGGTTCAGTCAGTTAAGGTCCAACTTCGGCTTAGGTTGTCATCTCATGGTTGGTGAATTCCAGACCCATGTATGGCTCTGTGCTGCCAGCTCAGAGCCTGGAGCCTGCTTCAGATTCTGTGTCTCCCTCTCTCTCTCTCCCCCTCCCCCACTCATGCTCTGTCTCGCTCTCTGTCTCTTTCTCAAAAATAAATAAACATGAAAAAAAATTTTTTTATATCTTGCACAAAGATCACTTCTCCTGTGAAATCTTCTCTGAACTTCTAGAGAGAATTCATTACTTTCTTGTCTATCCTTCACCACTTTGAACTTTGCATGTGCTACATTATATTGTATGAATTTGTTCACATGTCTTTCTCTCCTGCTAAACTTAACTTTTTGAGGGAGGAAACAGGTGTCCTGGTAAAGATGGACGTTGGTAACACAGCGTTGGGCGTTCAAATGAACAGTTGCATTGGGGAAAGCAAATCTTGAGAGAGGAAGGGGAGTGTGCTAATTCTTACTCTTCTGATAGAGAAATAGTTAATAATTTGTTTTTCCAACAACTAACACTGGACCCATTTTACTTAATGTGTTTGTAGATAATTGAGAAAAAAGGTAAAGTATAACGCCAGACTGGTGGGGCTAGATGGCTGGAAGATTCCACAACACCTGAGGAGGGAGCAGGAAACTGGCATCTCAGCCCCAGTGTGACCAGCGAGAACTAAATCAATCTAACATATATATGTAGTGATGAGCCAAGAGCTGCTGCTTTTCTTCTAGGAAACAGGTTTTGGACTCACCATAGATTATGAAGAGTGTTAGGCATTATCAGACGGGAACTAGAAACCAGAGACAATCATCTCTACCTTTATGCAGAATGATGTTGGGTTCTCACTTGTGATTCAGCTTGCCATACTTTCAGCAGCATCTCAGAAAAGACAAAGCCCAGCTAGGCATCCTGAGAAGGTCCCAGAGAAAAAGAGTTACTTCCGTGTTGAGAGAAACCACACGAGCCTGGCCTGTTTCATCAGTAAAGAAACACCAAGGAGTTGGTGACTGTGTTTGTTGATGATGGTGACAAAAATGGCTGATATTTATGAGTCTTACCATGTCCCAGGTTCTGTGCCTTAGGAATTACTTCGTTTCATTCTTACTGCAATCCTTTAAGGTAGGAACTATTATCATCCCTATCTTACAAATGAGTAAAGTAAGGTACAGAGAAGTTATGTGAGATGTCCAAGGTCACACGGCTGGTCAGTGATAGAGCTGGGGCCTGAACCCAGGCTTCAGTGCCTGGAAAGCTTGAGTCACTAGTACCTTCCTGTATGATATGTTATGACCAAGGTCTACAGAAAGTCCTGAAGGGCATGGATAGAGGGGACACATCTTGGAATACTGTAGTAAGGGTAACTCGGGAAACTTGAAAGGAATAGTTTTTATATCTGGGGGATAATCATGCTGTCAACCTTAATGGTTGTACAAGTAAGATGGGAAAAAAAAAACAGTTGGGAAAAGATTTAAGTGAATCCCTGGATAGTTGATGATTTCAGATATATAGAGTTAACACGAATTCTAGTTTAGGGTCTGTGGCATAGCACACCTCTTCTACACAGGCTGGGAAGCTGTTCTTAGGAGCTCCTGTCAAAGAGAATATGGATCCTGGGGCGCCTGGGTGGCTCAGTCGGTTAAGCATCTGACTTCAGCTCAGCTCAGGTCATGAGCTCACGGTTCATGGGTTCAAGCCCCGCATCAGGCTCTGTACTGCTCAGAGCCTGGAGCCTGCTTCGGATTCTGTCTCTCCCTCTCTCTCTGCCCCTCCCCTGCTCACACTCTGTCTTGGTCTCTCAAAAATAAATAAACATTGAAAATAAAAAAGAGAACATGGATCGTAAAAAAGAGAGAAAGAGTGAGTGAGTGAGAGAGAGAGAGAGAGAGAGACAACATGGATCCTGATCCAGGGGTCTGATCCATCATAACAGAGGTTTCCAAACTTTTGGGAGTCATGAGATCAATTCAGGAGGTCTGCGTTAGTCACTTCAGGCTGCCCCAGCAGAACACCACAGACTGGCTTAAACAACAGAAATATGTGTTCTCACAGTTCTGGAGGCTCAGAGTCCAAGATCAAGGTGCCAGCAGGGTTTTTTCTTCCTGGCTGGTGGACGATTGCCATCTTGCTGGTCCTCACGTGGCCTTCCCTCTGTGCATGAACAGAGACAGAATGAGATCTCTGGTGTCTCTTCCTCTAATTATAAGGACACCAGTCCTATCAGAGTAGGGCTCCACCCTTACGACCTCATTTAACCTTAATTACCTCCCTATCTCCAAATACAATCACATTGGAGTTTAGGAGTTCAATGTATAAATTTTAGGGGGATGCAATTCAGTTCATAACAGGGTCGCAATCAGGATTGTCTTAAAATGAAATCAAACAATAGATGCTGTCAGAGTGAGTGTTATTTTGGGAAGCTTTTCCACGTATCCACTGGAAAACGTGTGAGTTCTGAGGTGGTGATGTAAGCTGTATTTCTAACTGAGCCACAGAGAAGGTTGAAAGCCTTTGCAACCCTTTACCCTCCAGCTAATGCAGAGCCAGGCAGAGACTTGGAATTTGCAGTGTCTGGTGATAGAGTTGATGTCCTCCCTCTTGATCCCGGCTGGGGGGATTCCCCAGCTCCTGATCACCTGTCAGAGGGTGGCCAGTGTCATTGTTGCTTACAGTGCAGCTAAATCAACCCATTTGGTTCCCCAGGTGATGTGCTGGTGGTCCCCATCAAGCTCCACAAGTGTCCTTTCTGCCCTTACACTGCCAAACAGAAGGGCATCCTTAAGCGGCACATCCGCTCACACACAGGCGAGCGGCCCTACCCCTGTGAGACGTGCGGCAAGCGGTTCACTCGACAGGAGCACCTGCGGAGTCACGCCCTGAGCGTAAGTGTCTGGGCTGGCAGGTATCCTGTGGTGAGGGCGGTGGGTGACGCAGGGGAGGGGGTCCCCTCCATCTGTCTGATGTAAGGGTAAACCAGTCTGTCTTTTAGGGTGCCTGGGTGGCTCAGGCAGTTAAGTGTCCAACTCTTGATTCGGCTCAGGTCATGATTTCACGGTTTGGGAGTTGGAGCCCTGCATCAGGCTCTGAGCTGACAGGGCGGAGCCTGCTTGGGATTCTCTCTCTCTCTTCTCCTCCCCCGCTCGGGCTATCTTTGTCTCTCTCTCTCAAAAACAAACAAACAAATCCCCAAAACAAAAAAACCTTAAAAAAACAAACAAAACAAAACTGTCTTTTCCATCTCTGTCCACTAGACTATTTTCAGAGAATTCTAAATATGTTTCTACTAAATTAAAGCTGGGTTGGTAGCACTTAGGAAAAGTTAAAACTTACATGATTACAGACCAGTTTCTTAGACTCAATAAAGTTTAGATCCTGGTCAGGGGTGGTTGTCATAAGGCAGAGAACAGTGGAGCTTGGACAGGGGATTGTGGGTCTGTTCCTACCAGTGTGACACCAAAGGTGAGAAAGCTGCGTCCTCAGTTCCCCACTTAACACCAGTACCTGGACGTAGGGAAAGTGCATGCTACTCTTCATAAGGCCACCTGTGGCCAGCAAAGAGGGCTCCAGACCAAGGGGACCTCCCCTCCCACTGGCTGCCCCTGAGCGTCTGTCTTCCATATGAGTGGTTAATTTCCACCAGCTAAAAGGCATTCGGGCCATTTCGGAAGGCATTGTATTTAAGATCATCTTTGAGCAAGGCAATCAGTCTTTGGGAAATCAAACATCAAAATGGTCTGGACTTCAAAGGACACTATCAAGAAATGTGACAACCTACAGAATGGGAGAAAATACTTGAGAATCACTTATCTGCTAAGAGTCTAGTAACCAGAATATATAAAGAACTCTTTCAATTTAACAGTAAAAAACAAATAACCAAATTATACAATGGATGTGATTAGACATTTCTCCAAAGAAGAGATACAAATGGCCAATAAGAACATGAAAAGATGCTCAACATCGTTAGTCATTAGGGAAATGCAAATCAAAGCCACAGTGAGATACCACTTCAGACACACTAGGATTGTTATCATCAAAAAAAAAAAAAAAAAAAAAAAAAAGTAATAACAAAGTGTGGGCAAGGATGTGGAGGAATTGGAATGTTTATACACTGCTGATAGGAATGTAAAATGGTGTAACTAATGTGCAAAACAATTTGGTGGTTCTTTAAAAAGTTAAGTATAAAATTGCATAGGTCCCAGCAATTCTGTATCGAGGTTTATACTCAAGAGAGCTGAAAGCACGCATTCACACAAAAACATACATGCCCACAAATGTTCACAGCAGCGTTATTAATAGTAGCCAAAAAAGTGGAAACAACCCAAGTGTCCATCGACTGATGAATGAAGAAAGAAATTGTGGTCTATCCACACAATGGACCCTTATTCAGCCATAATAAAATGGAATGAAGATCTGATACATGCTACAACATAGATAAACCTTAAAAGCATTATGCTACATGAAAGAGGCCAGTCACAAAAGGCCACATATTATATGATTTCATTTATATAAAATATACGAAATGGGCAGACTCAGGTAGATAGAGTAGATTAGTGGTTAGTGGGGGCTAAAGGGGTGTTGAATGGGAGAGGGTTTGCTAATGCTCACAGGGTTTCTTTCTGGGGTGAGGAAAATGTTCTGGAATTAGGGGTGCTTGGGTGGCTCCCTTGGCTGGGTGTCGATTTCGGCTCTCGTCATGGTCTCACGGTTTGTGAGTTTGAGCCCTGCATTGGGCTCTCTGCTGTTAGCACAGAGCCCGCTTTGGATCCTCTGTCCCCCCCCCCGCCCCTCCCCAGCTCATGCTCTCTCTCTCAAATATAAATAAACATTAAAAAAAAAAAAGAAAGAAAATGTTCTGGAATTAGATAGTGCTATAATTGCACAACCTTGTGAATGTACTAAAATCCATTGAATTGTTTGCTTTAAAAAGGTGAATTTTGGGGCATCTGGATGGGTCACTTGGTTGACTGTCTGACTCTTGATTTTGGCTTAGGTCATGATCTAGGGTCATGGGATTGAGCCCCGTGTTGGGCTCCGTGCTGAGCATGGAGCCTGCTTAAGATTCTCTTTCTCTCTCCTTCTGCCCATCTCCCCTGCTCCTCTCTCTCTCTGGAAAAAAAAAGGTGAATTTTATAGAATGTGAAGTATGGATTTGAAAGAACCCAGATTTAAGATAAGTACAAAGTTATCAACTGCCTCTGCTCTCAGGGCTGGCCCCAGCACACTCGTCTGAAAGTAGCTTCACCCTATGGCCTTAAGTATTTGTCTTTTTCCCTCCCTCAATTTATATCTCCAGTCTGTCTTGGCAGCAGCAGGTCCCTGGTGCCCCTAAGATGTTTCATTGGTTGGAATCCTCATTCCCTCTCTCTTTCCACGTTATACAAGGTCCAGTCTACTGTAGCCCAAAGAGGTGGTATTCAAAGGTCCCATCAGGTTGCAAAGGTCATGTACATATTCTGGTTGGCTCAAGTCTTTTGGGGTTGGTGTAGAAGGCCCAGAAGACCCCATGGAAGGCAGGGACATTGGCCAGGATGTAGTGGCAGCTCTAGCAGGCTGGCTTTCATGCTATTGGCCCTTGTCCTCCATCATTTCTCTCTGTCTCTACCTCTTGTGTCCATCCCGCATCCAGAGTTTTCGACAGGAGAGGCTTTGATTCACAGAGCCCCTTTAGGCTGGAGCTCCTGAAGAGTGTACACATTAGATAGTTCCTTCTATGGAAGGGGCCCCTGGGGCTGCTGCCCTGAGGAGGAGCTGCATGGAGTAGGAGGTCAGGTTCTAGTATGCAAAGTGCTTCTCCTAGGTAAGGAATATATTTATCAATGCAGAGGTAAGGAATGCGTTTATCAACAAAGAGGTAAGGATGGGACATCTGCCACATGTGGAGAAGATACCGTCTAGCAAATCTGCCTCCCTGATAACTAGACAATCCCAGGTACAGAAAAAGCCATGCCTAAAATTCCCATCAGTTCCCTGAATGCCCTGAGGGAACAGGGCCTGTCTGCCGGACAAAGGGGTACAGTAACAAGTATGACAGAGAACACGATGAGGATGGTCCCTGCCTTCTTGGAGCTTATAGTCCAGTGAATTTACCAATAATTTGTTAGCAAATCAACAAAGGAAGGAGTATAGGTGGGAATATATAGCTGGGGACCTAACCTGACCTGGAGCATCGGTGGAGTTTCTTCAAAGGCATTGGACTAGGGGAGGCCTTGGCAATGGGAAGGTGGGCACGTTCCTCGCATAGCCAATGGCCTTGGGGCAGAAGCACCTTGGCGAGGCTGAGGCTGTTGCAGAGAGAGCAAGGGGGAGAGCGTTTACCGTGTCTGCTTGTAATTTTAGGTCCATAGATCCAACCGTCCAATCATCTGCAAGGGCTGCAGAAGAACCTTCACGAGTCACCTGTCCCAGGGGCTGCGGCGCTTCGGGCTGTGTGACAGCTGCACCTGTGTTACAGACCCGCATGATGATGAGGACGATTTGATGCCCATCAACCTTAGCCTGGTGGAGGCCTCGTCCGAAAGCCAAGAAAAGAGTGACACGGACAATGACTGGCCGATCTATGTGGAGTCTGGTGAGGAAAATGACCCCACTGGAGATGATTCTGACGGCAGACCGCGAATTCGGCCCAACCTGTCTGATAGAGAGACACTCACGTAGCAGAAAATTCTGGGGGGTGGGGGATGGGGAGAGAGGTTTTAGAATTTGTTGTTGCTCATTCTGTGTTTGAAAGCTACCACCTGTCCCATTTTGTGAAACCCTGAGAGGAGCATGTTTTCACTGTTCCTATAGTGGCATTTTTGTTAGATTACACAGTGAAGGTTGGGTTTTGTGACTCGAAGGACTAATGAGTTCTTTGTGGAATGCCCTTGGTTTCTGAGGGCCTTGCTGAGTTAATTCTGAGTGAAGCAAGGTTAGCCCCAAGGCTTCCCATTTTTCCTGTTGTGCACCCAAACTCTGGTTAGGAGAAAGATAAATCTCCATGCTTGAGACATTTCATTGTCTCACTCCTCTAGATTCTCTTTTTTGTCAGCCTTTTTCTCTGGAAAGGTAGGCAAGGATATTTTGACATGTCTTACCTTTGCCAAGCTTCTCCTAATAGACTCTGTGTTTTCATTTTCTGGTGAAGTCTTTTTTTATATATATAATTTTTTAAAACATTTATTTATTTTTGAGAGACAGAGGGGCAGAGAGAGAGACACACACAGAATCCCAAGCAGGCTCCAAGCTCTGAGCTGTCAGCACAGAGCTGGTCGCGGGGGTTGGACCCACGAACCATAGTTGGACTCTTAATCAACTGAACCACCCAGGTGCCCCTCTGGTGATGTCTTAAAGAGAAAGCTTCACTGATATAAGACAGGCAGGGGTGTTTGGCTCCATGAATGTAAAGGTCCTTCTAAATCTAAGACTGCAGTGTTAATGGCTGGGAGTATTTTTATGCACACAAACATGGACATGAGCTGAGAGACTCCTGAGGCCCTCTGACGTGCCTGCTAAGTTAAACTTTAAGTTAGCCCTGAGAAGGGAGCCTACGAACCCAAGTCTGGGTGGTTTCCCTGTTTAGTTTGGGATCTGACAAGTCTGCACACACTGATAGCCTGTTTTGTGATCATAAAACAAGTCATTTGGGTAAAACTCAAACTACTTGAAAACTACATTTTCCTGCCATTTTCAAGAGGCGCTGCTGTGTAGTGGAAATGTAGTCCTTGCTGACGGTCTTCTACTTCAATTCTGAATAGAACTTTACTTTTTTTTCAATGTTTATTCATTTTTTTTGAGAGACAGAGAGACAGAGAGCATGAGCAGGGGAGGGGCAGAGAGAGAGGGAGACACAGCATCTGAAGCAGGCTCCAGGCTCTGAGCTGTCAGCAGAGAGCCTGATGCGGGGCTTGAACCCACGAACCATGAGATCAGGCCCTGAGCCGAAGTCAGGTGCTTAACTGACTGAGCCACCCAGGTGCCCCTGAATAGAACTTTAAAATTGGAGGGAAAGTGTAACCCTATAGAAACAAGTTATATTTCTAAATTGTTTGCCTTTTAAAGTTTATTTATTTATTTTGAGAGAGAGAGTGAGAGTGAGCGGGGGGGAAGGGGCAGAGAAAGGGAGAGAGGATCCCAAGCAGGCTCTGTGCTATTAGCGTGAAGCATAATGTGGGGCTCGATCTCACAAACCATGAGATGGTTACCTGAGCTGAGATCAAGAGTCAGACGCTTAAGTAACTGAGCCACCCAGTTGCCCCTAAATTGTTTACCTTTTAAAAGATCTTCTGGAGGGAAAGAGAAGGTTGGTAGAAGAACAGTTTTTAAAACCTTTGCAGCCAATAAAGTTATTCTAACAGAAGAGGCTATACTTCTTTAAAAGGCTGAAGAGCAGGAAATATTAGGGATTAAAGATATTTAAGGCACTTTCATAATTTTGTCTTATGTTAAAGACAGAAGACAAAAAGATAAAGACATAAAAATAGATTAAAAATTTATTTATTTATTTATTTATTTATTTATTTTAATTAGACTCACACCCTACGTGGGGCTTGACCTCATGACCCCGAGAGCTAGCCAGACACTCACGAAAATGGATTTTTGAAAGAAATTCGTTTTTCTTCCTTTATTTTTAGTCTAGCTGTGTTTCCAAAGGTGGTGAAATCACCTGTCTTTCTGCCTCTTGAACAAAAAAGTAATAAAAACCATTATAAATTGGCTGGTGAATGTTAGTCATTGAAGAGGTCAAAAGGTGCTTAAACCATACTTCTCAATGGAGGTTAGAACGCCAGAATGGTATTACTCAAACTGTGGCCCCCAAACAGCTGGTCTGTGAATTCTTTGATACCAATTCACACAGCAGGACCATGTGGTGGCCTGCAGTAGGTTGGAAACGTCAAAACTGGTCTTTTACCACAGATAGTTTGAAAATTATTGTTCTAGATCAAGAGTTATAGACTAGAAATGATCAAGGACCAGAAACTTTTCTTACCTGAAATGGAAACATTAGCTGTTGTTTGAAAGGAGGGATCTCCGCAAACAGGAAGCCTAACCAATTGTGTAGAAGGGTGTACCCTGCAAGGAGTTAGGTTTGATATTTTTGCTCTGTTTAAACTATTCCTGGTGCTTTTTTTTTTTTTTAAGATTTTATTTATAAGTAATCTCCACACCCAACACAGGGCTCGAACTCACAAGTCTGCGATCAAGAGTTGCATGTTCCACCAACTGAGCCAGGCAGCCAGGTCACACCTAAATTATCTCTGGTGTTTTAACGTGACTTTTCTACCTCCCAGTTCAACTTCTGTGCCCATCTTCTCTGGTAGAGCAACCTCTTCAGTGACTCCAAGACCTAATCGTATGGCTGGGTCCAAAGCAAACAAATCTACATTGGCAATTTCACTTTAAGACAGTGACTCTCAACTGGGGGTGATTTTGTCCCCCGGAGGACATTTGGCAATGTCTGGAGGCATCCTCAATTGTTACAGCTCAGGGCAGGGTACTGTGGGCAGCCGGATAAAGTTGCTGCTCAACATCGTACAATGCACAGAACAGCCCTTATAACAAAGGATTTTCTACTCCAAAATGTCAAGAGTACCAAGGCTGAGGAACCTTTCCATAAGATAAAGTCGGATTTTTAAAATGACCTTTAATGAGTGAACTTAATTTTGTGTTATGTTTTAGGTTACCTTTTACCTTCATAATATTTAGTAGGCCCTCATGCTCCCACAAGTTTTGGAGAAGAGTGGAATTAGTAAAATCAGGAGCTGAGGCCAAATTGTTCATAACTTGCCTAAGCTCTGATTAGGTTTGTGATGTAGAAACTTAGAAATTCTAGGGGCGCCTGGGGGGCTTAGTCGGTTAAGTGTCCGACTTTGGCTCAGGTCATGATCTCGAAGTTCATGAGGTCGAGCCCTGTGTCAGGCTCTGTGATGACAGCTTGGAGCCTGGAGCCTGCTTCCGATTCTGTGTCTCCCTCTCTCTGCCCCTCTCCCACTCGTACTCTGTCTCTCTGTCTCTCAAAAATAAATAAACATTAAAAAAGAAAGAAAGAAAGAAATTCTGATCTAATTCATACTCCCAGAATCATTACTAGGCTCTGGTCATTTTCGCACATTTTATTTTATAATTTTTTTAAAGTTTATTTATTTATTTTGAGATATAGAGAGTGCTCTCGTGCACATGAGCAGGGGAGGGGCAGAGAGGAAGGGAGAGAGAGAATCCCAAGCAGGCTCCGTGCCGTCAGAGCAGACAAACTATGAGATCATGATCTGAGTTGAAATCAAGAGTGGGTTGTTTAACCTACTGAATGACCCAGGCGCCCCTTATTACATTTTAAAGTAGCAAAATCACTGGGAGAAAAATGGAACATGAAGCTTAATATTTAAATTATTCTTTCCATAATGTCTCAGATTGTTGCATTCCCAATTGGCTGCTTCGAGTTTGTGTGTTGACTTTAGTACTAACCGGACCACTGAATTCTATCACTTTTAATGGAGATAATCCCTTTATTTGGACTGTCGGATCATAAACTACCCTCTGTTTTAAATTTATGTTCACAGTTTGTGATCAATATTTATAATTGCACAGTGTCTTTGGGGGTGTAATTAATAGGGTTGGTGACATCTTTATAAGTAAATTAATAGTTGGGTCCAACACAGACCATTAATGATTTATTTTATATCTGGCATCTTTCTGGCACATTCAATCCAAGTTCACAAAGAGATTATTTGTCTTATATTAGATACGTTGCATGGACAGTAACGGAATTCTTACTGGTAATGGCATTTAAAAATGGCTTCCATGGGAAGTTGTTTCTCTTGGGGGAAAGGGACAGGACTTCATAGCAAGGGTTGGAAAGGAATGTAAATGAGGCTTGTGTCTATAATAGACTAAGAAAAGACATAGAGCAATGTGACTTCTGGTTATTTGGTAGATAGATGCCATTTTGATGTAAATATTTTGGTGGTCAATTACAGTTGGAATATTCCTTGAGAAAGCTACCGACCTAGTGGTTTGCAAAATATTGTGAAATTGAGTATTCTGGGAGTTCAGAATACATGATGGGTTTTTGTTGTTGTCGTTAATGGATGTTGTGATAAACTGCTTGGGGGAAAAAGCCACGTGTATGGCTGCATGTGCTAATTCTGAGGGCAGTGGGAAGACTGGAGTGGCCTTTGGTCAACTGGATTCATTGGACTTGTAAGTTTTTCTTATGTGTCTCTGTGCATTGACAATAGAAAACCTCTGTGAAGTCTAGTGTAACAGGGTGGGGAGGGGCAAAGGGTTGGGGTATGTGAGATCCTATTGCACTCTGTTTTGAGCATCACCACTGTACTTCCTGTTGTTGTCTCTTGTAGCTTACCTTGTGCTTTCGTGTAGCTGTGCTATCTTCCAACTCCAAAAAGGGGCACTTGATTCAGTTGCTTATGGACAATGGTTTCATGGATTTTTGTTCAGCATTTCTGTGACATACAACTATGCTCCTCAAACCTTTCATATAGTGAGGAAAAATTGAATTCTTTTCTTCAGATAATGCTTCTGGAAGGAGAAATGAAAATTTGTTTTGTTTGGCAGGGGTAGTTTGGTTGGTTCTTAACATGCCCTAGTTTTAAAAGGTCACAATAACTCACGCTATTGTGATCAGAGGATATGAAAACTTCATCACCGGAGGACTTCTAGCACCTGTTCTGACCTCCAGGTAGATTATTTTACTACCCCTGATTCTTCATTGACAACTCTGGTTTGAGGGAGCCATCAATCTTATACCCATCATTTGATTTTTGGACCTTTGTCGGTAGCAGATTAAATTTTGGGGGGTAGATTGGAGTGGCCTTTGGTCAACTGGATTCATAGGACTGGTTAGGGTGGAGACTGTGTACTTGGGTGGAGAAAGCTCAGTAGGAACAAGCTTGAGGATTTTAAGGGGAGGCATCAACTTGAGATATATGTCTTGGTGACATGTGATGCAGACAGATTGTCCATCCTGCAGACAGTGAAGGGTATGATCATGAGTTTTTTGGAAGCAGACAACCATGCCACACAGTGTCCCATCTCTTTGCAGTCCCTGTGGAGCATCTACTACAAAACAAAAGGAAACGAAACAAAAGGAAACAAAACAAAACACGAAGCAAGTAATACTACAGTGCCCTCCAGGGGTCTCCTTAGGCTCAACTGAGCATTTAGAAACATTCAAACTCATAAACTACTACGATTGGTATCAGTGTCACTTAGAAGGATATGGGATGGGAAGCACAGCTCAGCAGCAGGGCAGAACCAGATGTTGCTCTTCTACCTGCGTCCCTGCAACTGTCTGTGTGTCCATGTGTCGTAGCTTCAGTGCAAGGAGACGGACCCACATCCGGCAAGTATGGAGGCTGTCCTGGCTTAAAAGCCTCTTGTCTCATGGGAGCAAGTGTCTCATATAACCACTCCATTGACATAGTTTCCAGGGTCCCCACAAGAGATATGTCTGTTCCAAGAGTCACTATGCTCAGGGAAGCCCAGAGCTGTGGCTTCCTCTCAGGCATCTATAGTTCTCCCAGTCTGGATGCAGTTTACCAGTTAGGGGTCAGCTCTACCCTATGTAATGATTCCAGCAACACAGTTGACGCGCTATTCTTTATTAGGCTGCCAGGGGAACCATAGCTAGAAAGTTCACGAAAAGTCAAATTCTCATATGGAAGGGGGAAAAGGTCCTGCTAATCCATTACCAAGCAGTATGCTGAGCGATTGCACAGTAGATACCCCACCTAGTTCCTATAAAATGTAGCCAGAGGAATTGCCTATTAAAATATAGCCAACACCAACTCATTTTCTTCCCTTGAAGGGTATTCATTCTTTGTGTTTAGTGGCTTGTGGTGAACACACTGTTGGCAAATTTTGCTGAGGAATGAGTAAGAGTTGGATAAATAGTCAAAATGTTCCCACCAAAAGGTCATGCATCCTTTGGTGCTATTTCTAGTAGGCAGCTATAGTAGGACATACTACAGGGACATTATTGAATGAACATTGTGGGGATTCCATGAACCACACATTGATGGGAACCTATGTCCTCCTGGCAACCACAAACGCTAGGCTCTTGGTAACAATGCCTCTTATTGCTGCCACGCGGTACTACTCTTGCTTGCTTCTGTTGCTTCCGGAAGACCAATAAGTGGAGATAGCTGGCTATTTCTGCAACGGTTATCCAACAATTATTCACAGAGTCCTTGCTATGTGTCAGGCACTAGGGGTACACCAATGAACAAAATCCCTGCCCTCAAGGAATTTTCAGTGTGTGATCAAGGGGACTAGCAGTTAAGCAGCTACCACATAGGTCTGGGTGTGACAGTCGGGCAAGGATGGGCTGGGGGCTCTGAGAGAGCTTGGGTAGGACACCTACCCCAGTCTCAGAGCCTCTGGGAAGGCTTTTTTTGTCTAAGCTATTGTTATTGTGCTCCTTCTCATCCAGTAAACTTCTGTCTTTGGGATATAATTTATAAGCACGCTAAAGAGTTTCTGACACTTCCTGCTTTTTCCAAACATGGTGGCTTTAAACATTAACAATGTTTAGATTACTTGTTTTATTCAGGGATAGATGCACAAATATTGTAAACATTTCAGAATATACTACTCTTCAGAAAATATGCATCAGATGCTATGGTTTTTGTATTCAAACATCACCACCACCACCACCATGGCCAAATAACTTCCCATTATCCTAATCCAGTGGGATGAGATAGAACAAGGTATTGTCACTGTGACAAAGGAGCCCCATTGCATCTGGATTGGGTCTTGACTGGCCATGTTAACTAGTTAATACCCCGGAAACCAGATAGATATGGAACAGAACCATTCAATCAAAGAATTAGAAAAAGAGAAGGGACTTTAGAGATAGTCTAATCTAACTCTGTTTTACAGAGAGATAAAATGACTCATCCTTAGTTACCACACAGCTAGTTAGGGTCAGAAACCAGTTCCTGCCAGGCCAACGCTGGTAATAAACACGCTGGGGCAGGCAGCAAAGACCATGCATAGGTAGCATGAGTTTCCTTGGGTGCCCATCAGACTAAAATCACAGAAGAGGAAAATGTTGTGGTTCTGTGTGATCATGGCTTACATTCTTGTAATGCTTAGACAGGAAGAGGGCAAATCACGTGTTGAGAATGGGGGAGTTACTTAATTTCTGTGCCTATAATACCCACACATATCTGAACAACATAAACCACCATTAACACACACACACACACACACACACACACACACACACACATACAGGGCAAATCAAAATCTTTATTGCTCACTTATTTAACACATATCATATATTTGATTTTTAATGCAAACTAGAGGATTTTTTTATTAAAGTTTTTTAAGTTTATTTATTTATTCTGAGAGAGACAGAGACAATGCAAGTGAGGGAGGGGCAGAGAGAGAGGGAGACAGAGAATCCCAAGCAGCCTCTGCACTGTCAGCACCGGCTCGAACTCTTGATACCGTGGGAATACGATCCTGAGCGGAGACCAAGAGTCTGACATTTAACCAACTGAGCCACCCAGGTACCCCAAGTTTTTTTTTAATGTTTATTCATTTTTTGAGAGAGAGACAGAGTGTGAGTGGGGGAGGAGTAGAGAGAAAGCAGGACACAGAATCTGAAGCAGGCTCCAGGCTCTGAGCTGTCAGCACAAAGCCTGATGCAGGGCTCGAACCCACAAACCGCGAGATCATGACCTGAGCCAAAGTTGGACACTCAACTGACTGAGCCACCTAGGCACCCCTCATTTACTTGATTTTAATGTATTCATTTTGTTTGTAAAAAGTTTCAACATTGAAAAATATACAATATTATCTTGAAATTGCTTTTGCAAACCTCTCTGATTTTTGAAATATAAATTGGGCATGAGTTAGGAAGTTGATGAAAACAATCTTTATTTCTTTACTTCTTTATTTATTTAAAGAGAGGGAGCAAGCAGGGGAGGGGCAGAGAGAGAGGGAGGGAGAATCCCAAGCAGTCAGAGCAGAGCCCAACTCAGAGATGGATCCCAGGAACCATGAGATCACGACCTGAGCTGAAATCAAGAGTCAGACACTTAACTGACTGAGCTACCCAGGTGCCCCAACATAAACCATCTTATGTGAACTACAAAGCACATATTTTAAATCAGTAGCACATATAATATAATATTATGGTATTGAGTGGAAATGTATTTTGGGTATTTCTTGATTTAGTGGATTAAAACAATTTTTTAAATTTTTAATGTTTATTTATTTTTGAGGGAGAGGGTGGGGGGCAGAGAGAGAGAGGGAAACACAATCTCCAAAGCAGGCTCCAGCCTCTGAACTGTCAGCACAGAGCCCGATGTGGGGCTTGAACTCACAAACCATGAGATCATGACCTGAGCCAAAGTCGGATGCTTAACCGAATGAGCCACTTAGGTGCCTCCCCCCCACAAAATTTTTTTAAGTTTATTTATTTAGGGGCACCTGGGTGGTTCAGTTGGGATTAAGCACCTGACTTTGGCTCAGGTCATGATCTCATGGTTCATGAGTTCAAGCCCCACAGTGAGCTCTCTGCTCTCAGCACAGAGCCTGTTTCGGATCCTCTGTCTCCCTCTCTCTCTGTCCCTCCCTCACTCACACTCTCCCTCTGTCTCTCAAAAATAAATCAACAGGGGCTCCTGGGTGGCTCAGTTGGTTAAGTGTCTGACTTCGGCTCAGGTCATGATCTCATGGTTTGTGAGTTCAAGCCCCGTGTCGGGCTCTGTGCTGACAGCTCAGAGCCTGGAGCCTGCTTCTGATTCTGGGTCTCCCTCTCTCTCTGCCCCTTCCCTGCTCATGCTCTATCTCTCTCCCTCTCAAAAATAAACATTAAAAAAAGATACATTAAAAAAATAAATCAACAGTAAAAAAATTAAAGTTCATTTATTTATCTTGAGGAGGGGGGGGGGAGAGAGAGAGAGAGAGAGAGAGAGAGAGAGAGACAACAAGCAGGGGAGAGACAGAGAGAAGGAGAGACAGAATCCCAAGAAGACTCCATATTAGTACAGAGCACATCATGGGGCTCGAACCCATGAGCTGTGAGATCATGACCTGAGCTGAGATCAAGAGTCTGTTGCTCAACTGACTGAGCCACCTAGGTGCCCTGATTTAGTGGATTTTAATAAAATGTCTGCAAAAGCTAATTTTATTTAAAGGTCTGTGACAATATATGATAGTTATTTGTAAAAACAGATTAGCCACTTTATGATCTAAAAATATGTAGAAGCGGTCATCCTGGTTATTAATGAAATATTTATCAATTTTGGGGTTAAAATTAGTGCAAATCATCTTTGACTCAGTTAAATCAACCTGAGACTAAATAGGAAATCGATTCAAAACTAAATTTTTCTTTGGATTTATGTGAAGTCAGATTGAGACACCCTAGTGACAAGTTTATAATAGAAACAGCCTATCCAGGTTCAAGAAAAAGTTTTTTTTTTTTCTTTATTGTTCATTTTGTGTTCAGAAACCAATGTAATTTAACTATTTTCTGTACTTGGAGAATTTAAAATTGACCTAAGTTAGGTAACGGGGAATGCTGGAATGGCTAAGTTTGAAATGGTTAAGGCAGTTTTAGAATGAATGAAATGAATTGCAGATTGATCCCCTCACATGAATGAGTTAATAATCTGTGATAATTTAAAGTTAGTTAACTTTTTCTCAGTGCAATTATTTTATGTGAAAGTCTAATGAGGAATTCTATGAACAAGATATTGGTTAAGAAAACAAAGAAACCTATTAAATAGAGCTCTAAACAGAAGCAGCTTCCATTGAACATCTTTTCACACCTTTCTGTCCCATGGGGTTAGGACCAATTACTTCCTTAAATGAGACAGTTTCTGGGCAGAGAATCCCAAGTCAGGACACTTAGATTCTGTGAAAGAAGACTGCCTACTGTTTGATGAGTGGGTAATGCAGACGCAATAAGAGGCAAAACTAATAGCAGACAACACAAAAATCAGAAAAGACACAACCAGTCTAAGCCCTGAGCTCTACTGTCACACACTTTGCAACAACTCTTAGATGGAAAATAGAAACTGACTTGATCTTTGGCTGCCAAGTTTCCAAGTGGACTAGTTCCTCTTACAAAGACACTTGTCAAAACTGCTCTCAAAAAAAAAAAAAAAAATCAAGAGAGAAGATGAAGTTAGAAATGATTCTGACCATTAAAACAAGAGCAACTGAGACCTTTTTTAAGGACTGGGAAACCTTCTGCTTTCTGGAACTGAGCTGGTCTTTATGTTAAAGTGGCTATGTACCAAGTCTGTTTATATGATTCATTGTTGTCTGGGTTATGTGCTGCTTTGCTATTTTTACTTTTTATATATAAAGAACTAAAAATAAGATAGAATAAAGGAATACATGGATGGATATAATCTATAGAATGTAGATCTAACTTCTGGTTTCTGTTGTCTCAACATTCCATTTTTAACATAAACCTTTAAGACGTGCATATTTTTGTTTCAAAAATTATTTCTGCTTAAACAACAGTGTCAAATATTTATCTTTTAAAGATAGGAAGTTGGTTCAGTTTTAGCTATATATTGGTATAATTTAACATTTTTTGAAAATGTTGAGGCTGGGTTTATTTAAGATTGGCTGGGCTTACTGCCAGCTCTTGAGAAAACCTATAGATTTTTTTAAGAGTCCCCATAACAATATAGAACTGCTAACAGTAAATACACTTTCCATCTGTTTAAAGACTCATGAACTTCATTTAACAATAGAAAAAAAAAGTACTATCTAAAACAGAAGTTGGGCCAAATTCAGCTTGCTGCCTTTTTTTTTTTTTTGCAAATACAGTTTTATTGGAACACAGGCACACCCATTCCTTCCCACATTGTATATGCCAGGTTTCATGCTGCGGTGGCAAAGTTGAGCAGTTGTGACAGACCTCTTTCATCTGCAAAGCCCCAAATAGTTACTATCTGGCACTTTACAGAGTGTGCCTAACCAGTGATCTAGAATGTTGGCTGGCACAAGAGATCTGTTATACCTCATATAGGATAGGTGGGCATCACTGGGATTAAACCTATGGTTTTATGGTATATATGGACCAACCTATGAACATCACTAAGATTTGAACATATCTAATATGTATGAGGGTCAGGGAAGGGACACAGCGGATCCATATGAAGTTTTTTGGGGGGAAGTCTCTGGAAATATCTGGCCAGAAGAAAAGATGGTCACCTGGCTCAGCTCCAAGGAGATACACCTGAGCCTGCAGCGTGAGAGCCACAGGCAGAAACTAAAGGAGCATGCTCTTAAATCTTGGTGAGATGCTGGGAGCTCAGACTGCACTGTTTTGAACACCTGCCAAAAGCATGAGGCAGAGCAGGAGGGTGGGGGCACTGACTGCCCTGCATTTCGCAACTCTGTACATCCTCTGTCTTCCGTGTATCCTTAGCGCAGCTAAGGCAAGAGGGGTTAAATCCAACTGGATGGGCCCTCCTGGTGAGCACTGCAGGCACAGGATTTCAGCTTTTCCAAGCCCCTACAGACTCAGCAGCAGACATCAGAGCGCTTGTCTGAGGGCGCTTTTGGCTTCGAGGAACAGGCATTCAAGCAAGCTGAAGGTAATGGTTCTCAGTGTGTGGTTCTGGAACCACACAAGTCTCATCCCAGGGGCTTTCTGGTGCAACGTAATATTTGAGAGCAGTTTTAAAAGGATTTGTTTCAAGATTCAAATGAGGGATTTTATGAACATCCTAGGGGAGGAAATCAGATCACCTGGAATTAGCAAGTAAGAACTGAGACTGCTCCAGGTCTCCCATGGTCCTTGTCTATACTCCTTAGCTGCTTCTCTCTGCCAGCCTGAGGTTCCCCAGCCACTCTTAGAGGGTTAGCTTTCTTCTGCCCATTCATTGAGCTCTAATGGCTGCCCCAGCCCTGATCTGACCACTGCTCTGTCCTTCAGGTAAAATTCTCCAAAGGAAAACACCTCCATTTCTGCCCAACAAAAGCTGGGTTCTGTGGGGTCACGTCATACCTTGGGTCAGGCAGCAGAGGGCTCTGCTCAAGAGGTTAGGATGGGCGGAGGGGGGAGTGTTGTTTGGAAGCTGGGGCTGGGTGATAATATCGGGGGACAGATCCTCTAAGGGGCCCTGGAGAGAGCAGAGATATTGTCCCATGTGTCTCCTTTAAAAAAATTTTTTTTAATGTTTTATTCATTTCCTGAAAGAGAGAGACAGAGTGTGAGCAGGGGAGGGGCAGAGAGAGAGGGAGAACAGAATCTAAAGCAGGCTCCAGCCTCTGAACTCAGATGCCCAACTCAAACTCACTGACTGTGAGATCATGACCTGAACCAAAGTCGGATGCTTAACCAGCTGAGTCAGTCACCCAGGTGCTCCTGGTCCCCCTGTCTCCTAGATCAATAAAATCAAGGCAGACAGGAAATTTTACTGGAGCAGGCATTGTATACCTCCAGGAGTTCCCAGAATCAATGGGGAGAAACCTGCAGGTGGCTGGATGGTTTTTCCATTAGCAGGAGAGCAAAAGTCAATTCACTTACACATACTCAGAAGAACTGAATTTGAAAACCGGTGTTCCTACAACTTGTACGCACATGCAAACCATCATAGCTCTATTCACCATAGCTAGAAGGTGGAAACACCCAATGTCCGTCAACTGATGAATGGATAAACAAAATGTGGCATATTCACCATCAAAAGGAACGAGGCACTCACACACTCGACAACATGGATGACTCTTGAAAACATTATGCTAGGTGAGAGAAGCCAGTCACAGAGCACATCATATTGTATAATTCCATTTACATAAAATGTCCAGAATAGACAAATTCATAGAAGACAAAAAAACAAACAAAAAACCCCAAAAACAAAAACAATGGCGGTTGCCAGGGGCTGGGCGGGGAGGAGGGAATGCAGGTTTCCCTTTGAGGTGGAGGGAAAAGTTCTGGAACGAGATAGTGGTGACAGTTGCACAACACTGTGAATGCATTTAATACCAATGAGTTGTCCTTAAAATGACAGGTTTTATGTGTATTTCACCACAATCTTCTTTAAAACGTCTATTTACTGTTTCTGGGGTTTCCGGAGGTGTTCACGGCCGAGGGCGGGCGGGGCGTCGGGGCTGCCGGGACGGGCCGCGAGCCTCGCTGCGGGCGGAGGGATGCGGGCCCGGGCGCGGCGCCCCCGGACGTCCCCGGGCCGGGAGAGCGGCGGGAGGCGCAGAGGCGCCCGGGCGCCATTTGCAGCCCCGGGCGCGGCGGCGCGGGGGTTCCGAGGGGCCGGGGACGGTCACAAAGGCGGTGGGGGCGGCGACCCGCTGGGAGAGGCGGGCGGCGCAGGGGCGCACCGGCTCCCGACCCCGAGGCCGCCCCGCCCGGCCAGCCCCTCCTGCGCGCCCGGGAGGGGCTGCGGGACAATGGCCGCGCCGTCGCCGCCCGCCCGGGCCCGGCCCGACCGCGGCGCGGGGAAAGGCGGGAAGGCGCGCGGAGCCTCCTGGCGGCGGCGGCAGCGGCGGCGGCGGCGGGAAGGCGGCGCGGGGACGGCGCCCGGCGTGTGTGGAGCCGTCGGGCGCCGCGGACTCGCGGAGGGTCGGTGGCGACTGATGGAGGCCCAGCGAAGGTGGAGACGGTCCCTCTGTTTGGTTTTGTGTGTCCGGTCTTGCCTGGATGCGGGCTATGCATTTCTGGCAGGACCATCACAGAAGTGATGCTGCGTCCTTCTCAGCGCGTCGTATCAAGTGGCACTCAATATCAGCTTCGTCAGTTTGTCGCATTACTGATGCCGTTTACTTGGATGCTTGATTGAGATGATGTCCCACATGCTTCCCCACTGTACAGTGACACGTTTCCCTTCTGTAATTATAGTGTTATATACAGAGGTATTTGAAACTGTAAAAATCACCCATTTCTCATCAAACCTTTTAATATTTATTTATTATTATTTTTTTAATAATACATGGACTCGCAGTTTCCTGTTGTATCCATGGGGCTAAAATCTGTTGTTGTCATTTATTTTAATGACATTTATTTTAATGTTTCAGTTGTTCCAGATTTGGCCAGTGGAAGCCCATTCAAGCCAGCTTTTGTGTCCACTTGACCTGTCCCAGTGGTTACTTGAACGCTTACTTTCTCCCGCAAGATGTTCCAGGCTCACCTTGTATTTTATCCTTGCCCCAGTCCTGGAATCAGATATTCTCCAAGGAGCTTTGGTTCTTTTAGTGGAGAGCTCTTACTTAGAAACGGGTTTCATCGTGCTGGGTATGCTCATTGCTTTTGAAGTGTTGCTGCTTTCATGACCTGTCAGTGGACATTTCTATAGATAGTGTGATAGTTAGATTGACATCTAGGTGTCATATACAGATACAGATTGATATATACATACATAACTCTAGGTCCAGTCCAATACCCCAGGATTCATTCTACAGGCATACCGCAGAGATATTGCAGGTTCATTTCTAGACCACTGCAATAAAGCGAGTATCACAATAAAGCAAGTTAAATGAATTTTTTGGTTTCCCATGCATATAAAAATTGTCTATACTATGCTGCAGTCTCCTAAGTGTGCAATAGCATTATATCTGAAAAGTGTACAATACTTTATTGCTAAGAAATGCTAACCATCATCTCTTTCAGCAAGTCTAACCACTGATCACAGATCACCATGACAAATATAATAATAATGAAAGTTTGAAATATTTCAGGGATGACCAAAATGTGACACAGGGCACAAAGTAAGCAAATGCTGTTAGAAATATGGCGGGATAGACTTGCTCAAAGCAGGGTTGCTACAAATCTGTAACAAATGCTATATCTGGAAAGTGCAATAAAGTGAAATGCAATAAATCGAGATGTGCCTGTAATTTTCTTCTTCTTTGTGATTTCTGGTATACATGCTGTTGAGGTGAACACTACCACATTTATTCTTTCATAAGTTTTTATTTTCATTATTCAGGAAAAATATTCCCTTCAATAAAATTTGAAACTACTGAAAAGTGAAGAGAGGAAAATCAACCATAATTTGGCATAAAAATACAACCACATTTTGTAGATTTACTCTCAGCCTTTTCTTCTTTAAAAAATTTTTTTTAAACATTTATTTATTTTTGAGAGACAACAGAGAGAGACAGATCATGGACAGAGGAGGGGCAGAGAGAGAGGGACACACAGAATCGGAAGCAGGTTCCAGGCTCTGAGCTGTCAGCATAGAGCCCGAAGCGGGGCTCAAACCCACAAACCATGAGATCATGACCTGAGCCAAAGTCGGACGCTCAGCCGACTGAGCCACCGAGTTGCCCCTCTCAGCTGTTTCTTTATGTGTCAGTCTCCTTTTTTGAGTTGTGAAAATCATACTGTAAATACAATTCTGCATCCTGTTTTTCACTCAAGTTTGTATGGGTAGGCAAGTCACAGCCCACAGGTCAAACCTGGTCCACTACTTGTTTTTGTCTACAAACTAAAATTGGATTTTAAATTTTTATGTATTTATGTATTTATTTATATTATTTTTTTAAAGTAAACTCTATCCCCAACGTGAGGCTTGAACTCACAACTCTGAGATCAAGAAGTCTTATGACAGCCAGCCAAGCACCCCTAAAATTGGTTTTTATTATGTATTTTTATTTTTTGAAAATATTTCTTTTTGGCAGAGAGAGACAGAGTGCGAGTGGGGGAGGGGCAGAGAGAGAGGGAGACACAGAATCTGAAGCAGGCTCCAGGCTCTGCACTGTCAGCACAGAGCCCGACGCAGGGCTCGAACTCAACAAACTGCGAGATCATGACCTGAGCTGAAGTGGGATGCTCAACCGAATGAGCTACCCAGGTGCCCCTAAAATTGGCTTTTAAATTAAAAAAAAAGTTTTAATGATTATGTATTTTTGAGAGAGAGAGAGAGAGAGAGCATGAGCAGGGGAGGGGCAGAGAGAGGAGACACAGAATCAGAAGCAGGTTCCAGGCTCTGAGCTCTCAGAGCCTGACACAGGGCTCGAACTCACAAATTGCGAGATCATGACCTGAACCGAAGTGGGACACCCAACCAACTGAGCCACCCAGGCGCCCTGGTATGAAATTCAAATTTAAGTGTCCATAAATTAAGTTTCATTGGAACACAGTCATGCATATTCATTTATATATTGCCTATAGCTACTTTTTGCTGCAACAGCAGAGTTAAATAGTTGTAAAAGAGACTGTATTGCCCAGCAAGCATAAAATATTATTTGGCCCTTTCCAGAAAAAGTTTGCCAACCCCTGAAATATTGTATCTTAATCACATTATTAAATTGGCTGCTAAATCTGTGCTTTGAAATGTTCTGGGGGTGACAACAATACTTAGCACATTTTAGGTGCTTAATAAAGGAATTTCCTCTAAAGAATCCAGGAAGGGAAGGGCATAGGAGGAAGAAGAGGAAGAGGAAGAGGGATGGTTTTCAGACGTGCCTGTTTTCAGGTATCTGCTGAATTTATTATTTTCAACCAGTGGAAAAAGGTGTCTTCTCACTAGTCATTAAAAAGAAAGATGTCTTTCATTAATCTTTCATGGCTAAAATAATAGCTTTTTAAATGCCCTTTAAAAAAGTTATTGAGGGCCAAAACAATCTTGTTGCTACCAAATTAGTAATATATCTAATTTTAGCTAGCTTTTCCCCTTAGCTTTGCAGAAACTTTGGTGAATTTTTAAAATGGCTCTGTAACAAATGTGGGAAGATCGTAGGGAGCTGAAGAGATCTCTCCTACCATTGTCCTCCACACCCGCCAACCCCCAACCATGGGGTCTGAGCAGGGATAAATGCTGAGAAACCGCCTATTTAGATCTCTTTGACCAAAAAACAGCCATGAGTTTATTGTCTCTGTTATTTATGTCTGTAGTTTTTGAAAGTGGCAAAGAATTATTTTAATCCTTTCTCCCATCGAGAGATGGGTCTTTGGACTCTGTTCTTGAATCCGGGTGGGTTTGTGACTGCTACACCCTATAGTGTGTGGCAGAAGTGATGTGTGATTTCTGAGGCTAGGAAAGGCCACACACCTTCCGCTTAATGGTCTAGGAATGCTGATTCCCGGGATATGCCTTCTGGGTTTGCTCCCCCAGTGCAACCCAGCCACCGTGTGGTGAGAAGCCAAGCCACATGGAGAGGCCGTGTACAGGTGCTCTGCATGACAGTTCCAGTTAAGCCTAGCTTTCCGCCTTTCCAGCCCAGCCTCAGCCATATGAGTGAAGAAGACACTTCAGAGTGATCCAGTTAAGTGTCTGACTTCCGCTCAGGTCACGATCTCACAGTTTGTGAGTTCGAGCCCTGCGTTGGCTCGGTGCTGACAGCTCAGAACCTGGAGGCTGTTTCGGATCTGTGCCTCTCTCTCTGCCCCTCCCCTGCTTGCGCTCTGTCTTGATCTCTCTCAAAAATAAATAAACATTAAAAAAAATTTAGAGTGATTCCAGAAGCCCCAGCCCTTCTAGCTCCCAGCTGTTAGTCACCAACTGAAGCTCAGGAACACAGAAGAGCAGTCCCCACTGTGCTCTTCCAGAATTCCTGATGCACAGAATCAGTCAGCATAATAAAGTGTTTTATATGACTACATTTGAGCCGGTGTTGTGCAGCGATAGTAAGTGGAACACTACCTTCTCAAGAAAGGCCCTTTTATATGATCATTAAGTCAATATAAATAATAAAAGCCACGGAGAGAAGAGGGATTATTAAGGGTAAAGGTAGTTAGGATAACTGAATATTAAATTTAGTCCTAGTTTTCTAGAAGCCAAATGGATAAGCCTAACATTGCTGAAGGTCATAGTTCTCATTGCATCATAATAGAAAAGATGATTATTTGTCAGTCGATGGGAAGTTTTTCTGGCACTAAACTCTAATAGGAAGTTATTAAACAGTTTGTTCTATAACGGATATTGAAAAATACAATGGGCAACTTCTTGGGGTGCCTGGGTTGCTCAGTTGGTTAAGCATCCGACTTTGGCTCAGGTCATGATCTCACGGTTCGTGGGTTCGAGCCTCGAGTCAGGCTCAGTGCTGACAGCTCGGAGCCTGGGGCCTGCTTTGGATTCTGTGTCTCCCTCGCTCTCTGCCCTGCCCCTGCTCACACTCTGTCTCTGTTTCTGTCTCTGTCTCTCTCAAAAATAAATAAACATTAAAAAAATTAAAGAAAAATATAATGGGCAACTTCTTGGGGCACCTGGGTGGCTCAGTCGGCTTAGCGCCCGACCCTTGGTTTCAGCTCAGGTCATGATCTCACGGTTTGTGACTTTGATCCCTGCATCAGGCTCTGCACTGTGTACAGAGCTGCTTGGGATTCGCTCTCTTTCCCTCTCTCTCTGCCCCTCCTCGGCTTGCTCTCACATGTGCTCGCTTGCTCTCAAAATACATAAATTTAAAAAAGGGCGGGGCAACTTATCATCAGTTTTATAGAATTCACAAGGGCTGTTTCAAATATGAACCATCAGTAAAATCCAAGTACACAACACTAAGTCATAAACTCATATTGTCTAAGTGTGTAGCTTGATTCAGAGACACAGCTTACAAAATGTAGAGGAACAAGTGATTAGCACGTTCTTTTGACCCTCTGAGCAACCATATCAACCAGACTTTCAACAAGGCCTTGTTAACATCCAACTAATTAAAAAAATATGTATTTCAGGGGCGCCTGGGTGGCTCAGTAGGTTAAGCGTCCAACTTTGGCTCAGGTCACGATCTCACGTTTGGTGGGTTCAAGCCCTGCATCGGGCTCTGTGCTGACAGCTCAAACCCTGGAGCCTGCTTTGGATTCTGCATCTCCCTTTCTCTCTGCCCCTTCCCCTCCACCTCAAAAATAAATAAACATTAAAAAATCTTTTTCATAAAAATGTGTATTCTGGTGAATAACTGGATCGCAGGAATTCTGTGATGTTGATTGAAGGTAGTCCCTTGCATGATTTAAAATACACAAAAAAGAAGGTGGCAACGCCTATAACATCTCAACATGGAGGTGGCACTGTGGACAAGTCAGGGTTACAGCCGTCTCTTAGAAATAATCTTGGAAACTCATCAGAAAGACACAATTCAATTTTTTAAGATGAGCAAAAGATGTGAACTTCACTTAAAAAGATATATGGCTGGCAAATAAGCACATGAAAAGATGCTCAACAGCATTAGTCATTAGGGAAATGCAAATTAAAACCACAATACAAAGTAAAACCATACCACACACTTATTAGAAAGGCTAAAATCCAAGCCAAAAACCCAAAACAAAACAAAACCTGATAATACCACACACTGGCAAGGACACAGAGTGCTGGAACTCTCATATGTTGCTGGTGGGAACGCAAAATGGCGCAGCTACTTTGGGAAACAGTTGGGCAGTATTTTGTAAAGCATTAAGCACACCTAGCATATGACCCAGTAATCCACCCACGTATTTACCCCCAGTAAATACTCCTAAGTATTTACCCAAGAAAAATAAAAACTTACATTTAAACAAAAATCCACATGTGAATGTTTAGAGAAGCTTTTTTTTTTTTGCATAAATACCCCAAACTGGAAACAATCCAAATGTTCTTTGTCTCATGGATAGATAAGTATGTAGTATATTCATACAATGGAATACTGCTCAGCAATAAAAAAGGAAGGAACTACTGGTTACATGGATGAATCTCAACTTCTGTTTCTCTCAACATAAGTTGAGATTCATTATGTTGAGAGAAACCAGACTCAAAAAATTACCACCCAATGGTTAATATGGCAAATTTAATGTTAAATACATATTTTCACACACACACACACACACACACACACACACACACTACATACTGTAGGATTCCATATGTATGTAAGTCTGGAAGAAACAAAACTATAGGGACAGAGAACAGATCAATGGCTGCCAGGAGATAGGGGAAGGGAAGGGGGAAGCTTAACTACTGAGGTTCAGCATAAGAGAGGTGAGAGAATTGCTCTGTATCTTGATTGTGGTACTAATTATGTGACTCTACACCTTTGTCAAAACTCATAGAACGGTACACCAAAAAGAGTGAATTTTACTCTATGCTAATTAAAAAATAAACATTTTAAATTTCTAGCAAACTAAATTAAAAATGATTAGATAGTATCAATATTAAAATTAATATTTTTAGTTTAACATTTTATTTAACTCAATAGGCTAAAAATATAATTTCAGTATGTAATCGATATAAGAAATTATTAATAAGATATTTTACATTTTTTATACTAAAGTCTCAGGAATTTGGTATGTGTCTTTCACTTACAAGCCCTCTTAGTTTGGACTCACCACATTTCAAGTGCTCAGTAGCCACATGTGGCTAGAGACCACCATGTCGGACGGCACTGGTCTAGATCATGGTCTTTTTTTTTTTAAGACTTTATTTTTAAGTAATCTTTACACCCAATATGGGGCTCGAACTCACAACCCCAAGATCAAGAGTCACATGCTCCACTGACTGAGCCAGCCAGGTGACCCTAGATCATGATCTGAAAAAAAAGTAAGGGTAGTGTTTCCACCCTTGAGCAGCTATCATCAAATAAATTGCAGAATATTTCCAACAAGTAGGATATACTGCTTAAAATGGTCAGACTTTTAAAAAATCTTAAAACAAACATAATGAAAAGGTAAACATAAAGTTATAAATATTAACTCAAGGGAGTCTTAGTCTTGCTGATGCAGCCAAACTGGCATCATCTTCAAAGTGACCTCACCCTCTCACTTGCATCTTCTGGAATACTCCCTGAAAATGCCATTCCCTTTCATGTTGCATTTGCTTGCATTTTCTTCCGCTCGCTTATCTCTTCCTCACTCCACACACCCATATATACACTTCTCCACCCTGGTGAAGACTTACTTCTTCTTTACAACCCAGTCTCAGTGGATTGTCAGTCTCCCAAATCTCTGCTCCTCAAGGGCAGGAACCATGCCTTATTTTTTGCACGGTGGGCCCTCAACGCTGTTCTTTCTTCTAATGTTTCCTGAGTTCCTCTCCGTGCTGGAGACTCCTGGGTGAAAGAGATACAGCCCTGCCCCCAAGTATCTTGCAGTCTGGTGGGAAGGACAGACAAATTAGAGAGGCACTTGACTACAGTTTGCTAAGTGCTCAAGCATGGTGCTGTGGGGAAGCCAGGCTTTCCTGCACAGCCTCTGAAGTAGTCAGTCCCTCTCCCTTTTCCTTTAAGAGGTCACTGTGGAAGTCAGCACAGGGTGGGCCTTGCTGTGGGTCCCCATGCCTACTCAATGTCAGCCAGCTGTTGGCTGAGTCTTATGGGGGGGGGGAGGGGCACTTTAATGGAGATCAGTGCTAGAGCGACCAGGAAGGTGAGATTGCTTTGTCGCTTTGCCTCTTTTCTAATATTATAGCATGGGTACATCCCCACCCGACTCATTCCCTGGTGAAAACTCACCAGCAGCCATTTCCCTTGGAAACCCCTGCCTGTACCACTTTAAAGAAACAATTGTCCCACAGTAGAATCCAGGGAGCCTTGCTCTTGGGTGAGCAACCTCATCTACCAATCCTCAGGCCTGAGCCATCTGTCCAACAGTCCAACAACGTACACAGAAGTCAGTTGTCTCCAGCCCCTAGTGGGGAGGGGCAATAAGAGGAGATGTAAGGCTAACTGCACAACCTCTATTTCTAACTTCTAAGGAAGAAAGGACATTTCTCCAGGAGGGCAGAGATGGTGTTGGTGACAGCGCCAGTGGTTGGCAAGGGCCCTGATCCCACACCAGTCACAGAATGATTTGTGTTTGAACACCTCCTGCTTTCAAGGGCAGATAAATTTGCAGAAATTTAAAAATCATTCTTCTTTTAATGTTTACTTATTTTGAGAGAGAGAGAGAGAGAGAGAGAGGGAGAGAGAGAGAGAGAGGGAGGGAGAGAGTGCAAGAGCAGGGGAGGGGCAGGAGAGAGAGGGAGAGAGAATCCCAAGCAGGCTCTGCACTGTCAACACAGAGCCAGACATGGGGCTCAAACTCACACACCTGAGTCAAAATCAAGTCAGACGCTTAATAGACTGAGCCATCCAGGCGCCCCTAAAAATCGTTCTTAAATCGCTGTGAAGTGTTATAGTGAAATTGTGAGATTGACACCCTGAGTTAGGGAAGGAGTTTCAATGATGATTGGGAGGAAGGAAAGAAAATTATCGGTGGGTGGGCTTGGAGGAGGCAGGAGGTTAGGAGGACTTTACTAAAAACACAATCTTTGTCTACTTCCTGAGTTTTACTGAATCTTTGCAGCAGCAAATCGATTTTAACTTATTTTTATTTTTATCTATTTATTTATTTAAGTAGGCTTCACGCCCAGCGGAACCCAATGTGGGGCTTGAACTCACGACCCTAAGATCATGACCTGAGCTGAGATAGAGAGTGAATGCTCAACCTAACGAGCCACCCAGGTGCCCCAATTTTAACTTACTTTTAAACATTTTATTGTTGACTGGTTGATAGGTGACAAACACCTGCTCCCCAGAAAAAAATGATTTTTCCCTCCTCTGAATTCTCACAGACTTTCAGTCAACAATACTTGTCCAATGCCTATTTGCCAGATCTTTGCTAGGTTCTAGAGCTTTTGAATGTTTTGCATTTAGCATATTTCATCTTATATTATGGATGAATAAAAGTTCATGAATTTAAAAAAATACTCCGCACGTAGTGCTAGCTTTTCTTTTGCTGGATGGTGAGCTACCTCTGCAGGGAATGAGATTCATTTGAGAAAAAGAGCTCACTGAAAATATTCCAGTCATCTCTGTAGCACTAAGTATCTAGCTCAGTGCCTGGTACATAGGAAATGCTTACTCAATGTTTGCTGAATGACTAAAAGGCCTCCCCACGTTCATCACCATGGAGCTGAGAAAGATGATATGGCAGACAGGGAGAGATGTGCCACAGAGGTCCCCCTTCATGAAAGAATTTGCTGACAGCCTCCGACTGTTAGCGCCTGCAGCTGCTTCAGCTTTCCAGAAGCCTGGCCAAAACCTGGGACTCCTCCACCCGGCAATGACTGCTCCAGAGGTTCCCAGTGCTTCTGCTTCCTTTCCTTCACAGGCATTACTCCCCACCAATTCTTTTATATTCCCAATTCTGTCTCAGCATCTGCTTCCTAGAAAACCCAAATCATAAGTGACTTTAGTCTTAAGCCCATTCACTATAGATTAGTAGGAAAACACACAATTCTGGCAATAAACCAAAGACGACTGACTGCAAAGAAGTAATGACAATAGTAAACATTTTCTTGGTGCTTTGGTACAAGGTTACTTTGCTGAAATTCTAACATTTTTAAAATGTTTACTTACTGAGATCATGTCCTGAGACTTGGACGCTTAACCAACTGAGCCAACCAGGTGCTGCTGAAATTGTACATTTTAATTTTAGTGTAACAATGAGTGCCAAAATCACCTGAGAAGGAAATGTACCTTATTAAGCCTTAATAAAAAGGTTATTCCATTTAAAATTAATGGTGTAGGGTGCCTAGGTGGGTCAGTTGGTTAAGCATCTGACTTTAGGTCAGGTCATGTCATGTGAGTTCAAGCCCCGCTTTGGATAAAAAACAAACAAAACAAAACAGGAGCCCTACTTCGGGTGAACTCTGCTTCTCTCTCTCTCTCTCCCGCTGTCTACCTCTCTCTGACCCTCTTGGGATTCTCTCTCTCCCCCTCTCTCTTTGCCCCTTGTGGGATTCTTTCTCTCTCTCCCTCCCTCTCTCTGCCCCTTGATCACCTGCACCCTCTCTCTCTCTCTCAAAAAAAAAAATCAAATAAAATTAATGCTGTAAAGTATAACACAAAGCTACAGTCATTAAAAGCAGTGTGGTATTAGCACATCGATGGATAATAGATGAATGGAACAGAACACCACAACGAGGAAAAGACTCGACTATATGTAAATTTAATATCTGATAAAAGTGGCTTTTCAAACCCAGAAGGAAAAGATGATTTATTATAGAAAAATCATTGGGACAATTGGATAACTTCTTGGGAAAAAATTAGACCCTACACATTAAAATAAAATGTAGATGGATCAGAATTATAAACATAACGAGATAGTTATGAAAGTATTAAAGGAAAATAAAGGATAATATTTTATAATCTTGATGCGAGAAAATCTTTTCTAAGGAAGAGCATAAAACCCAGAGACCATAGGGTGGATAGGTTTCACTACATCAAACTAAATCTTTTGTAGAGTGAAAGATATTATAAACAAAGTTGAAAGATAAAGATTGGAGTCACTTGTTTGGCAAAGAAAAAAGATTACTATCAAAGATACATAAAGAACTCCTTAAAAGAAGCCAAATATCTCAATAAAAAATAAAAGGCTGTGGAGGAATTTATAGAAGAAGAAATAAATAAAACACCCAACAGCATATGCAAAGATGTTCAGCCTCACTGGTAAGCAGGGATACAAATCAAAACCATAGACGGTTATTATTTTTTTAACCAACCAGATTGGCGACAATTAAAATGATTCAGAATATCTAGTTCTGATGAAGTTGCAGGAAAATGAACACCCTCATGCAC
>CM053570.1:78053434-78074099 GCA_028646485.1 Cryptoprocta ferox | reverse complement strand
TCAAGTCCAGCTGCTGCTTCACCTCCAAGGAGGTAAGTCGGCAGACCACCAACTATGCGTATGAACTAGAAAATGGTTGCTGCTTTTCATCTGCCCTCCAAATATCCCCCTTATCTCCCCTATGGCCCGCTCTAAAGGAAACAGAAGAAAGGACATTCTGGGAAGTGTAATTCAGTCCAGCCAAGTGGACACATCACATTACAAATTGGACATATGAGCGGTTACCTGTTCATGCATCATCGTATCAGGAAAAGTTGGAAACAACTTTCATGACCATTGTTAGGGGAATGGTCAATAAAGTTATGGTGTACATATACCATGAAATACTATGCAGCACTTAAAAACAATGAGATTAAAAAGAGGGGGAGGGGCATGTCTTTGGGACCCAGTTGGTTAAGCCTCTGTCTTCTACTCAGGTCATGATCTTGGAGTTCGTGAGTTTGAGCCCCACCTTGGGTTCTGTGCTGACAGTTCAGAGCCTGGAGCCTGATTCCCTCTCTCTCTCTGCCCCTCCCCTGCTCCCTCTCCCTCTCTCTCTCAAAAAATAAACATCAACAAAGTTTTAAAAAATGAGATCACCACAATGACATGCCACTACACACCCACCACAATGTCTAACAGAAATAAAACTGACAACACTATTGGTGAGGATGGGTAGTAATTGGCACTCTCGTACATTGTTTGTGGAAATGTAAAATGGTTCAGTCACTTTGGAAAATAGTGTGGTATTTACGTATAAAACTAAACATACACCTACCCTATGAACGAGCAATTCTATTCTTAGGTATTTACCCAAAGAGAAATAGGAATTTATGTGCGGTGATCTTCCTGGGTCTCAGGCTTTTTCGCTCCCTCCTATCCTGTGACGACGAAGCCTGCTATGACTTCCTCCCTTACCTCCGCCTGTAGACGAGTCCTTGGGACTCTGCCACCATGTTCCAGGTGCACCTGGTTCAGGGCTCCATCCTGCAGAAGGTGCTGGAGGTGCGTAAGGATCTCATCAAGGAGGCCGGCTGGGACAGAAGCAGGAGCGGGGTAAACCTGAGGAGCACAGACTCCTCCCATGTCTCCCTGGTGCAGCTCACCCTGCATGTGGGCTTCCATGGATGTGGGCTTCCTTGGCCATGGACGTGAACCTCACCGACACGTCCAAAATACTAAAATGTGCCAGCAAGGAAGATCTCATTACACTAAGATCTGAAGATCATGCAGACACCCTGGCACTACTATTTGAACCTCCAAATCAAGAAAATGTTTCACAGCGCCTGGGTGGCTCAGTGAGTTGGGCCTCTGGCTCTGGCTCAGGTCATGATCTTGTGGTTCGTGAGTTCGATGCCCGCATCGGGCTCTGTGCTGACAGCTCAGATCCTGGAGCCTGCTTCAGATTCTGTGTCTCCCTCTCTCTCTGCCCCTCCCTGGCTCACACTCTGTCTGTCTCTCTTTCTTTCTCTCAAAAATAAACATTAAAAAAATTAAAAAAGAAAAGAAAAGCTTTCAGACTATGAAATGAAGGTCATGGCTTTAGGTGTTGAACACCTTGGAATTCCAGAACAGGGGTATAGTTGTGTAGTAAATATGCCTTCTAGTGAATTTGCACATATATGGGGAGATCTCAGTCATATTGGAGATGCTGTTGTAAATTCCTGTGCAAAAGATGGAGTACTAGAAATAGAAATATTAAGTTATCACAAGTGATGTCGATAAAGAGGAGGAAGCTGTTGCCATAGAGATGAATGAGCTCGTTGGGCCACCTTCTTTTTGCACTGGTACCTGAACTTCTTTACAAAGTCACTGCACTCTCTCCTACGGTGACACTCAGTATGTCTGTGATGTATCCCTTGGTGTAGGGTATAAAATTGCTGATATGGGACATTTAAAGTACTATTTGGCTCCCAAGATCGAGGATTAAGAAGGATCGTAGGCATTCTTAAAAATCTAAGAAAATAAAATTAAGCCTTTTGCGAATTACTTCTGAGATGCCAACATGTACTTAAAGTCTCTTCTGTCACCAAATTTGTACCAGAGTGCATATGTAGGTATTTTCTGTAAATGCCCTATTTTTCCTCCCTTCCTTACAATCTGTTTAAAGAACAGTCCAAAGTCCAAAGTCCAATCTGAACTTGTTAACCTAGAGATATTTCTGTCTTACCTAGAAATACTCATGATTCTCATAGCAAAAGAGTTTTGACTCTAAATGCAGTTTTAAGATTTTTTTTTTTTTTTTCAATTTAGGGGCACCTGGGTGGCTCAGCCAGTTAAGCATCTGACTCTTGATTTCAGCTCAGGTCATGGTCTCAGGGTTTGTGAGGTCTAGGCCTGTGTGGGGCTCTGTGCTGACAGGGCAGAGCCTACTTAGGATTATCTCTCTCTGCCTCTCCTTCACTCGCATGTGTGTCAGCTCTCTCTCTCCTCTCTCTCAGAATAAATAAATATTGTTTTAAAAAGAATTTTTTTTCAATTTAAATAAAAGTTATTTGAATTTCAAACATCAAAAAAGTTATGTGCATAAAAAAGATGTACAAAAATGTGCATATTCATAAAAGCCACAACCTGGAGACAGATCAAGGGCCCATCAATAGGAGAACAAATATATAAACCCTTGTATATTCATATAGTGGAATACCATTCAATGATATAAAGGAATCACTTACTACTATATGTACCAATATGGGTGAATCTCAAAAACATTATGCCAAGTGAAAACAACCCTTACACAAAAGAACACGTTTAATAATTCCACTTGTATGAAATTCTACAACAGGTAACACTAAACTTTGATGGAATAAAATTGGAAGAAAGGTTGCCTATAGAAGATTAGGGTCAGGCAATGACCTGGAAGGGAGCAAGAGGGAATCTGCTAGGGTGATGATAATGTTCTATCTTCACAGAGGTTTTGATTACACAGATGTGTGACGTCTTAAAATCTCAGCAAAAGTAGACTTAAGAGCTGTACATTTCATTGTACGTAAATTTTACCTTGAATGAAAATGTGTATGCAAACATTAAATTCAAATTAATTATATGTATGATGCTTTTTTAGGGGGAAGTGTACTGATGCCTGCAATTTACTTTGGAATCCATCAAAAAAGAAAATGAATGGGTGAAGGAAGAGAGGGATGGGCAGATATGAAACAAAGCAAGTCTAGGAAAATGTGAATGGTAGGGTCTAGGTGGTGAGTACACAGGCATTCACTGTAAAGTTCTTCCAACTTTGTTGTACGATTGAAAATGTTTATAATACTGGGGGAAAAATGAGATTGAATCCTAACATTGAGAGATATCTAAAACATACTGCTAAAAAGCCTCAGAGGAAAAGTATAGTATGAAATGCACATACAACAACTAAGTAAAACAAAAACTTCACTTCTGTAAGTAAATTAATAGAGGATACATGTTAAACCATTAACAATGGTGACCTTTGGGGAAGAAAGTAGAATGAGAGGGTTGGTGTCTTAACTTGGCTCCCTAGAAAGCAAAGACTGGGGCAAAATTTTATGTGCACTTTCTGGAATAGTGCAGTTCTAGGGAAGCAGGAGTGAGGGGCAAAAGAGAGTAAGGCAGGGAAGGGAGAAAATAAAAATGTAGATGTGTTACTGAGCTGGCCCAGCTTTATAGCAAGCACCAGTGATTGCTTGATCTCAAGGGAGGTCATCAGAGATGCTGTATAAACCTACTGCATCTCTCAAGTGTCCATGGTGGGGAGGAAGGAAGAAGAATTTATCTGCTCGTTGTTGTATTTCACTAGACAAAGCATACCCCCAAAGGCATTAGCTCCCCCCACATTTCTGGAGCCAGCCTGGCCAGCCAGTCTGCAAGCATGGGTGTTGAGTGGGTTGTATGGAATATTGTTTTAGCAGCAACAGATAAGCCCCAAAGGTGATTCTGAGGCCCAAGGCAAGAATGGGTTGTGCCTGTGAGCCACTTGGGAGGTCAGGAGTGGTCCCCATGATAGGCCCTCGGGGATAAACCAGTGGAGCACCTAGACAATTTCTCCTCTGCCTTAGGAGAGTGACAGGCCTTCCCCCTGCAGCTTAGAGGAATGTACTTACTACCAGGCAATTGTTTCAGGGGCCTTCAATAACAGTGAGGGAAAAGACCACTGAGCAAATCTGGGGAAATGCATAATCGGGGTCCAGCAAAACCGATGTTGGTAAGCGAAGACTTTCACTTTTAACCATGTATACTTCTGCATTGCTTAAATCTTTTACAAGGCTGCATTCACAAATTGCTTGTGTAATTAAAAAAAAAACCAATAAAATCAAAATGTGATACTTGGTATAATGTTTGTAGTCAATATAGTAGGAAGATAAACAGAATTAATTATGGAAATGCTAGCCTAGGGGCGCCTGGGTAGCTCAGTCGGTTAAGTATTTGACTCTTGATTTCGGCTCAGGTCATGATCTCACGGGTCCTGAGATCGAGCCCCGTCTGTCTCTCTCTACCCCTCCTCGCTCACTCGTGTGTGCTCTCTCTAAATAAATAAATATACATAAAAAAGGGAAATGCTAGCTGAATATTACTTGAACCAGTAAGTTTAAATAAGATATTATTTTAGGTGGAGAAATACATTAGATGAAACAAAGTGAATTTTAACTTTTATTTCCTAAATAGTCTCATGAAAATAAATTCAAAAATGGGAAAATAGGGGAGCCTGGGTGGCTCAGTCGGTTAAGCATTCTACTTCGGCTCTGGTCATGATCTTGCAGTTCCTGAGTTCAAGCCCCACATCGGGCTCTCTGCTGACAGCTCAGAGCCTGGAGCTTGCTTCAGATTCTGGGTCTCTCTCCCTCTGCCCCCCTCCTACCCAGTCTCTCTCTTCCTGTCTCTGTCTGTCAAAAATAAACAGTAAAACAAAAAAAAAATTTTTTTTTAATGAGAAAATAGTTCATTGTGATGATGAGTTCTCAACTGTGGCATAGGTATGAATTTATGGTCACTGGAATAATAAGCATACGAAGTACAGGTTTCTACTTCGGGATCAAGGTAAGATAATCACATTTGTTAAAGAGCTAGTAAAAAAACATCACAGGAATCTGGCCCATCTTGTCCTCTTAGCTTTCTGTTAGTCTCTGATCTCCCTGGTCACCAGGAGTCTTACAGCCTATTTCCCCCTTTTCTTCCAGTGACAAGCCCCACACGCTTCCTTATTAAATTTTAATAAGTTTTTCTCATTTGATTATCTCAGACAACACATGATCCTCCTACTTAAATTAAAACATTCATTTGGGGGCGCCTGGATGGCTCAGTCGGTTAAACATCCAACTTCAGCTCATGTCATGATCTCATGGTTTGTAGGTTCGAACCCCATGTGGGGCTCTGTGCCAATAGCTCAGAGCCTGGAGCCTGCTTCGGACTCTGTGTCTCCCTCCCTCCTTCTCTCTTTCTCAAAAATGAATAAACGTTAAAAAAAATTTTAAAAAGCAAACATGCATTTATTCCTCAAATGTAGCAATTTATCACATTATTATCACTTAGCTCTAAATCTACCCTTCTCTGCCCTTTTTCTGGTGAAACGAGCAGGACCCTGTAAGCATGTCTTCTTTGTCAGCCGGAACAGTGTTAGTTCTTGTCAATAGAGGGCTTTGGAGGGACACTGCAATAGCAGAGGCAGGGGCTCTGGTTCTGGTTTATCTTTGTTCCTGATTCTAAACCAGGGGACTGGTGCTCACATTACAGCAAGTTACACTGGCCTCCAGGTGGGTGGTCTCTGACCCTCCAGTCCGGGCCTGTGGCACCTTGGTGAACTTTATCATCCCAGTGAGCTGCAGAGAAATCAATCAGAGTCATCTAAATCTCAGGCCAGCCAGGGGATAGGGAGATATGGGAGGGTCTTGCAATTTTGTTGCTTGCTAGAGTATTCTTGTTAAACTCCAGACATAATAGCTGCTCTTGGTTATGGTTTGCTGTTTTGCCACTAGTTATTCCTGTTTTCTTTGAAGTTCTCTTTTACCTTCTTAGTTGATAATCACCTGTGATAGTTAATTTTATGTGTTTAATCAACTTAGAGGGTATTTTTGGATGACAGTAACATTTAAATTGGTGAACTTTGGGTAAAGCAGATTACCTTCCATTATTAGGTGGGGCTTATCCAATCAGTTGAAGAACAAAAAGACTGGTCTTTCTGATTAACAGGAACCTTACCAGCAGACTGCCTTTGCACTGGAACTGAACATTGGCTCTTCTGAGTCTCAAACCTTCTTTTTAAAAAATTTTTTAAGTTTATTTATTTTTGAGAGAGACAGGGAGAGAGAGAATCCAAAGCAGGCTCTGCACCATCAGTACAGAGCCCAACATGGGGCTCGAACCCACGAACTGCAAGATTATGACCTGAGCCAAAGACAAGACTTGGTTGTTTAACTGACTGAGCCACTCAGGAGCCCCAGGATCTTCAACCTTCTGACCCACAGTGCAGATTTGGACTTGCCAACCTTCATAATCATGTAAGCCAATTCCTTATAATAAATCTCTTTATATAAGTAATAAGTAAATACATTTTTTGTGTGTGTATATATATAAAATCTTTCACCAATTAATAATTCTTTATACTGGGGTGCCTGGATAACTCAGTCAGTTAAGTATCTGACTCTTGATTTAGGCTCAGGTCATGAGCTCATAGTTGTGAGATCAAGCCCTGGGTCAGGCTCCACACCGGGCATAGAGCCTGCTTGCGATTCTCTCTCTCTCTCTCTCTCTCTCTCTCTCTGCCCCTCTCCTCCCACTCTCTCGCTGTCTCTTTCTCTCTCTCTCAAAAAAAAAAAAAATAGATTCTCTATACTAAAGTTTCCATGCTTAAATTCATGGTGTGGTTTCTGCCTCCTGAACAGACATTGATTGATATCAGCAGTCTATATATCACATGATACAGGCCTCAAAAAAAAAAAAATAGATTCTCTATACTAAAGTTTCCACGCTTAAATTCATGGTGTGGTTTCTGCCTCCTGAACAGACATTGATTGATATCAGCAGTCTATATATCACATGATACAGGCCACATACGTGAAGATGATCATAGTAAAATAAGATAAAGTACCTTCCTTCAGTAGTTGAAAGAAATGAACAAAGGAAAAGTTATGATGAAAACATTTCATTAGAACTATGATGGACACGTGTGTTAGGGCCATGCAGAAGCAGAGAGGAAGCAACACTTAACTCATGGGATATCATAAGGCTTCACAGGACGGGTGATGTCTGGACTGAATCTTGCAGGAAAATAGTTTTCCAGGCAAATGAAGGTCCAGAGTAGTATAATCCAGATGGAGGGGAGAAAGCATGTCCAGAGGCAAGAGGAGCAAATTACATTCTGGGGAGTGTGAGTGAGGTAGCTCCCTGGGGCTGGGGCACAGGAGGCAGGAGAGAATGGTAAGGGACATGAAAGATACTGTGAGCCACTTTAAGTATTTGCATTTAGGGTTCCAGGCCAGAGATTTTCAACCTACTTTGCATCAAGACACCCACCACAGATAATATTCATATTCATAGCAGTTCTATACCTGTGCCAGGTTTTTGCTGAAACATCCCTCCCCTAGTTCAAGGGTGTAACAAAGCATCTGTAATTTGTAGTTGCTGCAGCCAAAAATGGAACATTGGTAATGTTTGCTCCTTACTGTCTATGGCATAGATAAGATAGGCTGTGTGTTACACAAAATTCCTGGCTCTTACCCCAACTCTGTCTCTTCCACTTAAGAAAACAGCAGAATGCATAGGTTTCCCTCTACCTTCTCTGATCCATCTACTAAGTAATCCAAAGAACTGAAGACTTTGAGTAGGGTCCAAAGAAATAAAAATATTTTCAACAGCCTCAGGCTGCAGTGCAGAGAGCAAAAACCCAGGCTGCTGGTACTGACAGACTAATACGGGGGCGCTGCCAAGTCCTGTTGGGGGATTAAAGATGGGGGTGAACTGACTACGGCACGTGAGCATTCTCTCTGCCAGCCTCTCCTCCAAATATTCAAGGCTAAGGAATTACAAGCTAAGAGGCTACCTCATCCCGATGCTGCTTCTGCTAAAGAGTTGAAAGGTAAAAGCTCAGAAGGGCTGCTGGTCCACAGTGACAGCAAATGGGAAGGATCCAGAGCTGTTTGGTGGTGCCTGGTACTCCCTTCTCTGCGGCTACTCCCTTCCCTCTCCTTAAACTCATTTTGACTACATTAGTCATTTTTGCCCGAGTAGCAACCAACCTCAAAATTTCTGTGGCTTCCAACAGAGGCTGGCAAACTTCTTCTGTGAAGGGCCAGATAGTAAATATTTTGGGCTTTGTGGGACATTATGGTGTCTGTTGCAGCTACTCAGTTATGCCCTTAGAGCAAGGAGGCAGCAGTAGATAACACGCAAACAAGTAAGTGTGTCTATGTTCTGATAAAACTTTATGAATACTAAAATTTGAACTTGATACAGTTTTTATGTCACAAATCTTATCCTTCTTTTGATCACACTTTATTGAGATATACTTCACATGTAACATATCAGTTTCAGGGGTATAACATAATGATTTATATTTGTATATATTTCAAAATGATCACCCCAGTAAGTTTAGTTAATATCCATCACCACACAGTTACAAATTTCTTTCCTTGTGCCGAGAACTTTGAAGGTTTACACTTTTAGCAACTTTCAAATACACAATATGATCAACTATAGTCACCACACATGTATATCCCCATGACTTATTTCATGACTTGAAGTTTGTACCTTTGACCCCTTTTACCCATTTTGCCTCCCCCACCACCTCTGGCAACCACCAATCTGTTCTCTATCTATGAATTTGCTTTGTTTTGTTTAGATTCCACATCTAGGTGAGGTTGTATAGTATTTGTCTTTCTCTGACTTATTTCACTTAGCATTAGGTCCTCAGCATCCATCCATATTGTTGCAAATGGCAAAACTTCTTCCTTTTTATGGCTGAATAATATTCCTCTGTGTGTGTGTGTGTGTGTGTATGTGTGTTTTCTTTATCCATTCATCCATGCATGAACACGACACTTAGGTTGCTTCTATGTCTTGGCTATTGTAAAAAATGCTATAATGAACACGGGGGTGCATATGTCTCCTTGAGTCACTGTTTTCGTTTCCTTTGGAAAAATATCCTAAAGTGGAATTGCTGGATCGTATGGCGGTTCTATTTTTAATTTTTTGAGGATCATCCATACTGTTTTCCACATTTCCACAGTGCCTGCACCAGTTTACATTCCTACCAACCGTGCACAAACTTTCCCCGTTTTCCACATCCTCAGCAACACCTGCTTTCTTATCTTTCTGGTAACAGCCATTCTAACAGGAGTGAGGTGATGTTTCATTGCGGTTTTGATTTGCATTTCTCTGATGGTGACTGATGCTGAGCACCTTTTCATGTACCGGTTGGCCTCCTATATGTCTTTATAGGAAAAATTCCTATTCAGATCCTCTGCCCATTGGTTTGGTTTTGTCAGATTGGTTTTGCTTTTGGTTTTTTGGTTTTGGTTTTTGCTATCGAGTTGTATGAATTCACTATATATTTTGGATATTAATCCCTTATCAGATATATAATTTGCAAATATATTCTCCCTTTCAGTAGGCTGTCTTTATTTTGTTGAGCATTTTCTTTGCTGTTCAGAAGCTTTTTAGTTTGATGTTGTCCCACTTGTTTATTTTTGCTTTTGACACCTTGGCTTTTGGTGTCAAATGCAAGAAGTCATTGCCAACTCCCATGTCAAGGAGCTTACAGCCTATAGTTTCATCTAGGAGTGTATGGTTTCAGGTCTTACACTGAAGTCTTTAATCCATCTTTAGTTAATTTTTGTGTATGATAGAAGATAATGGTCCAGTTTCGTCCATTTGCTGTCTAATTTTCCCAGCACCATTTATTGAAGAGATGGTCCTTCCCCCATTGTATGTTCTTGGTTCCTCTGGTGTAAGTCTCATTAATATATGACTTACTGACCATATATTACTTTTCAACTTTTCAAAAATGAAAAAAATTCTTAGCTTATGGGCCTTACAGAAAGAGACAGATTTGGCCCATGGACTGTACTGTGCAAACCCTTGGTTTACAACAACCAACATATATTTCTTGCTGTCTTTCCAAGTTGGTGATTGCAGGTCAGCTTCTATGGCTCAAAGTACCTAACTCTGGGACCCAGGTTGGGTTATAAGAGCAGCCCATATTATTTTTTTAATGCTTATTTATTTATTTAGAGAGGGAGAGAGAGAGAGAGCATGTGAGCAGGGGAGGGGCAGAGAGAGAGAGGGAGAGAGAGAATTCCAAGTAGGCTCTGTGCTGTCAGGACAGAGCCTGACGCGGGGCTTGAACCCATGAACTGTGAGATCATGACCTGAGCTGAAAACAAGAGTTGGACACCAAACTGACTGAGCCACCCAGGTGCCCTTGGGTCACATATTTATGCAGCAGCGAGGAAGGACAAGAGCACTGGTGAAAACATACGATGTGCCCTAAAACTCCTGCCCAGAACTGGCATGCTGTCACTGCTCATCTCCATTGGCCCAGGCAAGTCACAAACCAAACCAGACAGTGGGGCAGGGAACTGCACTCTGTCTCCAGAGAGGCATCGAACATCACACAGCAGTGGGTGGTGACTTACGGTCCTCTCAGAATGAAAGAGGGGAATAGTTGGAAAGGCTAATACAATATACGACCCTGAACCAATACCTGTTCCCACTATGCATTAGGATGGTACTGGTCAATGTGTGGTTCACGGACTGATGTGCCCGGTCTGTAATAAGTGCAGAAAGTGAAAGTAAGTGAAAACGTAAGAAGTTTTATATAATAAATATGTCTACAAACAAAAACAACCTAGTTCTTCAACACAGTTTGAGAAGCACTTCATTAGCAGACACAATAGCCAATACTTTCAGGGGACATGAATTCATGAGCCAATATGCAACTAGTATGAGAGAAATGATAAACTGAATCTCTCTCTCTCTCTCTCTCTCTCTCTCACATACACACACATACATGCACAAGTACATATATATATAAACTAAGAATTACTGGAATAAAATAAAAAATTTAAAATAAGGATGATAAAAATACTTAGAGAACAGATTATATTAACATATGAGTTAATGAGAAATCATAAAAAAGAACCATGAAGAAATATTAGAATTGAAAATAGAAAGAACACAAGAAATAGAATAAAAAGGATAGATATGACTGAAGAAAAATTAGTAAATTTCAAGATTGTATTGAAGAACTTTCCATAAGATAGCAAGAAAGGACAAAAAGATAAAATAAAATGCCAACATCTGAAAAATTAGGGGTTCCAGAAGGCAGGCAAAAAACATGGAGAAGAATAAATTATTTTTTGAATAGTGAAGGTAACCTTCCCAGAATTAAAGAAGGATGAAAGGTCTTAGACTAAAAGGACCCACAGAGTGCCAAACAGGAGTATTAAGAAAAAATCTACACTTAGAAACATTATAACAAAATGTAAGACTATCAAATGTAAAACATAAGAATATCAAAGACAAAGAGAAAATTGTAAGGGAATTGTAAAAGAATTCTATGGGAAGGGCTGGGTGGCTCAGTTGGTTAAGCATCCGACTTCGGCTCAGGTCATGATCTCATGGTGAGTTCAAGCCCTGCATCAGGCTCTGTGCTGACAGCTCAGAGCCTGGAGCCTGCTTTGGATTCTGTGTCTTTTTCTTTCTCTGCCCTTCCCCCCACTCATGCCCTATCTCTTAAAAATGAATAAACGTTAAAAAAAAAAAAAAAGAATCCTATGGGAAGATAAAGAGTGAGTTGGTATCATACTACCGAACAGCAAGCTGGATGCAAGATAAGAATAGAGCAATATGTTTTACAGTATCAAAGGAAGAGAACTTTGATTATAGAATTTTATATTCAGTCAAACTGTCATTCAAATGTTAGAGCATGATAAAAATATTTTCTGGCACACAATGCTTTGAAAGCTTTGCCACACAAACATTGAAAACAGTCTTGAAGGGAAAGTACTTGAGATGAGACACAAATCCCAGAGTCCAAGAGACTGGCGAAATTATGAGTGTTCAAATGCTTTGGGGTGCCTGGCTGCCTCAGTTAGTACAGCATGTGGCTCTTGATCTTGGGGTCCTGAGTTCAAGTACCCATGTTGGGCCTAGAGTTTACTTAAAAAAACAAGTGTTTAAATACTTTCATAAAGTTTTTCTTTGTTTTTAAAGAAAGGGGTTGTATCAAATAAGGTGAAAATAGAAAACACATCTATAACAATATCAATTCTGGAGGGAGTTGGAGAGAAAGAAACATGGAAAAAAAAAGAGATATGGGCATATGCTTAAGTACTTTCTCATTAAGGTGAAGAAATAAATATTGATACATTTAATTATTCATAAGAGTAAAAAACAGGAATATAGGTAATAAATTAAGGACAACCATAATATGAACAAAATACAAATACATAACCTTTAAATCAGGAGAAGAAAACTCAATCTAGCCAATAAAGAGAAGAACAGTAAAAAAGAGCATAAGAGGATGAAACATAAAGGAAATGTAAAATAATATGACAGAAGTAAATCTTAATTTAACTGCAAATACAATAATTGCATTCAATTCAAAATGAAAAGGCTGAAATTCTCAGACTAGTTTTTAAAAATCCAACAATATAATTTATCAAAGCATATATTAAAAACAAAAAGAAAGGTTGAAAATAGGATAGAAAAAGCTATACCCGGGGCTCCTGGGTGGCTTAGTCGGTTAAGCGTTAGACCGGCTCAGGTCACGATCTTATGGTTAGTGAGTTTGAGCCCCGCATCGGGCTCTGTGTTGACAACTCAGAGCCTGGAGCCTGCTTTGGATTCTCTCTTGCTGCCCCTCCTCCCTCCAAAATAAATAAACATTAAAAAATATTTTAAAAAAAGAAAAGAAAAACCTTTGCCAGGCATGCACAAATCAAAAGAATCCAGAAGGCAATAATCCTAATATGTAATAAAATAGGACTTAAAGTAAAAAAAAAATCATAAAAGATAAAAGATATTATGGGACATAACATAGGAAGGAGAGGAAGGAAATTATAAATGCCAATTGTTCCCTGTGACCAGTTTTAGCTATACACATTTTCTTTCTTGGTTACAGAATATCATATTATGACTTAATGGAGAAGACATGAGTATTTCTCAGAGAATGATGTAGTTCTTCATGAGTCATTGGGTATTCCCTTTCACTGAGACAGTGAGCATTTTTTCTATGACAGTTGAATTATACTAGGCAGGAGCATTTTGTTACTATTGTCTTTTTTTCCTTTTTTGAAATTTAAGTATGGTAAGTTTGTATGGATAAGTAGTATACAAAATGATGGACTGTGGCCTATACTGTGTATTGGCTCATTTAACACACTATCCAAACCCCTTCTTGTATGCCTTCCTATACTGCATAGGCTAGAAAGCTAAAAACTACATTTCCCAGACTCCCCTGAAGCTACTTTTCAAACAGATGCATCCACATGAGACTGAAATGGAGAAAAGGAGAAATGTGAGGCAAAAGCCATGCCTGTGAGTATATTAGCTCTTCCTGCAAGCATAGTTTGAAGGGGCTGGTTCTTCTGGGGCAGCTTGGCAGAGATTTCAATGCCTATTCCTAATGTCATAGTGTCAGGTGGTGGCAGCATTTGGGATTCTATGACAATAGCCATGTGGTGTGGCTGGGAGAGTTTCATGGCTCTCCATGGTTCAGTTGTCCTAAACTTTCAGCATCTAAGCATGATTCTTTGGCCCACCTGGATATTCATAAGTCACACAATGTTGTCTAATTAAGCTCTTTCAGTTTAAAGTACCCCGAGTGGATTCTATTCTCTACAAGTAACAATACCGACTCTAGGAGACTGTTAGTGGCCCCTCAACATCTTTTCTCTTTCTTCCTTAGTAAGAGAATGTTTAGCTATACATTTTACTACCCCATATAAAGACTGTATTTCCCAGATTCTCTTGCAGCTATAGGTGACCATATGACTAAGTTCTGACCAATGGGATATAAATCAAAGTGTGATGTGGCAGATTCCAGCAATCTTCCTTAAGTGACAGCAAATATATGCCCTTTACCCATTCTTCTCCTTTTCTCTATCTTCTTTGAATGTAGAGTTGGTGGCCCATTTTAGAATAGGAACATTAGGGTCACATGCTAGGTATGGTGGAACAGAAACTTGGTAACAGGCTTGGTTCCCTGAAGCCTTTGTAGAATGGAGCTCTGATACTAGCCTTGAATCATCCACCTCCAGGGTTTTTATGTGAGAGAAAAATAAACTTGTATCTTGTTGAAAGCATTGTTATTTTAGATTGTCACTCTCAGCCAAATCTAATTCAATGAATCAATGACCAATACACCATCACCCCAATTCAGAAAATATACACCCTTTCTTTCTGCCCATTAATCTCTTGTTCATATTTTGGGATTAGTTAAAAATTTCATGTCATTCAGTCTCTGATCAAGCTAATCCACGTCTTACAATAACTCCCAATGGTGTAGTTCCTTAAACACAGCTCCTTGAGGATGGTCCCTCTTGATCTGAAGACCCATGAACTAAAGAGAAAAGTTATCTGCTTCATCCTTACCCAACTGGCAGTGGTGGTACATATAGGATAACCACTATGGACATTCCTGTTCAAAACAGATGGAAATGCAGGCACAAATGAATCACTGGTCCATAGTAATTCTGAAATCTCTCCGGATAAATGTTGTTAATTCCTTGATTAGAACTCAAGGCCTGGGGATAATCATCCATGGCTCTTGGTTCTACCCTCTGGGCTCTTGATTCTGCCCTCTGAGTCATCCTTCCTTTCCAATGGAAAACAATCCCAGTTTGCAACTATGTAGTTTTTCACAGATCATATTTTACCAGCAGAATTTAGAGGGTCAGAAGGTGTCTTTTCATTTTGTATTTGCCTCTGATCCTTTCAGTCCAAGTGGGCAGCATTCCTCCAAACACTTCTGAAAAACATGGGGGTTCTTGCGAATCTTCTTGAGGTTCACTCCATTAGACAAAAGGTATCCTCACAAAGCTCTTCAAGATAAATCCTTCTCTGCCTTCAGCTTCTGTTGAGGAACAATGCCCTTAAGTTTCTTAGAATTCTACTGTTTGAGGGGCTCAGGTCATGAGCCATCTTGGTATGCTGTCTTGTGAGGACACTTCCTCTCAGAGCCTAGTCACCATGCTGCAAAAAGCACAAGCCACATGGATAGGCCATGTGTAGGTAGGTGTTCCAGGTAGCAGTCATAGCAGAGCCAGTTTTCAAGCAATCCCAATCTTTGTGCCAGACTTGTGCATGAAGAAACCTCCCAATGATTCCAGTTCCCAGCAGTTCAAGTCACTCCTAGCCATTTGGGTCTTCCCAACTGAGACTCCAGGTACTGTGAAACACAGACAAGCCAGCCCTCCTGTGACTTGTCCAATTCTTGATCTATGGAATCCATAAGCATAATAATATAGCTTTCTTTTATTCCATTGAGTTTTGGGTTGGTTTCTTACACAGTACTGGAACATACCCTTTCTACCCGGATCTCTAAAGAGTTGTCTATTCTCATTATCTCTATTTCTTTATCCCCTATGTATTCCTCGAATCTGGATTTTACTCCTTTCTTTCAAGTCTTCTCTGAAGTCAATAATCTTAAACTTATTAAACCTAATAGACAATTTCTCTCAGACTATTTTTTTAAAGTTTACTTATTTTGAGAGAGAGAGAGAGCACAAGTGGGGTAGGGGCAGAGAGAGAAGGAGAGAGACTTCCAAGCAGGCTCTGCACTGTCAGCACAGAGCCTGACTTGGGGCCTGAACTCACAAACTATGAGATTATGACCTGAGTTGAGATCAAGAGTTGGACGCCTAAGCGACTGAGCCACCCAGGTGGCCCTCTCTTATACTGTTAAGTATTTAACACTATTGTCCAGTTCTTCGTTTTTGAGTTACTCTTTTCCTAGTTTCTATGACACCATCCTAACCCAGGCCTCTTCCTTCCTTTCTAGTCGCTTCTTAGTGTCGTTTGCAATTTCATCTTCCTCTAACCAGCCACTGGGGTGATGAAGTGGCTGCAGTTTGGTTCTAAGTCCTCTTCTCACTTTATATTCTCTCTATCCAGATCCATGGTTCTAATTCCCATCCATGTGCCATCAGTGACAACATTTTATCCCTAACAATTGTATCTAGTAAGCTCCATGCCATGTGTCCAGACGCCTTCTTAACATTTTGTACTGGTCAGGGTTCTTAGTTGCACACAGACTGGCCTTGGCTGATTTCAGCAGAAATGAATGGATTAAAAGTTCAGAGTCCCAGGCAGAGCAGAGCACAGGGGTTGGAGCCTACATTAAACAGGCAGAAACAATAGCCAAGTCAGACCACAGGGCTGGCCTGGTGAGGATTCCAACACTGCTCTGGGCAAACAGAGACATGGCGGCTGGAACCCCTGATAGCACTAGCTCTGGATAGTGGGTGCTGCCACTAACAGGCCTGCCATGATAGCACCTGGAGATTCTACCTTGCTGTAGCTGTTACCACTGCACGAAAAGCTTCTTCGAGGTTCCTGCTTCTTGGTGTCATAGCTCCCTCTTCAAAGTCCCTGGTGCATGCATCTGATTATCAAAGTTTAGTCCATGGGCACTGTCCTAGCTGCAGGGATTCTGGAAGAGCAAGACACTGGCATTTCCAGATTCTACTGCAGAAGGCAGAATCAACCTCTCACCAATTATTCATAACATAAGGAATTCTCCAAATATATAAATGAGTTTCAGAAGCTAGGAGGGGGAAGGCGAGGGGCAAAAAGCTCCCATTACTTCTCCTTGGAACAAAGAATTTTTATCACCCATCTGACGTGCTCTCTTGAGGAACAAGCTTGTAGAACTCCTTTGCATGTTTTAATTAATGAAGGCTGAAATAAAACCTTTTGCTATAAAAACGCCCTGGTCTTTCTTGGAGAATTTTCAACAGGGATGCTTGCAGAGTACATTCAACCCTCCTGATAACTTATAGTGCTTTTCAAACATGTTTCCGTTTACCTGTTCAGAATGGGAGGAAATGCAGCTAAATAGCAAAATACCTCTAGAGTAGTACGTTAGTGACATTAAGGGATAGTTGTGGATAGTCTGTATCCCTCTCATAGAGCATACGATCCTCAAAATGCATAGTTAATTGTTGGAACCAAGGCAATAAACTTTGCCTGATATGACTAAGCCATCGAAAAACTAAAGGTTTTGACATCCCCCTCCCCCGTTTTATTACATCACAGTGCTTTTCAGTATTTGATCCAGCATAAGGAACCAGAAACGAATCTAGAGAATTCATGTTTCTGCAGTTGCAGTGAAAATTCAGTCATTTCAGATTTCAGCAAATATTTACCCTGTTTGTACTTAGGGTCATAAATAATATGTCCTCAGAAAGTCTTGACGTACAATGAATTTTTGTATTCGAAAACACAAAACCTGCTATTTTTTACTAGTTTTATATTTTCTCTGAACTTACGCTTGGGAATTATTTTCTCTTATCTCAGACTGGGCTTTCCTCTTCAAATAAAATGCTTGTGAGGTTTAGAAAAGGTTATCCCCGACCCAAACAAGTGCTTCAATAAAGGGAAAAATTCTGTGGAAATCGCTTACATTTGACGTTGCTAAACTTAAGTACAATAATGTCACATGTACTTATACAGTAATTGTGGGCACGCCTAAGTCCCTCCCTCTTTCCTAAACCAAATTCCCCAGATCCTAGAAATCCAGCCCTTCTGCCCTCCGGAGGCGCCTTTCCCAACGTAAAGTACAATTTTAAATTTAAGCTCCTGACTAAATAATGATTTTGTAGTCAACTGCCAGGGAACCCGGGCACCCCAGAGCCTCTGGAGGGTGCAGCGGGGTGTAGGCAAGGGCAGGGGGAGTGGGCGAAGCTGCTGGTTGGTGCCTGAAATCTGTGCATTGCCCCTTTAATTGTGTCCCCAGCCCTCGGGCGTTTCTGTCCAACGCCCACGTCAGCAAATACCTTTTGTTTCTCTCACGTTGGGGCTACTTGTTTTAGGGCGCAAAGGAGCGGCTTCGAAAGTGGGTATTTCCCCTGCCGAGGACCAGGAATCCTCCCCGAGCCCGCGCGCGCGACCCGCCGGTGCGCCGCGGCCCGCGGTAAGTGGCTGCGCGCGGCGCGGGCGGAGGGCGGGCGGGGCGTCGGGGCTGCCGGGACGGGCCGCGAGCCTTGCTGCGGGCGGAGGGCGGGCGGCGGCGGGATGCGGGCCCGGGCGCGGCGCCCCCAGACGTCCCCGGGCCGGGAGAGCGGCGGGAGGCGCAGAGGCGGGCGGGCGCCATTTGCAGCCCCGGGCGCAGCGGCGGCGGCGGCGCGCCGGTTCCGAGGGGCTGGGGACGGTCACAAAGGCGGCGCGGGCGGCTGGCGGCGGGGGCCCCCCGGCCTCGGGGCGGCGGCCCGCGGGGAGAGGCGGGCGGCGCCGGGGCGCACCGGCTCCCGACCCCGAGGCCGCCCTTCTCCGCGGCCGCCCGGCCGCCCCGCCCGGCCAGCCCCTCCTGCGCGCCCGGGAGGGGCTGCGGGACAATGGCCGCGCCGTCGCCGCCCGCGCCCGCCGCGCCGCCCGCCCGGGCCCGGCCCGACCGCGGCGCGGGGAAAGGCGGGAAGGCGCGCGGAGCTTCTTGGCGGCGGCGGCTGCGGCGGGAAGGCGGCGCGGGGACGGCGCCCGGCGTGTGTGGAGCCGTCGGGCGCCGCGGATTCCCGGAGGGTCGGCGGCCGGCCGGGCTCGGGCTGCGCGGCGAGTGACGGGCGGCCCGCCCAATGGGGCGGCGGGGGGCGGGCGGGCCGGGGTCCCGGAGCTGCTCCCCCGCGCCCTGGGCGCTTCCTCGGGAAGGTGGCTCCCTGGGCAGTAGTCCGAGTTTCTCCTCCAGCCTCCATCCTTTGGTTTTATGTCGTGATGCAACAGATCCGGGCTCAGAACCGAAGGCAGACTTGCTACACCTAACACGTATTGAGCCATAATTATTGGTTTATGACGGAACCGCACAAACGCACCTTCTATCCGTGTAGACTGCCTCTTTCGTAAGTTAGCGGTTTGGCCCCTTCCCCTTCAAATCTGCTTGTTTAGCAGTGATTGTGCTCCTAGGCAGACTCCACATCTTTCCAAGAAGTGTTAGGTTTTCATTCTCCCTTTAAAAAAAAAAAAAGAAAAAGAAAAGATATAATGGATATATAACATTTTGTGTTAGTTTTCGTTTAAGACGTCTTTGGAAGCAGTAGATTCCCACCTAGTGGGCTTCTAACTACACATGTCAGTATTCTGTTCTCAATAAACGTTTCTGTTTCTATTTGTGGAACTTTATTTAGTAAATGGAGTGCTTTCACCTATATGAATTATTTCACTTAATTTCACATAAAACGGCCACCCCGTCAGGTCGATGGTTATTATACTTTCCAGATGAGGAAGTGCATTATGTGCAGAATGTAAGTGTTAAACCAGAAGGTGAGTGATGGCAGCCTCCCAACGCCCTTGCCTCCTCTTCTTGTTCTTCATTCCCTCCTAAAGGCACTTCCAGAGTCTTCTGGAAAGCAAGTCGGTCACTTTGCTTTCCTGCTCTAAAAACCTTAATTGATCTTTATCAGAAAAAAAAAAAAAACTCCTCCAAAATCCTCAGCAGAAGAACCAAGGCTCAAACTTCCTCTCTAGGCTGATCTTCCCCAAGCTGCAAGTATGGGTGGGTTTGTGGAATCCCTGAAGCAAGATAGCCCGTGATCAGATATCTTTATTCCTGGGAATCTCCCTGGCCACACCAGTGGTAAATGGGAAGCAAGAATCTAACCTCCAGCCCTTGGCTAAATAGGCATGGGTGGGTTAGACTATAAGATGTCATCCTGAGTCCCTGGGCTCTTTCCAGGTCATGTAAATTTCTGACCCCATGATACTTGATTCATCCTATATAATTTCAGTCTTATTTTCTATAATGAAACTGGGTTTCTGTTTAATAGGCTTAACCCTTTCAGTGACATAATTATATGTTTATAATATTTAAAGGATTTGATGTAAGTTTTTTGATCCCCTTGAGGGAAGTTTTTGTCACTTCTTTGCTCAAAATTGGTCAGTGCCTCCCCATTTTCAGTGATTTCCCCATCCTACTCATATTAAAAGCCAAGGCCTTATAAAAGTCGGACCCATGATGTCTTTCCTGGCACACCATCTGCTCTTCCTTCTTGACTCCATTTCTCATTGCTCTCTCCGTCCCTCCTTAATGTTTCTCCAGTCCTCCTTGCTTGTTCCTCCTTAGAGCCTTCGCCTTTCATCTGCCTGGAACCCTTTTCCCCTAGATACCACATGACTATCTCACCTCCTTTGGACCTTACTTAAATGCCAACTTCTCAATGAGACTTTCCCAGCTATGGTTTTGATTCTCTTAAACATTTTAATACTTAATTCGAAATCTTACCAGGGTTAAAAGATGTTCGTTCACCAAAGAATACAGTTACCATGCTAGTTAGCTCAAATTCTTTTTATGACTCAGGGATTTTTGCTAAGGACGCTGATGAGATTTATTTTGGTGACCCTGATGGGACACATTGAATTCTAGATTAATAATTATATATCTTAAAAGAGATGGTCTTATAGCCTACAGTCTTAATTCACTGTACTCATTACCTAAATCTTCAATCATAAAATACGTGTTTTTTTCCTTCTATTCCAAGGACACTTGAACTTTGGTTCCTAAAACGTGTAATTGACT
>CM053570.1:77836508-78052934 GCA_028646485.1 Cryptoprocta ferox | reverse complement strand
GGAATAGTACATGGCAATGAGAAAGAATGAAATCTGGCCATTCGTAGCAACGTGGATGGACCTCGAGGGTGTCATGCTAAGCGAAATAAGTGAGGCGGAGAAGGACAGATACCATATGTTTTCACTCATAAGTGGAACAGGAGAAACTTAACAGAGGACCATGGTGGAGGGGAAGGGGAAAAAATAGTTGGGGAGAAGGAGGGAGGCAAACCATGAGAGACTCTTGAATACTGAGATCAAACCAAGGGCTGATGGGGGTGGGGGAGAGGGGAAAGGGGTGATGGGCATGGAGGAGGGCACTTGTGGGGATGAGCACTGGGTGATATATGGAAACCAACTTGACAATAAACTATAATAAAAAAATAAATCGTATGTAATTCAGTGGTTTGTAGTATATTCATAGAGTTGTACAACCATTACCACCCTCAAATTCCAGAACGTTTTCACCATAGTATAAAGAAACCTCATACCCATTAGCAGTCATTCCCCATTGCTGCATCTCTCTAGATCTGTGACAACCACTAATCTGGCCTGTCTCTATCATCTGCCCATTCTGAACATTTCATTAATTTTTTTAATGTTTATTTATTTTTGAGAGAGAGAATGAGAGACAGTGTGAGCCGGGGAGGGGCAGAGAGAGGGAGACACAGAATCCGAAGCACGTTCCAGCCTCTGAGCTGTCAGCACAGAGCCCGATGTGGGCTTGAACTCACAAACTGTGAGATCCTGACCCCAGCCTATGTCCACTGAGCCACCTAGGTGCCCCTGGACATTTCATTTAAATACAGTCATAAAATATATGGTCTTTTGTGAATAGCTCCTTTCACTTAGCTGGAGGGTTTTAAGGTTCACTCATGTTGTAGCAAGTATCAGTACTTCGGTTCCTTTTCTTGGCTCAGTAATGTTCTAATGCATGGACATGTCGCATTCTGCTTATCCATTCACCAGCTGATGGACATTTGAGTTGTTTCTATGTTTGAGCTGTTATGAATAATGCCTCTGTGAACATCTGTGTACAGGCTTTTTTGAGGACAAATGTTTGCATTAATCTTGAGTGTATATCTAGGAGTGGAATCATTGGATTATATAACTTTTTAAAATAGCTTTATCGAGATTCAATTTGTATACCATAAAATTCGTCTATTTAAAGTGTAAAATTCAGTGGTTTTTCATCTATTTATAGATATGTACAACTGCCACCACAGTCCATTTTAGAACATTTTCTTCCCCTCAGAAGGAAACCCTCTACCTTTTAGGCTGCTCAGCCCGTCCCCCTCCCCACAGCTCTTCCTCCTAGCCCCAGGCAACCACTTATCCATTCTCTATCTCCACAGATCTTCCTATTCTGGACTTTCATAGGAATTGAATCCTATAGTAGGTGGTCTTTTGTGATTGGCTTCTTTCACTTAGCATAATTTTTTTTAATGTTTATTTATTTTTGAGAGAGAGAGAGAGACAGGCAGACAGACTGACAGAATCTGAGATGGGCTCCAGGCTCTGAGCTGTCAGCACAGAGCCGGATGCAGAACAGACCCCAACGCTTGGCTCCACCTCGCGAACCGCGAGATCATGACCTGAGCTGAAGTGGGATGCTCAACTGAATGAGCCACCCAGGTGCCCCTTATTTATTTATTTTTGATAGAGAGAGAGCCAGAGTGTGAGCGGGGAAGGGGCAGAGAGAGAGGGGGGTGGGTCACAGAATTGAAAGCAGGCTCCAGGCTCTGAACTGTCAGCACAGAGCCCTACGCGGGACTCGAACTCAGACCTCGAGATCATGACCTGAGCTGAAGTTGGAAGCTTAACCGACTGAGCCACCCAGGCACCCCATGTTTTCAAGGTTCATCGCTGTCATAAGCATGTACCAGTACTCCATACCTTGTTAAGGCTGAATAACATTCCATAGTATGCGTGTCCCATTTTCCCCGTGATGGGCATTGGGTTGTTTCCACCTTGTAGCTATTCTGAATAATGCTGCTATAAACATTTGTATACAGATTTCTATGGGGACATATGTTTTCGTTTCTCTTGGATACATACCTAGGCATGGAATTGCAGGGTCCCATGGTAACCCTATGTTTCATCATTTGAGGAACTCTCAGACTGCTTACCAAAATGGCTGCATCATTTCACATTCCTACCATTAACATCTGAGGGTTCTGATTTCTCCACATCCTGGCCAACGCTTGTTATTTGTGTGTGTTTGTGTGTGTGTGTGTGTGTGTGTGTGTTTTACTGTAGCGATCCTAGTGGATGTGCAGTGGTATTTCACTGTGATTTTGATTTGCATTTCCCTAACGGCCAATGATGTTAAACATATCTTTATGTGCTTATTGCTATTTGTCTTAATTTATTTCTTATTGCTATTAATCTTATTTGTCTTAGCTATTATCTTATTTAATCCTCTTAACAGACATCCTTAGAGCCTCTTAACAGTCAATTTCCTCATTTTACAAAGAGGAAACTGATGGGTAGAGTTAAGTAGCCTAAGTCATGCAGTCACTGGTAGACCTTATAATCATGTCACTCTTCTTAAAATCCTTCAAAAGTGCCCCGAACCTGCAAAAGTAGAGGGGCTTCAGGACCTGGTGGTTACATCCTTTTCTTTTTATATCTTCCACTGTCCCTCCACTGGCCTTACATCAGCAACATTTTCACCATCCCTGAAGAGAGCATGCTGTTGAATACCTGTCTGTGTCTTTGCCCTTGGTGCTGTGTCTGGACTGTCCTTTGTGCCCTCTTTTTCATGCATGAACTTTTACTCATCCTCCAAATAATAAAGATAATACAAAATATAAAGAAAAATAAACAAATTAACCTGCACTTAACCTCTGAAAACCTTTGTGGCTGGTGTGAGGGAGACGAGAGAGAGGAGGGCTATTGGAGAGGATGACTTTCACTCCCACTAACGAAATCACTCGTATCTGTTGGCTCAATGGAATCTTTTTCTTTTCGTGCGACTTTAACAAGGAACCTATCCAGGGACACTTGCTTTTGCCTCCTTTTGATGATTTCGCGGAAATGTGACATTGCATTGTCGTTAAAGGGATTCATCACTGACACTGCTACTGCCTTTTTCAGGTTGCGCTTTTCTACAAAATTTTGCACTGTTTCCCACATTTTACACATCTCCCTAATCTGATTCGAAGTGAGGGATTCCCCCGCCTTTTTCTCGTCCTCTTCTGCAGACAAGATACAGACATAGACATCTTATAAAATCTTGCAATTTTGGATACCTGCATACCTCGTTCGTACTTCTCAATGATTTCCTTCTTAACTTCCACCATAATCATCTCCTTCTTCTTACCGCCTTTCTTTTCAACCTTTTTCTGCATGGGGGCCATTGTATACGCTCGCACGGATGTTGTCTACAGTACAGTATTCATAAGCTCTTTGTCATCTACTGTATTTAATGTAACTGGCAATAAGGCAGCAGAGGAAAGGGTCTCTATCTGAGGACAGCCTGACCTAGAATGAAGCAAAGCATCCCTAAACTGACTCTTGTCTGGAAAAGCAAAGGACTGTCCAGGTGCTTTGAAGTGACAAAAAATACACCAGTGCCAGTTGTGGTCACCTCCCAATGTTCTGAAAAATCACTGATTTCTATTAAACACTGCGGCCTGAGACCGATCATCTGAGCATAGGAGATGATCACCCCCAATCCCACAGTGAGAGAGAAAGTGAGACAGAGATCAGAACCATTGGCTCAGTTGTGATCATGTGATGTTCAGCGTCATGTACTGCTTGTATTGCAAGACATCGCTCGTTTATCAAGTTAACATTTATGAGAAATGTTTGTTCGTCTTGCAGAACAAGTTACTCGCAATCCAAGGTTTTATTGTATTTTTTTCATTGTAACTTTGTTTGAAAGTTTCTTTCTTCCTCTCTGTCTCTCTCTCTCTGACTCTCTGTCTCCATACAGATAGTGTGGTGTTCCAGACCACCGACCTTTGACATGTCATCATCTTTGTATTCCCAGAACCAGAGAAAGCCTGCCACAGAGTTGGTGCTCAGTAAATATGTATCGAACAAATACATTTATTCTTTCAGTTTGAATATCTTTCCTTCTTATAAAAATAGAATAAGAGTTTTGTGTTAAGAAAACTGGAGAAGAAAGCATATAGAGCTATATGGATTTTAGAACAGGGTGAAAGTATTCAGTCAAAGGTTGAAGTTTCTCTCTTTCCATTGTTTTTCTAACCCTTCAGAAAAGTCTCTACTGCTGTTGAGTCCTTCCTTGGCTCTCAGCAGCATCTGAACCATTGAGGGTACAACAAACACCTTCGTGTCTGCTTCAGTTCCCTCTGTCTCACTGGTTCTGTTGGATAAGGTGCAACATAAGGTTTTTATGGTTCCAGAATGTTTGGGAGGAGCTTTATTTCAAGATATACAATGTAGTTTCCATCAACAGAAAATACCAGCAAACCAAAAACAAACAAAATAAAACGAGGAGGGAGATGCCTGAGTGGTTCATTCAGTTGAGCATCCGACTCTTGATTTCGGCTGAGGTCGTGATCCTGGGGTTGTGGGATCGAGCCCTGCATCAAGCCCTGCGTGGGGCTTCTCACTAAGCATGGAGCCTGCTTAAGATTATCTCTCTCTCTCTCCCCCTCTGCCCCTCTCCCCTACATGCTCTCGCTCGCTCTCTAAAAAAAAAAGAAAAGAAAAAAAAGAAGATACTAACAAATCAAACAAGGCCATAATTTTATCTAAGGCCTTCTTTTTTATTTTTTAAGACCTTCTTGGGGCGCTGGGTGGTTCAGTTGGTTAAGTGTCCTACTTCGGCTCAGGTCATGATCTCATGGTTCATGGGTTTGAGCCCCGCGTTGGGCTCTGTGCTGGCAACTTGGAGCCTGGAGCCTGCTTCGGATTCTGTGTCTCCCTCTGTCTCTACCCCTCCCCCATTCACACTCTGTCTCTCTCAAAAATAAAAAATAAACATTAAAAAAATCCAGCTTTAAAAAATAATAAGACCTTCTTAATATGTACATTAAAATAGTATTCTAAGCCTAAACACTAAAATTTTAATTTTCAGATTGTAAATCTTATGGAGAGTACAGATCCTATTCTCATGAAATCTCTGTGATAACAGTTTAAAAATCTAAATAGCAAAACAGGCTAAGTGTTAACAGATGGATAGGTATGAAGATGTGAGATATACATGTAGATATAGATACAGATATATAAAATGGAGTAATACTCAGCCATGAAAAAAAATCCTGTCATTTGCAACAACATGGATGGACCCAGAGGGCATAATGCTAAGTAAAATAAGCCAGATAGAGAAAGACTAATACTACATGTTATCACTTATATGTGAATTAAAAAAAAAAGTGAAACTCCTACAAATGGACTAGAAAAGTGGTTGTGATGGGCTGGAGGATGGAGGAGGTAGGGAGAGGCTCGTAAGAGGTCATGGGCTTTCAGCTATAAGGTGAATAAGGTCTGAGGATCTAATGTATAACATGGTAACTATAGTTGATAACACTGTATTGTTTAATTGAAGTTTGCTGAGAGAGTAGAACTTAAATGTTCTCACCAAAAACCAAAACCAAACAAACAAACCCCAAGTCCCCCCAAAACCAATGACAAACATGTGAGTTGACAGATTTGTTAATCAACTATATGGAGAGAATCCTTTCACAGTGAATATGTATATCAAATCACCACGGTGTACACTTTAAATATCTTAGTTTTGTCAATTATAAAAATCTGAATAGCAGACACCCAGGTTCCTAGAGCATAATTAATGAGGTAACATCTGAAATGGAAAAATGGCAACAATTGTTTTTATTCATTTATTTTTTTTATTTTTTTTAACATTTATTTATTTTTGAGAGAGAGAGAGAGAGAGAGCATGAGCCAAGAAGGGGCAGAGAGAGAAGAAGACACAGAATCTGAAGCAGGCTCCAGCCTCTGAGCTGTCAGCACAGAGCCCGATGTGGGGCTCGAACCCACGAACCGTGAGATCACGACCTGAGCCGAAGTCCGGTGCTTAACTGACTGAGCCACCCAGGCGCCCCAACAATTATTTTTAAAGAATAGCTCTTCCTTAGGGCGAGGTCTACAATAGCTAGTTAGAGTAGCTTTAACTAGTTGCCCAGTGAGAATAGTGTTTGCTGTCTTCATGTACCCTGGGGTTTTCGAAAGATCACTCTCTCTGCGTACACAAATATGATGGACCCAGTCACATTTTTTTCTGTATCCACCTTTGTATAAGTTAGCATTTTACAAGACACAAGAAAATGTATGGTAGGAAAATTATAAGATGTTTACATTTTCAGGGGCACCTGGGTGGGTTAGTCGGTTGAACATCCGACTTCAGCTCAGGTTATGAGTTCACGGTTCGTGGGTTCGAGCCCTCATCAGGCTCTGTGCTGACAGCTCAGAGTCTGGAGCTGCTTCAGATTCTGTGTCTCCCTCCCTCTCTGACCCTCCCCTGCTGGCGCTCTGTCTCTCTCAAAGATAAACATAAAAAAAATTTTTTTTAATGTTTACATTTTCTATTCAGTTAAAAAATGTTTTAAAGTGGTCTGCATAATTAATAATAGTGATTTTATTATTATTATTATTATTATTATAATCATAGCTACTAACATCTATCAAGGGCTTGTTATAAGCCGGTCACTGTTGTAAACACTTTACTTAGATGATCTTCTCATATACTCTGTCCTGTAACTCTAGAAGGTACTATTATTATCATTATTAGTCCATTTTATAGAATGAGAAACAGAAGCTCTAGGAAGTTGACTTCCTGTGTTATCTAGCTGTGTGTGGCAGAGCCAGAATCCGCACCTGGATAGTCTGATTCCAGAGCCTGTTCCCCTGAGCACACTACCCAGTACTGCTGCTCACAGACAGACTACTCACCCTTCTGCTTAAATTTTAAGGCAAATGATGTCCTAATATGCCATCTGGGCCCAGTTGCAGGAAAAAGACACCACACTCGTGTTTTAATTCGTTTACTAAAGGGAATTGAGTGCTTACAAAATCCCTGGAAAGGCCAGGAAGAATGGGCTCCAGCTTGGGCCTGCAGAAATCATTCCCAGAACCAGACTGCCAAGCAGGTCCCCCAGGGGAGGGCGTCAGGAGGCTACCACTGGCACTGCTGAGTTCCAGATGGCATTGCTAGCTGCAGTTCAAGGGTCAAGAGATTGCTATCCCCACACTGCCCCTCAGCACCCACCAACTGGTGCGGTTGTCTCCAGCAAACTGATCTCTGAATAGCCATGAGTGAAGCTCTGGAGACTGGAAGGCTGCTGCAGGAAAATCCAGCGTTTCCATAAATGTGCTTGCCAGCAGTAATGCCTAAGCAGCAGAAGGATGGTCCCCGCCTCATTTCTGCCTTCCAAATCTCACAGGAGAATGTATGATGGAGGGACCCTATTTCACATGGGGAAACAACTGCAAAGGAGTCTGGGAAATGTACTTTTTCATTTTCCTAAAGGAAGTAATAAAGGATGCTGAAGGTTCATACACAAACTAACTAATATCTGCTAGGGTAGGGGCACCTAGGTGGCTCAGTGGGTGGAGCATGCGACTCTTGATCTCAGGGTAATGAGTTCAAGCCCCATGTTGGGCATAGAACCTACTTAAAAAAAAAAAAAAAAATATATATATATATATATATGTTAGGGTAGAACATAGTGGTTATCCCTAAAAATGATATTTTATCTGTATATAAAAACTATTTAGGGCACAGACTATATTCAGAAATCAGTGCTCTTTGGGGCCCCTGGGTGGCTCAGTCGGTTAAGTGTCCAACTTCAGCTCAGGTCATGATCTCATGGTTTGTGGGTTCGAGCCCCACGTTGGGCTCTGTGCTAACAGCTCAGGGCCTGGAACCTGCTTTGGATTCTGTGTCTCCCTCTCTCTCTCTACCCTTCCCCCTCTTGTGCTCTGTTTCTCTCTCTCTCTCTCTCTTTCTCAAAAATAAATAAAACATTTAAAAAATTTGTTTAAAAAGAAAAACAAAGTCAGTGCTCAAAAAGCCATAGAATTGGGGTGCCTGGGTGGCTAAGTCGGTTAAGCGTCCAACTTCAGCTCAGGTCATGATCTCCTGGTTTAGGGGTTTGAGCCCCGCATCGGGCTCTGTGCTGACAACTCAGAGCCTGGACCCTGCTTCGAATTCTGTGGCTTCCTCTCTCTTTGTCCCTCCCCTGCTCGCGTGCTCTTTCTCTAAAAAATAAATAAACATTTAAAAAATGTTTAAAAAGCTATAGAATTAACTTTTGCTTGCCACTGTACAGACCCTGTACTAGTTAGTGTGCTGTTAAGTACCTTTGTTGAAATAGGTAGTTGAAATAGGTAGGACTTCCTATCACAGGAAGTCCCTTTACTGAGTGTCCTCCTAGCTCACGGCGGCTGGATGATAGATGAGCTTTTACTCTAGGAAGGAGTTTTCAAAAATTAATAATTTTGTTCCCCCAACAACAACTTTCTCCTCAAAGATTTTTGTAAGCCTCGAGGTAGCAATGTTTTGAATGGTTTAAGTTGCCAGAATTCAGACCTCCTCATGAGTGGGTAGTTGATCCAATCATTTTGCTAATTAAATATATTTGAACAGTTCTCTTTTCTCTGGTGGTCTTTTCAGGATACTCATTTAAAAAATTATTTCAGTTTGAGGCGCCTGGGTGGCTCAGTCGGTTAAGCGTCCGACTTCGGCTCAGGTCTTGATCTCGTAGTCCATGAGTTCGAGCCCCGCTTCAGGCTGTGTGCTAACAGCTCGGAGCCTGGAGCCTGCTTCAGATTCTGTGTCTCCTTCTCTCTCTGCTTCTCCCCCACTCGTGCTCTGTCTCTCTCTCTCTCTCTCAAAAATAAATAAACATTTAAAAAAATTATTTCAGTTTGTTTCCTTCTACTTGCCTGTATTTTCTAAATTTTCTGTAATTATATAATACTTTTATAATAAGAAAAAAGAGACATATTTAAAAAGTGATTCCATTACTTTAGTCAAAAATTTTTTGGTGAGAATTCTTAACTGATTGGTTTAGAAAGCATCACATTCATTTTCCACTGCCATTTTCATGGACATAAAGCCTGACCCTCTCTTTGATTAACAAAACTTCATGATTGATGAAAAACATAGTCAAACAGATTAAAGAATTTTTTTTGGTAATTAAAAAGGTTTGGAATATAATAAAAACTGAAAATTTTATAGCAGATTGTTAAAACTGATACTACAAATTGCAGTACACTCAGGGGACCTTGAGGGGTAGGAAAAAAACATTGTGGTACACTCTGGTATAATCTGGCAAATTGAGTAAGTTGTAAAAGATCTGGATGACTACAGTAGAACTTTCTGGACATATGTGGTAGGATTTTTTTTCCCCCACTTCCTGCAACCATACAGTTTTTCAGAAATGTTGTGTTTTTCAAGTTGAATCTTTAAAGCTCTTCTGTTTGGTTTTCTTGCAAATCATATTAGTGCCACTTGGAGGAAAAAGGGTAATAGGACATGTGCTGCTGTTTTAGTATCTCATCTGCTGGCCTGCCTTCCAACAGCTGTTGTCTAAAGAAGTTTATTTTACTGTCAAAGTTAAAAAGTGTGTCTGCTTTCAATTTGCCATAATACATTTTAATATCATAACTCTCTTCTTACAGATTTGAATATTAAGGTTTCAGTTAATAATACAGATTTATTTATTTCCATTAATCAATCATCTGTGCTGATTATCTATTTTTACCTGCTCAAAAGTGATACCTGATGAGGGCTGCCATGTAATTTATTTAAATAAGTATCTATGAAGTACCTTAGCAGATGTTTCTGTCTCTTTTAATGTAAAAGTACATTGTAAATAGTTATTTGCTCTCTCTGCAGGACAAACCTTCATATACAGAGTGTGTTTGACTTGGAATCTTCCCTTTTTTACTCCACTCAATTGACTTAGCAGGGTTTCAAGAGCAGCGTTCATAAATTTGCAGGTATGAACAATTTTAATTCTTGATATTGTACCTAACTTAAATATACAGATAGAAAGTAGAATTTTGCAATTACAGATTTTATGTATCAGAGTACAGATTTATTGCTTGAAAAGTCACTGTATAAAACATTCAGCATTCTGATTTTCTTGGCCGGGTCTCCCTGTTCACTTATTGCTAAATTTTTAATTCATTGCCTCTCTCGTGTACATATCTCTTCCATCCTGCCTTAATCAAAGATTCATATTATATTAGAGCTGGAGATTATGTAGACCCATCCCCTCAATTTGCAGAGAAGGAAATGAAGCCTAGAAAGGTGAAGGTCAAGTCCATGGACATAGAGCTAATGGAGTGGTAGAGCTAGTGTCAGATCTCTCAGCTCTTCCCCCAACAGCTGTACGGGAGTGTAGCTCAGAGATTACACCCCACAGGTCTGGAGTCACTGTCTGCGTTAATACCCTTTTCTGTCCAGTGGGGAGGATAATACCACCTACCTGATGGGTTGTTGTGTGTGAGGATTAAAGACAATATATTGTGCTACTGCTGTTATTGTCTATGGCCCTTTTTACTTCTCATTAGATTGACCCCTTCACTGCTTCTTGAAACTGCACACCTTGGCTCACGGTCACAATGCTGTCCTGATTCTCCCTGTAATTCTCTGTAACACTGGCTTCTCTTCCCCATCTTGCCGCACAGACGAGGGCAGCCGTCCAGACTCTCCTCTCGTCCCATGTTTCCTGTGGGCCCCTCCATTTTTATTTACCGACATCTTCTACTTCTCTGTCTTCAAGTCTGACTTACCCCCTGAACTTCAGATCAGCATTTCCAGTGACCCCATGGCCATCGCTACCTGATTTCCCATTCACCTCAAATACGATGAATTTAAAACCAAAGCCATTCCCTTTCTCCTAAATAAGTTCTTCTTCCTGACTTCTTAATTCTGTTAGTGATACTACCAAATGCCCAGGCTTTAAAAATCCCCACGTTCTCTTTAGAATTCTCTAGCCTTCCACAGCCAGTGACAAATTGTGGTACCCTCCGGTACAGTCTGGCAAATTGAATAAGTTACAAAATATCTGGGTGATTGAAATATCTGGGTGGCTGCAGTGAGCCTTTCTGAATATATGTAGTAGGATTTTTCAATCAGTTATCAAGACCAATGGATGTATTTCCCACTGAAGCATTTTGCGTCTTTTCCTTCCTTCCCATTCCTACCAGCATCATGGTGTTCAGGCCATTAACCAGACCGACAGTTGCCAATAAAGTAGCTGCCCTTTTACCTGGAAATGGATGGGTTCCTTTTCTCTCTCTTTCTCCCCAAAGAAATACAACCTCTTGACTTCCCATGCTTGTTCATTTAGCACACGAATCTTGACTTCAGTACATACACAGAATATCATTACTCCGAGAATTTCCTAAATACCTTCATTTTGAATTACAACCTAGATCTGGCTCAATGTAAGACTCATGGTTAATATTTCACCTATTTGTTTGACAAACTTTAAAAAAATTTTTAGGGATGCCTGAGTGGCTCAGTCGGTTGAGCATCTGACTTCGGCTCAGGTCATGATCTCACAGTTGGTGGGTTCGAGCCCCGCGTCGGGCTCTGTGCTGACAGCTCAGAGCCTGGAGCCTGTTTCCGATTCTGTGTGTCCCTCCCTCTCTGCCCCTCCCCTGCTCATGATCTGTCTCTCTCTCTCAAAAATAAATAAGTGTTAAAAAAATTTTATATTTGAGTATATTTTTATTATTCAAACTTCAAAATATTTAAAAGTTTACCATATCAAATCTCCCTCCCATTCTTGTTTCCTGTCTCCCAGATCCCGTCTCCCCTCCAACTGGTAACCACTGTTCTACATTTCTTGTTAATCTGTTCAGAGTCTCTGCTTCTTTTTTTCCCATGTGTATATATATTTATACACTCTTGTCCTTGCTTTTTAAAAAACTTAACTATGTGTCATAACCATCTTTCCATATAGCTGCCCCTATTCGTGGATATTTTTCTTTTTTTTAATGTTTATTTTTGAGACAGAGAGAGAGAGAGACAGAGCATGAGTAGGGAAGAAGTAGAGAGAGAGGGAAACACAACATCTCAAGCAGGCTCCAGGCTCTGAGCTGTCAGCACAGAGCCCGATGTGGGGCTCGAACTCATGAACCGTGAGATCATGACCGGAGCCGAAGTCAGACGCTTAACCAACCGAGCCACCCAGGCGCTCCTCATGATATTTTTCTGACTCTTCACTGTCTCAAACAGTTAGTTCTTCAGTGAATAACCATATATGTATGTCATTCTGATTATGTACCAGTGGACCTGTAGCATAAATTTCCAGAAGTGAAATTGCTTGGTCAGAAAAGATATGCGTTCGTAATTTTGAGAGCTATTGCCAAACTGACCTCCATAGGGTCATACTAATTTATATTCCCACCAGTAATGATTGAGGGTGCCTGTTTTCCCACATTCTTATCAATATTATCACATTCTTGGATTTTTTTGCTGCCTTGAGAGGGGAAAAAATGATACACCAGTGTGGTTTTAATATGCATTTATATTTTTATGACCAAGGTTAAACATACTTTTCATATGATAAGGGATGTTGATATTTCTTTTCCTGGGGGCTGTCCTTTAGTCCCCATTTTGTCTCATTTTGTCTCAGGCTTATTGTTCTTTTACTTGCCAACTTCTTAGAAGCTTGGTGTGTATTGAGATGACCCTTTTCTCTGATACCCTTTTTCCATGTGATCATATGCCTTATGGCTTTGCTTGTGGTATTATTATTATTATTTTGCTTTGCATGTTTCATCTTTATGTAATCATATGTATCAGTCTTTTACTTAAAAAAATTTGGGGGTGCCTGGGTGGCTCAGTCAGTTAAGCTTCCAACTCTCAGTTTTGGCTCAGGTCATGATCTTGTGGTTTCATAGGTTTGAGCCCTGCATCGGGCTCTGCGCTGACAGTGCAGAGCCTGCTTGGGATTCTCTTTCTCCCTCTGTCTACGCCTCCCCCACTCACGCTATCTCTGTCTCTCTCAAAATAAATAAACTTAAAACAATTTTTTTATTAGTCTTTATGGCTTTTGTGTTTTGAGTCAGAGGCCCTTCCCACTCTGTTTACAGAGTCTTCCGTAGTTTCTCTTAAAACTTTTATGGCTTTGTTTTCACACTTAAATGTTTGATACATATGGAATTTATCCTGGTATGAGATGAGAAGTGTAAATCCACTTAAATTTTTTTTTCCGGAAATCTAAAATTGTCCCAGTGCCATTTATTAAATTGCTCAGTTTTTACCACAGGCTCATCATATATTAAATTCCCACCTGTAAAAGGGTGTGTGTCTGGATTTTTTTTAGTTTTTAAAGATTTTATTCTTTTAATAATCTCTACACCCAATGTGGGACTCGAACTCACAACCCCGGGATCCAGAGTCGCACTCTACCGACTGAGCCAGCCAGGTGCCGCTGGAGTTTCAGATATACTCCACTGGTCTTTTGCTTTATTGCTCATACCACAGTTTTATTTACTGAGGAAGTATAATATAATTGAATAGATGTTGGTGCTAACTCCTTCCCTTTGTTCTTCTTTTTTCAGAATTTTAAGTAGCTATTCCTGTTTGTTTATTTTTCCATAAAACTTTAGCATCAACTTGCATTGATCTTAATCTAACGCACTGGTGTTTATAACCATGACCATGAACTATGGTCATGTTATTATAAAATATCTTAGGAAGAACTGACATCTTAACATGTCGAATCTTCCAATTCAAAAGGTTTGGCTTTCCAAAGTCTTCTCTTCTGTCTCTGGGTTTTCTTCATATTATGAGTCTTGTGCACTTCTTGTTAAATTTATTCCTAGATATTTCATATTTTTGATGCTGTTGTAAATGGGAGTCTTTTATTCCAGTATATGTCTTACGTAATGTGGGGTTTTTTGTGTATATGAAAGTTAGTGATTTCTAATATTAATTTTATAACCTCTTTCTTCTCTACTTGTTTGTGATCATTTTGCAGTTGAGACTGTTGTATTTTCCAGGTACAGTAATAGTATCTGCAAATAATGATAATTTTACCTCCTACTTGCCAGCGGTCCTTTCTCTAGTTGCTTTCTCAAGTTAAGTGCCTTGGCTAATGCCATCAGAACAGTGTTAAATAATAGTGGTAGTAGTGGGCATCCTTGTTCTGTTGCTGGCTTTACTGGAACATTCTATTCAGATGCTAGGTTTTAGACGGAAACAGATATATTTTACCAGCAGCAAGCTTTTATTGAGAACAGATTATAGATCAGACGCTGTATCATAAAATAGAGATTAAAAAAAAAGGAAAATGCAAATGAACCTGGGTGGCTCAGTCGGTTGAATGTCTGACTTCTACTCAGGTCACGGTCTTACATTTTGTGGGTTTGAGCCCCCTGTCGGGCTCTGTGCTGACAGCTCAAAGCCTGGAGCCTGCTTTGGATTCTGAGTCTCCCTCTCTCTGCCCCTCCCCTACTCACACTCTGTCTCTCGCTCTCTTTCTCTCTCTCTCAAAAATAAATAAACATTAAAGAAAAGAAAATGAGTATGACTCTACCTGGCTTCAGAGCGTTTACAGGGAAAGACAGATACACAAATTAGTGTTATGGACGTCACAGTAAGGTCATATAGAATATACAGTGGAGACACAGAAAAGGGTGATAGCTGATCAGCTTGAGCCCCGTGTCAAGATAAAATTCCAAAGAACAAGGTACTAAAACACATTAGCTTAGTTTCCATTGAAATGTCTTCCATTAAATTCATTATTGGATGTCCTTGACTTTGGAGGCAACACATAGGGAAAGTCATATAAAGAATCTTTGTTAGTTCAGTCAGGACACTGGTGAGGCTATTTCTCAAATGCCTCCAACATAACAAACATTAAGCTCAGGCCAGGCATACACATAAACATGATCTCTACTCATATGGACGTTACAGTATAGCAGGGAAACACATTTAGATAGACAAATGCAATCCAGCACTTGCCATGAAGGACATATATAAGGTACCATGGAGGGAGCGTGGACGAAGTTGAAGTTAACATCAGCCCAGGGAAGTCCAAGAAAGCCCCCAAGGGAGGCTCTGTTTGAGCTGACTCTGAAGGAGGAATAAGAGCTTCTCAGATTGAGAAGGATGGTTTTATTGTAGCATAGGAACAATATGTACAAAAGCTTGGCGGCATGAAAGGTACTGTGTGCCCGGGAATTGGCATGTAGCTTAAGGATGGGAGGCAGGGTAGGTGGTAGGAGATAAGCATGCTGAGATTGACAGAAGCCGGGTCCCAAAGAGTATTAAATCCATTCATAGAAATAGGGACTTTATCCAGCAGGCAGGAAGGAACTATTAAAGAATTTTAAGCAGCAGTAACCAGAAAGATAGCATACTTCAGGGTGGATTGAAGGGAGAAAGATAAAAGGCAAGGAGACCAATTAGGAAGTTTATTGTATTAGTCCAAATATTCTCTATGATGACATTTAGTGTCCTTGTATAAGGATTCATGTGACAAATTCCTCCTAGAAGTCAGTGGCAGAAAAATGCTCATTTTTCTTGGGGAGGTGATGTGAGCACTATATAAATCATTTGTTTCCCCTGTTGTTTGTTTTGGCCCTGGACTCCAGAACAAATGTTGTTAAATGTAAGTGTATAGAAATCATCTTATTTCCTTTAAATGTCTAATATCTATTTTCAAATATATTATATATATATATATATATAATTTAAAACTACTTGAAATTGTTTTAAAAAAGATAGATAATCACTTTGGAAAATGTGAACAAATACAAAGAAAAAATATAATTTCCTGAAATTATGCAATCCTACCTCTTCCCAAGTGCATTCATCCTAAATCAGGGACATCCAACCTCCACTACGGCAGAAATATAGAACTCATTGCTTTGCAGGGGGGCAAATTCTGTTATTGAACAACCTAATCCACTACTTCTCTATTTGTTTCACCAAACCCGCAGGAAGAAATGTATTTTACATCATGACCCAGTACACATGGACTTGTGATTCTGCATATTAATTTTTCTCTCTATCTGAAACAAAAAAACTCATGAAAGAAGTCTTACTACTTGCAATAGGCCCTGATATTTTAAATTCTATTTTGTGTTCTTTAAAATCCTAAATTGATTTCGAAACCCACTAATGGACTGAGACATGCAGGATAATAACCATTGACTTAGTACTTACCAAACCTCAGTTTGCTGGCATATAGGTATGAAGGAGCTAGATCAGGACACCTGAGCTCAAAAAATCCCATTACGTTCTCATTTTTAAAAAGCTGTTCTTCATATTGAGCTAAAATCTGGCTCCCTTTGGTCCCATCCATTGGTCCACTTTGCTTTTCAGAACCACACTGAACGTTCGTTCATTCAGTAAACACTGACTAAGCACCTGAATGCCAGACATTATGCTCTGTGCTAGGGATGCCCAGGTGAACAAAACAGAGTCTCCACCCTTTAGGGGAGCACATTCTAGTGATTGGTCCAGAGGACTTATCTATTGGAGTGACTAAAAGAATAATTCTACTTCTTCCATATAACTGCTCTTCAGTATTGGAAGACAGCTGTCATGTTCCCTTTGAATCCTTTCCCCTGATTTCTAAACCATGCCTTCTAGGACATAGTTTCTCTGATACCAGCCACTGAGCTGTGGTGAGCTACAGTGGAACTCCTCCCCATGCTTCAGATGGGCTTAAGATAACCTCTGATAACATGACATTGAAGCAAAGACTTGCATGAAGTTGGGGGACAAGTTACGTGAAGATCTAGGTGAGGAGTGTTCCTGAGATAAGGGCCACCAGAAGTCAACTGGCACATTGGGAAACATCAAAACCAATGAGGTTAGTGCTGGGGGTGGAAGGGGGGTAGGAGGAAAGGAGATCTTGCAACCCTTTTAGATCAGGGTAAAGATTTTGGATTCCTTTCCAAGTAAGAGGGAAGCCTTTGGAGGTTTTGAGTAGAGGAATGCTATGCTCTGACTCAGGTTTGAGTAGATCCTCTGGAAAAAGCAGAGACCAGCAAGGAAGCTAATACAAGTAGTCTGTTTACTCAAGTGTTCTCTTATGATCCTCAGTAGAGTTTTGCCATTTTTGTCATAAACTTCCTTCTTATTAAAATATATAGTTTCAACTATTTTTGTGAAAGGAATCTTCCATTGTATCTGCTCACTAGCTATTTATTTTTGTGTATTAATTTTATAACCAGTTGTCTTACCAAATTCTTTGGTTTCTGGGATTGTTTTTTATTTAATTGACTTTACTAGGGTATAATTTACATATAATAAAATGCATCCATTTGAAATGTACAATTCAATGAGCTTTGACATATGTTCACGTGTAACAGCCCCTATAAGTAAGACAGAGAACATTTCTATTGCACAAAATTTTCCCTCATGTCTTTTTTTCCCCCCATTATGCCTTTTTATAGTTAAACCCTCCTGTCTGTCTCACTCCCAACTCCAGGCAACTATTAATCTCCTAATTCTGTCACTCTGAATTAGTTTTGCCTGTTCTAGACTTTCATGTAACAGGAATCACACAATATGTACTCCTTTGTGTCTGGCTTCTTTTGTGGAGGCTAATGCTTTTGAAATTCATTCAGGTCATTGTGTGTATCAGAGGTTTGTTCCTTTCTATTGCTCAGTACTATTCCATGGTACGGATGAACCACAATTTAGCTATTCACCAAGTGACAGACGTTTTCTTTCCAGTTTGGGGCTAGTATGAATGAAGCTGCTAAGAGAATTCTTAGGTAGGTCTCTTTGTGGATATATGTTTTCATTTCTTGTGGGTAAATACTTAAGAATGACATTGTTGGCTCAAAAGCAGGTATAACTTTATTAGAACTGCCAAGCAGTTTTCCAAAGTGACTGCCCCAGGGGGCCTGGGTGGCTCAGTCAGTTGAGTGTCCAACTCTTGATTTTGCCTCAGGTCATGACCCCAGAGCTGTGGGATTGAGCCCCAAATCAGGGTCCACTGTGAGGGTGGAGCTTGCTTAGGATTCTCTCTCTCTCTTCCTCCCTCTCTGCCCCTCTACCTCACTTGTGCACATACTCTATCTCTGTAAAATTAAAACAACCCCCCAGCAATCCCAACAAAATGACTGTCCCATTCCCACTGACAGTGGTGAGATCCAATTTCTCCACATTCTTGTCAACGCTTGGTACTGTCTGTCTTTTTAGTTGTAGCCATTATAGTATGTGTGTAATACTATTTAATTGTGGTTTTAATTTGCATTTCCTGAATGAAGAGTGATGTTAAACCTCTTTTCATGTACTAATTTGTGTATCTTCTTTTGGGAAATGTCATATAATTTGTCTTATTGAGTTTTTTTGAGGTCTTTGTATATTTTGGATACAAGTCTTTTGTCAGATATATGTATTGCAAATACTTTATCCTAATTCCTGGCTTGGCTTTTCATTTCCTTAATAGTATCTTTCAAAGAACAGAATTTGTCAAGTTTTTCATTATGGCCCATGCTTTTTGTGTGCTAAGAAACCTTTGCCTACCCCCAAGGTCCTGAAGATTTTCTCCTGTTTTCTTCTAGAAATTTAACTTTAACATTTAGTTTTGTGATCCATTTTTAGTTAAAATTTGTGGGGCACCTGGGTGGCTCAGTCAGTTAAGCATCAGAGTTGGGCTCAGGTCATGATCTTGCAGTTTGTGAGTTTGAGCCTGGCATTGAGCTCTGTGCTGACAGCTCAGAGCCTGGAGCCTGCTTTGGATTCTGGGTCTCCCTTTCTCTCTGCCCCTCCCCTGCTCGCACTCTGTTTCTGTCTCAAAAATAAATAAACATTTTTAAAAAGTTTGTGGTGTAAAGTAAGGGTCAAGTTTCATTTTTTGGATACTCAGTGTTCTGGCACCATTTGTTTGAAAGTATGAATATTTCCCCATTGAATTATTGTGGCACCTTTTAAAAATTTTGGTAAAATGGGGGTGCCTGGGTGGCACAGTCAGTTAAGCTTTGGCTCAGGTCATGATCTCATGGTTCCTGGGTTCAAGCCCCGCGTTGGGCATTGTGCTCTGAGCTCAGAGCCTGGAGCCTGCTTTGGATTCTGTGTCTCCCTCTCTCTCTGTTCCTCCCCCATTCATGCTCTGTCTCTGTCTCTCAAAAATAAATAAAGTTAAAAAAATTAAAATAATTAAAATAAAATAAAAAATTTGATAAAATGAACCTGACTAAAAAAACTCAATGGTAATATATTTGCGTGCATATTTCTGTACTCTTTGCTATTCCATTGATATATGTGTCTTATCCTAATGTTAATATTATACTGTTTTGGTCACTGTACTTATATTAAATCTTAAAATCTGGTAAGGCAAGTTCCCTTTTATTCTTTTTAACATCGTTTTGTCTATTCTAGGTCCATTTCACATTCTATCAGTTTTAGAATCAGCTTGGTAATTTCCACAAAAAGAACCTTTTTGGATTTTGATTGAGATTACATTGATTCCATAGGTTAATTTGAATAGAATTGACATATTTAATGTTTTGGTCTTCTAATTCATATGCATAGCCTGTCTCTCCATTTATTTAGATCTTTGACATTTCTCTCACCCATTGTGTAATTTCCAGTGTACAGGGTTTGCATATATTTTATTAAATTGATCCCCGTTTCATGTTCTTATGAATGCATTGTTTTTTAAATTTCGTATTCTAATTATTCATTACTAACTTATAGAAATAGAATTGATTTTTTATATGTCGACCTTATATCCTTTGACCTTGTTAAATTCAGTTATTAGTTCTAGAAGACTCTTTGTAGATCTTCTTTTTAAAGTTTATTTATTTTGAGAGAGAACACGCATGTGCGCAAGCAATGGAAGGGGAGAGGCAGAGAGAGAGGGAGAATTCTAAGCAGGACCCGTACTGTCAGTGCAGAACCCCTCCTGGGGCTTGAACTCATGAACGGTGAGATCATGACCTGAAATCAAGAGTTGGATGGATGCTCAACAGACTGAGCCACCCAGACACCCTAGATCTTTGAGGATTTTCTTTGTACATTATTTCTCTTGGGATTTACTCATTTGTATGTACCATGAGTAAACAATAAAAGTTTTTTTCTTCCTTTTCTTTCTCTTTTATTTCTTTTTCATCTCTTATTACATTGACCAAGACCTCCAGGTCAGTGTTGAAAAGAAGTAGTGAGAGCACAAATCTTTGCCCTGTTCCCTGTCTTAGAGGAGAAAGCATTCGATCTTTTGCTTTTTGTAAATGCTTTTCACATTCGATCTTTTGCTTTTTGTAAATGCTTTCTACGAGGCTGGGGAAGTTCCTTTCTATTCCTGTTTTGCTAGTTTATATCATGAATATGTGTTGAATTTTTAAATGCTTTTTCTACATCTGTTTATAATCTATTCTGTTAATATGGTACATTGCACTGATTGATTTTCAACTGTTAAACTATATTGCCTTCCTGGAGTAACCCTTAGTTGTTACTGTCTTTTATATATTTGATTTGCTAATATAATGTTAAGCATTTTTTTGTGTCTCTATTTACAAAGGATATTATTCTGTAGTTTTCTTTTCTTATCGTGTTTTTGGTTTAGGTACCAGTAACACTGGCCTCATAAAATGAGTTGGAAAGTTTTTCTCTCTATGATATACTTTCTGAGTGTTTGTATAGGATGGGTATTATGTCTTACTTAAATGTCTAATAGAATTTGACATTGGAAGCCGTTTGGGCCTGGAGTTTTTTGTATGGGGGCAGATTTTAAAATTACATTTTAGTTTCTTTAATATTATATGTTCAGTTTCCTTAATTGATACATGGCTATTCAGATGGTTTTTTTTTCTTGTATCAGTTTTGAATATTTATATCTCTTAAAAAGTGTGTTCAGGGGACACATGGGTGGCTCAGTTGCTTAAGCATCCTACTCTTGATTTCAGCTCAGGTCATGATCTCACCCTTCGTGAAAGCCCTGCATTGGGCTCTGTGCTGATAGTGCAGAGCCTGCTTGAGATTCTCCCTCCTGCCCCTCCCTTGCTCACTTGCATTTGTGCGCTCTCTCTCAAAGATAAACATTAAAAAAAAAGTGTTCATTTCATCTAAATTGTTGGATTTATTGACAAAGAGTTCATAATATTTTGTTCTTGCTCTTTTAATGTCTGTAGGATCTTTAATGATGTTTCCTTCTTTTATTGCTGATATTGGGAATTTTTTCTTTTTTTCTTTTCTTTTTTTAAAATTATTTTTGAGAGAGAGAGAGAGAAAGCATGTGAGTGGGGAAGGGCAGAGAGAGAGATTGGGAGAGAGGATTCGAAGCAGGCTCTGCACTGACAGCAGAGAGCCTGATGGGGGACTCGAACTCAAACTATGAGATCATGACTTGGACCAAAGCTGGATGCTTAACCACTGAGCCACCCCTGCACCCCTCTTTTTTTTTCTTAATTGGTCACACTAGAGGTTGATAAATTACATTAATATTGGTATCAGTTTTATTGCTATTGATCAATTTATTGATATGTAGAGAACTAGCTTTTAGTTTCATTGGTTTTTCTTCTGTCATTTGCTGTTTATATTTCATTTATATCTGATCTTGTCTTTATTTAATTTTCTTCCTTCTCCTTATGTTGGGTTTAATTTGATCTCCCTTTTCTAGCTTCTTAGGTAAAAACTTAACTTATTGAGTATTAGATCTTTTTTCTTTTTTAATATGATCATTTGAAGCTATACATTTCCCTATAAACACTGCTTTATCTACAAACAACAAATTTTCATATGTTGTGTTTTTATGCAGTTCAAACATTTTCTAACATTGCTTATGATTTCTTTTACACCTAGTTTATTTGAAAGTTTAATCTTCAATTTCCAAAATTTGGGAGATTTTCATTTGCTGTTGATGTCCAATTTAATTCCATGTGGGGAGAGAATATACTCTGTATGATTACAGTTCTTTAAATATATTTAAAAGTTGTTTTATGGCTAAGTCTATAGTCTATCTTGGTAAATGTCTGACATGCACTTAAAAAGAATGTGTATTTTGCTTCTGTTGTGTAGAGTGTCTATAAATGTCAGTTTGGTCAAGTTGGTTGATAGTGTTGGTCAAGTATTTTATATCCTTATCAGTTTTTCCAGCTATTCCTTCTATCAATTACTGAGACAATAATGTTGAAATATGCAGTAATAAATATGAATTTCAGCATTTCTCTTCACTTCTGCCAGTTTTTGCTTTAGTATTTTGAACTGTTATTAGGTGCATATATACTTTTGGCTATATTTTCTCAGTGCATTAGTCTTTAATTATAAAGTATCTTTTTAGCTCTGGTATTTTATTGAGCCACTTTGTCTGATATTAGTATAACCATTCCAGCTCTCATAAAATTAGTGTGTTTATGGTATACTTTTTTACAGTTATTTACTTTCTTTAACAATTGATTACTTAAAAAGATTTTTTAATGTTTATTTTTGAGAGAGAGAGAGAGACAGAGTGCAAGCAGGAGAGGGGCAGAGAGAGAGGGAGACACGGAATCCGAAGCAGGGTCCAGACTCTGGGCTGTCAGCACAGAGCCCAACAAGGGGCTCGAACCTATGGACTGCAAGGTCATGACCTGAGCCAAAGTCAGATGCTTAACCAACTCAGCCACCCAGGCACCCCTACATTTATTTACTTTTAACATCTGTATCTTTCTATTTAAAGTGCATTTCTGTACACAGCATATATTTGATTGGTCATTTTTCATCTAGTCTGATAATCTTTTTAAGTATAGTTCAGAATATTTGCATTTAATATAATTATCAACATAGTTGGATTTAAATATACTATCCTCCTGTTTTCTGTTTATGTGATCTGCCTTTGTTTCTTTCCTCTGTTTTCCTGACTTTTCTAACCTTTCCTTATCCTGCCTCAATAAAGAATATTGAGTAATTTTTGTATTCTGTTTTATCTTCACTGTTAATTTATTAGCTTAATCTCTTTGTTTTGCATTTAGTGGTTGCTCTAGGCGTTACAGTATATGCATTATCCCTCATCACAGTATGCATCTTACTTATTACTCATAGCATATTACACCACTTCATATATAGCAGGGGTTGGCAAACTACAGCCTTAGAGTCAAGTTTGGATCCCTATCTCCTTTTATAAGTAAAACTACAGGCATTCATTTACATGTTCTTTATGGCATATTTTGTGCTACAGTGGCAGAGTTCAGTTGTTGCAACAAAGACCATTTGCCTCTAAACCTAAAATACTATCTTGCCTTTTTTTTTGCCTTTTGGCAAAAAATATTTACTTACTTGCCAACCTCTGATGTATAGTAAAGTATATTTCTATTTCTCATCTTTTCTTCAGATATTTTTTCTGCCTCCACCTTTTCCCAAACTTCAGTTACATATTAGACCATTTGATATTGTTCCACATGTCACTAAGGCTCTGTTCATTTTTGTCAGTCTCCCTTTTTCCCCCCCACACCAGTTAATTCCCATTGGTGTGTCTTCACATTCATGGATTGTTCTTCTACCATTCATAACCTGCTATTATTTTTTAAAATTTACATCCAAGTTAGTTAGCATATAGTGCAAGAGTGATTTCAGGAGTAGATTCTTTAATTCCCCTTACCCATTGAGCCCATCCCCAAACCTTAAATCTATATTTAAGAGTCTCTCATGTTTTGTCCCTCTCCCTGATTTTATATTATTTTTGCTTCCCTTCCCTTATGTTCATCTGTTTTGTATCTTAAATTCCTCATATGAGTGAAGTCATACGATATTTGTCTTTCTCTGACTAATTTCGCTTAGCATAATACCCTCTAGTTCTATCCACATAGTTGCAAATGGCAAGATTTCATTCTTTTTGATTGCTGAGCAATATATACTCCATTGTATATATATATGCCACATCTTCTTTATCCATTCATCTGTCGGTGGACATTTGGGCTCTTTCCATACTTTGGCTATTGTCGATGGCACTGCTATAAACATTGGGGTGCATGTGCCCCTTTGAAATAGCACACCTGTATCCCTTGGATAAATACCTAGTAGTGCAATTGCTGGGTGGTAGGGTAATTCTATTTTTAATTTTTTGAGGAACCTCCATACTGTTTCCCAGAGTGGCTGCACCAGTTTGCATTCCCATCAGCAGTGCAAAAGAGATCCTCTTTCTCCGCATCCTCGCCAATATCTGTCATTGCCTGAGTTGTTAATGTGAGCCATACTGACAGGTATGAGGTGGTATCTCATTGTGGTTTTGATTTGTATTTCCCTGATGATGAATGATGTTGAGCATTTTTTCATGTGTTGGTTGGCCATTTGGTTGTCTTCTCTGGAGAAGTGTCTATTCATGTCTTTTGCCTATTTCTTCACTGGATTATTTGTTTTTTGGGTGTTGAGTTTGATAAGTTCTTTATAGAATTTGGATACTAACCCTTTATCTGATATGTCATGTGCAAATATCTTCTCTCATTCTGTCGGTTGCCTTTTAGTTTTCTGATTGTGTCCTTTGCTGTGCAGAAGCTTCTTGGAATGAGGTCCCAATAGTTCATTTTTGCTTTTGTTTCCCTTGCCCCCAGGGAAGTGTTGAGTAAGAAGTTGCTGTGGCTGAGGTCAAAGAGGATTTTGCTTGCTTTCTCCTTGAGGATTTTGATGGCTTCCTGTTTTATGTTTAGGTCTTTCATCCATTTTGAATATGGTGTAATAAAGTGGTCCAGGTTCATTTTTCTGCATGTCGCTCTCCAGTTTTCCCAGCACCATTTGCTGAAGAGACTGTCTTTGTTCCATGGATATTCCTTCCTGCTTTGTCAAAGATTAGTTGGCCATACATTTGTGGGTCTATTTGTGGGTTGTCTAATTTGCTCCATTGATATGAGTGTCTGTTTTGTGCCAGTACCATACTGTCTTGGTGATTACAGCTTTGTAATACAGCTTGAAGTCCGGGAGTGTGATGCTCCAGCTTTGGTTTTCTTTTTCAAGATTGCTTTGGCTATTTGGGGTCTTTTCTGGTCCCATAACAAATTTTAGGATTGTTTGTTCTAGCTCTGTGAAGAATGCTGGTGTTATTTTGACATGGATTGTCATAACCTGTTATTATTTAGCCCATTTAATGGATTTTTTATTTCAAATATTGTATTTTTTGTTTCTAAAAATTTTACTTGATTATTTTTATATCTCAATATTTTCATGTTTTTTCTTTACATTTTGAGTATATGTATAATAACTATTTTTACATCTTTGTTTCCTAAGTCTAGCATCTCTTTCATTCCTGGGTCTGTTTCTAGTGACTAATTTTTCTTCTGATTTTAGCATGACCTTTCTTTTTCTTTTTCTTTTTCTTCTTTCTCATATGTCTCACATGCCTAGTAATTTTTGGTGGAATGACGGGACAAAGTAAATGTGTTCTTGAGTGCCTGAATTTCATTGTCTTTAAAGACTTTAGAATTTTAGTTTACTTGTTAGTTTAGTTCTTAAGGGATCAGTTTGATGATTTGAGACCTGTTTTTGAGCTTTGGGGGCAGTTCTAGAATACTGTAGAGTTAAGTTAGTCTTTCTACTAAGGTGTTACTGTTCTGGGGTCCTACTTAATGCCCTGGGTTTTCAGCAAAGAATTCTTACTTGGGCTGGTCAAAACTCAATTGTCTCCTAACTCCTTGTGAGCTCTGGGAATTTTTCTGCCCATGGTAGTTCTTTACTGAGACTCCTGAAGTTTCACACTATACCTGCATGGACTAGTGTTCAGCACAGAGGTAGAATACTCCTATACAGATTTATTGACCTCTTGGCCTGTGTAGTTGCCTCCTCTGTTACTTTACCCTACAACTTCCAGGTACTACAGCCCTCAGGAACACTAACTCTGTTCAGTCTGTGCCCTGCCCACCCCACTTCCCTCACTTTTTTTTTTTTAATTGAATAGGCTCCACACCTAACATGGGACTCCCAACGCACAACCCTGAGATCAGGAGTCACATGCTCTACCAACTGAGCCAGCCAGGCACCCCTGTTCCGTCCCTTTTGATTTCCTCTCCCTGTATCACAATTCAGAAAGCCATAGTGATTAGCTTACTTCATTTGAGTCCCTTCTCTGAGAGATCATAATCCCACTTTTCCTGTTTTTTATTGCCTACATTTTTCTCATGTATTTTATTCAGTTTTCTAATTGTTTATAGCAGAATGCCAGGTCTAGTACCAGTTACTCCAACATGGCAAAAGCCCATGAATTTTACTTTAGTAAATAGTTTTCTAGGGGTACCTAGATGACTCAGTCAGTTGAGCGTCTGACTCTTGATTTTGACTCAGGTCATGATCCCAGGATTGTGGCATCGAGCCCCACATCGGACTCTGCACTCAGTATGGAGCCTGCTTAAGATTCTCTCTCTCTCCCTCTGTCCCTCTCCTCCGCTCATGTTATCTCTCTCTGTCTCTAAAATTAAAAAAAAAAAAATCCATGAAAATAGTTTTCTAATTTTACTTTTGCATTAGTCTTTTTTTTAATTGTTTTAGAGAGAGAGAGAGAACTAGTGGGTCAGGGGCAAAGAGAGAGGAAGAGAGAGAATCCTAAGCAGGCTCTGCAGTCAATGTGGCACCTGATGCAGGTCTCAATCCCATGACTCTGAGATCATGACTTGAGCTGAAATCAAGAGTCAAACGTTTAATGGACTGAGCCATCCCGGTGCCCCACTTTTGCATTAAAAATTTTTTTTTAATTTTTTTTTATTATTTATTTTTGAGAGAGAGAGAGAGAGAGAGAACATGAGCAGGGGAGGGGCAGAGAGAGAGAGGGAGACACAGAATCCAAAGACAGGCTCCAGGCTCTGAGCTAGCTGTCAGCACAGAGCCCGACACAGGGCTCAAACCCATGACCTGTGAGATCATGACCTGAGCCGAAGTCAGATGCTTAACTGACTGAGCCACCCAGGCGCCCCCACTTTCGCATTTTGAAGTTACGTAATATTACGTGCAATATCAATAACTGTGTCATCCTTTCCCGTACTCATACTGGGTATTTAATTATCTTGCCTAATTCATTGGCTAGTACTTCCAGGACAATGTTAAATAATGTTATTAATATTTTCCTGATATTTTCCCCCAAGGGTAGATGGGAAAGGACTTTAAAAGGATAATATCTGGCGTTAATGAAAGTGTTGGAGGAAGAAGACACTATCAAATGGTGTTGGTGAAGATATAAATCGATACGATGTTTTGTGGAGGTAATCTGTCTGTACCTACTCAGCAACTCCACTTCTAGAAATCAAATTATTTCACAGGTGCTCAAGGATCTGTGTGCAAGCGTATTTGTTGCAGCATCGTTTATAATAGCGAAAAATTGTAAAGTCATGCCCCATGACCATGTTTCAGATGAGAATGGAGGACTTATTCGATTTTAACAGACAGAATATGATAGTGAAAAATTGGGTATTGATTTGCTTTTCTAGCAATAGTCCCAGGTGTCTTGTTTTGGCAGCGGTATGCCACAGCCCAAGTATGTTCTGCTCCTTTCAGCCCAGGATCTCTCGTTTGTCTGTGCTCTGGAGACACAGCCGTAGGAGAACTCAGAAACAGCTAGGTCTTTGGGCGTATAATGAGACTGTGAAGTCCCCAATCTCTAACCAAGCGATTCATTGTTTTTTAGATAGTAATTTCTGAATTTTGAAGCCCACTAGTAGCTAGAATCTGGATCACATTAAACATGGAAGAAACTTCGTTATAGACCTAACTCCTTGAACATTAATTTATGAGCGTGCTCTTCACCTCTAAATACATTCATATGTATATGGATGTATTAACAGTACTGGATTGTCGTTAATGCCCTTTTAAAATAATTGCTCAGCCAGTTCAACACAGATAGCACTAATGAGAGCTGATTTAACAGATTGTTTGTTACTGAGTCTGGGAGACCTCACTAATCTGTCTATGTTCCTAGGCCATGGTGTCACCTTCTGTCATTATTTCACGTTTTGCTGAATGATTTTGACCCATAATGACTTATCACAGGTATGCGAGTGTTAAGGCTAAAGTTACTGTAAGACTTTAAACACAAATATTAATTTGGATTTGAAGTGGCTTTTTACAGTGGCTTGAGTCAGGGAAACACCTTCCAAAAACTTGTCAGCTGTTAATTAGAGATTGGTGGAAGACTTCTGACATTGTGGAAGGTATCATAAAAGTTATTGTAGCCTGCAGAGAAATGACTCACAACTGTGAATGAACCAAGCTGAAGGAAACTTTGCCTGTAGGGATAGCAGGACTTCAGCAGGTATGAAGGGAAAAGCCAGTGCAATATAGCAACACCAGAAACTATCGATATGATCACCTAAATCATACTGATTACATTAAGTTAATGTTTCCATTTATAAAAATGTATTCTCTCTGCTAAATAATTTTTAATTTTTAAAAATGCTTATTTATTTTTGAGAGAGAGAGACAGAGACAGAGAGAGAGAGAGAGCGAGTGGGGAGGGGCAGAGAGAGAGAGGGAGATGCAGAATCCGAAGCAGGCTTCAGGCTCTGAGCTGTCATCACAGAGCCAACGTCGGGGCTCGAACTCACAAACCGTGAGATCATGACCTGAGCTGAAGTTGGACACTTAACCGACTGAGCCACCCAGGCGCCCCTGATAATATTTTTTAAATGTTTATTTATTTTGAGAGAGACAGCACATGAGCCAGGAAGGGGCAGAGAGAATCCCTAGCATGTTGTCAATGCAGGGCCCACCACAGGGCTTGATCCCACAACTGTTGAGATCAGGACTTGAGCCGAATCTGATGCTTAACCAGCTGAGCCACCCAGTCTCCCCTCTCTCTGCTAAATAGACTATTCTCTCTTTTTTTTTTTTTATGTTTATTTATTTTTGAGAGAGAGAGACAGAGACAGAGCTCAAGGGGCGGGGTGGAGCAGAGAGAAGGAGACACAGAATCCGAGGCAGGTTCCAGGTTCTACGCTGTCAGTGCAGAGCAGGTTGCGGGGCTCGAGATCATGAACCATGAGATCATGACCTGAGCCGAAATTGGACACTTAACCAACTGAGCCACCCAGGTGCCCCTAAATAGACTATTCTTGAATGGGCTACAGTTGCAGCCTTGGAAAGTGGCAAAAATTAGGAATAAATGATTCTTGGTTACATTATAGAAATTCAAATATAGAAAACTCAAATAAGGAAATTTGTCTTTTGTAACTAGAAATCTAGACGGAGCATGAGCTTTAGGCACAGCTGGGTCTGGGAGTTAGCATAGTGTTACCAGGAGTGTCTCTAAAACTGTTTTGTCTGGCTTTTTCCTCTGTGTTAGCATCACTCTCAGGTGGGTTTCTCACTTTTGGAGGTAACTTTTTATAGTTCTAGGCTTTTATGATTTTTTAAAAAATTTTTAATGTTTTATTTATTTTTGAGAGAGACAGAGAGAGACAGCATGAGCAGGGGACGGGCAGAGAGAGAGGGAGACACAGAATCTGAAGACAGGCTCCAGGCTCTGAGCTGTCAGCACAGAGCCCGACGCGGGGCTCGAACCCACAAACCGTGAGATCATGACCTGAGCTGAAGTCACTCAACTGACTGAGTCACCCGGGCGCCCCATAGGCTTTTATGATTCTTAAGGCCTGTCATGAGACCTTCATTCTCTAACTTCCATGACACAGCCAGAGGAGGACTCAGACTGACCAGTCTGGTCATGTGTCCAGGGGTCAGTGAGGCCAACAAAGAACAACAGCACCAAATTGTGAAAGGCAGTGCCCCAAAGAAAGAGGAATCCTGTCCTGAGGAAGAGAGACATGCTCTGTACACAGAAGATGACAGAGGTCCAGGTATACAGACATGGAAAGAGGATCATGTAAAAAAAAGTACACCTGAAAACTTATGGGTGACATGACTTAACTGCCTGTGATATTATTTTTAACTCTTCTGGGGAGAAAAGTGGAGGCAGAGAGAAGACAGCAAGTTAGCAAAACTGATCAGTGTTAAAACTGGATAGTACGGGGGCACCTGGGTGGCTCAGTCAGTTAAGCGTCAGCCTTCAGCTCAGGTCATGATCTCACAGTCCATGGGTTCGAGCCCCGCGCCAGGCTCTGTGCTGACAGCTAGCTCAGAACCTGGAACCTGCTTCAGATTCTGTGTCTCCCTCTCTCTCTGCCCCTCCCCCGCTCACTCTCTGTCTCTCTCTCTCTCTCAAAATAAAATAAAGACATTAAAAAAATTATAAAAAAAAAAACTGGATAGTACGTACCTGAGCACTCCTCATGTTATCTATTCTGTTTTGGTGAGTGTTTAAAATTTTGCTTAAAGAAGTTAAGAACAAAAATAAATGCAATTCCTAATTGGCTACAATTGTTCCTAAGAAATAAAAAGTAAGAGAGACACAGAGAGGAAAGATTATATGTCACTTGTCCAGAAGGGCAAGTCTTGGGATAGATCCTTTCCTTAGACAGCTGATTTATCTATTTTTGTTCCTAGAAATGTTATCAGTCAGAGTTTACTCAGGAAAACAGAAACCACTCTGGGTATTTCAAAGAGAGGGAATTTAATATATGAAATTGGTTCCGAAAGTCTAAGAAGGGCTAGAACAGCAAAATGGAAAGGAGGGCCCAGAGGGAGCGAGAAGGATTCTAATACATCAGAAGCTGCTGTGCCCCTGACCTGGAGCCCACGAGCCTGTGCTGGCTGCTGTGTGGCTGATGCTGTCACAGTCAGTTCTGGATCTGCCAAACAGGTGCCACTTTTGTCAGCGAGGGAAAGTCCAAAGGGTAGAAAGGCTGTGGAGTCCAGAATCACCTACCCCATGCCACTACACCAGCCAGCAGCCACTAGCCATTGCTGCCTTTCCACTGCCCAAAACAGGACATTTCTATCGCTTTTTGACCTTTTGGCTAAGACCAGATGTAAAACAGGAAACTTCTTTTCCTTTTACTGACCTCCTATCAGTGCTTCCTATTGAAAGAATTGAACTGGAAGTCAGCTGTAAGGAAGGAAGCCCGGGAAATGTCATTTGCAGAATTCCAGTTCCATCAGAGAGTAGAGTAGAGCAGGGCAGGTGTTGAGCTGAGAGACAACATGTAAATGACCAGCACAGTCCACTCTCTGGGCAACTTGGCATCTATGTACATCACTCTTCTCATCTTTAAAATTCTAAATAAATTCACGAGTCTGTTTTACAATATGTAACTATCCTTCGTACAAAAACAAACAAACAAACAAACAAACAAACAAACTCCTCAACCACTCCCAAAATGGGTGATGTTAATTCCTCTTCTAGGTCAGTCATAATCAAGTTTATTAGAATCATGTGATGTTTCCCTGCTGGAAGTGTTCCTCTCTTGGGAGCTAAGACCTTGGCAGGGACAGAATGCAAAAATTCTGTAAATGGGTTATTAGAGATAAAAGTGAAAGCACTTTCATCCCTTGATTTCTAGAAGTAAGTATTCTAGCTGTGGAAAAAATAGCATTATATGTTGGTCAGTGGTTAAAAGCATATACCACATCCATTTGCAGGGTTTTTTTGTTTATTTATTTATTTTGAGAGAGAGAGAGAGAGAGAGAAATTGAGTGCACACGCACAAATGGGGGAGAGGCAGAAAGAGAGGGAGACAGAGAATCCCAAGCAGACCCTGAGCTGTCAGCGTGGACCCCAAGCCCAACTCAGGGCTTGATCTCAGGAACCATGAGATCATGACCTGAGCTGAAATCAAGAGTCAGCTGCTTAACTGACTGGGCCACCCAGACACCCCAACCATATCCATTTGGATAGCACCTCTGTCTCTCAGGCTGTCATCCCTCAGATGGGGTCATAATGGAATATTCACTTGGTTATTTCTACCATTTTATCAGGCGAGCTGCTTCTGGGCAGCAGAGTACATGGCAAGCTTCATGGCGGCCAGGGAAAGAGGCCGGCTGCCAGCCACAGAACAGGTCATCTTGTCCACCTGATTTCTGAAAGCCTCCTCTGCAGTGGGCACCCTTTATTAAACATTCACTTGAGCTCTAAAACTTGATACTCTGTGCCCACACCAAGAGGCATATCCACCTGCCTTTTCTCCACATGCCTCTTCCTCACATGGCATCAATCCTTCTATCCAATTCTTTCTAAATCCTTGATTGTTTGGCCAACTTGTTAGCCATTGTCCATGGATCAAGGTAAAACCTATGCCTGTGTCTATCTCTTTGTCCATGCAGAGTGGACAGCCAGATACTCACTGGAGAGACTTGCCTTCCCAGTGGCTTTCAGGGGCACTCCTGTTTGGAGTTACAATGTTTCTGTCCCCCACTTTCCGCTAGTGCCAGCATATTGTACAGAACCATCTATAAAACAGGCTTTAACTTTTTCTTCCTCAGTCAGCCAGTTCAGGGAACCCAACAGCCATTATGTGTGAGTAGTGGGAAAGCAGCAGTGTACTAGGAGTGGGAGCTATGGCATGGGCCCCTTGCTCATGAACTTACTTGTGGACGCAGGATCTGTTCAGTTCAATCTTGTACATAACATTTGATCATGGTGATGAAGTGCTCCTGCACGTGCCCAGATGTATAATTTGATGCATCGGTAGCACCCATGATAGGCAACTCAGGCATAGCCATTTGATGTCCATGGTCAGTCATCAGGCTCTAAAAAGAGGGCCTGGTAGCATTCCAAAAGCTCTTTTTCAAAAGGAGAATAGTTATTTGGTGGAGAGGTATGATGGTTAAGTTTATGTGTCAACTTGACTGGTCTACAGTGTACTCAGTAATTTGGTCAAACATTATTCTGGGCGATTCTGTGAGAATGACTTTGGATGCATTTAACATTGAGATTGATAGTAAAGCAGATTGTCCTCCCTAATGTGGGTGGACCTCATCCAATCAGTGGCAGGCCTGAATAGAACAAAGGGCTGATCTTCTCCCACGTAAGAAACTATTTCCTCCTACCTGACTACTTCAAGCTGGTACACTTCTTTTTTTTTTTTCCTGCCTTTGGACTCAAACCAAAACATTGGCTCTTCCTGTGTCTCAACCCTGCCAGCCTTTGAACTGGAACTTACATCATTGGCTCTCCTGGTTCTCAGGCCTTCAGCCTTGGACTGGAACTACCCCATCAGCTCCCCTGGGTCTCCAGCTTGCCAACTGCAGCTTTTTGGACTTGTTACCCTCTAGAATCATTTGAGCCAATTCCTTATAATAAATCTTATATATATGTGTGTGTGTGTGTGCGCGCGTGCGCACGCGAATTCTGTTGTTTCCCTTTCTCTGAAGAACCCTAATACAAGAAGTATTGGATTTTCTCCCAAATTCTAAGGGCCATAATTCTCCTACTGGGGATGGCCATTGGTGCCATAAAGCATCCTCTAACACCATGGCGTTGCTTTGTCATAAAGTCTATGTCACAGAGCAACTTGCTCTGTTACCTAGACCTTCTGCAGAAGGGCCACAATTAAAACTGTCCATCTTATGAGTTACTCAGGATATAGGTTGGAATAGTCTCTAGATGAGGCATAGTTTTGCTCCCAAATCAAAAGATTCCTACAGCTTGTTGTCTCTCTTTTTGTGGTGGGTGGTATTAGGTAGAACAGTTTGTCTTTCGCTTTATATTGGGCTAATCCCAACTTGTCCCAGATCATGTGACCCCTAAACATTTCAGTGAGGAGGCAGGACCCTCAGTCTTCAGGGTCTTTGTCTCCTGCCTTCTGACATGCATTTTTCTTACTAAAGTACCTAGGATTGTTGCTGCTTTTTGTTCATTGTGTTCAGTCAGCATGATATCGTCAGTGCGTGAACCATTGTCCCTGACAGGTAAAAGCAAACTACTGCTCCTGTGTCTTGCTAATCCATACAGAGACAGAAACACCTCTCCAAGTCAGCAGCTGTATCTTCCAGGTGCCGGCTCCTATGCTGATTTGTTCCAATGGAAAGATCACATCTGGAACAACAGCTACAATTAGAATTACTCATTGATTAAGTAACTGTAATCTACAGTTTCCAAGACCCATCCACCTCCTACAGAGGCCACATGGGAAATTAAATGCAGAAGTGATAGGAATCACCACCCTAATATCTTTCAGGCCTTTGCTGGTGGCATTGATCTCTGCAAATACCCTAGGGATACAGTGTTGGTTTTAGTTTGTCCTGGTAGGGAGAGGAAGTTCAGAACTTCTCCTTCTTACAATAATAGGATCAGGCAGCAAATGTGGGGCTTTCTGCCAGTTCCTAAGTGTTACTTTTTAGAACTGTGCTTTAGAAACTGAGGAAATAGCCATAGACTCAGGCCAGAACCCTGTTTATCGCTTGACCTTGATAAGCCCCTGCTTGGACTGATGGGTCACAATGCTGTTCTGGGTACGCAGGGATTAACATCAATTCAGAACCAATGTCTAGCAATCCCTGGAAGGTCTAGATATTACTCTTTCCCAGTCTTCAGTCATCCTAGTACATGGTTTCATTTACATTCATTTAGTAGAACATCATTTACCAGGATGTTATTTCAGGTCTCTTTGAGGAAGACTTGGAGGAAATGTTCCAGTATGTACTTGTGGTAGTATAGTATCCTTCTTTGATCAAAGGTTCAACAAATTCAGTTCTTTACATTGGTTTAGGTCTACAGTATATATGACAGGCTGTCATGCCCCCAGTATGGCAAACCAGGTCAGAGTCTTGCTCAAGAGACCTAGAATTTCTGTTTATTTATTTATTTTTTTGCTTTTGTTTTGTTGGTTGGTCTTTTTGGTTATAGAGATCAATTTAACACTTTAGGAAGCTGTTCATCTGGATAATTCTTAGAGACAACATGGTCAACTAGCCATCACCAAAGACCCACCCCTGCTGTATATACGGTAATTGTGTACACATTTGTGTCTGGCATTTAACCACTGTCGCTTGGCCTTTGCCACTCTGGGATCTCGTCATCCCCATTTCAGTGAAGACGTCTCCCTTTTTCATTTCCATCCTATAGGTGACAGCTGTAATATCTTAGTGAAGGAAGTGTCATCTGGACATCTGGGTTTCTTCCTCCACATTATGGCAGGAATTCTGGCATCTAGACTTCATCGAATATAGTCCACCCTTGAGTTCAAGTTGTGGTCTGCCCTTGAAACAGGTTTTTAGAGCCATTCCTAAGTGTTTGAACTAACACATAAAATCCAGTGCAGCGAATAAATCCAGCCTGTTTCAACATAGTGTCCCTCAGAATCCATCACTGAACATATTCCCATGTTTGCCAAGGTAAATTAGAAAAAACTTGCAGTATTTTTGGTTTTATAAATTATCTCCTCCCACGTGGTATTTTTTCATTATCCCCCTGGGAAATGCTGATTCTGGTTATGGTCCGTGGCAATGAGGGGTGGTGAGGTGTGTCAGGAGGAAAATTGGCATCCTCTTGCAAGATAGTTCCCTCAGGGGTATTATTACAGAGTCTTCAAGAAAGGGAAGGCTAGTCTCCTCAGACAAAGGAGAGGCTGCTTCCTGGCAAGAGAGACTCATGGGAATTTAGAAGTTCAAGGTTCTCAGAGTGTCTGAATCTATTCAAATGTTCCCATTCCCAGTCCCAGGGTCTCCTTCATGATCAGTGCCCATCGTGTAAGAGACTTGGTCAGAGATAAAATCAACTTATGTTGCAATTTTACAACCCACACAATTATATTTAGTGTCTGATTTTTAGCTATATCTACCCTGTGGCTTCACAGAGGTTCCTTTAAGGCCACTGTCAAAGTTCTCTGGTTTTCTAATGGTTGATTTGAGCTGAGTTTAAAAAAATTTTTTTAATGTTTATATTTATTTGTGAGAGAGAGACAGAGACAGAGTGTGAGTGGGGGAGGGTCAGGGAGAGAGGGAGACACAGAATCCAAAACAGTCTCCAGTCTCAGAGCTGTCAGCATAGAGCCGTACACAGGGCTCAAACTCCTGAACCGTGAGATCATGACCTGAGCGGAAGTAGGACGCTTAACCAACTGAGCCACCCAGGCGCCTCATTAAATATTTATGTTTGAGAGAGGGCGAGAGAGAGCGTGAGTGGAGAAGGGGACAGAGGATCTGAAGCGAGCCCCAGGCTGAGAGCAGAGAGCCCAATGTGGGGCTCAAACCCACGAACCGTGAGATCATGACCAGAGCCAAAGTCAGATGCTTAACCGACTGAGCTACCCAGGCGCCCCAGGCTGAGTTTAAAGCTTGGAGCTTGTCATTTCCTTTCTGTAGGTGCTCCAGGACAGTCAGAAGCAGCTCACCTGATGAGTCCTTGTAGTCATCATTACTAATGTCATGGTGAAATGCAGCAGCCATTTGGTCTCCCAAAGTGTTGGCTTCAATAGGACTTCACCCTAAGCAAATGATGATAAGTAATCATAATGCCACTACAGGACATGGATTACCAGTATTTCCATTTTTCATTGGCAATAAGGCAATCATTCTGTTCAAGCTCAAAACAGCAAACCAATCCCCAAACCCTATTTTAGAGAGTCTATTCCTTGGGACCTTTTTCTGTTACCCAGGTTATATAGTAAGAGTCCCATCCAGAAAACAGAAGCCATTGTAAATATTCCAGACAAAGATAATTTAGTACTGGAAATTACACAGGTGTGGGAAGGTGTGGAAGAGCACAGATGAAGACAGGGCTGGGAAAACAAAAAGAAGAAAACGATACTCATGGATCACAAGCTGCTAATGTCCCTCGAAGCTGGGGACCATGAGCATATACCTGCTGCTGCACTTTTGGAGACATAGTCAGTCCAGGGTCCGCTGAAGAGGTACCACAACCATCAAAGCTGGAGCCACCAGAAAGATTCTGCATCTGCCTGAGCTGCTGTAGTCCCGAATCCTGCCGCCCCGCTGCTACTACAGCAACCACCAGCAACCGTGAGGGCTCGAGCAGGAAGTTTCCCCCTTCCTCCGGCCCTCCGAGTCCCATTGTACATATTCTGCAGGAAGCCAGCTGGTGACAGATCCTGGGTAATGTAGTTTGCAGACTCTCAGTCCCATCAGAACGGAGCAGAATATGGGACGCCTGGGTGGCTCAGTTAAGCGTCCAACTTCGGCTCAGGTCACAATCTCATGGTGAGTTCGAGCCCCGCATCGGGCTCTGTGGTGATGGCTCAAAGCCTGGAGCCTGCTTCAAATTCTGTGTCTCCCTCTCTCTTTCTGTCCCTCCCCTGCTTGCGCTCTGTCTCTGTCTAAGAAAGTAAATAAACATTAAAAAGATTTTAAGAAAAAAAAACAGAGCAGAATTGGGGGCTTAAAAACAATAGGTAAATAACCAGTACAGAAACTAAAATCAGTTGCCTTAGTTATGAAGGCCCTGCTTCCTTACAAGGGCAAAGAACAAATGCATTCAGCCATAGATGGGTAGTTTAAAGAAAAATGGCAGCTTCTCCTGCCTGTCAATTGCTGTAGTTTATCCATGGAACAGTTTCACCAGTAGAAATCCCTTAAATATTTACCACATATTACTATGCTGTTAGCCAGGCTTATGCTGTTATACTTTAATCTTGTGATTTAAGTGGAGAGTATAAATCAGTAGATTAAACATTAGATGTACATTTTTATAGTAACTACTGTAATTCTGCCACATTTCCCATATCCTCATCGTTTTCTCAAATAATGCTATTTTACATAGAGATCAAAGGCATCAGAAATGAGCCCCGATATCATCTCCTTCCTTTAAAGATCTGTACACTTTTTCATGATCTCTTTCTCTTGCAAAGAAGAAGGTACCCTGTCCTCCTACCCCTCACCAGTCCTTTCCAACAATAACCATTTTAGTGTGTTCTCAATCTCATTCCTCCCTGCCTCGTCTGGAAATTTATTTCTTCAGTGACTTGTTTCTTTCCAAAATACTCAAATTCTTCTTCAGTCTTGGAGACACCTCTCCTTGCTATCACTATCTGCCATATTCTTTCCCTTCACAGCAAAATTCTGTGAAAAGAGTCGTATGTACTCGCTCCTCTCATCCCATTCTCCCTGAAACTCATGCCAACAGAGACAGGGACACAGATACACATGTGCACGTACATAGACACACACATGCACATACAACAGGTGCACATGTACATGCCACACGCACACACACCACACACACGCTCACATGCGCACATGTGCATGTGCTCACACACACACCACTGATACATCCAGTGGTCAACTCTTAGTCCTTGACTTACCAAAGCTAACACAGCCGATCGCCCCTTCTCCTTGAAGCACTTTCTTCACTTCTGGAATGTCTTCTTGGCTTTCTCGTTTTCCTCTGGTATCTTTGCTTGATCCTCATCCTTCTAGTCCCTAAATGTCAGAGGGCCAGGGGCCCACCTCTATTCTATGTGGCCTGCATCCTTTGGGAACCACATGTAGTGTCATGACTTTAAATACCATCTGAATGCTGATTCCCAGTTCACATCTCCAGCCTGGACCTGTTTCCTCAACTCTGCTCATATATCCAACCGCCCACCCCTTATCTCCTGTTGGATGGATAACAGGATGCATTAAACTTAACAAGTCCAAACTTGAGCTGCAGAGACCAGTCCCCACAGGTTCCTCTCCTAGTCTTCCCCATTTCAGTAAATGGTACCTCCACTCTGCCAATACCATGCCATAGACCTCAAGGTCACCCTCGGTTGTTCTCTTGCTCTCCCTGCCATTATGGATGTTACCTGGTTGTGGTCCTGTGTGTGTGTGTGTGCGCACACACATGTGAATTGCCTTTTCCTTTCTATCTATTGGAGTCTTTTCGTTAAGCTTCTTAAACTTATTCTTAATCCTATGTTGGAATTAGAGCCTCCTTTCAGGACTGGAGAGCATGGCACTGGGAATTCAGCTGCCAACGTGGGATATTTCACTTTAGGGAATAGTCTTATGACTGCCCTTTGACACAGTCTGCGCCTGGTCATTCCGCCAGGCCTCAGCCTTCTCTCTCAGAGGTCTTCTGTTACTCCTTCCACTTGTCAAAGGCATTGTTCAGGTCCCTCCAGTCAGGAGACAGTTTTCTACTTTCACTGTTAAACATCTTCCTACTCCCTATCAACCTCAGTTAGGAGCCTGTTTAAATTTGCAGAGTGACTACCATTTGCAAACTTAACAATACTGATGCTCACTTAGAATGTCTACAGATTGCCTAGAAAGCAAAATCTTACTGAAATTTAAACTAAACAAACAAAAAACATTTTCCTTTAAGGAATTAACTTTTCACTAAAACTTTATATAACACTTTCATGTCTGAAAAAGAACTGGCAATGTCTTGGATATCAAATAATCATTCCTCTGTGAAATCAATTTTCATTCCTTTCAGAATCAGGAGTAGATTTTAAAGAAAAGCTACACTGGGGCTACTGGGTGGCTGAGTCGTTTAAGTGTCCGACCGGTTCAGGTCATGATCTCGCAGTTTGTGGGTTCGAGCCCCACCTTAGGCTCTGTGCTGACAGCTCGGAGCCTGGAGCCTGCTTCAGATTCTGTACCTCCCTCTCTCTCTGCCCCTCCCCTGCTCATGCTCTCTCTCTCTCTCTGTCTCTCTCTCTCAAGAATAAATAAAACACTTAAAAAATCTAAAAAATAAGAAAAGCTGTACTAATAAATAGATGGAAGTTACCAAAGAATTCAGAATCTTCAGAAATAACTTATAAAATGGGGTTCTCTGGTTATAAGTAAAAGGAAAGCCAACTCGTGTTGGCTTAAGGAAAATGACATTTATTGGGTCAGGTAACCGGAAAGTCCAAGGATAGATACGGCTTAAGGCATTGCTGGGACTAGGGCTGGGGTTGGCAAAAAGCAGCCTGTGGCTATTTTTATAAATAAAGCTTAATTAGAACACTACCCTACCCAGTGCTTCTCCTCTTGTCTATGGCTGCTTTTGTGCCACAGTGGCAGAATTGAGTAACATAGTGGTGAGACTGAGGAGTTGTGAGAGAGCTATGCCCCACTTAGATGTATGGGTTCCCCCCCGCCAAAAAGTAATTCTCCAACACGAATCCAACTGAGTTCTGACACTGTCTACCTAGAGATAGCATCAAATTCACAGGTTAAGGGCTCAGTCCCGCAAGACTGCCCCCACTTCAGATGCCCATCACTAGTCCAGGTTGTTACCTGTGCTTCTGACTGGAGGACCCCCTCCTTGGGTTCAAGTAGTTTATGCTAGAGTGGCTCACAGAACTAAGGAAACCAGTTTACTCACCAGATTACCAGTTTATTATGAAAGATATTAAAGGAGACAGATGAACAGCCAGATGAAGAGACACATAGGGCAAGGTCCCAAATGCAGGAACTTCTATCCCATGGATTGTAGGCTTGGGGCCAACCAGTGGATGCATTCTGATTCACCAACATGGAAGCTCTCAGAATCCTGTCCTTTTGGAGTTTTATGGACGCTTTATTACATACGTGTGTTTGATTAAATCATTGGCTGTTGGTGCTTGAGTCAACTTCCAGCCCGTCTCTTTTCTCCAGAGGTCTGAATGAAGAGCTCAGAAATAGATCCATGAATTTATGTAAACTAAATGTATAACAGAGATAGTGTTACAGATTAATGGGGAAAGGATAGACTATTCAGTAAATAGTGACAGAAAAATTGGTTATCTGAATTAAAAAAATTAGAATACCACATGCAAAATAAATACTAGAATAAAGCCTTAAAAGTGAAAAACAGAACCTTTCGAAAGATCTTTATGTCCTTGAAACAGGAATTTCTTTTTTTTTTCTTTTTTTAATTTATTTTGAGAGAGAGCATGCATGGGAGGGACAGAGAGAGAGAGAGAGAGAGAGAGAGAGAGAGGGAGAGAATCCCAAGCAGCCTTGCACTATCAGCATGGAGCCCAACTTGGGGCTTGAACCCATGAACCGTGATATGATGACCTGAGCCGAAATTGAGAGTCAGATGCTTAACTGACTGAGCCACCCAGGTGCCCCTAAAAGCTTCTTTCTAATGAAAACCACCTTAAGTGAAGTTAAAAAGTCAAACCACATACTGGGAGAAGATACTTGCATAGCATATAACTGATAAAGGATGAGTATGTTGGATATTTAAAGGATACCTATAAATAAATAAGAAAAAGACAACCCAACTCGAAAAATAAGAAAGGTTATTGTGTAGATAGCATTGTTTGTTGCCCCTATTTGTCGTCCCCCCCCCCCCGCCAATATTCACACCCTTTGTTGTGTGACTTCACAGTTCTTCCCACTAACAGGGCAGGAGATGTTTCTTCCCTTGACTTTAGATTTGGCCATGGGATTTGCTTTAGACTATTAGAGTATGGTAGATGTAACAGTGTGCCGGTTATAAGCCTAAGCCTTAAGAGGCCTCATATATTTCTACTTGGCCTTTTGTACTTTTGCCATTATCACGAGGTGAAATTGGCCAAGCCAGCCAACTGGTTCCAGGAGGAAGATATGAGGCCATGTAATAACACAACTAACCTGGACAAGCTGCCTAAATCATCTGACTGCTAGGTATGTGAGTGTACCCAGGCAAGATCAGCAGAGTTGTCCTAACAAGTCCAGCCTAAATTAGCCAACCCATAGGCATGTGAGCTAAATAAATAATTATTGTATAACATTGTTTTTTGTAGTTAGTTGTTAATACAGTGATAGTTAACAACACTGTAATGAGCAAGTAATTCACCGAGTCACAGTCAATAAACATTCATTGTTCAATCCACACAAATAAAAGCAATGACATACCATTGCATATTCGTAAATTGGCAAAATTAAAACATAATATTAAGTACTAATAGAAATGAGAAGTAGTAATTGATATATACCATTAATGGGAGTATACACTTAAAAACCATGGTTCTAGCCATTGAGTTGCAAGTGTAAGTCCTCTGGGTGATGCATCCAGGAAAGCCATCCCCGCGACCCTCCCCCCCCCCCCCATTAAAAAAAGAAGACAGACTTGACTGGTAATGTCTATTGTCTTTTCCTCTTCTTCCTGCTAGGAACGTGGACATCAGGCTGGAGATGGGGCAGCCATCTTGCGACATGAGGTGTTTTAATTTCATTGATTATATTTTTCATATATTAAATACTTTTGGTTCCCCCTCAAATCTCCCTCTTCTTTTTTCCCCCCACTGGTTTCTTTTCTTGTGGATAATAATAAAACTAAAAGGAGAATGGGTAACATTTATGAAGTACTTTTTACATGTCCAGCATATAATTTTGAGTGCTCTGTGTACCTCAGCTCATTCAATCCTCACAATAATCCTATGAAAGAAGTGCTATTTTTTGTTCCATTTTACAGGTAAGGAAATGGATACAGAGGTTACATAAATTTCCTGGGTTCATACAGCTATGAAGCAGTGGAGCCAAAATCCCAAATCCAGCTACCCGGCTCTAGCATCTATGCTCATAACTATATGCTACTCTTTATTTAACTCTTTTATCTCTTAGACCATCTTTTTTTTTTTTTCAATGTTTTATTTTATTTTTGAGAGAGAGACAGCGTGAGCAGGGGAGGGTCAGAGAGAGAGGGAGACACAGACTCTGAAGCAGGCTCCAGGCTCTGAGCTGTCAGCACAGAGCCCGATGCGGGACTCAAACCCACAAACCGTGAGATCATGACCTGAGCCGAAGTCAGACGCTTAACCAACTGAGCCACCCAGGCGCCCCTAGACCATCTTAAACATGCTTATTTAATAGTCTCTTGGATTTTTATTTTCTAAAATTGTTGGTGTTCCGATTCTCCTCTTTGTTCCACCTGCTGATTCTAATTTATAAAGAACGATTTCCTTGTGTGTTTTAACATTTTTGATTCATTCACTCAGCAACATTGATTGGGCATGTATCGTGTGCTCAGGTGCTGTTCGAGGAGCTGGGGACACATAAGTAAAGCAGGCCAAGTCTCTGCTCTCTTCCCTTAAATTCTAGTAGGAGAAAACCGTAAACAAGGGGATAGAGAATGGGAGGGAGTGATTATATAGGATGGCAAAGGAGAGATCTCTGATAAGGTGACATTTGAACAGACACCTGAAAATGTGAGAATGTGAGCTATGTTCATATCTGGGAGAAGAATTCCCAAGCAGAATAGCAAGGACAAAGGCTGCATGGGAGGAACATGCCTTGAGTGTTCAGGACTGAGCAGAGGTCTTTGTAGCTGGGATGTGGCATGTGAAGGACAGAGCAGAGGAGTTGAGGAGGGCAAAGAGACACGTGGGTGCAGGGGGGCGGTGCCCATCATGTAGGGCCTTTGAGATCATGAAAACTTTGAGGCTGGTTGGGGAGCCTCTGGAGGCTTTTTCGTGAGTCATAAGCTCAAAGGTGGTATTTAAAACTACGAGACTAGATGGGCTCACCCAAGGAAGAGTGTAAGTAGAGAAGAGATCTGAGCCCTGAGGCCTGCGGCATTCCAGCTGTAGGGAAGGAAAATTTTTCCTTGACCGTCTTCCTGGCTGGGTCTGGAAATTAAACTGACAAATTAACATGAGAAATGCAAACAAATTACTTAATATAAGTTTTGCATGACACGGAAGCCTTCATAAAGGAAATGGAGACCGGAAGAAACATTTAGACACTGAGTATATTTTTATGCTAGGTTTGATGAAGAGCAGACAGTCGTGGAGGAATATGGTAGGTCAAGGAGCAGGAGATAAATTTAGTAAATGGGGAAACACACCGAAGCCTGTTTGTTCAGATTCTTTGCAGCGTCCCTTTGTTTTCTGAGATAAGGATTCTCTTTCCTCTGGGTGTAGGGAGGGCACCTCTCACAGTAGGGTTATTTTAGTTGCAGGGGAGAAGGCGGGGGGGGGGGTGTCAGCGTGACCTTAATGCTTCTGCCGTTTTCCCAAACTTCTTCCGTTCAAAATATTCAGTACATCAAGGTGCCATGTTTTAGGGTAGCGTGTCCGGAATCCCCCAGCACTTAGCGATTAGGGAAATGAAAACCCAGCAAAGGAGACTGAGAAGGAGAGACTGACAGGGGAAGAACCATGGAGGAGTTGGTGTCCTGGCATCAAGTGAAGAAAGTGAGGATGACGAGAACAACCCACTACATCAGTAAAATGAGGACAAAGAAATGACCCCTGGATTTGACATGCATGTTACTAATGAGCTTTGTAAAAATGGCTTTAATGGATGGGGACGAAACCTGATAGTGGAAGGAGAAGTGAAGACAGCAAGTGAAAAGAGCAAGTCAGAACATGCTTTCAATGAATTTTGTGTGAAGGGAGCAGACAAACGAGTAGTAACCTGGGGCGCCTGGCTGGCTCCGGGGGCAGAGCGAGCATACGACTCTTGATCGCACAGGCCCCACGTGTAGTAGAGTATGGTGTAGAGTTTACTTAAAATAAAACTTTAAAAAATTGTAAAGAAACGAGTAGTAGCCAGAGGTGGATGCGAAACCAAGGGAGGTTTTGTTTGCTTGTTTGTTCTTAAGATAACAGATATGAGGCACCATGATGGTCCAATACTGGAAACCATCCACTTTATAAGAAGGGAATGACTTTGAGTTCAGCGCAAGCAGAGCTTACTTCCCACCTGGCTTGGGTCCTGAGAGCACCCCTCCTGGGCGGTTTTGTGTTTACTTCTGCCAGGCACCCAATGGGCCCCCCAGCCCAGGACTCATTTTTACGTGAAATTTTCACCTTGAGGTTTGCCACAACAAAGAAGTAAAATCAAGTTGGATTCCAGAACCTCAAAAAGCAAAGGGTCAGGGGTGCCTGGATGGCTCAGTTGGTTGAGCGTCCGGCTTCGGCTCAGGTCATGATCGCAGTTCATGAGTTTGAGCCCCGCGTCAGACTCTGCGCTGACACCTCAGAGCCTGGAGCCTGCTTTGGATTCTGTGTCTCCCTTTCTCTCTTCCCCTCCCCCGCTCGGTCGCTCTGTCTCAAACATTAAAAAAAAATTAAAAAGCAAAAGGTTCGATATCTCACCTAGGTACTTTGTTTTTTTTCCAGTGTAAGTCCCACAAAGACAAACTTTGTTTTTTCACCAGGGATTTCTGGGCAAAGTTTATTAGTCTTTCTTCACCAAGGTAGTGGGCCTTAGAGGGTTCCAGATTATTACTGATCAAAACCCGAGTCCATATTGCTTCTTTGCCTCTGCTCCTTCTCCACTGCAGGCGCCTAGGGATTTCTCATTTTCCTGCAAGCTCAGGCATACGTTTAAAACATTTGGTTATATTTTAGCCAGCATCTCTAGAGATTTGTGGCAGGAGAGTTTGAGCACTTTCTAGATCACCATTTTTCTGGAAGCAGTAATGTTTCCCCTCCTTCTTCCCCTGGCAAATTCCTGTTCACCTTTGAGGTCCCAGCCTCAACATTACTTCTCAGAGAGGTATCCCCAACCCTCTCCTTCCCAATCTCTGACTGGCTTACGTTCTGTTCCACTCACAACACCATCTTTCGGTCTTTGGCCTTGGCAAGTCGTTTGTGACTTCACGTGAGTGTTTGTTCAGTGCCTGGTCCCCTCTAGACTGAACACCACGTGCACGTAGGAAGCAAGCCTGTTCAGTTCAGCACACAGCAGAAAGCCTGATTCATAGAAGATGCTCAGTAAAGGTCGGTGACTAAACAACTCATTGTCCCCGAATCACGTAACTAATAGCACAGTACTAAGTGATCTCCTGTGTCTTGGGGACTGCCTTCTCTAAGAAGAAAGTGTTTTTTAGTAGAAACAAGAGAGAGGTTTCTGATGGTTCTCTCAGTTGACTGTGCTCGGAAAAGCCGTGTCATTTCGGTTAACCACGTGTCTTTTCCTCTCCAGCATGGAGATCTCCTCTCACCAGTCCCACCTCCTGCAACAACTGAACGAGCAGCGCAGGCAAGATGTCTTTTGTGATTGCAGCATTCTGGTTGAAGGGAAGGTCTTCAAAGCGCATCGAAATGTATTATTTGCCAGCAGTGGGTACTTCAAAATGCTCCTTTCTCAGAACTCAAAGGAGACCAGTCAGCCCACCACAGCTACATTTCAGGCTTTCTCCCCCGACACTTTCACGGTTATCCTGGACTTCGTCTATTCCGGCAAACTCTCTCTTACCGGTCAGAACGTCATAGAAGTGATGTCAGCTGCTAGCTTCCTTCAGATGACCGATGTCATCAGCGTATGTAAGACCTTTATTAAATCTTCACTAGACATTAGCGAGAAGGAAAAAGATCGCTATTTCAGTCTCTCCGATAAAGATGCCAATTCTAACGGTATAGAACGTTCCTCCTTTTACAGTGGCGGCTGGCAAGAAGAAAGCGGTTCCCCGCATTCTCACCTAAGCCCAGATCAAGGGACAGGTATAATAAGCGGAAAATCTTGGAGTAAGTATAATTACCATCCAGCCTCCCAAAGGAGCAGCCAGCAACCTTTGGCCAAGCATGAACAAAGGAAAGATTCCATGAAAAAGTCCAAACATTGGAGGTTGTCCCAGCCTTCTGAAGTGGCTCATTATAAGTCGAGCAAACGAGAGGCTCGGACATCGGATTCTTCCGGCCACGTTTCCCAGTCGGAGGAACAAGCACAAGTTGATGCGGACATGGACTCTACTCCTGTTGGCTATCCGTATGGTCCAGGCTCTGATGTCACATCCAGAAGCTTTTCAGGTACCCTCAAAAAAGCATCAGTCCTCTCAATGCGGTTCTAAGACTCCTATACAAATCAGTGCTGTGTCAACATGCCGTTACTTTGAAGTATTACAGGCAGTTGAACCAAGTGACTTTTTTAAGTCCTACGTCTAACGAAATGTATTGCATAAAACATAAATCTAAATTTTTAACTAAAAATAATATTTGAGGGAAATTTTGATAATAGTCGAAACTTACAGACTTCTGAGGTGCAAAGCCCAAGATTTTCCAAACCTGTGTCAACTGATGATTAGATCACTGTTATGTGTTTAAAGCTTTTTAAAAAAAATTTCTTTTAATGTTTATTTGTGTTTGAGAGACAGAGAGAGACAGAGCACAAGTGGGGGAGGGGCAGAGAGAGAGGGAGACACAGAGCCAGACACGGGGCTCGAACCCACAAACCGTGAGATCATGACCTGAGCCGAAGTCGGACACTCAACTGACCGAGCCACCCAGGTGCCCCTAAAGCTCTTTTCTAAACGGTTCAACCCCTAAGGTGCATATCTTCACTTTAAATAGGTTATTTTTTTTCTGAGTATTCACTCGGGAGGAGTACTTTTATACCGAAAAGTTAAACAGAGCAACCATGCAAATTTAGAAAGGTTCACAGACCCAAGACCTAAAAGAAATGAGACTACATCTGATTTTATTGAGATACAAACACATAACTTTAAAAAACCTTAACACACAACCCATAACATTGACACTGTAGTCCTATATGCAACAACAATGTGAGACATCTCATTTTTATAATAGTAAAATGCAGAAAGATTATAATGTAGGTTGTTGGTTTCAGTATCCTCCCCTCCCTGCCATCAGACTGCCGTAGAGAACAGGGGTTAGAAATGCAGGTCATAATCAAGCTGCAAATTAATTAATCAAGTAGCAAATTTGCTTAATAGTTTACATGTGAATTTAAAGGAAAACCATAAGATGAAACACCTACTGATTATAAGATTCAGATTGTATATTTAAAATTTTTATTTTAGGAAAATTTCAAACATGTGAAAAAGTAAAGAGAATAGGATAATTCACCTCCATGTACCCATTACCCAGTCTGAACAATTTCCAACTCATGGTCAATCTTGTTTCATCACATCACTACTTCTTACCCCTCCCTTTATTATTATTTTTCTAAGCTTATTTATTTATTTTGAGAGAGAGAGCACGAGCAGGGGAGAGGCAGAGAGAGAGGGAGAGAGAGAATCCCAAGCAGGCTCTAATGCGGGGCTTGATCTCACAAACCAGGCACCCCTCCCTTTATTATTTTTAAGCAAATACCAGACATCGTAAGTTCTCATATGTAAATATTTCAGAAGGTGTCCCTAAAACATAGTCTTAAATAAAAACCCACTATAATACCATAATGGTACCTAAAAAAAATTAACAGTTCCTTTTTTTTTAATTTTTAAAAATATTTTTATTTTTGAAAGAGACCAAGAGACAGAACATGAGTGGGGGAGGGGCAGAGAGAGAGGGAGACACAGAATCTGAAGCAGGCTCCAGGCTCCGAGCTGTCAGCACAGAGCCCTACGCGGGGCCCAGACTCGAAAACTGCGAGATCATGACTGTGCCGAAGTCGGACACTTAACTGACTGAGGCTTGTAGGCATCCCAGCAGTTCCTTAACATCAGTAAATAGCCAGTCAGTATTCACATTTCCTGAGTTGTCACATAAAATTTTAAAAATAATTTGGTTGTTGGGTGCTTGAGTGGCTCACTTGGCTAAGCATCAGACTCTTGATTTCAGCTCAGGTCATGGTCTCATGGCTCGTGGGTTCAAGCCCTGTGTCAGGTTCCATGCTGACAACGCAGAGCCTGCTTGAGATTCTCTCCCTTTCTCTCTGCCCCTCCCGCCATGCTCGCTCATGTGTGCACCCTCTCTCTCTCTCAAATAAATAAACTTAAAAAAAATTCAGTGGTAGATAAGATACTTTAAAATAATAGGCAACAAAGGGGCGCCTGGGTGGCTCTGTCTGACTGGCTCAGGTCACGATCTCCAGGTTCGTGAGTTCAAACCCTGCACTGGGCTCGCTGCTGCCAGGGCAGTGCCCACTTTGTATCCTCTGTCTACTCTCTCTCTCTCACTCTGCCCCTCCCCTGCTCACTGCCGTGCTCTCTCTCAAAAATAAATAAGCATTAAAAAAAATAATAGGTAACTGGATTAATCTTTACTAATCACATTTTCCTGTAGAACTAACCTGAAAATACATGAAATTATATCCTATTACAGAGCTTACTAAATGTCCTGCTGAGCTCTGACCATTGACCAAGGCATACTGAAATAACAGAGCAAAAATGAGAAATCTCTATTGAGTTTTGAAACAGCAAAAGAATGATCTTTTCTCTATTTGTGCTCTGTACTTCTGTAATTCTAGGCTATGTTAACCTAACCTCAGTAATGAACAGCTGAATTTAACAGCTATTAAATTGATGAAATTTGCCTCCAATCACAGCTAACATTTTGAATACATATGAGTTTTATTTTTTAAAGTTTATATATATGCATATATATGTTTTGGTTTTTTTTAGTAATCTCTGTGCTCCACACGGGGCTCAAACTCACGACCCCAAAATCAAGAGCTGCATGTTCTACTGACTGAGCCATCCAGGCACCCCTTGGGTACATGAGTTTTAAAACAAAAAATTAAATATCCTTGACATTCTTTCCACCTTTAAAAGTATTACAAGTGTATGAAACGTAAAGGCAAGAGGATAAAAATGGGTAAATAAAACAAGTCACTTAAAAGCTATAACTTTTTTTAATTTTTTTTTTTTTTGAGAGAGAGAGAGAGACCGTGTGAGCAGGGGAGGGTCAGAGAGAGAGAGAGACAGAATCTGAAGACAGGCTCCAGGCTCCGAGCTAGCTGTCAGCACAAAACCCAATGCGGGGTTCGAACCCACGAACCGTAAGATCATGACCTGAGCCGAAGTCGGACGCTTAACCGACTGAGTCACCCAGGCGCCCCAAAAGCTATAATGTTAAATACTTTTACTTCAGATTGTATCTCCAGTTTTAAAATCCAGCACTACCTTTTGACGTTTCAAATCTAGTGACTCTACAACATTGAATACAAAGATAAGGGGGAGAGTCTAAATTAACCCCGACTTTGTAAATACATAAAATACTAAAGTTACAGCTCTGGACTCAGGATCACATTAACAATCTAGTCTTAATAAAATTTCTTTCTTGGGTGTCTGGATGGCTCAGTCAGTTAAGCGGCTGACTGACTCTTGATTTCCACTCAGATCACAATCCCAGGGTCGTGGGATAGAGCTCCGAGTCAGGCTCTGAGTGGGGGTCTGCACTGAGCATGAAGCCTGCTTGAGATTATCTCTCTCCCCCTCTCTGTCCCTCCCCTGCTTGCACTCTCTCTCTCAAAAAAAAAAATAAAATAAAATAAAATTTAAAAAAAGGAAAAGTAAATAAACTAAATAAATAAATACAGTTTCTTTCTTCTTTTCCCTGGCCTTTCCAAGACTGGACTCACCAAGTCCTTTGGGATTCTTCATGTTATAGAATTGTTGTGACGAACTTTCCAGTAATTTAATCAACTGTCTCCCGACAGATGATCTGCCCAGGATGCGGTTCAAGTGCCCATACTGCACACACGTGGTGAAGCGGAAAGCAGACCTCAAGCGCCACCTTCGCTGTCATACAGGAGAGAGGCCCTATCCGTGTCAAGCTTGTGGGAAGAGATTTAGTAGGCTGGACCATCTAAGTAGCCATTTCCGAACAGTATGTATATAATTTTTCATCATTTTACTTCTTAAGAACTGTGTGCATTTATCTGCTTCAGGATTTACTAAATCTCATTTACTGAGGGAAATCTTTTCATAGAACTCTACCATATTGGAAATGTTTCCAACTTAATGGTTTTCCTTTGCACATGATGCATAATTTAATACATAATGTACATACATTTTTTATTCTCCTTTGAGACCTTGAAGTAAGAGATATTCTTTGGAGTATCCATTTTACTTTTTTATTTTTTATTTATTTTTTTGAATATATATTATAATTCATTTAAGTCAAATACGTTTTTGGATACTGGTCTTTTCAAGAGCCAAAGACAATGTAAACCAAAGATATTTGAATGTCTAGGTCAGAATCACCACTTCAGATACTCAGCATCTGCTAGTGGTTCTTGAATCCTTTTCTGGAAGGATCTCAGTCTAGTTTCTGCTGTTCAACCTCTGTCCACTCTACTCCCTTTCTAGCCTCTTTCTAGTTTATCTATAGTCTCCTCAAGGAAGGGAGCAAGGTGGGAGATTGAGCCATTTCCAGTCAGGGGCAGGATTGTCAGCAACCAAAAATCTCAGGGAATTTGCCGGTCAGCACTCTGGTGGGTTAATAAGGTAAAGACATTGGAATGACTCTGCTGTTCATCTTGACGCAAGAATGCTTTCCAAAATCTGTTCTATTACTCATACTTCTGTTCCATTTATATGAGCTCTTTATAGCTTTAATGGACAGTGGATCGGGGCACCTGAGTGGCTGGCTCAGTTGGTCGAGTATCCAACTGGATTTCGGCTCAGGTCATGATCTCACAGTATGTGAGAGATCAAGCCCCGAATTGGGCTCTGTGCTGACAGCACAGACCCTGCTTGGGATTCTCTTCCTCTCTTTCTGCCCCTCCCCTGTGCTCTCTCTCCCTCTCTCTCTCTCTCTCTCAAAATAAATAAATAAACAACAACAACAAAAAAGTAAATGAAGGACAGTGGGTCACTTAAGGCAATTTCTTCATGCATTGCTTTATAGTTAGTTAGTTAGCAAATATATACTGAGCATCTATGTGCCAGCCCCTTTTCTCAGTGTTAGGTATCCAGCAGTGAGCAAAACAGACAAAATCTCTGCCTTCATTAACCTTATGAAGCTAGGTTTTTTAAATCAAAAACAACCTTTTATTATTTAAAGCAATGAAAAAGTATTCTAAAAAGTAAAACTAAGAAAAATAAAATACTTTATTTTCACCACTCAAATGTACCATTCTTAACACTTTATCACATGCATATATATGTTTTTTTTTAACCAAATTAGATCATACTACTACTTATGATATTTTGTAGCCTGCTCTCTTTAGGGAATAATTTTTTTAAAAAAATTTTTTTAATGTTTTATTTATTTTTGAGAGAGAGAGAGAGACAGCATGAGCAGGGGAGGGTCAGAGAGAGAGGGAGACACAGAATCTGAAGACAGGCTCCAGGCTCTGAGCTAGCTGTCAGCACAGAGCCCGACGCAGGGCTCGAACCCACGAACTATGAGATCATGACCTGAACCGAAGTCGGATGCTTAACCGACTGAGCCACCCAGGTGCCCCTCTTTAGTGAATAATCTACCTTTCCATCTCAGTAAAATTTTATCTGACATCCAGTTCAATTTCACATTTCCCTGTAGTCTTCTGATACCTTTTATAGCTAGTTTCTCCAAGCTAGTATCCAATGCAGGACCCTGTATTATATCTCACTGTTAAGTCCCTTAAATATGTTTTTAAGAGATCATCGTTCTTTCTCAGCCACCCTTTTTATTTCCGTAACACTGACTTACTGGAGATATCAGGATAATTGTTTTACAAAATAACCTGCCTCTTGATTTCTCTGCTTGCTTCCACATGGTGTCGCTTAGCTTGTTCCTCTGTCCCCTCCTGCATTTTCTAAAACCCAGAATTTTTATCTAAAGCCTCAATGGATTCAAGGTAAATACTTTCAGCTAGAACACATGAAGGAGAAATTGTGTATGTCATAATGTGTCACAGTGGGAGACACGTAAGATCTGGTGGACCCATCATTCATATTGTTAAGATTGGTTGCGAAGCTAGGTAATGATACTGTGATCCCACCATTGTGCAGGAAAAGGCTCCATCCCGTGATTAGAAAGGAATCTATGTGGAACTATTTTGGCATTATGCTATTATCCATTTCTCCATCAACCATTCATTTAATGAGATTAACATCAGTTGATAAACTCTGCCCAAATTATTAATTTTACTTGCGGAATGATTTACTAATTTATCATTTCTTCTACATTATTAGCTGGAATTCTATAAAGTAAAACTTTCCCTCATCACCTGGAACTATCTGGTTTACTTTGAAATACAGTTACTATAGGAGAAACAGGATAAAGATTTAATTCTTTCCCTTTAATTATCAATTTTCAAAATAAAGAGTTGATTTAATAGCAGTTTCAAATGGTAATATGAGTTTTTTTCTGGCTTTTTTTTTTTTCTAAATAGCATGCAGTCTCATGAAATTTCCTTGGTTCCTTGTGTTTGGGTCCACAACAATTATTCTTTTTGATACTCAAATTTTCAGTTTTGTCCAGTGTGGATGACTTGAAGCTGGTTCTTGTGTCCCTTTGTCATAATTCCATTAAATATTCAAGGTGGCTGTATTCTCTGGCCTCCAAATTTCCTTCAACTCACCTTGTATTTTCCTTGTCACAAAACTGGAATCAGCCATTTCTCAAAAGAGCTTTGGTTCCTTTTAATGGGGAATGAAATTAGAAACCAAACTTTGGATACCTGGAGTGCTCATTGTTACTACTGTGTCATTCCCCTTAGATTATTCAAGTGGACAGGGGCACCTGGGTGGCTCAGTCGGTTGAACGTCCGACTTCAGCTCAGGTCATGATCTCACAGTTTGTGAGTTCGAGCCCCACATCGGGCTCACTGCTGTCAGCCCAGAGCCCACTTCAGATCCTTTGTCCCCCCCTCTCTTTGCCCCTCCTCTGCTCCTGCTCTCTCTCAAAAATAAACATGAAAAAAAAAAAGAGATTATTTCAGTGAACAGAGATGGAAGATATATGTTTTTAAATTAATTAATTCATGATGATATATTCCATTTTAACATAGTGTTTTATTTAATTTCTTTGACTTCATAATCATATTGGAATTGAAGGGATGGGGGATGAACACAAATCTGTGCCAGAACTTTCTAACAAAAACAATACCACATATGATACCACCTAACATTACTATTTCAGGAGAAATAAAGGTACACTCAGATTGTGTACTTTCCATATTTACTGATTAACATGTCAATAGTTAAGTAGAAAATAGTAACTATACTGAGTTGTAGTCCCATACATTTTCTTAGATATTTTACCACACTGCCTTAGTTTTCTTGGGTTTTTTGACTGTTTGTGTTTGGTGGCATACTTCCATAGTGTCCTGATTTTATCTAAGTGAATATGCCATAAATATTAATTCAACCTTATAAAACTAATTATAGTGATTTTTAGAGTAGAACCCATAATCTGCTCTGACAGCTATCAAAGAAAGTTGTTTAGGGCGCCTGGGTGGCTTAGTCGGTTGAGCATGTGACTTCATCTCAGGTCATGATCTCACGGTTTGTGAGTTCAGGTTCTGCTTCAGGGGAGCCCACTTCTCTCTCTCCCTCTCTCCCTCTCTCTTTCTCTCTCTCTCTGCCTCTTGTGGGATTCTCTCTCTCTCTCTCTCTCTCTCTGCTAGTTGCTCACTTGTGCCCTCTCTCTCAAAAAGAAAAAATAAATAAAAAAAGAAAGTTGTTTATTAGTAAGTATAATTACATAATTATTCATCTTACAACTTTTTTCCAAAGCACTTCACACATATTAACTCATTTGGTTCCCACAACCTGAGTTGTATTCCCATTAGTGTTAAGGAAGGAGGCAGGGATAATAATAGGCTGACACATAGAAGAACTACCACAGTCAGTTAGGACCAGTGTCTGTTGTGATTGTCAGGTGTCTGTTCTGTTTGGGTAGTACTTCTACCTTGCTAGTTGTTAAGTATTTAAAAAAAATTTTTTTTAATGTTTATTTTTGCGAGACAGAGAGACAGAGCATGAGCGGGGGAGGGGCAGTGAGAGAGGGAGATACAGAATCTGAAACAGGCTCCAGGCTCCGAGCTGTCAGCACAGAGCCGGATGCGGGGCTCAAACCCATGAACTGCGAGATCATGACCCAAGTCGAAGTCAGCTGCTTAACCAACTGAGCCACCCAGGCGCCCCAGTTGTTAAATATTTTGACTAGCACCCTGGAAGCAAGTTTATATCATTTTCAATTACTTGTTTCCAGATACATGGTTAATAAATGACAAAAGCAGGGCTAGAACCCAAGCCTTCCAGTTCCTAGTCAGTCCTCTTTCTACGGGATCTTTCATTAATAGAAGTGACGAGAAATCCTTCTATCCAAAACTAGGTATCCTGGCTGGCTCAGTCAGTGGAGCATGCAGCTCTTGGTCTCGGGGTTGTGGATTTGGGCCCCACAATGGGTGTAAAGATTACTTAAAGATAAAAGTATATGTATGTATATATATTTCCTAATGTTTTATTTTTTATTTTTGAGAGAGAGGAGGGGAGGGGCAGAGGAAGAGGGAGACAGAGGATCCAAAGCGGGCTCTGCACTGATAGCAGAGAGTCTGATGCGGGGCTTGAATTCACGAACCTTGAGACTGTGACCTGAGCTAAAATCGGACACTTAAGCGACTCAGTCACCCAGGTGTCCCAGTTTTATTTTACTTTTTTATTTTTTAATGTTTTAAGTTTATTTACTTATTTTGACAGAGAGAGTGTGAACGAGCTGGGGAGAGGCACAGAGAGAAGGGGGGAGAGAGAATCCCAAGCAGGCTCCATGCTGTCAGTGCAGAGCCCGACTTGGGGCTTGATCTCCTGAGCTGTGAGATCATCACCTAAGCCAAAATCAAGAGTCAGACACTTAACCGACTGAGCCACTCAGGCGCCCTGTATATTTTTTATTTTAGTTTAGAGAGAAAGAAAGAATCTTAAGCAGGCTCCGTGCTTAGTGTGGAGCCTGAGGTGGGGCTCAATCCCACAACCCTGGGGTCGTGACCTGAGCCGAAATCAAGAGTTAGATTGGGACACCTGGTGGCTCAGTCAGTTAAGCGTCCAACTTCGGCTCATGATCTCATGGTTTGTGGGTTCGAGCCCCATGTCGGCCTCTGTACTGACAGCTCAGAGCCTGGAGCCTGCTTCGGATTCTGTGTCTCCCTCTCTTTCTGCCCCTCCCCCACTCACACGCTGTCATTTTCTCTCCCCCCACTTCAAAAATAAACAAATATTTTAAAAAGTTTAAAAAGTTAGATACTCAACCAAATGAGCCACCCAGGTGCCCCCAAAGATAAAATCTTTTTTAAAAAATGTTTTGATAAAATTAAATTTGGGACAAAATATTTTTCTTTCTCCAGCTGATAACACTCAAAACGAGAGGTTTCTCCCTCACCAAAATTAAGGTATATAAAGTGCTTAGAATAATACATGTGCTATATTTAGTGTTTGCCATTATTATTATTATTCTGGAAGGTGTCCCTTGTTACCTTAGACACCAAAATATTGTTGGATTAAGGGATCTGTGAAATTATTAGGTATGTGCTATGAATCATAAAAACGTTATAGCCATCATTTAGAGAAAAGTGATGTGTATTTGTGACGTCTGCTTATCATCAAAACCTGTGATCTTTTTCTAATAATGAGATGTTAATTTTAATATTAGTTTTGGATGTCTTAGGTTTATAACTGGTACTGAGATCTCGAACTGTGCTGCTTTTGAAAAATCCTTTTTTTTTTTTTTATCACTCTTTAAATCTCTACACAGATTCACCAGGCCTGCAAACTAATCTGCAGAAAATGCAAACGCCACGTGACGGATCTAACAGGGCAAGTGGTCCAGGAAGGAACCAGGCGCTACAGACTCTGTAACGAGTGCCTTGCTGAAGTTGGCATAGACAGCCTCCCCATCGATCTGGAAGCTGAGCAGCATCTTATGTCCCCATCAGATGGAGATAAGGATTCCAGATGGCACTTGAGTGAAGATGAGAATAGATCATACGTGGAGATTGTAGAAGATGGGTCTGCTGATCTGGTCATACAACAAGTCGATGATAGTGAAGAAGAAGAAGAAAAGGAAATAAAACCCAACATTAGGTAGCTGACATGCGAACCCACAGAGCTGGCATGTATGCGACTCACATTGACTTCCTGTATCTCTCTCTTTCCACGGTCCGAGTCTGGTTAACAAATTTATCAGACTGACTTAAAAGTAATGACCTAATATAATTTGCATGCTGTCCAAACAGGTCGTTGTATCCATTCTGAACTTTGTTGCCCTAAAATATGTTGCTGCACCGGAAAGAAAGACCTAGCTTGAGTTGGCATGATGGATGAACAATTAATCCTCTTACTTTAATTACAGAGATACCTTTTTTTTCCCCCTTTTAATACTGGAAGATCTACTTAGCAAACTTTTCTCAAAGAAAATATTTTAAATAAATTTACCACAATCAAACTTTATGTAAGATAATTTCAAGGTGTTGCAAAAACACAAAACTACGCATACTGAATTTTCACAGGGAACCAGGTAAGAGCACATTTAAGGGTCTGGCACCCAGCCTGACCGAACTAATAAGTCTTTCTATTAATTCCAGATCTAAAACAACCTATCATTATCCCAATATGCTACATATTGTTTTAGGATCATGGCAGAAGACAAATCTAAAATGTTTGAAACAATTCATATTTGAATGTTTTGTCATTAAGTTAAAAATTACTCGTACGTAGTCAGTGTTGTTTTAAAAAAACAAAAACAAAAACCTAAAGTAGAGGCAGACCAGAGATTACATACAGACCTCATTTTCTAAAGCGGAAAACTAAAACTGCCTAAAAGTCAAGGCAGTTTGTGAAGATCTGTCAATGTAATCCTCTTCCTCTCTAAAGGAAAACACACACGCGTGCGCGCGAGCACACACACACACACACACACACACCCAAAAAATGATACACAAGAAAATTGGAGGTTACCAGTTCTTAAGAATAATTTCTAACATTTATTGTTCTGCTCTATTATTTTTAAAGTGCTATCTCACACATTTTCTCACTTAATCAGCAAGGTAAATATTATTGCCTCTAATTTACAAATAAGGAAATTAAGGTCAGAAAGTTTAAGCTTTGGGACTGGTGATGGACAGGTTTTGATTCTAAACAGCCCTCTTCCAACTGTCTCTCCCTGTATTGTCTCCTGAAATGGCAAAGAATTAAAGTCAAACTTCACCAATCTGCAGTAATTAGAAAAAGAACCCTGTCAGAAAGCATGAAAGAAGAATTTAGTAATCTCCAACAGTACATAATAACTTGAACTAGAGTTATCCAAGAGTGCCCAGTAATGTCCCTACAGTGTCTTTTGACATGTTTCTAATGTCAAGTTATTTATATGTAAATTTATTTGAACCAATTATTCTCTTAAATGGTTTAAGCATTTTTACTTATCTTGTTTATATAATTTTTCAAAACAAACTTTTCCCCAAGGAAACAAAGGTGAGTTTAAACTCCTTCCCTGTGCGAATTAGGAAACATTCTAAACATAGTTAAATTGGAGAAGCATTATTTTAGTTCTGAAGATAAAATCTAAATGCCAGAAAAACTGACCTTACTAAAGGTCGCTGCAAGTTATTACAATTAAGCTTGATATAATTTAATTTTGATAGAGAGAGGCTCCATGTATTATGCTATATTTCTAAATGTCATGACATACCTCAATATGATACTTCCCATTTTACTCTTTCTCTCTTTCTTTCATTATGATTGTCCTTGATACATTTTGAGGGCTAAAATGGTTCATTTCTAAAACATTTTTTATAACTAGATGAATAACCATTTGTTTTTGTTTTATGGTACTTAATGCTGAGACTTTTTTCAAGATTCCCCTGAGGGCAAATTTCCAGTCGCTTCAAGACTGGATGGGATGTACTGAGTTCCTTGTTCTCCCAACACGACTGTTCCTGAATCAGGAGTCTTAACGATGAAGTTGTATCCAAATGAGTGAGGGAACACTTGTCATTCTCTAGTCTCACCAGATGGTAGCATCTTTTAAAATTATTGTCTGATTTTTTAGTCCTTGGAGCCAAGAGGAAAAATGAGTGATTGGAGCTTTATTCATGGGAATGGAGTAGTGCTTGCATGTGTATGCTCTAACGCACTTTAGTCTGTGATCTAAATGTTCTACGATGCTGTTCTCTTCTGCATGCGAACATCAGCATGAATGTCAGCAAAGTCCACTGAACCCAGTGCCACCAGCACCTGTACAGCCTTATCTGAAATAATGCTTTCTCGTTGTTTATAACAAGCAACTGGCTTTCCCCCACAAAACAGCCCCATCAGGTTCATCAAACTAGACGGCTCATCTGTTCTACCATTTTAGTACCATAAAAGAAAGACATTTGTGACATGTTTGTAAGTTGTAAATAATAACTCCAGTTACCATATCACATGTATCTTAAGACTTTAAAGACCAGTTCTTTCCCAGAGCGAGACTGTCCAGTAATGGTTTCTGAGAAAACAAAAGTCTTTGGCTTTTAAATGTGGGGAAATGTTACCTAGGGGTGTAATCTCTTAATATAAGCTTAATTTATGCCAACAATTTTTTTTTAATATTAGCAAAATAGCAGGAGTTGGTTAGAACCAAGTTTGCTCTTATAGTAATGCTGTTTATCAGCTGCTGAATGCCGTTCTAACTCTGTGGTCCTCAAGAGTGTGTGGTGATGGGAAGAAGTGTTGCAAAGTAAAGCAATACTGCAGTCGTGCCTAGTGGCTGGAGGATGCAAAATGGACTAGATCGGTGGTTTAAAACATTTTTGTTTTTAACCCAAGAAACCCTGTCTTCAAATGAATTGTTTCATAGAGAAGCTCACCATTTAAGGTCGAAAAGCTCAAAGCAGAGCTGCTCTTCTTAAAGCCTCCTGTGAGCCATTCACCAGACACCTCTGCAGAGCTCAGGAGTGCAGCACTGAAAACCTTGGAACCGGGGAACTTTTAATTCCCTTTGAGCAGTGCAGTCTTACTTCATTACCTCTGTTACTCGCCGTGCTAATAAGCTGGCAATCAGAGGGTGTCCAAGAGCAGCAAATCACAGCCTTAGTCTGTACAGTATTCCTTCTTTAGTTAGCATGTCTTTTGAAGAACAAATTTTTCAACATTGTGTTTTTGAGTAATGAAACCAAAACAAGCACAATTACTGTGTTTATGCCACCAAGTTATTGCTTAATGGATGAAGAAAGTTTGGTGTGTCCATTACTTAAGAGCTCAGAACCGAATTCATTAAAGTTATTTTGCTAAGTCATACTAAGCTATATTGGAACTTCCACTCATACTGGATATATATATATCCTATCTATACATATATATCCTATATATATATATATATATATCCTAAATTAATACTATGGAAATTTAATACTGTGGAAACTCACTAAAAGCAATATAGTCTAAGATTATTTAACTGGGAAAGCTGATAATAATAGGTACCGGAGGACCAAACTTTAGATTATACATGGAAAGTTCTATGTTATTTTATATTAGAGTGGATCAGTATTACTATTTATCATTTATATAGCATTTTATATTTACAAAGTATTTAATAATTTTTGTTATTCTTTACATATCTATGAAATAGGACAGTTCTCTCCCATGAAAGGTAAAGAAATTGAGGCACAGAACAGTAAAGCAACCTCCCTCAGACAACCCAGTGAAACAACGGCAAAAATAGGAACTAGAATGATCAGGTTTTCTGAATCCTAGAATATCAGCTTAATTCACTGAGGTGTGTTATGTATTACTTGATTTTATAAGATGCCTTTTACAAATAATAGTCAATTGTCTTAAAGTTAACATCATTGTATGTGGATAAATCCTATACAGAATAAATATTATGTAAAGGATGTGACTTTAGTTATAAGAGTTTTAATGATAAAATTCAGGTTATCACAGAAACAACACTGCTGGGCCAGTGGCTTTATATATTGTGAAGTATAATTAATATTTTATTTTGATATAGGAGTTTCTTAAGTATTCATTCTAATGGAGCCATGAATAGACCAGAAAAATGAAATCCACAGAGGATCTATACACTTCATCTTCTAACATGTTAGTCTTTTCCCTACAGAATTTGTATTGATGCCAACAAAAAGTCAAATATGTTAATAAGTGATAAACCACACACAAGAGAAGCCAAGGGCCTCTTAACTTTTCGAGGCTTTTCAGTACTGAAATAGCAGGGTAAACGTTTTTCTTCCTCTCTTTTTTTCACACCTGTGTCAAAAGCCATTGGATACTTATCACATTTCGATTGGAAACCAGTGACCAGGGTAATGCCAGTCTCCTCTTTACCTTCACACTTGATTAGATAGACCATTTACAAACATTATTAAGTGGAATACAGCTTATAAAGTACATCTAAGAATGTATCATACTTTGCTTTACTCTTTCAGATTTCTGGGTACACAAATCCATTGTATAGTTTCTTGATTTTCCCAGTGGGAAAATCTTTTTTTTTTAATGTTTATTTATTTTTGAGAGAGAGTGCGAGCAGGGGAGGGACAGGGAGAGAGCGAGACAAAGAATGTGAAGCAGGCTTCAGACTCTGAGCTGTCAGCACAGAGCCCAACGTGGGGCTAGAACACGCGGACCGCGAGATCGTGACCTGAGCTGAAATCGGACACTTAACTGACTGAACTACCCAGGCGCCCCGGGAAAATCTTTTAATTTCTTGATGATATTTACAACTGCATAATTTTTTTTATTAAAGCGTAACTTTATATTTATATTTACATTTATATGTATATTTATTCAGCCCATAAGGGGAGAAAGGGGAAATTTTCTGCCTAGACCATGGTTCTTAGCTTTGACTGCGTATTAGAATCACTTGTGGAGCTTTTTTTTTTTTTTTAAGTTTATTTATTTTTGAGAGGGAGACAACATGAGTGGGGAGGGGCAGAAAGAAAGGGAGACACAGAATGTGAAGCAGGCTCCAGGCTCTGAGCTGTCAGCATAGAGCCTGATGCGGGGCTCAAACTCACAAGCAGTGAGATCATGACCTCAGCTGAAGTCGGAGGCGTAGCTGACTGAACCACCCAGGCGCCCCACTTGTGGAGCTTTTAAAAATACAGATGCCTAAGCAAATCACAATCTTTGGCAGATGGGGCCTAGGTGAGGTATGTTTAAAAAATCTTCCCAGTGTCCTTTGTGCAAAATAGGTCCCCTATTCAAGGTTTCCCTCTGCCCTTATATAGAGGCTACAATGGGCATTTGAACCATTTGACCTTCCAGCTTACTGGTTCTCAACCTTATCTGAAAGGAAGATACTAATTTTTGTTAAGTGTCAAATACTGTATATGTTCCCTCATTTAAAGTTTTTATTAGGACAAATAATGACACTCTAAATTATTGGGTAGTTTTAAACTACTCCATTTTCACTTTGGGATGCATTTGGTTTTATTTGATTATGGGTATTGCATTCTGGAAATTCACACAGTACTTCAGATTAATAAAAACCACATTAGGAATATATGACTGAAATATTATATCTTGAAATTATGTTTTGTTTTTGAAGAAGAAACCAGAACACTCTTTAAGCACTTTGGAACTTAATTGCTACACATTAGAATTCCATCAATGAATTGAATTAAATCATTTCTTACTCAAGTTAAATGTCATACTGGAGAGGTAGGACTCCATACTAAGATGTGTTCAGGAAGGCTGAGGACAAATTTGGAAACAAAAGTAAATTTCTTCCTTACTCTTCAAGTATTGCCGTTAAAAAAACCTTTTTTTTCTTTAATAAAAAGACTTGAGTAGAGTACCATCCTCATTCCCACCTTTAAGATTGTGTTTGCAGTTCAAACACTGTGGGTATATCCCTTCACCAGTATTGTATACACAGACACTCCCTTGCTTAGTCTCCTACAAAAAAATAATTTCATCCAATAATGAAGTGGCACTTTTTTACATAGGTCAAAAAGGCTAAATGCTAGAACAAAACAAATAGATAACTGTCTTTATGCGTATTTGAATTGACTTAAAACTTCTTTTGCCCCCTGGAGGAAAACAAAATCCATGAGGAACACAACAGTGGAAAGCGGCACCTATAAGCATTAGCACTAAAAGGCTCCAGGATTAGGGGGCCATGTTAAAAAATGAAAGCCTGTTTTTTCTTGCTGACCATCAGCGACATGTATTCGCAGTCAGGTGGGTGGTTTTATATCTTCTTTTCAGGGAGTAGTACAGCAGTGAGTAGTAGGAACCTTCCTTTTCCATTTCAGTCCTGTTTTTTCCCACAAATACTTTTCCTGGAAAGCGATCACAGAAGTCATGCAGCTAGACACCGGGAGAGTCTCGCGACCTAGCAGATACACCAAGGCTACATTCTGCGGGGGGGGGGATGGAAAAGTCTGTCCTGCAAAGTGGGCACTCAATTAAAGAGCCCCCATTTCCAGAGTGTCCACTGGATCCCAGTCCTCTGACTTAGGCATTGGTACCATCCCCATTTATGACTGAAAGTGATGCTGGCAGCCCTGGTGAGGACCCACAGGGGGTCCCAGGGAACCAGGCAGGAGGGTCCCTGGCTGCGTGCAAGATTAGAAATCAAACGAGCCAGCAGGAGGTGAAAGTTTATTGAATGTATAGAGAGAGTACAAGTACAGAGTGGGAGGCTCAGAAGAGAGCCTCGTCTTTGCTTGGGGTCTGGGGTTTTTATTGAGGGTTGTGATCTGGTGTACTATCCTCGCAGGCATCCAGGAACCAGCTAGAACAGAGGAGGGCCCAGGAGTCATTCTTTGGAGCCAGGGGGTCTTGGCCTGGAACTGTCTAGGCCAGTGGTCTGGAATAGGCATATGATAGCTTCTCCGCTGGCTAGTCTCACCTGGTCCTTCCTTAGATGTTATCTATTTTAAAGAAATCATGAACTCCCTGTCCCTTACAAGGACATATGCTATTTGCACGATGAGACATGTGCAAAGTGGGGGTACAGGTCCTGGCAAGAATAGGAGCCGGAAAAGGAACGAAACGCATTTTATGGAGTCCTTCAGGGTCCCTGTCTCAGGAGGAAATTGACACTCGAGACGGTGAATGACTGACCCCAACGCCACCCTGACTGATGTCCCGGCAGGGATTTGAGCCCACGCGGCGGCACACCTACAGGTGCGTGCTTAAAATCGTAGCCACGCCAGGGACAGCTGGTCTATTTGATCCCGACTTCCGGTTACATTATTGCCGCGTCCGCGACCAAGCGCTTCACGGCGTCCCAGGCCGGGACCCTCACACACAAACAGCGTCCACCGCGCCCGCATGCATACCGGCCAGGCGGCTTGGAGAGGCAGACCCTGGCGGCCAATGAGAGCCTTAGACGTCCGCAGCCAAGCCAATCGGAGCCAGGCAAAGGCACATGGGGAGGAGCCGGACCCGCTGGGTTGGCTGGAACACCTGCCACTCCGGAACTCCTGCAGATCAGACGCCCCTGGGACCTCGCTGTTGTTCCCCGGTGTCTCCTACCCTTTCTCTTTTATTTCTTCGCCCTTCGTCCCTCCCTCCCTTAATTTTCAGAGGGTCATAACTCTTTAAGAGAAGGATTGAGAAAACAAATGTTTTAACCTGCCAGCCCTGTGAGGTAGGTGCTATTATGGCAGATGAAACAGGCTTAGAGGGAAGACTTGGCCAAGACCACAGTCAGGAAGTTTCCGGAAGGAACTAGAAGCAGAGGCCCTGGCTCCTGCTTCTAAGTACATATTGGGAGATTAGGCATTTATAACATCTTGGGGAACCCTGTCACATGCAGGGCAGAGGAATGAAATGAAAAGGATGGTGGAAGTTTACATTCCAGGTGGGGAGACATACATAGGGCCAGTAACGATGTTGAGGTAGAAAAGTACCAACTGCCGGAATCATATCCATTTGTTCATTCAACAGATACCTGAATATCTACCATTTGCAGCCTCCTCTAGGCACATAGATCCCTAGGTGGGATTCAGACAAATAATTTGGGTGGGGAGTTATTAAGTTGGTTTTTACACAAAAACGAATATAGATAACAAAAATGGCCATTCATCCCAACATACAAATAACATCTGCTGATTTAAAAAGAAAAGGAAAGATGAATTTGAGCTATGCCTCAAATGAAAAGGACAGCCGATAAAGAGAAAAGAGGGATCAATATAACTACGGAATGAGTGCAGGGAATGGAAGTCTAAGAGGAATCCAAGACAGCTGCAGTCTGGGGAGTGGGAGGCTAAGGGTGCTATAGATAGGAATATGGAATTGGATATGAAAACATGACATTAAAGATCTTTTCCTAAGGAGCATGGCGCCAGGAGCTTTGGAATCCAGGAAAACCTGGATTAAGTGTCACTGAAACAGACCACTAAAGATAGGTTTAGGGGCGCCTGGGAGGCTCAGTCAAGCATCTGACTTCCGCTCAAGTTATGATCTCATGGTTCAACTTTGGCTCATGTCTTGATCTCATGGTTCGTGGGTTCAAGCCTGGTGTCGGGCTCTGTGCTGACAGCTGAGCCTGGAGCCTGCTTCAGATTCCGTGTCTCCCTTTCTCTCTGCCCCTCCCCTGCTCACATTCTCTCAAAAATGAATAAATGTTAAAAAAGAATTTTTTAAGCATTAAAAAAAAGTGCAAATAAGGTATAGGGGTACCTGGGTGGCTCAATTGGCTTAGTGTGGGCTCTTGATTTCAGCTCAGGTCATGATCTCATTGTTCATGGGATCAAGGTCCCTGTCAGGCTCTGTGCTAACAGTGCAGAGTCTGCTTGGTATTCTCTCCCTCTCTCTCTGCCTCTCCTCTGCTCTCTCTCTCAAAATAAATAAACTTTAAAAAAAAAAAGTATATAAAGCAGAGTTGTTACCACATATATTTACTTAAGGGACTTTATGCAGCAGTGTTTCCAAATATTTACAACACGGTCTAAGTATTTCTTTGGAAATCGGAGAACCCAGGGAAGTTGGGATCAAGCGGGGGTATGAGTCCAAACATCTTTTAAAAGGTGGGTTTCCAGTTATTTCAAAAAAGGACAGGATTGGCAGGTAAGAATCTGGGCAACAGAATAGACAGATCGAAAGAACAGAAACTAGGTTAGTGGTTGCCTAGGGCTGGGAGGCGGGAAGGTGGAGAGTGTGCTTAAAAAGCTAGTGGGGTTTTTTGGGGGGGTGAAATTGTCCTAAAATTGACTGTGGCAACAATTGCACAACTGTGAAAATATACTAAAAACCATTGAATTGTACATTTTCAGTGGGTGAACTGTACATTAGAATTTTATCTCAATAAAGTAGTTCTAAAAACAATCTGGGTAAAAAAATCAAAGGTTGGAACTGGTGAGTTATGTAAACTTAGCTGGTTGGTGATCGTGAAGTGCACTGGTCCAGAGAGGGCGCTGGAGGGGCTGGGGGAACAATGATAAAGGCAGAAACAAAGTCCCCCAATAACTTGTTCATGTTCCTTCTCATTGTGATACACCCCTGAATGTTTAATGCTGTGAGCTACAAGGAAATCCAGAAGGCATGAGCGGAAGTGAGCTCAGACGGGCAACTGGTTTGGCATAACGAGATGGGCATAGCTTTTGAAAATGGATGCTCAACTCACATATGGAAGAAAGAAAATTAGATTAAACAGGAAAAACTTGGCGTAGAGAAGCAGTAAGGGAAAAGAAGTGTAAAGAGAAAACAGGAGAGGGGAGAAACTGAAAGAAGTGGCTTTTTTGCCCTTCTTCATAAACACAGACCTTAGCAGAAGGGCCCTGGCTACCAGACTTGTTTTAGGCTGGTGACACCCCCTAACCAAACATTGTGCACCGGTTTTTTAATAAGGAGAAAAGGGGCTGTTAGCATTTATTATGCTTGTCAAAGTAATAATACTAGCCCTCACAGAGCATTTACTATGTGTCACGTGCCGTCCTCTATGTGTAGTTTTTATTTAATCCTCTTAACAACCCTACAAGTGCTATCATCATCACTTCAAATAAAGAAATTAAGACACAGAGAGATAAAGCAACATGTCCAAAGCGGACAGTTAGTAAATGGCAGAACCAGGACTGTCCGGAAACCCCAGTGATCTGGCTCCGGTTTGTGCTATTAACAACTACACACTCCGAATCTTCAAAATAACGTTAGCATAGTCAATAGCTCCAACTGTAATTCCAAGATGACTCCCTTTTTCTTCATTTACAGAATAAGATTCTTAAGTGCACTAGCAATGTTGGGGTATCGCACAGCAAGCTGGTCTGTCAGTAGTCATCCTTCCCATTTCAGAGTTGAGGAGACTAAGCCTCAGAAAGGTTAAGGAAATTTCCCAAGGTCATACAGTTCATGAATGAGAGTCGGCATCGGAATCCATGACTCTAATGTCCTTAACATTTATACTTGGAGGCAGTTTAAAACATACACACACAGGGGCCTGGCTGGCCTAGTCAGTGGAGCATACAGGTCTTGATCTTGGGGTCATGAGTTTGAGCCCCACATTGGGTATGGAGCCTACTTAAAAATATATAGATATGAGGGCACCTGGGTGGCTCAGTCGGTTAAGCATCCAATTTCAGCTCAGATCATGATTTTGCAGGTTGTAAGTTCGAGCCCTGCGTCGGGCTCTGTGCTGACAGCTTGGAGCCTGGCTGGAGCCTGCTTCAGATTCTGTCTCCTTCTCTCTCTGCCCCTCCCCCACTCATTCTCTCTCTCTCTCCCCCCCTCCCCATCTCTCAAAAATAAATGTTAAAAAAATTTTTAAATATATAGATATAAATTAAAAAAAAAAACCCACCACAGTTGTATATTTATTTGGCAGTGGGAAGAAACAATAAAAATCCACTATTCTTTACTGTCTTGTCCTAAGAAACCAGATGTTTCTATAGTTCAAATGTTTTTGCTAAATAACATTAGCTTTTGAACTTTCAGAGTAAGTGTCCGAGAAAATGGCACGATCTTTGTCAGTGATCTCTTTTTGGGTTGTGTCTTAGAAATACCACCCAAACATGAAGTGTTTCCATATAATATAAAACATGAGTGATAGCTGCTATACTAACCTCACAGGATCATTACATAAATGTGATTTGTTATCTACTAAAGGATGTTGTATGAAGACAGTGAACAGAGTCCAAGTCTCAAATCTGCCCCTTAACAGCCAGGTGGTTCTAGGTGTTACTAATTTCCATATTTGTAAAATGCAGATACCACATATAGAAATACTGGAAGGACATGGGGCATCTAGGTGGCTCAGTTGGTTAAGCGTCTGACTCTTGATTTTGGCTCAGGTCATGAGCCCATGTGCTGGGCACGGAGCCTGCTTAACATTCTCTCTCTCTCTCTGCTCCTCCTGGACTCATGTGCACACTCTCTAAAAAAAGAGGAAGAAAAAAGAAAAAAAAAATACTGGGAGGACAAACAGGAAACATACTGAATGCACCTGGGAAAATATTTCATACAGACCCATCCTGGATATGCATTTATGCCAAAATAAATGTCCAGAATTAGACATAGTTCACTTGATAGGTAACAAAATAAAAACGATTTATAGTTCATTAGATGGGCAACAACATTGAAAAAATACTATAGTCACTAAATTCTGTAGATATTTGCTCTGAAAGGAGCTTTTGGAGGACATACTCTCCAATTTCCTGGTTTCTTAGATGAAGAAACAGAATCCTCAGTCTCAATCCGGAATCCTCAAGCCTTCTGATTGAAGCTCAGACTTGAGAGGTAGGCACGAGGCAGAACTCTAGTTCACTCAGTGCACATGCCCCACCTTGAGGAGGGTATAAATTGTTTTTTCCACCCTTTTTAAACATTTTCTCCCAAAGCCCAGGTGGTAAAATAAGAAAGTGGAAAGAGAAATGGCAAGAGTGGTCATAGGGACAAATAACCACTTAGCCCACGTGGGAAGGAGACGCAACCGAGAGAAAAGGTCGCCATGCCACCATGGGATGTCTACTAAGAAATGGAATGTGGACTACCAACGGCAAGTTGCTGCCATCAGGGCACGCCCAGCCATACTCATGACAAAGGCTGTCTGGTAAGAGTGAATGAGATGATGCTGATGGGTGTGATTTGGGCCTTTCAGGCTAAACAAACAAAAACTGAAGAAACCTGCTCATTCTCAGCTCAGCTGTTTAAAATAACGTATTACAGGATCATAGAAACTTAAAACTGGAAAGTTCAGGAATCACTAACACTCCTGTTTCGTTTGTTTTGTTTACTTATTTTAAATGTTTATTTTTGGCAGAGAGTGCCTGAGCAGGAGGGGGAGAGAGGGGGACAGAGGATCCAAAGCAGCCTCTGTGCTGACAGCAACAAGCCCAATGTGGGGTCAAACTCATGAACTACAAGATATGACCTGAGCCAAAGTCAGACTGCTCAACTGACTGGGGCACCCAGGTGCCCCGATGTTTATTTTTGGGGGAGAGCAAGAGAGAGAAGGAGCAGGGGAGGGGCAGAGAGAGAGGGAGGCAGAGAATCTGAAGCAGGCTCCTCGCTGTCAGCACAATGCCCAAAGTGGGGCTCAAACTCCCAAACTGCAAGATCATGACCTAAGGCAAAGTCAGAAGCTCAACCAACTGAGCCACCCAGGTGCCCCACTAACACTTCTAATATACAGATGGGGAAGCAGGTCCAAGGCTGGAGAGCAGAGCGAGGGCTAGAAATTGAGGCTTGTGACTTGCAGTCTTAGGCTTTTGTAGATCTGCTCAAGGAGCCGACCTGCTGGCTTTGCCTGAGTTTGATGTAGTTCTGAGACGCTTAACCCAGTGACCATTAGGTATTGACAGACCATCTAGTACGTGCCAACGGGGAGCGCTCCTTCTGTCTAGAGGGATGAGGCTAGCAAACACTGAAAATTGTAACATTAAGCCTGCAAATCTTTAAAGCTAACTAGGGAGACATAGTTTAAAGATCACCGAAGGCTAGAACATTAGGAAGGCTTCAAGAAAACGGGACTTGAGCTTTGCTTTTTTATAAAAAATATTTCTTATTTTTGAGAGAGCGCACGCACAATTAGGGGAGGGGCAGAGAAATCAGGAGACAGAATCCCAAGCAGGCTCCTTGGCAGAGCCCGAGGCAGGGTTCGAACTCACTAAACCATGAGCCGAAATCAAGAATCAGATGCTTAACCAACGGAGTCACCCCGGTGCCCTTTGAGCTGTGCTTTAAAGCAGGGCTTTCTAACCAGCAACCTGTGGATGAGATTTAGCCCACATACAATTCGTTTTTCCGTTGTGATGATCTATAGTGTTTCCTCCTCCTCCTCCCCCTCCTCATTATAGATAAAAAGAAATACAATTTGTACTGTATAATTAAAACTGACTTGCTTTTCCTGAACTGCATTACACAGCACTGGAGGGAAGAAGTGCGGCTACCTGTTTTTTCCTGGTCAGGTTTGTACCTTAGTACAACTTAGTACTAAGACTTAGTACATCCCAAGAGCCCTTATCCTGGATTCAGCTCTTCCGTTGGACTTACAGTATCCTGTTGCTCAAACAGCCCATCACGTTCAAAGGGGTCCATGAAAAAAAGGGCCCTAGATTAGCCTGGAAATTCATCCTGACAAAAGGTAAAGAGGTTCTTCTAGACAGTTTTTGCTTAAAGGGCTACAGTTCAAATTAACAAAACGTGCCTCAAAATACAGAAGGGGAAGCTCCACCCCAGCGATCCTGCTGTGTATTCACTTCAATAACTACTCTTCAAACCGCAGGCTCAGGGCCTAGTCTCCATTAGCTCTACTTTCTGTTAAACACCCAGAGGACAAAAATACAGTGCTGAGAACATTTCAGAAGCTCACAGACAATGTCTTCATCTTAGGTCAAGTTGAGCATGCTGTAATGGTATTTGGCACCACCCAGTGGCAATCTTTTCTCCTGTATGTGTGAATAAATAGCAACTTTGCAAATTCTTGTGGTGGCAACAAACACCTCAGTCAATGAATAGAGAATAGAATAAGGTTGCAAATCAAACAGAAGCAGTTTCATTAAGTTACCTACTTTGAAAAGTTCAGATCACTGTTAACATGGTTTTTCCCACAATGAAGAACTTAGGTAATTAGAAAAACACAAAGAAATGTAAAACAGCTCTTTTCTTCTCCAGCTGTATACATATACGAGCTTTAATATAAAATCACGTTGGAAGGGCCCACTTTTTAATTTAAAAAATTTAATGTTTATTCATTTTTTTGAGAGAGAGAAAGAGAAACAGTGAGAGTAGGGGAGGGGCAGAGAGAGAGGGAGACACAGCACCCGAAGCAGGCTCCAGGCTCTGAGCTGTTAGCACAGAGCCCGACGTGGGGCTCGAACCCATGAACCGTGAGATGATCTGAGCTGAAGTCAGACATTTAACTGACTGAGCCACCCAGGTGCCCCTGGAAGGGCTCATTTGTAAGGGCACTGACTTTTTCTTGTGAGAAAATAGGAAACTGTCCCTATATTAGTGCTTTACAATACTGAGAAAGAGAGAAACTCAGGATTCTTTCTAGAGAAGTCTTCCAATTGTTCCAACTATATTTCTTCTAAGAAAACCAAGGGGCATACAGGATGGTTCGGTCCCACAGGAATCTAAAACAAAACCTCTCGTAATGTATATATAGGAAATATATGCGTTAACCAATTTGGAAAAAAAGCAAAGTCCTGGTTGTAGGATTTCTCAAATTATTATTATTTTTCTCAAACTGAATTTGATAAGACTATGGAAGGTGCAGAGTATCTCGGGCTGCTGCTGACATCACTGGTCCCTCTGGGGACCAGGCAGGACGTTTCACTAGGAGGGTAGGAGGCACCTGCTACCACAGCAGGGAGCTAAGAGATGAGAAGCCATACCAGCCACCTGAAGAATTCTTTAAAGTCTGAATATTTGGGTAACATGGACCAACACTGTACCTTGATGTTCCGTTTCTGAAAGTCACACTTCAAGTTAAAAAAGTTCTGTTGTAGGGGCGCCTGGATGGCCCAGTCGGTTAAGCGTCTGACTTTGGCTCAGGTCTTGATCTCGCAGTGCATGAGCTTGAGCCCCACATCAGGCTCTGTGTCAGTGCAGAGCCCGCTTCGGATTTTCTGTCTCTCTCTGTCCCTTCTCCGCTCGCACTCTCTTTAGTTCAAAAATAAACAGCCAAAAAAAAAAAAGTTCTGTTCTGCAAATCTCCATATATATCAACAGATACTATAGAATTTATATCATGGTATCATGATATCTTCTTAAAAAGAAGAGGAAAAAACAGTTCTTCATAGGAGGAGGTTTTTTGGGGGTTTTTTTGGTATCTTAAATGTCAATGATCACAAAAACTTCTGGCTTCTCTTCATTATAGACCTGCATTGCTGAGTACGTTATTGCCTTGACTTCAGTTCCCTAAAGTTGGGGTTAGAGAAAAAAAAAGAGGAAAAAATGAAAATCGAAATCAGAATCAGTAACTCTAGCAACAACAGGCAGAAAAGGCCAAATTTTACTATTATTCTGAAAAACTAAAAACTTGTGTGAAACAAGTAGTTATTTGTACAGAATTATACAGTCATCTGTTAAAAATGAGAAGCCACGTATACACAGGAAAGAGCACTGATTGGGAGGTAAAAGATGGAGCTCTAATCCTGGCTTTCTTTCCACCTGGATATGGAGGCTGTCTTGACCTCTCCAGCATCCGCTTTTTCATTTACCAAATGGACTGAGTCAAGGAGCGTGAAGCTTTCCTATGGTCTGGCTCAGGGCTCCTTCTCAAGACCTCCTCCTTCTGGTCTAACCTGGGCCCTAGGAACACAGACTCTTCTCTCCTCCTCACCTGCCAACTCACTTTACCTCCTGGGGTTCTCTCTCCATATGTCTGATACATGACGATTCCCCCTTGCCTGCCCTGGTTTAAAACCACAGGATTAGATGTTCTCTTAGTTCCGTTCCATTCTAGAAAAGAATCTACAATAATTCTGTGAAGCACAAAATGTATCAGGCAATAGGCGGCTGGCATTTGCTAGCTCTATGGCACAAAAGAAATCTAAAGATTTCGCAGACAGATTTGAATGGCACCCACCTTTGCTATTTTTTCCCTCTGCCATCATCACCTGGTGAAACCACAGCCTGAATCAAATTCAACTTTCTGCCTACGGCAGCACACACCATACTAAGTGGTGTCACCGTAAATCACGTCCACAATCTCAAAAGGGTACTCAGCACTGACTAGTCATCCTACATTTGCCACTAAATTCACTTGCTGACTCTCAAACAATTACTTTCCATCTTCGCCTCTAGGATTCCTCCCTCATTCTCACCCTCAGACCATACCTCTTAGAGAAAACAGGAGCAATCAGTAAGAACTGACTTCTCTTCTCCATCTGGACTCATGTTAGCCTTTCCTCCTATTACAATGATCAGCCTGTCCCTGCTCCCATCAGAGGATCAACTCCTATACCTGAGCACTCCACCCCACACCCCCCTTTACCCCCCCCAGAACTTCAGGTCATTGTTCTGACATTACCCTCTCCCCCTCCAGCATGATCAATTTGCCCCGAGTTCCTAGATCACTTCCACACAGCATACACGGGTGCTGCAAAACCTCAGAGTTAAAACAAGACAAAAAACAAAAACAAAAAAAAACCCTCCCTTTCCAGCCATATTCCCCTCTGGCTAGTACTGTTCTATCCATTTGTCCCCTTTTCTGTAAACTCTTCAAAAGAACCATCTCAATACACTGCCTCCACTTTCCTGTCTTTCATTCTGTCTTTGACCTGTACATCTTTCCACTGATGAGTAAACCCATGGTCAATTCTCAATCCTCACCTTACTCAACCTCTGAGCAGTCGCTAGATCATTAGATATCTGGCTTCTGGGCACCCCCTGTTCTTTTGCTCCCTTCCATGAGGCTTTCCTTCTCTTTTCCTTTTTGGCTCTGTCTCTTCCAAACTTAGTGCCCCAGGGCTCAGTCCCCTCTATACTCTCCTATCTATACTCCCTCCTTGGTAATCTCGTCAAGTCCTATGGCTAAAAATATCCTCTCTTCAGTGGTGGCTCCCAGATTTATATTTGCAGAGATACCGATCTCCTGAACAAGTCATTCTACAGATAAATGCCTATTATGTGACATCTCCATTTAGATGTCTAATCTACACCTCACACGTACGATGTTCAAAAGAAAATTCCGTGTGTTGTCTGTATTATAATTCACATGCCCCCCCTCTAGTGATTTCTCTCTTTTTAAGCTTCTCTCCCGAGGTTCCCTCACCAGGCTTCATTTCACTGTTGTGCTTGAAGAAATGATACTGCAGCTACTGGAAGCAACCAGGACTTCCCAGTCACCCTCAACTAGCTTACGTCTTTGGCCTAAACACAGGGCTCAGCAAACAGGAAATCACAGGCCAAATCCAGGCTGCCACCTGGTTTTGTAAAGTCCTACCACCTACGAATGGTTTTTACACGTATAAATGGTTGGGGGCGGGGGGACCACAAAAGAATATCTCATGACATTTGAAAATGATCTGAAATTCAAACTTTAACGTCCATCAAATTTTACTGGGATACACCCAACTCGTCCGTTTATGTTTGGTCTGTGGCGGCTGCTGCTACCATAAAGGGGCCGAACAGAAGTGCTCTTCTGTCACTCTTGTTCCACAAAGCTTCAAACTTATCTAGCCCTTTACAGAAAACATTTGCCTGCCCCCTATTCCTACATACAGATTTGACTGGCAGAGAGCGGAGTCCTACAGGTTGGCAAATACAGAATCTGGAGAAGCACAGAAAGTAGAAGGTACTTTAGAGAACATCCAGTCCAATACCTTCATTACAGGGAGAGATACAGAAGCTTGAAAAGGCAAAGGGACTTTTAAATCCCATGAAAATCTATAACAAACCTGACCCTGGAACCCAAGTGCTGACTCCTTACCCACCAAATCAGATGTGTGGAGTCAGTGCGTAAACATAACATGGGCAGGGAAGCCTGAGGAAAACTTAACCACTTCACACCAACTTAGTACAGCTCGCTAAAGTATACTGGCATCTACTGACTTTATGGTAAGGAAGTAGAAAATGTTTTTAATGGCTGGATTTAAACATACCTGAGGGTGCTTGGACAATGAAAATTCTTCTCCCCACCTTGAGAAGGAAAATTAAAACATGATTTAGACTTCCAGGATTTAATATCTGTTCTCCCTTTACACATTTTACAATAAACCTTATAAATGTGATTAAGGTACGAGAAAGCCAAAAGAGATGGGAGGAGTAAGGGAGCTTTAAATTTCAGTTTGAGGGGCGCCTGGGTGGCTCAAGTCGGTTAAGCATCTGACTTCAGCTCAGGTCATGATCTCGCGGTTCGTGAGTTCAAGCCCCACGTTGGGCTCTGTGCTGACAGCACAGAGCATGGAGCCTGGAGCCTGTCAGGAGTTCTGTGTCTCCCTCTCTGCCCCTCCCCACTCATTCACATGCAGTCTCTCTCAAAAATAAACATTAAAAAATGTTTTTAATAAATAAATAAATAAATAAATTTCAGTTTGATTGCCAGTAAATATAAATGTCTAGGGACTTATGTGCTATAGCTATTTCAATAAGGCTGATGGTTGCTGTAAAAAAAAAAAAAGTGCCCTAGTATAGAGTGCATGCAGCAGATTCTCAATAAATACTGTTTAATTACTGTTTCATAATACACCAGCATGTTCAAAATGTTCACTGTACTCAAAGCTATACAATGAATTAAACACTATCTCCCATTGGAGAAAGTAGGCCTGAGTATCACAGAGGCAAAATACTACATTCTGTAATATGGTCTTAAATTGGTTTGCATTTTATAACTTTTCAGAAAATGTCAATGATCTGTATATAGAAGGCCTTAGAAAGGTACTTTCCTAGAACCTGGGATAAGTATCTTCTCTTCCTTCAACATGAATGTGGCTAAAGATCACAGCTGGAGAAGCAGTAGTGGTAGTAAAAAGAACAAAGTTTTAAAATTCTGTTCAACTGTTTATTAGCTGAGTACCCTTGGATAAGCCTGATTCCTTACCCATGTAAAAAGAAAAAAAAAAAAAGGAGGGAGAACAAAAGATCTAACTTTACAAAAAGAAATGAATCCAATTCAACATGAAGTGGAAAAAACAGGCTTTACATAGAAATAACCTAAAAGAGGGGAGCCTGGGTGGCTCAGTTGGTTGAGCATAATACAACTCTTAATTTCAGCTCAGTTCATGATCACAGGGTTGTGAGACTGAGCCCTGCATGGGGATCCACACTGATCATGGAGCCTGCTTAAGATTCTCTCTCTGCCCCTCTACCCTGCTCACACTCTCACTCTCTAAAAATAAAACAAGTCTTTAAAAAAACAAAAACAAAAACAGGGGCACCTGGTTGGCTCAGTCGGTTAAGCGTCTGACTTCAGCTCAGGTCATGATCTCACAGTTTCTGGGTTCAAGCCCTGCGTCAGGCTCTGTGCTGACAGCTCAGAGCCTGGAGCCTGCTTCGGATTCTGTGTCTCCCTCTCTCTCTGTCCCTCCTGTGCTTGCACTCTCTTTCTCTCTCTCTCTCAAAAATAAATAAACATTTTTAAAAAATCAATAAATTGGGAATCAGGTCTAAGAACCAAAATTAACTTTGTTCTGACAAATTTCTGGTCTTCCAAAGCTGAGGACCAAAGCCTTTGCTCCTAGGGCTCACAAAGCTTAACCTGCAGAGACCCACTGGGATGCAATGGGACTTCTGACTTAACATTTCTGTCTTCCTGCCCACTAGGTTTAGTGAAGGATATAATTTTAACATCTATCATGGCTTGCTACTTAAAAGATTTTCAAAACATACCCAATTGACCGTACTTTGAAATTTCTTTGATCAATATGAAGTACCTTCACTTCCTAAAGAGGAAAAGAAAATTTAATTTAAAAAAATGTTCTTAACAGACCATTGGGTAAAACACGTCTAGTAACTGTCAAAACACTATGTTGTATACCTGAAACTGACATAATATTGTATGTCAACTATACTTTAATTTACAAAAGTATGTCTAGGTTGTCCCCTTTCCTAGAAAGTAACCATGTATAACTTCCCTGAAGCAAAGAAAATTAAAATGTTAACTAAAGAGGCGCCTGGGTGGCTCAGTCAGTTAAGCGTCCAACTGCAGCCAGGTCATGATCTCATGGTTCGTGAGTTTGAGCCCCGCATCAGGCTCTGTGCTGACAGCTCAGAGCCTGGAGGCTGCTTTGGATTCTGTGTCTCCCTCTCTCTCTGCTCCTCCCCCACTCACGCTCTGTCTCTCTCTTTCAAAAATAAATAAACATTAAAAAAAATTTTTTAATGAAAAATAAAAAATAAAATGTTAACTAAAGTAGAACAACAAACTAAATATATGTCAAGGAAATAAGGTTTTTTCTTATGTAGTCAAGGGATACGTTGTTGAAAAATGTACACTCTCAAAACAGGAGTCAAGAACTTTCTCTGTAAAACAGGATAGGATGATACAGGATTTCCATCATTCTTGGCCCATTTTTAACTAACATTGTAAGCTCTTGAACTCTGCAGGACAAGGGACCAGTTAGAAGAGTGTATGTAGTAGAGCTGGGAGAAGGGAAGGGAAGGGAGAGAATGGAGTGACTATGGAAGCCAGTGGGCAAGGTGCTGTGTGTTAGGTAACGATGATGCTGGAGAGGGTTCCCTTCTAGCAGTTGATGGCAACAAGCAATCTCCATTTGGCTTTTCCTTGTTCATGTTAAGGAAAACTGACAGCAATTTTTAAATTTAGGCCAACATGGCAAAGCTGCTAAATTTCACATGGGACAAAGGAACATACGGATGGACATAAATATAGCTCAAACTTGGAAGACATAAAAAGTGTGGGTGAAGACAGCAGGTGCATTCTTATCACACAATCCTGATTAGTGGCAAGTATATAGTAAGAGATCTAAATATTATAAGACGCATATACATAGGCAAAGGCAGGTTAACCAAGAAGTCCCTGTTTTCTGCAAATCAGTATCATCTTATATATCTGTATGGCTTGGTTTTGCATCACACGTTCTATTCTCAATCACTTGTTCTTTTAAAATCTGAATTAGGGGCTCCTGGGTGGCTCAGTTGGTTAAGCTTCCGACTTTGGCGCAGGTCATGATCTCAGAGTTCGTGTGTTCAAGCCCTGCGTCAGGCTCTGTGCTGCCAGCTCAGAGCCTGGAGCCTGTTTCAGATTCAGTGTCTCCCTCTCTCTCTGCCCCTTCTCACACTCTGTCTGTCTGTCTCTCTCTCAAAAATAAATAAACATTAAAAAAAAAAAAGATTCCATCTTTAAAAATAAAATAAAATAAAATAAAATAAAATCTAAACTAGAAACTGTTTCCTCAGTAAGAAAGAAAAACCCTTGCTTACCCGGGGTATGAAGAATTCGTCAGCACTGAACTTATAAAGCCACTCATCCAAAAAGTGAAACAGAAGAGACTGTAGGTCATCTCCTACACAGGATCAAGAAGAACCATGATAGTATGATGTTTAATGATTCTCCTCTCTAAAATCTTGTTTGGATTTAAAAGTGTAATCGATTTCTTAGGCTAGCTGAAAGAGGAAGAACAGACTGATAATTCATTTGGTTGTTCTTATTGTGAAAATGTACTGAAATCATGGAGAACACTGAACATGTGCATAACAATTTCTTCCCTGAGAACAAATTGGTTACCTTGGGTTTCTACTTCTAGTGTTTGGAGGGGCTCCACAGTCCCAGTATCTGTCATGTAACCAAACATGGCCATTGCACACTGCTCAAATGCTTCCTCCAGAGTATCTCCCCACGCATGTAACCTAAAGAAATACATTCATGCCCTGTGTAATAAAATTCACAGCAAGAAAGAAAACTTGACAGCAAAATCAAAATAAAATTAATATGATAAATATAAAACCAAAGGTGTCAATCAATGTAATGGCCATTACATATATAATTGGTTCTTTTAAACCATCATTTTCATGTGTTAAAGGAACCAAAATAGGAGGAGAGAATTAAAATCAGGGACATCAAGGGGCGTCTAGGTGGCTCAGGTGGTTAAGAGTCCAACTCTTGATCACGGCTCAGCTCATGATCTCACAGTTCGTGAATCTAAGCCCCATGTCAGGCTCCGTGCTGACAGAGAAAATTCTCCCTCTACCTTGCTCTCTGACCCTCCCCAGGGTTGTGTGGGCATCCATGTGCGCACGCTCTCTCTCTCTCTCAAAATAAATAAACTTTAAAAAATAAATAGATAAATAATAAAATAAAATTAGGGGAGGGGCACCTGGGTGGCTCAGTCGGTTAAGCGCCCGACTTTGGCTCAGGTCACAATCTCACAGTTCATGGGTTCGAGCCCCGCGTCAGGCTGTGCTGACAGCTAGCTCAGAGCCTGGAGCCTATCTTCGGATTCTGTGTCTCCCACTCTCTCTGACCCTCCCCTGCTCACGCTGTCTTTCTCTCTCTCAAAAATAAATAAAGCATTAAAAATTTTTTAAAAATAAGATAAAATAAAATTAGGGAAATCGAGATTAAAATATCAGACTTCCCATTAAGAACATGATTTCAAAGAACTAAATTGCAGGTATACTCACTGGACATCTGCTGTATGATCCAAATCTAAGGGAGAGAGGGAAAAAACACATATGTCATTGAACTTGACCACTGATCTTGACTTGCAAATCACAAGAAACTCTAGTTCATTATTAAGAATATTATTATCCTGGGGCGCCTGGGTGGCTCAGTCGGTTAAGCGTCCGGCTTCAGCTCAGGTCATGATCTCATGGTTCATGGATTCGAGCCTCAAGTCGGACTCTGTGCAGACAGCTAGCTCAGAGCCTGAAGCCTGCTTCAGATTCTGTATCTCCTTCTCTCTCTGACTCTCCCCTGCTCGTGCTTTCTCTGTCTCTCAAAAATAAATAAAAAACATTAAAAAAAAAAAAGCGTATTATCCTTCTGTGGTGCCTGGGTGGCTCAGTTGAGCGTTTGAGGTCGGCTCAGGTCATGATCTCGCAGTTCAGGAGTGCGAGCCCCCATCAGGCTCACTGCTGTCAGCACAGGCATGCTTCAGATTCTCTCTCTGCCCCTCCTCTGCTTGCCCTCTCTCTCAAAAATAAATAAAATATTGAGGAAAAAAAAAAAGCAGGGGCGCCTGGGTGGCTAAGTTGGTTAAGCATCTGACCTCAGCTCAGGTCATAATCTCACAGTTCGCTGAGTTTGAGCCCCGTGTCAGGCTCTCTGCTGTCGGCATGGAGCCCGCTTCAGATCCTCTGTCTCCCTCTCTGTGCCCCTAAATTCGTGCTTTCTCTCTCTCTCTCTCTCAAAAGTAAACATTAAAATTTTTTTTTTAAAAAAAGGTAAACTCAACACTATGTTTATAAGCTTCTTCCTGATATCCCCACGGGGTAGCTGAAAGCAACACCTGCTACTACAGCAAACTCCCACTGGATCTGTTATCTCAACATTTCAGTCTACTCTTCACTGGTATCATGACTTCTATCAATTCTTCCCACTTAGGATCATAGAATATTCAGGTTAGAAGGAAGCCTTGCAGCTCATTTAATATAATTCCCTCACTTACAAGAAGAAAGCTGGGGCGCCTGGCTGGCTCAATCTGTAGAATATGTGACTTCTTGACCTCAGGGTTATGACTTTGAGACCATGTTGGGTGTAGAGATTACTTTAAAAATATTTTTAAAAAAGAAGAAGAAACCTGAAACCCAAACAGATCATGGGACTTGTTAAAGACCACTGTTCAGGGACAAAGCTGGGCCTAGAATTGAGACGTCCTGAGTGCCAGTGTAGTAGACTTTGCACCATAACACATAGTCTTTTCGTGACACTCAAGACTCAAATTCTTCTCCAGTTCACTCAAAAATATTCTTGTGGACTTAATATGTTTTAGGCACCGAGGAGATAATCAGCAGAGATGATAAACAGGTTAAAAGAAAATGACAGGTATTAACCCTAGAGAAATGAAAGCATGTATCCAGAATGCTCACAGCAGTGGATTCCCCAAAATGAAAAACCGAATGTCCACTGATAAGAGAATAAATAGATCAACAAAGATACAATGCAATCTACTCAGAGATAAAATGGTGTGACCTACTGGGGTGCCTGGGTGGCTCAGTTGCTTGAGTCTGACTCTTGGTTTTGGGTCAGTTTGTGATCTCATGGTTCATGGGTTCGAGCCCCACAACAGGCTCTGGGCTCAAGGCGAGGAGCCTTTTTTAGGATTCCCTCTCTCCCTTTCTTCCCTCCCTTCTCCACTTGCTCTCTCTCAAAAACTAATAAATAAATAAACATTTTTAAAAAGTGGTGTGATCTACTGATTCACGCATTAACATGAATATCAAAAGCATTAAGTGAAAACTGCAGAACTCTCAGCATCTAACACCTCTATCCAAACCCCTCTGCGCCAAGAGTGATATAACTTTAGCACAGCTGGACTTCTAGCAGCATAAGCCCAGTTCCTAGGTTCACCCCCGCCCAAATGCATTAGACTACCTGCCAGGGAAAGCGCTACACAGCCAGGAGAATTTACGGTTCATTCCAACCAAAACCTAACAATAGGCCCTTAACCTCCCTTTCTTAAAGCGTTTACTATAAAGGGCTTACAACTGTGAATATTTATCTCTTACAACTCAGCAGGGTCCTTCCCAAGGACTACAGAGCCATTCCTTTGAAATGTAATCAGCAGAAAGGACTCCCAGTCTCAGTGGGAGGATCGAATCCTAACATCCCTAACTGCCTGCTACCAAATCCTGCAGGCCTGATCGAATTTACGTGGACTAACCGTTTGTAATTTTTCATTTCTCTGACTCTACGACGCCCCTGCTCTCCCCTCTTCTCCATTCTCCCTTTAAAAGGCCCCATCACCTCTGCAAAATTAGGAATGGAGCTCAGTTCTTTCTCTTACTGTAGTTACTGAATAAAAGCCATTCACCACTTCAATGTCCCGCTGTGTTTATCTTTGATACTAAGTGAAGAAGCCAGGCATAAAAGAATCTATACCGTGTGGTTCCACTTGTGTGAAACTTTAAAAAACAGGCAAAATTAAGCTCTGGTGATAGAAATCCAAACTGCCTCAAAGTAAGGACACGGGGAGGCTTATAGGAAAAAAGCAAAAGGGAACTTTCTAGGGTGACAGAAATGTTCTATAACCTGATTGGAGTGTTGGCTACAATTCAATGTGTAATACACTCCAATGATAAGCAGATGTATGTATCTGTTTATCAAAACGTATTGGACTTTACACTTAAGATCTGAGCACTTCTAGTATATGTAAATTATACCTCCATTTTAAAAAACAACTTAAAAAGAACAATGACAGATTGCTATAGGGTAGTAGTTCTCAAATTTTTGGTCTTAGGAACCCTTTAATCAAATATTATTGAAGACTCCAAAGAGGTTTGACTTATATGTGTTATATCTATCAATGTTAACCATACTAGAAATTTTAACTGAAAAAGCATTTAAATACTTATTAATTCATTTAAAAATAACAAAATTGGGGCACATGGCGGTCTCAGTCAGTAAAACATGTGACTCTTGATCTCAGGATTTGAGTTCTAGCCCAAAACTGGGTGTAGAGATTACTTAAAAATAAAATCTTTAGAAAATAGTAATAATAAATAAAAAACAAAGCCATTTCATTTGACATAAATTGCATAACTTTATGAAAAATAACCATATTTCCCCAAAACTTTAATGAGAAGAGTGGCACTGTTTATGCACGTATTTTTAATGTCTGACTTGCAAGGTGTTGCACTATGTTGATTTAGTTGAAGTATATACATAAAATCAACCTCACAGATAGGCAGGAGGAAAAGGGAGGAGTATCTTAATAGCTTTTCAAAAAACTATAGTCTTCCTTGATGCTATACCAAAACTAGACACATGCAATGTGGAATCTGAAGCTGTAACAACGAACTTTTCATACTCTGTAACATTAAAATCCATAACTCTATCTTATGCGTAGAATGGATCTTATCTGTGTCTGATTGTGTAACACGAAAGCACTGGTCTTTTGAAAAAATATTAGTTCACTGATTTATATAGGTAATGTTGACACATTTAATTATATAAAGTGAAATTATATATATATGTATATTTGTTAATATCACCACCAATATCATCAGAAAGATCTTTTAGTACTGGGGAACCGTCAAGTTCATGATGGCAGACACAAGTTTTCCAAAATTCGAATTTCACTCAAATACTTGAATTTTATCATTGCCAACAAATACTGTGTTCTTTTCCTTTAAGTATTTTAAAGAAATTATCTGCCAAATACCTCTATCTGAATAACACTACATCTTTCCATCATTCTTTTGAGGAAAAAAAGCGGGGGGGGGGGTCTTTCATGAAAAACAAAAACAAAACAAAAAACCAGCTCACAACTCAATTACACAGGTTCTTTTCCTCAAGGTAATCATCAATACTTTGACAAGAAGCAGAAACACTGTATGCACACTTCCCATTTTGTTTCACAGAATATTAAAAAGACATGTACTCAATGCTCAGGATTTAATAAAACTGACAGTCCTTACTGATTCATCAAGAACATCTTTATTCTTTTTTTTGAGTAATATAACTTTATTTTTAATTTTTTCAACTTATTTTTTTAATTTACATCCAAGTTGGTTAGCATATAGTGCAACAATGATTTCAGGAGTAGATTCCTTTTTTTTTTAATTTTTTAATGTTTTTTATTTATTATTTTTGAGAGAGAGAGAGGGAGAGAGACAGCGTGAGCATGGGAGGGTCAGAGAGAGAGACAGACACAGAACCCGAAGACAGGCTCTAGGTTCTGAGCTGTCAGCACAGAGCCCGACACAGGGCTCGAACCCACGAACTGTGAGATCATGCCCAGAGCCGAAGCCGGACGCTCAACTGACTGAGCGACCCGGGTGCCCCAGGAGTAGATTCCTTAATGCCCCTACCCATTTAGCCCATCATCCCCTCCCACAAGCCCTCCAGTAACCCTCTGTTTGTTCTTCATATTTAAGAGTCTCTTATGTTTTTGTCCCAAAATGATTTTTTCTTTTAATTTTAAGTACACAGTGGTAAGGAATAAAGTGATTACCAGTACAGTTTGGTGCTGCCTCAATATGTGCTAAGGGGACAGCAGGTATACCTACCAATGCTTTTACACCATCAGCACAAATACCAACACAGTGAGAGAGCAAGTATCTCAGTATTATTGCAAAAGTAGTTTTGACATCACAGATCCTCTGAAAGGGTCTGGGGAACCCCAGGGGTCCAAGGGCCACACTTTGAGAACTGAAATATAGGAGAGACTAGGAAATAACTTAACTTGGACTGAATTCCCAAAGGAGACAAGACTTAACATTTTAAGTGTCCAAAGACTAAGGGTGATCTGTACGTGTTTGCTCATTCTCTTATTTCCAATTTTGCTCAGTGCCTGATACACAACAGGTGTTCAATCATACTGCTGAATGAATCAGTAAGATGACAACTACACTGAGTCTTAAAGGAAAAAAACATGGCTACAGGAAAAGCTTGGGGAAGATCTGGGGGCGGTCTATGGAAAGAAATGAAGCTGGGAGAAAATACAGACTAATCTCACATGCTATCAATTCAAAGACTGTATAAAATGTTACCAAGTAGAATCCAGTATGACCAAGTGGGATTTATTCCTGGAATGCAAAGATTCGGTTATTAGGAAATAGATCAATGTAGCTCATATAAATATATGATCCTCTCCATAGATACAATCATGAAACAGATCACAAAAATATTAACAGGATTTTTGAGCAAAAGGTTTTTTTCTGTACAATGAATTAAAAAGTTAAACTATTTTTCTTCTTTTTTAACGTTTGACAGAGAGCGAGTGCGCATGCGTGCACAGGGGGAGGGGCAGAGAAAGAGAGAAGAGAAAGAATCCCAAGCAAGCTCCCAGAGCAGAGCCCAACGTAGTAGTGCTCGATCCCACAAACGGCAAGATCATGATCTGAACCAAAATCAAGAGTCGGATGCTTAACCAACTGAGCCATCCAGGTGCCCCTTTTCTCTCATTCTTAATTGCTGTATCTACTGAATGTTTCTGTGGTATAATAAAAATACATACTTGGTCTTTGTCCCTGGTTTCTGGCAAAGCTCCTAAAACCCTTGGATTTTCCTGAGTGATAAGTGTCTTGTTATTCATTAATTATCCCCCTCTGTCCACACCTGAATCTATGCTATGGCGGTGACTCAGGGTAGGGTCCCCAGGTAGCCTTAGAATGGAGCAGTCACCAGGAAGATCATGACTAAAGAGTAGGAACTTTCAGCCCCACCCCCTCGCCACCAATGGCTGTGAGTACCTGGCCTGTAGAGGATAGAGCAGGAGACTGAGTTATAGACTCTTACAGAGATTTGGAGAACATTCCACTGGTGAACTCATCCAAGTGCTAGAACAACGAGAAGCCCAGAGGGGGCAAGGAAGCTCCAGTCCCTCTCCCCATACCTTGCCCTATGCACGGCATCCGTCTGGCTGTCCCTCAGTTGGATCCCCTATAATACACTGGTAAACCTAAGTAAAGTGTGTTTACCTGAGTTCTGTGAATTATTCTATCAAATTATTGAACTTGAGCCCAAGGAGGGGTGGGAGGGGAATGTGTGGGAACACCAGAATTCGCAACTGGTCAGGCAGAAGTGTGGGTAGCCTGGGTACCCCATTTGGGGGTGCCATATGAGGTGGAAGCAGTCTTGTGGAACTGAGCCTTTAAACTGTGGGGTCTGTGTTAATTCCAGGGAGTTAGTGTCAGAACTGAACTGAATTGATTGACACCCAAGCTGGCATCAGAGAAATGGAAAACCGCTTAATGTGGAGAAACCACACACTTGATGTTAGAAGTGGTGTTAGAGGAAAGAAAACAGAGTTTATAATGCATATATTATGATAACACAGTAGAACACACACAGTTCAAAGCGTGTGATGAAAGATCATTGCCCAAGAGTATCAGCTGAAAATTATACTAACCATAAGGGCATGCCATAAAGAGGCAGGGTAAAAAATTAATTCTACAACTCAACAGCTCTCACAAGTATAGTCAATAACAGGATAGACAAGAGATGATATCATGGCAGAAAAGATCATTTACATCAGGAACAAAAAAGACGTGGGGTGCTTGGCTGACTCAGTCAGTAGAGCATGTGACTCTTGATCTCAGGGTCATGAGTTTGAGCCCACATTGGGCAAAGAGATTACTTTAAATAAAAAAATTAATAAAATAAAATAAAATAAAATAAAATAAAATAAAATAAAATAAAAGGATGGGCGCCTGGGTGGGTAATTCAGTTAAGCCTCTGACTCTTGATTTCAGCGTAGGTCCTGATCTCCTGGTTTGTGGGATAGAGGCCCACGTCAGGCTCTGCGCTGACAGCACGGAGCCTGCTTGGGATTCTCTCTCTCCCTCTCTACCCCACCCACACCTGCTCACTCCCTCTCTCAAAATAAATAAACATTTTTTTTTTTAAAAAGGAAAAGACAGGGGCACCTGGGTGGCTCAATTGGTTAAGCGGCCGACTTTAGCTCAGGTCATGATCTGGCGGTTTGTGAGTTCAAGCCCGATGTCAAGCTCTGTGCTGACAGCTCAGAGCCTAGAGCCTGCTTCGGATTCTGTGTCTCCCTCTCTCTCTCTGCCCCTCCCCTACTTAGGCTCTGTCTATCTCTAAAAAGTAAATAAACGTTAAAAAAAATAAAAAAGGAAAAGACACAAAAAAGATTAAATACCTAAAAATAACCTTCTCAGGATACACAAAATAAGATTTGAAAAATGGAAAGGCATACACCATTACTCAAAAAAAAAACACCCTAATAAAAATATTAAAGTTTTAATTCTCCCTAAATTCATAATTAATATGATTGAGAAAATATCGATAGTATTTTTTACCTGTGATTCATTTTATTTTTTAAAAGTTTTTCACAACACCAATATCAAAAATCACATGCTCTACCTACTGAGCCAGCCAGGCGCGGCCTGCAGGAGGAGGTACGGGGTGCGCCTCCCCACCCCCTATCTGCAGTTTACTTTAAGACAAATGAAAAGGAGGTAAAAGGTAGCCAGAATGAGAGAAGATACGAGAAAAACTCTCTGCCCTCCCACTATATGTCTAAAACATAAATTTGTAAAGGTGCTCCCCCTTGCCTATCAGCAAGGACAGAAATTAATCATTAAAGAGAATCTTATCCACCCAGAGTCAGCACCAGAGGAATCTCCATAATAAAGTTTCCTCACTAGCCCTCACCTTCCATTAGTTTTCTACATATTTATCATCCCACAGCTGGCCGCCCCAGAAGTACAAAATGCTTTTCCTTTGTCTTGTCATTTCTCTACAAAATTACTGCTCCTGTTAAGATGCTATATAAGCTCAAGTTCTAACCAGCCCTTTGAGTTACTCATCACTGAATACTCCTATGTGAGGGGCACCTGGGTAGCTCAGTCGGTTAAGCATCTGACTCTTCAGCTGTTTGTGAGTTTGAGCCCCACTTTGGGCTCTGGGCTGACAGTGCAGAGCTTGCTTAGGATACTTTCTCTCTCTCTGCCCCTCCCCCACTCATTCACTCTCTCTCAAAATAATTTAAACAAATTTTTTTGTTTAAATTATTTTGAGAGAGACAGAGAGAGCAAATGGGGCAGACAGAGAGAGAGAGAGAGAGAATCCCAAGCAGACTCTGCACTGCCAGCGCAGAGCCGGATGCAGGGCTCAAACCCATGAACTGTAAAACCATGACCTACCTGAGTTGAAACCAAGAGTCAGATGCTCAACCAACTGAACCACTTGGGCACCCCTCAAAATAAATAAACTTAAAAAAAAAAAAAAACCTTCTAGGTAAATGTGCAACACACATGTTATTAAGTTTGTTTTTCTCTAGCTAATTTGTCTGTGTCAACCTAATTTGTAGGGCACCAGCCAATGTACCTAAGATAGATACAGGAAAAAGATTTTTTTTCCTCCCCTACAGAGGTATATGGGTACAGATAAAAAAGAGAAGCCATTACCTGATCATTGCTGAAGCTGGGTGATGTGTAGATGGAAGTCATCATACTATGCCCCTACTTTTGTATATATTTACACATAGCTGATGTTTATCTACATAAAGGGGGAAAAAAAGCCAAGAATAGCAAGAAAGGAGCAAGTAGTGAGGGGAGAATGTCCTATAAGATATTAAAAGATAGAATAGGGGTGCCTCGGTGGCTTAGTCGGTTAAGCATCCAACTCTTGCTTCTGCCTCAGGTCATGATCTCACTTTGAGTTTGAGCCGTGTAACAGTGCAGAGCCTACTTGGGATTCTCTCTCTGTCCCTCTCTCTCTCTGCTCCTCCCCCACACATGTGCACACTATCTCTCTCCAAAATAAATAAATAAACATTTAAAAAACAACAGGCAAAGCTAATCTATGTTAAAAGTTAGACTAATGCGGGGGGGGGGGTGGACATCTGGCTGGCTCAATTGGTGGAGTGTGCAACTCTTGATCTCGGGACTGTGAATTCGAGCCCCATATTGAGTGTAGAGATTACTTAAAAACAAAATCTTTTTTAAAAAGTCAGGATAATGGGAGCAGTAGGGAGGGTGGTGGTGATTGGAAAGGGGCATGAGACAGAATGCTGTAATATTGTTTATCCACATGGTTATTAGGTATACAGGTATATTCAGTGTGTGAACATTCACTTATGGTATGTGCATTCTTCTGTAGGCATATTATACTTCAATATAAGTCTGTATCTCCAGGGGTGCCTGGCTGGCTCAGTTGGTAGAGCATGCCACTCTTGAACTCAGGGTGGTGAGTTCAAGCCCTACATTGGGCATAGAGCTTACTTTAAAAAAAAAAAAAAAAAAAGGTTTTCATTTTCAAATGTATTAGAAGAAAACACAGAATTATTTTACAATCTCAGAGTGGACAAAGCCTTCCTAAGACTACCCAGAAGCCATAAAAAGTGTTAATAAATTTCATTACATAAAAATAAATTTCTGCAGAGTGAAAAGAGACCAACAACCCAACAGAAAAATGGGTTAAGAATATGAATATAGGGGCGCCTGGGTGGCTCAGTCGGTTGAGCATCTGACTTCAGCTCAGGTCATGATCTCACAGTTCGTGGGTTCGAGCCTCCACGTCGGGTTCTGTGCTGACAGCTCAGAGCCTGGAGCCTGCTTCAGATTCTGTGTCTCCCTCTCTCTCTCTGCCCTTTCCCAGCTCATGCTCTGTCTCTCAAAAAATAAAATAAAATGTCAAAAAAATTAAAAAAAAAAAAGAATATGAATATACACATCCCAAAAGTGGACATACAAATAGCTCCAAACATACTGACGTATATTCAACCTCACTTATAATAAGAAAAATGCAACTAATATAACAAGATATTTAAGTTGCAAAAGACCAAAAAGTATGGTAACGTTGTAAATGGGTAGAAGTGTGAGGCTAAAGCACGCTCATACAATAACAGTGAGAGTATGAACTGGTACAATATTACCGGAGATCAATTTAGCAAAAGCTGTTAAAAACGAACATATCCTGGGGCGCCTGGGTGGCTCAGTCTGTTGAGCCTCGCATACTTGATTTTGGCTCAAGTCACGATCTCAAGGTGGGTGGGATCGAGACCCACACCAGGCCGGTGGCGCAGAGCCTGCTTGGGATTCTCTCTCTGCCCCCTCCAAAATAAATAAATAAATTTTAAAAAAACGCACGTATCCTTTGACAAAGCAACGTAACTTCCGGAAATTTACAGACACACTTGCACATGCGCAAAACAATGAATGCGCAAGTATATTCACCACTGCACTGTTTCTAATAACGAAAGACTACAAATAACATACACGTCTATCAACTGGAAACTGGTTAAATACATTAAAGTAAATGCTAGAACTTTTTTGCTTGTATACATAATAAAATGGTAAGGACTGCTGATCTGCAGAGTAAGACTAGGTGGCTGGGGATTAGGCTGAAAGACTGTTCACACTGAATACCTGTTGTACTTTTTGAATCAGACACAAGACTTACTAAAAATAATTTTTAAAAGTTATTTTTAAGAGAAAAATGAGCTCGGGAGATATATGAGGGTTCGGAAAGTACAGAATCTAGTATGCCATGATAAACAGACTCTACAGAGGGCAATGGACAATTAATGAGACGTTCTAAGTAGAAAAGTAAGAGTCAGATTTGTGCTTCCCAAACCACAGCAACCTTTAGGGATAATAACTAAACGTTTAAATAGAAGATCAGAGTTTGCACTATATTTTCATTTTTACTATCATCTCATTTATTCCTCAGATAAAGGAACTAAGGAGCAAAGAGAGGTTATGTGATTTGCCTTACGTTACCAAACCAGGTCTTTTAACTAAATACACGAGCCAGGTAAAACACCAAGTTAGAAGTTCCCTACTCAGCTTTTTAAGTCCTCGAATCTAACCACACTCTAACTATGCCACTGCTGGGAGATACATAGGGGCGACAACCCCGCAAACGCTTGAAAATATGGCTTTCTTTAGAATACACTGGTAAAATTCCCACAAGATAAATGTGACGAGGTATATGTAGAAAGAGTTCAAGAGACTAAATGGCGCAGCCCAGTACCCGACTCTCAGACCAGGTAGGTGGCTTTTTCTTCCGGCATCCCCCGGACAACTACTTACAATACAGGGCGAAATGGGATCATGCCTGAAGCACCTTATGGGGTAAAGCAGGGGAGGTCAGAAGACCGGGCCAAAGAAAGAGGACATGAGACAAGTGAGCCACCTACTCACACTCGTACTTCCGAATGACTGGAGGATACTTGGCCTTGACTGCCTTCTGCTCTTCAGTCAAATTGTAATCTCGAATATCTTCGCCTTCCAGCGCCATAATTGCAACCCTGGACACTCTACTTCCGCCCTTCATTAGCCGGACTTCGGCCCTGACTTACAACTTCCGCTCTAGACCCCGCCCCTTGGCATGCACTCTTAAAGGATCAGGACTCCATTCTCGCAGATGTACTTATACCCTAAGACTTCCGTCCTAGGTGGAAAGCACGTCTTTAATACGCTTGGGCCTTATTTTCTGCGTTTGCTTCATCAGTTCTAAGAACCAAGGAAACAAGTAAATTGGAGGACCTCAGATTAGGAAACACTTGAGCTAGACACGCCTGTGTCTGAGTGGTAGACGCCTTTTCTTTCTACCTCATTGCCAGAGTTGATAACCAGACAGGAAAGCACCCTACATTCCTCATGTGAACTCTATGGAAGTGTCGCGAGCCGAACAGCCTTTAAGAAAATGGCTGCCCCCTGGAGAGTGCGGACTAAACCCCTCACGTGACCCGGCGGGCGCACTGCCACCAGTTCCGCGCGTGCGCAATCGAAGGAAGTCGGCTCCCGGCCGTGTGGGGGCAGGGGAGGGGCGCGCGCCGGGGCCCAGCAGAAAGCGATTTTGCGCGTCTGGGTAGGCTGCGAACGCGGCTTCCCCGCCCACCCCACGGTTCGGTGCGCTCCGATTGGCCAGTGTTGGCGCGAAGGTGCGCGAGTCGGCGCTCACGCAGGGGCAGCAGGAAACAATAGAGGCCGCGCGCGCTGAGCGAGCGCCCGTAGCCTCCCCGCCCCTCCCGCAACGCTCGACCCCGGGATCCCCCCGGCTTGCCTGCCCGCCATGGCCGACAAGGAAGGTGAGGGTGCTGGGGCCGCCCCAGGAGGGCGGGGGTGCCGGGCTGGCGCCGCGGCCTCGACAGGGCCTAGCAGTGAAGGCAAGCCCGACTCTTGAGTGTTGTCCCCACCATCGAAGGCGCGAGGAGAAATCGCCCCGCGGGGCGGGCTAACGGCGCGCCTGTTACTCCGGCGCGGAGGCCTGTCGCCACGGCGTGGAGCTGCTGGAGTGGGAGGTTGGGGGAGGCGGGTGTTTGGTCCCTCCCCGCGCTCCCTGTCGGTCGCCCGCTTCTCCCGGGTGTGCCTACGCCGTTCTGTATCCCGGCGGCCGGTGCCCGGGCTTCCTCGCCGGCCCCGTGGACCTAGCGCGTACGGGAGCGTGCCCCCAACCTCGGCACCGTCGTCCGAACGCCTGACGGAGCGATTGGCCCGGGGGTGGTGGCGGGCCCGCGAAGGCGGAGAGGGGGTCGGTACCTCCGCCCAGGGGAGATTGAGGCACATCTCCATTTCAGGATCTAGACTCGAGCCGCGCCGCTGGCTTCGGGAGTGGTTCCTCGGTGTCCATTTGTGTTCGCTAACTTAATTTGTTTTTAACTTTTTAGCAGCCTTTGATGACGCAGTAGAAGAACGTGTGATCAACGAAGAGTACAAAATATGGAAAAAGAACACCCCTTTTCTTTACGATTTGGTGATGACCCATGCTCTGGAGTGGCCTAGCCTAACTGCACAGTGGCTTCCAGATGTAACCAGGTGACGTGAATCCCTTGAACGTTATTTTGTGGTGTCCTCCTCAGTGGAGATTTCTCACACTGATTTTCCCTGTTTTTCGCCCGTCGCCCGGAGAGGGCGTGTGATCAGAGCCTATTGGGGACATTTTTTCCTAGGCCAAAAAATCAAAATGTAAAAATAATCTTGCAATTTAGCTGATAAAGGGAAAACTTGTTTTCTTTCCCTGATATGACTTGAATAGCCTGTTATAACTATAGTTGGCCAAATAATATAAAATGTGTCCGCTTTCAGAAAATGCGATGGTGAGTCAGTCCAGTTCTTTCAGCAAAACATTTGAACCTCTAGGTTAATCCAAAGATGTGTATGACGTGGTCCCTGCCCTCAACAGCACAAGTCTAGTTGGTTGAAGAGGCTGATGTAGACTAGTAATTACAGATACATGTGCTAAGAGCAGTGTTACAGAGATACTTAGGATATTTAGAACTAACACCTGAGGATGGGATGGTTTTTATATAAGGGAATTCTGCACAGTGAAAGATTAATCACATGTATGTCTTACATGTGAGAAGTTTACCTCTAAGAGGATAAAATAGTATTTCATTTTAGCTTACCTTTTTTGAGGATCTGGTAGGTGCCACGTATCAGGGTATTAACTAAACAATAAAGATACAATAAGAGACCAATAATAAAACAGGATGATTATAATAACATACCATAATACAGGCTGCTTGAATGTGGTCTCTTGTCAAAATCTCTCCCTGTACTCACCCTTCTTGTGATGTTGAGAAGATAAAATGCACACGTGATGAAATAAAGTGAGGTGGATGACGGGGGCCTTGGATGAAGTATTAGGCTACTACTGATCTGATGTTAAGTCAGAAGGAAGATCATCTACTTCTGGATGGGACTGTGGTTGACCAGGGGTAACTGAAGTGGTGGATGGGGGGGCTACTGAATTTCACTTAAAAAAAAAAAATTATTGTCATAAGAATGGCACAGATAAAATTATCAGAGGAAGGAAAAAAATCACCTCAACTTAGGGTATCATGTAAGGCTCCCAAGAGGAAATGACAATGCAAAGATGAAGGTGAATTTAAATAATACAAGATTTCATCAAAACCATTGCGCCTGTTGGAATAATAATGGGTTTTCTCTTAGAAAACTGTTTTCACTATTCAGAATACCATTTAAAAATTATATTGTGTGCTAAATAACTCAATTCCTTCAAAACTCATGTCTTTAGAATTCAAAATACTTGCAGAATGTGGTTAATTAGGCCATGTTTCAACTCAAGTAATAGAAATTTGATACAAATTTTACTAATAAGAACAGGGCTGCTACCTTCACAGTGGCATTAAAAATGAGGAAATCTGTCCTAATGTTTAACAGACTCCTAAAAAATTACCGAGAAATTTAGAGTTAGAAGCTTTATCATGACCAGGAATTCCCATGTTCAACTGATCATCAGAATTACTTGAGTTAGGTTAAGTGGAGCCATTTCTGTCAGGAGTTCTCAGTGGGAGTTCAAACCATTTAGTAACTGGTGGCAGAGTACTTGATGACAAATAGTTGAATGGTGATTCCACAATCATGAGCTATTTATTGGAACAGTGGATCCCAAATACTGGCCACCACATACGTCCTAAATCATTCTGGAACCATATTTTTAAAAAACTTCCTACATAATGCAATTAGTAGCTCAATTTAGAAAGCCCTGAATTAGACTAAATTCTCTAAGGTTGATATCTTTGTTATCTTGGTATCTTCCTGTTTTAACAGAGGTAGGTAAATAAATCTTTAAAAGTTTACTTATTTTGAGGTCGGGGGAGAGAGCTCTGCATTGTCAGTGCAGAGCCCGACGCAAGGGCTCAGGCTCACAAACCATGAGATGGATGATGACCTGAGCCGAAACTTAACTTTGAGTCACCCAGGAGCCCCAATGCTAATTTTTTTTAAGACAAGGATTACTTAGAATCAAGCATACCTATTGGCTTAGTGTTTATTGTGTCTGTCAGTGTTTCTCTTTTTCTTCTTTTGTGTGTGTGTGTGTGTGTGGTAGTGGTGTTTATTCATATTCTTTTTTTTAAAAAATACTATTGTAGTTTTGTAATATCTTTTTCCCTCACTTCCTGTGGTTCTTTGTTTAACCTTCTAAATGTAGACATTCCCAGTTTTGTGTTGACAGTTCTCTTTTTTTTCCCCTCTACCTTTTTCTATGTAGGATATAGATGCCTATTGCCTCTGTGCAGAAGAATTCTATTGGTTATCTCTAGACACAATTTGTGAGTTCTTCCTGAATTTTCAGCAGTCTACTGGTGTCTTCTCTGAAGTATCTTCCTGGCTTCCCCAACATGACATTTTCCAAACTGAGTATATTCTTTCCATAGAGGTTTCAGTCGCTTTTCTCATATTATTCCTATATCTCTTTATCATGACGTTAGTTTGACATTTCGTAAGTTTTTCTCTTTCTCCACTCGATGGTTCATTTATAAGCTCCAATGAATTCTATTTATATAATATCTTTCTTACCTAGACCAAAAGTTCTCAAACTTTAACATGCATTGTAATCAGCTGGAGGGATTATAAAATAGATCATTGCGCCCTGCATCCCATGTTTCTGATTTAGTAGGTCTGGAGTGGATCTGAGAATTTATTTGCCTTTCTGGATGAAGTTCCTAGATGCTGATGCTCTTGGTCCTGATACCACACTTGAAGAACCTCTGCTTTACACTGTTAGATTAATCCTCCTGTGATAATTCAGATGGTGCTGTGTTCCTTAGAAATTTCCCATGGTCCTTTGTTCCCCCTAATAGTGTAGAGTCTTGAATCCCTTAAGGTGGCATTCAGTACCCTGAAATCTGCTTTCTAGTCTCTTTGCATTTTGCCATGTCCAAAGTCAGATTGGGACATTGGTCCTAGTAAGTGTGAGTTCTTTTGTTTATTTTTTAAGTAATCTACACCCAATGTGGGGCTCAAACTCAGGACCCCAAGATCTAGAGCCATATGCTCTACCAACTGAGCCAGCCAGGTGCCCCACTAGTAGTTGTGTGATCTTAGTCAAGTTGCCTAATTTTCCTAAACCTCAAGTATCTTCATCTTTTGTAACATGATTTGTAAAGTGCTTAACATGATATCTGGCATATGGTAGACCTGCCCTTTGCTCAGTTCCCTTTCCTTGGAATACTGTCTTTCAAAACCCTAGTCTCTTCTAGTTTTATCTCTCATTTTGATAACAGCTCAACGTATCACCTTTCATGAATACTTCCTGAATTCCAGAAGTAATCTTATTTATTTTTAATCATCTTTATTTAAATTCTTATATTCTTATGTACATTTCAAGTAGTATTTATTTACTTGTATTTTAATTATTTGTATATATGATTAATTGCCTCTGGTTTTTTGAGGGCACAAATCATGTCTTAATCATTTTTTGTACTTCATAGTATTTGACATGATTTGTCACTGATTAGGCATTTAGTAAATATTTGAACGATTAGTTTACCTAATATTTTCTTTCCTATACCAATAATGAAGTTAACCTAATGAAGTAACCTGAAGTGTTAGTGTACCCAGCATTTACTTTCTTTACCTCCAACCCGTTGCAGAGGGTGAGAAATTAATTCACATTTTATTCTGTTAGATGTTTTGCCCAAAGTAATTATAAATTTTTTGTCAAGTTAAGAAAATTAAGTGCTATGTAGTCCTTATACTCTTCTCTATGGAAGATACATTAAGTCAGAAATGTGGCTCATAATGACTTTCTCCTCTCAAAGCCTGGTTAGGATAGTGCCTTTTTGCATACATATGTATATCACTACTTCATTGTCTCTATTAGTGTTACTAATTTGAATAGTGACCATATGTTCCTGTTACAGACCAGAAGGGAAAGACTTCAGCATTCATCGACTTGTCCTGGGAACACACACATCGGATGAACAAAACCACCTTGTCATAGCCAGTGTGCAGCTCCCTAACGACGATGCTCAGTTTGATGCTTCACACTATGACAGTGAGAAAGGAGGTAGGAATCTTAAAAGTGAAAGAAGGAATAATGTGTGGGTTATATATTTCATATCTTTGAAGTATCGTGAAAAGAGTGTTCAGTTTGATAAATTAGCCTGTCAAGTTAGTAATAAGATTTTGAGCTTTGGAAAGCCTGGGTTTGCAGTACAGATGTTAAGTGTCAGAGGAGCTACTTAACACATATTTGGTTCTGTGCCTTTTCTATAAACCTTTCTCTACTAAATTTGTTGGTAGGGGAATGTCTAGAATTGAAAGAAGCCAAAATCCATCATCTATTCATTTTTTATATTTTTTTTAAGGAGGCTTTTTTTTTTCCTTTTGTTTATTTATTTGGGTAGGCGGGGTGGAGAGCATATCAAGGAGGCTCCATGCTGCCAGCACAGAGCCCAGCGTGGGTCTCGAACTCATGAACCATGAGATCATGACCTGAGCCGAAATCCAGAGTCAGACACTTAACCAACTGAGCCACCCCAGTCCCCTTTTTATTGTTTTTTAATTTAAGTAATCTCTACACCCAACGTGGGGCTCAGACTCACAACCCCAAGATTAAGAGTTGCATGTTCTACTGACTGAGCCAGCCAGGCACCCCCAAAGTCCACCATTTCTGTTGCTGTGCATGCATTCTCAGCTTGGGAGATAATCGCCCCTAAGGGGATGAAAATTGGTTCTCGGAGAGTAGATGTGTGAAAACAATCTTAATTCTTTAAATGTGTAAAGCACAGATGGACATGGTGTACATAAATATCTATAGGATATCTGTGGTATTAAAATTTCATCAAGAGTGTCAGAAAAGATGTTTTCTAAGGTTTCTTGGGGGAGACAAGATTGAGAAACACTGGCTTAAATTACACTTTCCATTTTGAAGTGGTGGAAATAACTTAACCACGGCACTTGATATGTATGTAAAAATTAAATGAGCCATTTAATTGTATCCTGTTTTTAGGAGATGGCCTAAGGGTTTAACTGTTCACAAAATACCTTTTCTCTTTTAATAGAGGTGGAAATGGGTGTTATCTTTGTTGTTATCCTTGAACTCCAGTTATTACCAAGAGGTAAAAGATACACTCTCATTGAAATTTGTGATCTTTTAAAAAATGGATGTTTAATGTTCCTTTCCTTAGCTTTCTCCTGACTAGCAGAATCCATTTTTTTATCTACATTCTTTTGAGCTCCATCCAGTTGTTTGTTATGTGCAGTTAATCTTTTGATCACTCCATATTTGCCTTAGGGTGATACAGAATGCAAAGTAGTAAGTTCTTTAGGTAATGATCTGCAAACATGATTTTGTGTCACTGACCCAAGTGTGTGTGCTATGATTATTGGGAAGTTATTTTCTTCGTAGGCATTAGTATTGGAGGGGGAAAAAACACCAAATCCAAGAATCCGAAGATTTCGGCTTAAAGTCCTATTAACCCACTCACTAACTGCGTGGTTTGGGATAAATCATTTAGCCTCTCTGAGCGTTAGTTTCCTTTCTATTAAATGAAGATAAATTGTTTTGAAATAGGATTTTTGGTTATTTAGTGACAAAATATTCTGATTGTTAATAAATTATTTTAAAAATCAAAGCAAATACTGAATGGCAGGCTTTTTTCTTGTTACTAGGGATACAGCACAGAATAAGGTTTTTTGGCCTGTTGTATCTGAACATCTTTTTGTGTGAGACATAGCTCCCTTTTTTTTTTTTTAAGACATTACCTCCTTTTGATTTTTATATACTGTGTCATAATTAACTATCCCTTATTTGACATTTAGGTGGTTTCCAATTTTCAGGCTTCAAAAACAGTTCTTGTGCCATATGGCTTTTACAGTTTTGCTATAGAATACTTTTCTAAGTGGAAGTCCGATAAAGCAAAATTGCCCTCCAAAAAAGATTCCATCCCACTAATAGCAATCGTATTTATGTCTGTTTCTCCGTGCGTGCCCTTGCCAACCTTGGATTTACTTGGCCAGTTTTCTTCTGATGTCCTTCAGATTTTGGGTCATTCTTTGAAACGCCTTCATCATTCCAAGATTTTAAAATATTCAGCTGTTTTGTGTACTTACTCATGCTTTAACCATTAAAACAATAATCTTCCTGGTATTTGTTTTGCTATTGGGTAGGGGGTAGGAATCCAAGCATTTTTCTAAGTGGTTAGCAGTTTTTTATCTTTATTTTTTAAACGTTAGGGTTTTTTTTTTATATTTGTTTATTTTGAGAGATCGTTCCTGAGCAGGGGAGGGGCAGAGAGAGAGGGAGAGAGAGAATTCCAAGCAGACCCTGCACTGTCAGCTCGAAGCCCCAATGAGGGGCTCAATCCCACTGTGAAAGCAAGACTTGAGCCGAAGAGTCAGAAATTTAGCCAACTGAGCCACCCAGGCACCCCAGCAATTTTTTAAAAAAACACCATTTGCTGGCAAATTGTTTTCTTCACTGGTTTTTGAAGTGGCATTTTTTTAAGATACATACTCAAATCTTTTTCTGGTAATGGAGTTTTTTGAACAGCATCAAACCAGTTTTTGCTTCATCCCCCTTAACTAATGTTTAATTATAGAGAAATAATTTAAAATACCAGTAATTATGATATATTTCTACCACTATATAAATCATCCTATTTAATCCTCACAAGGAAACTGATACTAAAAGATGTTTCGTAACTTGCCCTAAGGTTGCATAGCTTATCTCCCATTTCTCCCTCTTCTCTTTTGCTTCCCCTCCCCACCTCTGCCGCCCCCCCACCCCCCATCTTCAGATCACTGGATAGGCTTCTCTCCATACGGTCTTAACAATGATGGAAGTAGATAATATCATAGGGTCTCTTGGGTGGTGGTTAAGTAGATAGCTTCTAGTCTCTCTCCCTCTCAGAAGAAATGTCCTAGACTCTCAGATTGAACTATTGTAATTAGTTATCATCCACTTGACCCCATTTGGTTTTAGATAATTGATGGCAGATAGATTTAAAAAAAAAAGACTGTTGAACTTTCAAATTGAAAACTAAAAACTGACTTAGTCTTTTTTTTTTTTTTTAATGTTTTTATTTATTTTGAGAGACAGAGAGAGACAGTGTGAGCAGGGCAGGGTCAGAGAGAGGGAGATACAGAATCCGAAGACAGGCTCCAGGCTCTGAGCTAGCTGTTAGCATAGAGCCCGACGTGGGGCTCAAATCCACAAACCGTGAGATCATGACCTGAGCCGAAGTCGGACGCTTAACCGACTGAGCCACCCAGGCGCCCCGAATTAGTCTTGTTTTGACATTAAAAAAAATTTGTGTGTTTATATTAGGTTCAGCCTGACTATAGTCAACGTTTTAAGCCCTTGTAAAATAGAGTCGACGTAAAACTTTTTTTTAATGTTTATTTTTGAGAAAGAGCAAGCACATGCAAGCAAGCAGGGGAAGGGCAGAGAGAGAGGGAGACCGAATTCTGAAGCAAGCACCACTCTGTCATCACAAAGCCCAATGTGGGGCTTGGGGTCTTGAACCCACGAACCGTGAGATCATGGCCTGAACCAAAGTCAGGTGTGTGCTCAACTGACTGAGCCACCCAGGTGCCTCTAAAATTTTTAGTTCAATGCCACTCTGTTACCAAGATCTTCCAATATCAAGTTTATTTTTAGCAACTTATTTGGGGAATTTTTTTAAAGATATCATTAGTTTTTTGTCTGAATCATATCTAATAAACTATTCTTAAATCATGAGATAGTTGACTGATACTAGAGTTTATAGTTAAAAGGGTTTTATGGGCTCAAAGATTGGCTTACAGGTAGAAGTCAATGCTGGTTACCTGGTTTGTTGGGAGAAATACTGGCCGCGAGGGACATGATAATATCTTCTGGGAGGCTGGAAATTTCTGTATTTTGATCTGGGTGGTGGTTTTCCTGGTGTATACATTTGTAAAAATTTGTCAAACTAGACACACTACACTAAAGCTCAAGTTTCTTAATATTGTTTTATATGGAGAGAAGCAAACAAAATAGGAATACGACTAGACTTTGATAGTCATTTAATTTTTATACACTGATACCTCAGTTTTTCCTGTTTCAGATTTGGCTTTTCGTATACCAGCTTTAACTTGAGAACCCCTAATTTATTTTTTAAATCGATAAATCCTCATCTTCACAAAAACTCAATTGTGAATCCTCTAAGCTGACATTACTGTACGTTAGCCACAGTTAGGGAGTTCCTCTGTTTAGCATGTGTCCCACACCAAAATACCCCCACATTCATTCTGTAGTTAATTCCCTTGCTCTGCAAGCCCTGTGCCAGCTGTCCTTCTTCCCTTGTTATCAGGATCTCTTTTCTCGTAGTTCTGCTTTTTTGTCAGAGTCATCTGGAGCTACATTTTATCTCTGTGTTTGGACTGAAAGTTCCATGCAATCATATCCTATCATGCCTTCTTTTTTTACATCATAGATGCTCATGGTCTAGAATCCTGGGGAAAAATTCATTTAACGTGGGTTTTTTTCTCTTACAGTGTCTATTTTGAGCTTTTATTTTTAGATTTTTAGCTAGTATGAAACATTCGCATTTCAACATCTAGAAGTTACTTGGAAGTTGAAAGTTTTCTAATCTGCCAGACATATTACCCATCTATGTCCTTGCTTTTTTAAAAGATTTTTCTCCTGGGGTGCCTGGATGGTTCAGTTGGTTAACTGTCTAACTCTTGGTTTCTGCTCAGGTCATGATCGCTGTTTGTGAGATCGAGCCCCACGTCAGGCTCAGCATTTGGCAGCACAGAGTCTTTTTGGGATTCTCTCTGTCTCTGTCTCTCCCTCACACACACACACATACACTCTGACTCTCTCTCACTGTCTCTCTGCCTCCCCCCAATAAACTTTAAATAAAAAAAAATTTTTTTCGTCGTTCAAAGTGTAACACTTATGTAATAGTGCTGTTGACAGCATTTTCATTTACAAGTTAGTCTCACAGCTTTGCTTTATGAATAAGGTGTTTGAGGCTCAGAGAAATTGAAGGTCTTCCCTCAAATCACTAAGCTTAAGTGGCAGTTAGGCCAAGGTCCGACTCTTAACTTAGATATCTTATCATGCTGCCTTCTGTAATTCTTTGACTAATCATTAACTACCTTTGTTTATATGTTGTTTTGCCAAGATTTACATAATCACAAATTATATTGTTACACATTTTATGATGACACTTGGGAGAACTGTCTGAGTGCATACCAGTAGTCAAATGTGAATAAGAAATGTTTTTATCTATTCTTTGCCTGGTTTATTTCAGCTATGGATTATGGTTGGCATATGTAAGTGGGGGTTAGGAAAACAGAACTACCTCTTGGGCTCTGTTTTTCATCACTGGGCTAAGAGAAATGGTATAGGGAAAAGATAATGGTGTGATGGTATTTCAGAAAGGACATTCCAAACTGTGGCTTCAAATAAATGGTGTGGAGGGACTCATACTGTGTACTTTAATATTCATTAAAATAATAACTTATGTTCTGTTTAGTCAGCACTTTTTTGGTCTTTTAAATGAGAATTGAAAATTGCTTATTGAAGGGCGCGTGGGTGGCTCATTCGCTCAAGCATCTAACTTCAGCTCAGGTCATGATCTCACAGTTCGTGGGTTTGATCCCCACATTGGGCTCTGTGCTGAGAGCCTGGAGCCTGCTTTGGATTCTGTGTCTCCCTCTCTCTCCGCCCCTCCCCTGCTTGAACTTGGTCTCTTTCTGTCTCTCAAAAATAATAAATAAACATTAAAAATTTTGTTTTAATAGCTTATTGAGAACCTGCTTTTTTATTTGTTTTATTTTGTTTATTATTTTTGAGGGAGAGGGAGAGCTCCAGCTGGGGAGGGGCAGAGAGGGGGAGACAGAGGAACTGAAGCAGGCTTTGCGCTGACAGCAGTGAGTAAGATCATGACCTGAGCCGAAGTTGGACACTTAGCCAACTGAGCCACCAAGGCACCCCAAGAACCTACGTTTGAAGTGGAATTGATATAGTGTTCCTTACTTTTAGATAGTAGTGTATATATTTATTAATTATATAACTGTCCAGAGTTGATTTAGTTACAGCTGAAAGAATTCTAGGCTAAGAATCAGAAAAATAGGGATTCACATTAGGTTCTGCCAAAGTCGTGTCACTAGGAACACATTAATGTAGGTCCTCCAGGTTTCTGTTGATCTTTGTAAAAATTTTGAGGATATTAACTGTCTTCCCTACTGTATGGTATTGCCATAAGAATCAAATAAAAGGTGTGAAAACACTTTAAACTGCTAGCAAATGTCTAGATTACTTCTCTTACACCAATTTGCTGATAAAAAGCCTTGCCTGTGTCATAATTTGAGTGACACAGGGTATCTCTTGCTTTGTTCTCATTTTCAATTTCTTATTTACAGAATTTGGAGGTTTTGGCTCAGTTAGTGGAAAAATTGAAATAGAAATCAAGATCAACCATGAAGGAGAAGTAAACAGGGCACGCTATATGCCTCAGAACCCTTGCATCATTGCAACAAAGACTCCATCCAGTGATGTTCTTGTTTTTGACTATACAAAACATCCTTCCAAACCAGGTACCTGCGCTCTTTAGTTCAAATACAGATAATGAGTCACTGGGGGAATACATTGCTCCACTCAGTCGGAGTTTAATTGCTTGTTATTCTTCGTATAATTTAACATCTTGTGATTTATACTCGTATCTGTGGGTATTCTTCATTCTTCTTATCCAGGTTGGGGGGGAAATGCTTTTTTACACAGAACAGAGTGATGTTGCATTTTAAGCATTCCACCTTTGATCATAATGGGTCTGTATTGCTGTAAATATGAAGAGCCTTAGACCTCTTGATCAAAATTCCATTATGTTTAGTAGACCCAGGGAGGCGGTGGACTCTGGATAGTCTTGATATGTCTGTTACTTTGCAGACCCTTCTGGAGAGTGCAACCCAGACCTGCGTCTCCGTGGACATCAGAAGGAAGGCTATGGGCTTTCTTGGAACCCAAACCTCAGTGGGCACTTACTTAGTGCTTCAGATGACCATGTGCGTATCCTTCCCATTTTGAAGCAAATCTGGGCTAGTTATCAGTTGGTTTCTTTTCTGGGGTGTGTGGGGAAGTGAGAATCTTCCATTTATATAATGGTTAATTTTACATTTAAGACCATCTGCCTCTGGGACATCAGTGCTGTTCCTAAGGAAGGAAAAGTTGTGGATGCGAAGACCATCTTTACAGGGCATACAGCAGTAGTAGAAGACGTTTCCTGGCATCTGCTCCATGAGTCTCTGTTTGGGTCAGTTGCTGATGATCAGAAACTTATGATGTGAGTAGAATCATGTTTTAATTTTTTTCTTTGTTATCTGAGTTTTATATTGTTACCTATTTCAAGCTTTTTTCTTGTTTTTTTCTTCTTTATCAAAGCTGGGATACTCGTTCAAACAATACTTCCAAACCAAGCCACTCAGTTGATGCTCACACTGCTGAAGTGAACTGCCTATCTTTCAATCCTTATAGTGAGTTCATTCTTGCCACAGGATCAGCTGACAAGGTCAGTTTGTTTTATTTTAAGAAAAAAAAAATTTCTCTGATTTCCTTTGAATGCACAGAGATCTTTTAGTTACAGATTTTCTTCTCATAAAAAAATGTTTTGATTGTTCTTGCTTTCCTTTTTATATGTAGACTGTTGCCTTGTGGGATCTGAGAAATCTGAAACTTAAGTTGCATTCCTTTGAATCACATAAGGATGAAATATTCCAAGTAAGAGAAACTAATGCTACTTTTTTTTTTTTTTAAAGGAAAACCTGGATGTGTGAGTAGGCACACTTGTGGCTTATCCCATTACTATAAATAATAGAAACCTACATGTCTATGCTAATCTCTGTAGGAATTGGGATTGTTATTTCTGTACTTTCTCAAACTGGTCACTGGCTACTTACATTCTTGAGGTATTAAGAAATTTAGTGCCTGGGAACGCCTTGGTGGCTTAGTCGGTTAGGTGTCCGACTTTAGCTCAGGTCATTATCTCACGGTTTGTGAGTTCAAGACCCACATCAGGCTCTGTGTGTGCTTGGGATTCTCCGTCTTCCTCTCTATCTGCCCCTCTCCTCCCTCCCTCTCTCTCTCTCTCTCTTTCAAAATAAATAAGTAAACTTTAAAAATTAAACAAAAACAAAAGAAAATTAGTGCCTGATTTTATTTTTGTCCCTGACACTTGTCTTTTCCCTTATTTTCCAGAACTTGCCATGTCTGTTGATTTTGTAGTTGAAGCCTAAAGGCTAGCTAGCTCCATATTTCCTGCCTCATCAGTTTAAGCTCCTTTCTTAACCTGGAAAAACTCTCTGGCTCAATTCAAGAGATATTGCACTGTGTTTAAAGATTATTGCTAGAACACTTTGAGGAATATGTTAGAGTCTTTGCTGTCAGAGAGCTCACAATTTTATAGCAAGGAAATGCCCATTTAGAGTCACCATAATAAAAGATGGTCAAGTGTTAAGAACGTAAAGGTGGTCAAATTTAATTTTGGTTCTGTGAAAGTGGCCTCTGAACTAGTCTCTAGGTGAGCCATACTCCCATGCATTTCGTCCCACTTAACCTTATTTTCTGCTCTCAGCCTCTCCAGTGGACAATTTGCCTTTACCCTGTCTCTTTGTCCTTGCTTATAATGGTGTTCTTGCCTGGAGTGTATCTAAATTCCTCCCTACGTGTTGGTCACTAATGCGCTTTTATCTGTACCGTGAAACTAGGACATTTTTATCAAGCAATGTAACAATATGTGATTTTGTTGTGGGTGTAGTAGCTAACTTTATTAAAGTCATTATTGTAAGTCATTTTTTATCAGTTCTATAGTAATGAATTCATAATAAGTATTTGAGAAAATAAATATTGTGTGTCTATGTTTTGTACTTTGGTTCTAAGGTCAGAATTGGATTGCATTTGGCCGGAAGCTAGAATTAGTAAGCATAGATCAGATCCTCAAAAATATAAAATGAGAAGATGAGAACTGGCTGGCTCAGTTGGTAGAGCATGCAACTCTTGATCTTGGGGGACGTGCGTTCAAGCCCCACCTTTGGTGTGGAGCCTACTTTAAAGTTTAAAATCTTAAAATACAACCATATAAAATGAACAAAAGCTGACATCCTAGTTTTAGTGATGTTATTTCCATACAGAATACAGTCTTACCTAGCTGTCAGGTTTTTTTGTTTGTTAAGTAAGCTCTTCACCCAACAAGGGGCACAAACTTAAAACTCCGAGATCAAGAGTTGCACGCTACGCCAACTGAGCCAGCCAGGCGCCCCTCTATTGTCAGTTTTAATTATAACATCTAAAATAGTTTGATTCCTTCTCTTTTATTTACAAAATTTTTTGTTAAATTTAATTTAGGTATTTTTCTCCTCAATTTTCTAAATAATCTCTTTTCTGTTTCCTTCATTCTTACTGTAGGTTCAGTGGTCGCCTCACAATGAGACTATTTTGGCTTCCAGTGGTACTGATCGCAGACTGAACGTCTGGGATTTAAGGTAAGTCTTGTGTTAGTTACTTTTTGTGGAGTTGCTTTATTTATACTTTCCCAATCAGTTACTCAGGATACAAAAATTTTCTTGTGCTAGTAAAATTGGAGAGGAACAATCCCCAGAAGATGCAGAAGATGGGCCACCAGAATTGTTGGTATGTTACACACATGGAGTAGTATTAAAATAGTCTTTATTTATTGTCCTATATCTGTTTTTCATATCGTTTTTCCTCCCTCTTTCAGTTTATTCACGGTGGTCACACTGCCAAGATATCTGATTTCTCCTGGAATCCCAATGAACCTTGGGTGATTTGTTCTGTATCAGAAGATAATATCATGCAGGTTTGGCAAATGGTAAGTGTTCTCATTTATTTGGGGGAGGTTAGGTAAATGAGACGTAGGATCACTTCACATTTATAGACTTTAACGAACACAACTGGCATCTCTGGTCGGTTTATTCCTGAGTATGACTTTAGCACTTGCTGCACATTATCATTTTCAAGTGTCTGCTCATTACCTTTATCTCATTGTCCCAGTGGTGATTCAAACTCAGGGAGACCAAATTTCTCTCCCCCATTACCCTATTCCCCTTTCCTCCTGATTCTCCTGTTTCTTCTGACTCCAGTGTTTCCTTCAGCTCTCCCAACTTGAAAACTCAAGAGTTTTCTGTTATCACTAGACCTCTAGGTCTAGTTCACTTAATCAGGTTTAACACTGTCTCTCTGCAGCGTTTCTCATATCTGTACTCCTCTTACAGATACGCACTTACATACCCCACTTTCCTGTTTCTACTCCGCACCCTAGTTTTTTTGTCAGATTCTTACTACTTCTTGCTAGACTGTTATAAAAGCCTCCTCGCTATTGGCTGTCCTTCTGCTTTCCCCTGTTTGCTAACAGTTGAATCTTTGAGAATGGTCATTCCTTTGAAGTGGCTTGTGAACATGCCTAACAAGTTTCTACCACAGTGGCACAGCATCAGATACTATCATTCATTTCTCCATGAAATTTTTAGTAGATTCTGAAAACATCCCTGCCCTTTATACCCCAGTTGGAGGTGATTACCCTTCTTTGAATTTCCAGAGCGCTTGGAATTTAATAAAGATAGCTGTAATGTTTAATACGTAGCAGTGTTAGAAACACTTGGCCTTCTGGAGGCCAACCACCATGGATGGTGGTTGGTAGTTGCACACAAGGCGAATGGGCTTAATGCCTCTGAATTGTACAGTTAAAAATGGTTCAGAGAGTGGGGAGAGGGGGGTGCCTAGGTGGCTCAGTCTGTTGAGTGTCTGACTTCAGCTCAGGTCGTGATCTCCTGGTTCAGTGAGTTTAAGCCCTGTATCAGGTTCATTGCTATCAGTGCAGAGCCCGCTTTGGATCCTCTGTCTCCTCCCCCCACCCCCCCACCTCTTGCCCACTCAGGCTTTCTCAAAAGTAAATAAAATGCTTTAAAAAAAGTGGTTAAGATGGTAAATTTTTTAAAGATTTTTTCTTAAATTTATTTTTTTTGAGAGAGAGCATGTGTGCAAAGTGGGGGAGGGGCAAAGGGGGGTGAGAATGAGAATCCCAGCAGGCTCTGCATTATCAGTACTGAGTCTGACGCTCAGTCCCACAATCTATGGGATCATGACCTGAGCCAAAATTAAGAGTCAGATATTTAACTGACTGAGCCACCCAGGAGCCCCAAGATGGTAAACTTTATATGTTTATCACAGATATTTAATGTTTATTTTATTTTTAAGAGAGACAGCGTGAGTGGGGGATGGGGCAGAGGGAGAGGGAGACACGGAATCCAACGCAGGCTCCAGGCTCTGAGCTGTCTGCATAGAACCCAACACAAGGCTTGAACTCACGAACCGTGAGATCATGACCTGAGCCGAAGTCCCACACTTAACTGGCCAAGCCACCCAGGTATTCCTGAGATTAACATATTATGTAGTATATCCGTACTTTGGAATATTATGTTATCAGAAAGAAATGTGCTTTGTTTTTATAAGGCATTCATGACATTTTAAGTAGGAAAAAAGCAGATTGTAGAACAATAGCATGCTGTACTCCCTCATGTTAAAGTTATTATAGCTAGTGTTTACTTAGGAGTGCCTGGGTGTGCCTGCATGCGTGCACACTCTCAAAAATAAGCTTTTTTTAAAAAAAATTATATGTAACTATATAGAAGGCTATTTGCCAAAATGTGGTTGGTATATTTGGGGAGTTTTTTATTTCTTCTTTATACCTTTTAGTAATAGTTATGTGATATATGTGTAAACCAAAAGTCTGCCTCACCTTTTTCCTTGTACTATACCCACATAAAATAAATGTAAAAAGCAAAGACAAGAAAGTGAAATGGGCTGCCTTGGATAGCCTGTCAGTTAAAAAAATTTTAGTCATTTCCATGGGATTGTTGTAGGAGATTTAACTACATCATCTTCAGGCCAGGTATTTCCTTTACTTGGTTTTTTTTTGTTTTTTTTTTTTTAGAATTGTGGTAAAAGAAAAGAAGAATTATAAAATAAATATTTGGTCTTTGTCCAAGTTCCTAGCACAGAGGTCCTAAAACCTTTGGGATTGTCTGAATGGTAGGAGCCCCTTTTGGCCACACCTGAGTTTAGGCTAAGGAGGTAACTTAAAGCCCCTGGATAGCCTCGGGATGGGGCTGGCATCCCGAAAGACTGAACAGTTGATTGGAGAATGTTTCAGTCCCTCCCAACCAAAGGAGAGGGGATTGAGCTCTGTAAAAAGTCTTGAAAAGGTTCTATAAAACTTCTCAGTTCAGTGAGCTTCCAAGTTGTTCAGTATGTCATTGCTGCTTAGAGCAGGCATGGACGCTCTGTGCTCCCTTTTCACCTTGCCCTGGGCATCACTGCCATTTGGCTATTCCTGAGTTTTAAGCTGTATAGTAACCTGGTAATACTAAGTAAAGGGTTTTCATGATTCTATGAGTCATTCCAGCAAATTATCAACTCTAAGGTGGCAGAGGGTGGGAGGGCAGCCTGTGGAAACCCCCAAGTTTATAGGCAAGTTGGACGGAAGTACGTGGTTAGTCTAGGCACTCAGCTTGACACTGGCCTCTGAAGTGAGGATTACAGTCTTGTGGGAATGGACCCTTAATCCTATGGAGTCTGGCACTACTTCCCAGGTGTAGTTAGTGTCAGGATTGAATTGAATTGTTAGACACCTTTGGGTGAAAAAGACAGTACACATTCATCGTTGGAAGACATTATGAAATTGTGTACCTTCCTATTCCTGTAGTCAGATCACAGGCTCTTTAAAGATAAGACTGTCCCATCCTCTGCAGTACCTAGCCTAGTGATTTGTGCACAGTAGATGCTAAGTAAGAACAGTAAACTTTGCCCAAGTAAGTGTTTTCTGTATTTAAGATTATGCCTTTGGCTGCAAGTTTCTCATCAAATAATAGAAGCAGAGTTTATTTTATGCTAGAGCAGTTTTTTTTTAAAAAACGTTTATTTTTTTGAGAGAGAACGAACACCTACTCGAGCAGGGGAGGGGCAGAGAGAAACAGACAGAGGATTTGAAGCAGGCTCCACACTGACAGCAGAGAGCCCAATGTGGGCTTCGAACCCACGAACCGCGAGATCATGACCTGAGCCAAAGTCTGATGCCCAACTGACGGAGCCACCCAGGTGGCCCTAGAGCAATTTTACTTTTAAAATATTTATAAATTGAGATATAAACCCATGATGGGGGGGGGTCTTAATGAACACATTTATTTATTTATTTATTTTCCTGTAATCACAGAATTATGCAACCGTCACCACAGTAATTTACCCCTCAGAAAAACTGCATACCCATTAGCCAACACTCCCCATTTTACTCTAATCCGCCCAGCACTAGGCAATCCTCAGTCTGCTTTATGGATTTGCCTGTTCTGGACATTTAATATAAATGAAATAATGCAGTATGTGACTAGCTTTTTAATTGCCACATATAATTTTTATTTATTCTTCATTTGATGGGCATTTATGTTGTTTTTACTTTTTTTAATATATAAAAATTTTTTTAATGTTTTATTTTTTGAGAGAGAGCGCGAGCAGGGGAGGGACAGAGAAGGAGGGAGACACACAGAATCCCAAGCAGGCTTCAGGCCCTGAGCCGTCAGCACAGACGCCGATGCAGGGCTCGAACCCACGAACTGCAAGATCATGACCTGAGTCGAAGTCTGACGCTTAACTGACTGAGCCACTCAGGCACCCCAGTTGTTTTTACCTTTTGACTCTTGTGACTAATGTCCAGTAAAAGGACTCCTGAAGGTTGAGTGTGAAGACAAACAGTAACCATACTTCAGTTTTGTGGGAATGTCCTAATCTGCTTGGCCTGTGGGCCAGCTGCCTGTTTTTATTGGAACACAGCCATCCCCATTCATTTTCAGATGGTCAATGGTTGCTTTCATGCAGCAACTGCAGAGCTCAATAGTTGCTACAGAGACTCTGGTTCACAATCTGTGTCTCTAGCCTGATCTGTTTTTGAAACTTTAACTTAAAGAAGTATCCTTCATGTTTACTAAATACCCTTTCTCTGTTTCTTGTTTTTGGGCAGGCAGAGAACATTTATAATGATGAAGACCCTGAAGGAAGCGTGGATCCAGAAGGACAAGGGTCCTAGATATGTCTGCACTTCTTGTGATTTTAGACTCCCCCTTTTTTTCCTCTCAACCCTGAGATTGATTTAACACTGGTTTTGAGACACAGACTTTGTTTGGCTATCCCTCTATGATAGGTACCATCAACAATGTTATTAGCCCAAACAGAGGGTGTTTTCTAAATATTCACTGGGGGACTTGATTCAGTAAAACCACAGACTTCTATTTAAATTTTCTTCAGGAATTTTCTAGTAACAAAGGTCTAAAGTAGCCACAGAAAGGGGAATATTGTGTATGGTTATTTTTCTTCTTAGGCTGTATCCCCAAGTTTTTCAGACTTCTTTAAGTAAAGGCTAACGTAAGGAAGGAATAGAGCCAAGTGAGGTAGGTGTCTGAGCCATGGAGTATAAATACCACACGGTGTCATTTTTATTCAGGAAATGGGGGAGATTCAAGTCCTATAAATTCCTCTTCTGAAATCTTCACACCTGACTTTCCAGGATGCACATTTTCCTATGTAGACCAGTCTCCCCTCAGTTTCTTCAGTTAAGTCAAACCTATGTGTTCCTCTTTCCCCATATATTTTTGCTTGTTAGTGTATTTCTTGAGCTGTTTTCATATTTCTTTCCTTTCTGTGAAATGGTTTTTTTTAAAAACTTGGGACCACCAAGTTGTAAAGATGTATGTTTTTACCTGACAGTTATGCCACAGGTAGACTGTCCAGTTGAGTTGAGAAGAGTGGATTGATAGCTTGTATTTGTTTTTAAAATTAAATTAATCCTGGATAAGAGTTGCTTTTGTTTTTGTTTTTGGTTGTTTTTTGTTTTGTTTTTTAGGAGTTAGTCCTTGACCACTAGTTTGGTACCATCTCTATTTTGGGCGACCTGTTTCACCAGCAGGCCTGTTACTCTCCATGACTAACTGTGTAAGTGCTTATGATGGAATAAATTGCTTTTCTACGTAACCCCATGCTGAAGGGTTTTATTTATTAGTACGTAACATTCATCAAACACCAGTCTGGCTTCTCGAAGGGTTGTTCAGAGGACAGTAATTATCTCTGGCCTTTGACCGTCAAGAGCAGAATTAAATATAATAGACCCAGAGCTATAGAAAAGAGCTTCACTCCTTCCCAGGGAAAGTGCAAAACGTAAAACACTGAACCAGAGGTACAGGATATCAGTCTTTGATAAAATCACATCATTTTGAAGTCTGTCCCTAGAGAACTAGATGGACTTTCAAGACTGTCAAAGGCAATGTGGCAGAGAGCATTTAAGGCAAACTTTAAATTTGGAAAAGGTGTTTGAACCTTTTCCCATAGAGAGGTTGAATCTCCCCAGTATATTTTTTTTACTGGGGCCTGTACTTAGAGGTTAGAAATAATAGGCTCTTGAAAGCCTTTATCACCAAGTGCCATAACCAGATAAAATGCCTGGTTCTTTGCCCGGCACTCAATGTAACTGAGATCACTCTGACCCAGAATCATTTTCATGAGACACAGTCTTTGGGGAAAATCTGAATATCCTTAACCTTCAGGTTCAAATCTGGATTGGTTCCTTTTTTCCAAGTCAGAAGTTCATTTTAGAGTATAGTGAAAATTATCTTGACACAATTAGGAGTAAACCGTATGAGTCTGTACAGACTTAAACTTTGTAAAAGGATTCATTTTAAAGTCTACACTCCTGGCACGAAAGAATTCAAATTGTAAACCCATATAATGAAAATCGGCTGCCTTTTTTGACCCTACCTGTGCTCCAAAAAAGGGTTTTTGTTTTGGGTCAACACAAGGCAAGATACATTCTGCATAACACTACAGTGTGTCCGTACATCCATCCTTTACTCTGCACGTGGAGGTTGCTGCTTCAGAACAGAAGGCTCCTTCCGTTGCTAAGTGCATTTGCTTGCTACCAGCAGCCTATGAAACAGACTCCACCTAAGCCTTGACTGATGGTGTTCTGCCTCCAGCCAGCCTTAGAATCTTTTTAAACAGGTCAGCCAGTACTTGTAACTTTCCCAGGGTGAATTGCTTGCCAAGTCCCTGGCACTCCCTTCTCTGGAAAAAAGTATGTCCAAAGGGTACTTAGTGATCCTTTGCTAAGAAGTTTTCTTTTGCTGTTTCTGGGTTACAGATTCGGCCATACGTTTCTAAACAGCCCCTGTAAAGTTGAGAAAAGAAAAAATAAGTTTGGGCGACATGAAATAATACAGTATAAAATTCATCACAACTTCTGAAGTTTATTTAGTGCCGGCTGAGTTGGGGAGTGATTGCTAGAGTGTGATTTACATATGATTAGGAATGCATTTCCCTTTACCGAATGCCTATTAGGGTGCCTCTTATTTGCAAGTCAGAATGACTGGTAACTTATATGGTGGTGATGGGAGGGCCTAGCTAGAAATTTTCTCTGCCCAGGTTAACCTTACACGGGTATTACAATGACTCAGATTCTCGTGTCTTAAGATGACACGAGATGTCTTTTAATCTGATCCACACAAAGGTGTTTAACATATCATTTCCCTCATTTACAAGGTTCTCTAATCTCCCAAACAATAAGCGTAATCAGTTACACCTAGATAAAGCATGGTAAAAGAAATGCTAGTAAGTTACCAAAAGTATTGGTTATAATTGTTATTTGTGAGTTTGTTTCCAAGACACAAGATTAACTAGGAAAGTAAGAATAAAATTTATGGGCATCTGTCTAGTATACAACTTGATGTAGACCTTTTTTATCCTTAATTTCTTTATCCAAGAGAATCTAGGACTTATTTATAAGGAATATAAGAACATACTAATATATAAAGCAATTCATGGAGAGGTGTGTTGTTTGTTTCACATATTAAGCAGTAATTGGGGGGCTCAAGTCCGTTAAGCGTCCAACTCTTGATTTGGCTCAGGTCATGATCTCATGGTTTGTGAGTTTGAGCCCCACGTCTGGCACTGCTTGGGATTCTCTCTCCCTCTCTCTCTGCCCCTCCCCTGCTTGCTCTCACTCAAAATAAATAAAACTGAAAAACAAAAAATTCCGTCAGGCTATAAACAACACCTACTTAAGCTTTTTTTTTTAACTTACATATTAATTTAGCCTTCCGGCCCCCTTTGTCATAGTCTGAATTAGGTAGCATAACTGCCTTCTCCGCTATTCTAAGGAAACTTTATGAATAGCTGATGGGGTAGAATAGGCCAAAGAAAGTAATGCACAGAGCCCGGATGTGTCATCCTATTACAGAATTCCTGTTGATAATTAGGGCATATTTTGAGTCCTGCTAGAAATGGAAACATACCAAGTGATTGCTGAATGCTTAAATCAGGCACTGTGGAGGTACGTGTTATTCCTAACTGACTTGTCATTGGACACACTTTTTTTTTAAAGCATTAGTATTGTTAAGTTAGGAAAGCAGTAACAATGCAAATACCACTCTTGTACCCTCAAGGATCACCTTGAGACTGTGTCTGGATTCCACCTGCCTGAGAAGTGGGAGCGTTAGCCTGTCCCAGGTTCTTGGGTAGCATAGCCCTTTAAAAAAAAGAGATCCATTTTCCATCTGTTCTGGATGAGCACAATTCGAAAATCATTTCCCAAGTCTTTTTTTTTTTTTTGCTTTTCCATGTTAAGTGAAATTTCCCCTGAGCAACATCTCCCTCCCCACCATCCCCTCAGCCAGGGTCAGTTAAGATGTGAGTAGCTGCAAAAACTGACTTATAAGTTGAGAGCTCTTCAGCGAGGCTGATCCTTAGCTGCTCTATCTCTTTGTTCTTCTGTTGCTGGAGTTGTACCCCGTTCCTTAACTGCCTCTGTCGTTCTTCCATTTCCTCCAACTGTTCCTGCAGTGAGAGGGCCAAGAACATCTCTAGTGAGCAGAACAATAAAAAACGGGTATAGTCCGCTATAGGTTATAAAGCACTTTCTTACACGTTGTTTAATCTTCACGCTAGTATAGAGGTTGAGAAACAGGTTCAAAGAACTGTTGGGACAGAGCGATCCTGCTTTTGAAAATGGTGACACGAAAGGAGTCTTGTCTGTACTGGCAGATTCCTGCTTAATAGAATCCTACAAAGGGTAGGGGTGGGTGCTCAGAGGGTTTTTGTTTGTTTTGCAGTTGGGGATGCTTTTGGTCCTCTAGTTGGTGTGGTGAGAGTTTTATGGACCTCTGGCTTTGTGCAAATTTATTTCTATTAGGATAATCAGTTTTTATATCGTCCTGCAACTTAAAGCAATTTAAAAGAAACCACATCTTGAGGGCGCCTGGCTGGCTCAATCGGCAGAGAGCATGCGACTCTTGATCTTTGGGTTGTGAGTTCAAGCCCCATGTTGGGCGTGGAGCCTACTTTGAAAAAAAGTCAACAAGTCTTTGTAAGCAGTTATTCTTAACTTTTTTTCTTTTAAGTGTATTTACTTTGAGAGAGAGTGTGTGGGAGGAGCAGACTGAGAAGGAGAGAAACCCAAGCAGGCTCTGCTATCAGCTTGGAACCTGGTCCAGGGCTCAAACCCACGAACCATGGGATCATGGCCTGAGCCGAGATCAAGAGTCAGACACCTTGACTGAGCCACCCAGGTGCTCCAGTTATTCTTAGCTATTAACTGTAATTCCAGGAGAGTTAAACTATGAGAAGTCCAGTTGTTGGTTTACAGGAAAAACAGTAAATACAAGTTTTGTACTTGACCCTCCTTAAAGTCCGAAATAGCTCTGCCTGGTACTTATGTAACATCCTATGCAAATAGCTGCTTTATTAGGATGTTGGCTATCATAGTTGTTAATTTCCTATAGTTTACTTGTTACACAAAAAGACTGAATTTGTTCCAGAGTGCGAAGTTGGAAGATGAAGAAGCTATGCCCCAGAGGCCCCCAGGAACCTTAAGATGATTGTTCGTTTCCCATTCTGCCAAAACCAGACAGAATACACTCTGTAAACTGTCTCTGCCTAGAATTAATGCCTGCGGAGTGAGGTAAGGAAGATGTCAGCAAATCCGTCTCTGGCATAGTTGCTAGCTGGCATGGATCCTTAGGTAGCATGAGGGAGATGGGAAGGGAAGGTTGCAGCTGGAAGGCCTGTATTCAAGGGGTAATAATGACTTCACCTCCGATTTTGAAGAATAATGAGCCAGGAATCCAGTTTAGGTACATGCTGTTACTAGAAGATCTAAATAATTTGTTCTCTAAGTCATCCTTGATATACCGGTGGCACATCATTCTGCAGCGTTTGATAACTCTGGCTAAATTTCAGCTTTCATCAACCTTGTCAAAAGGCCTTTTTTTAGTGCCTTCACCACCCTTTGGCACCACACAGAGACGCTTACCCTTACCATCTAATCCTGTCTTCTGAAGGGGAAGCATCTGCATTCCTCTGTGCCCCACTTCCCCAAGCCTCCCTTAGACACCTAACAAACCTGTATTTTGGGGAGACCTGAAAGTCCATGCTTGGGAAGGCAGTCTGTACCAGCAGTGATAAACTGACCAGGGGGAGCGATGTTACAAGATGAAGCAAACATTGCTGCCATGACTGGCATTAAAGACAGTCTCCAGGGACGCTTGGGTGGCTCAGTCGGTTAAACATCCGACTTCAGCTCAGGTCATGATCTCACGGTTCGTGGGTTCGAGCCCCTCGTCAGGTTCTGTGCTGACAGCTAGCTCAGAGCCTGGAGCCTGTCTTCAGATTCTGTGTCTCCCTCTCTCTCTGACCCTCCCCTGCTCACGCTGTCTCTCTCACTCTCTCTCAAAAATAAATAAAACATTTTAAAAATAAAGTCTCCAGCCTTAATCGTAGGTAGCACCACAAGGTTAACTTTCTGAAACTGCTTTATCATGTCAGTCTTTCAAAGACTTTCCACCTCTTTAGTCTGGCATTCAGACCCCCTCTAATCTGACCCCTACCTCTAATTAGAACCTCCCCTGTGCTTTCAGATGGACATTTTCCTCCAGCCCCCACTGTGTAGCACGGAGGCCACTACTAGTCACATGTAGCTATCAAGTACTGGAAATCTAGCTAATCTGAATCGACATGGGCCTCACTATAACCTATACAGATTTCTAAGTCTTGGCATATAAAAAAATGTAAAATTTTGATACTCCATGTTGGAATAATATTTTTATATGCAGTGTTAAGTAAAATACGAATTTCACCTGTTTCTTCCTTTTTAATGTGACTACTAGAAAATTGTAAATGACATCTGTGGCTTGCATGATTCTCTAGGCTGACAAATTCACAGATCTCTGTGTCTTTACTCCTGCCATGTCTGTCACCTAGACAGCATCTGCTATATTACATTACTATTTATCTTTTTTCTTGCGTAACTCCCAGATTGTAGGTTCCTGTCCAGCACCCAGCACATAATGCTGGATGTGAAACATGTAGATAGTAAACATTCTATAATTCAGCATCCACGACCTACCAATTTCAGCTAAAAACTTGGAGACCATTCTCAGCAACTTCCTCACACCACCCACTGCACCAGTCCCGAAATCCTACCCAAATATTTTACTTCACATATCTCACGTGATCTCTCCCTCATAAGGCTTAACTGGTCTTTCCAGGCTCTTTCAATAATCCATCCTGCACACCGCCATTTTTAAGAGTACGTACCTATGTGCCAGGCACCATTGCAAGTGCTTTACAAAGATTAATTCATCCTTTGCAACAACCTTATGATGTGTATTATTACTAATCCCATTTTACAGTGAAGGAGCAGGGTCACTGGGGAAGTCATTGGTCCAAGGTTTCCCAGGTCAGAAGTGGCAGACCCAGGATTTGCGCCTGGCTCAGAGCTCATGGTTCACAGCCATGTTGTTACCATCATGTCTGTCAGCTCTTCGGTGGTCCTCGAACTGTTTTCCATGGAACTCCCAGGAGAAAGGCATATGGAAGTACTCTTGTCTCAGAAAGTAGCTCCTCACTTTGACCTGTTTTATATACTGGCATTCCACATAAAATTGTGTTTTGGGAAAAGGGTCTGTGGCTTTGGAGAAAACCTTTGTTTGAAAACCACTCACTTGAAGACTACGTAAAACCCTTCACAGTCTGGTCCCAATCTACCTCTCCAGCCACATCTATCTACTCACATTCTTCAGATCCAGCCACACCGAGCTCACTTCCCTTAACATGTCTTTTTGTGTTTTCATGCTTTTGTGTAAGCCGTCCCCTCTGCCTGGAATGCCTCTTTCCCTTGTCTACCCAATGAATTTATTCTTCAAAGCTCAGCTCAAACACCTTGTGGAGGTTGAATGTGAACTTGGGCTAGATTGCACAGGGTCAGAATCCTCCTTCCGTCACTTCCTCGCTGTATAACCCTGAACAAATGATTTAACTTGTCTGGTTTCTGTTTTCTCATTTTGCATACGGTGACAGTAATTTATAGCCATCTCAGAGAAAGGTAAGGAAGGATTAAATGTATTAATAAACGCAAAGAATTAAAAAGTATGTGCTAGCTATTGTTAATTCTTATGAGATTTCCCCTCTGTTTCCCCAGGCATGGGTAATTATACATACTTCATTGGTACAATGCCTTATCCCTACTACTATTAGGGTGTTTATCACTTGAAGAATGTTAATGATTTCACTGATTCTATGGCGTTCACATTTTAACATTTCAGATCAGGGTGCGTCTTAAAATCTAAGTGCCTTCGATTTTATGAAATATGTTCGTTATATCTGGGATCCTTCCTGGACTATAAACTATTTGAGGTCAGGAACTACCCCTCTCCCCCATTTCTCATCTCATCTCCTCTGCCAGCACATAGCTCACTGCCTGGCACATGGTAAGCAGGCAGGCATAGAAAGTATTTGTTGAATGTCATTAAGATGGTGGTGATGAAAAAGGCAAAGTATACAACTGCAAGAGGGAAGTGTACCCTTGAAAAGTAGTCAGATGCCATAAGTGACCTTTGGCAATCAGTTTGGGTAGCCATTTCAGAAAGCGGAATTTGCTCACTTAGACCTTGATTCCTACTTTACGACAGAGCAATAGGAGACATCCATCAAAAGTCTTTTTCATAGAACGATCTTTGGAAAGCTGCACCGATCAGCACATCTGAAATCCAGCACAGTGATGAAAATCACAGGGGGGATAAAATTCTACAACCCTAACTCTGTGTCTGAAAACTTCTCCAGAGGATTCCCTGTTGATGGTACTGCTGTCCCAGTTAGCTTGTCTGAAATCTTGACACCCTCTGTGACTTTTCACCCCTGCCCCCTTCATTCAGTGGCTACATTATCCTGCATTTGTTCTAAAAGTAGAGAAGCAATCATGTTACTCCCTTGATTAAATACCTTTACTGATGCAACTGAGTACTGAATGAAATCCAAATTCCCTAGTTTGGATTTCAGAGTCCCAACATGATCTGGGGTGCCTGAGTGGCTCAATCCATTAAGCATCCAACTCTTGATTTCGGCTCAAGTCATGATCCCAGGGTTGTGGGATCGAACCCCATGTCCGGCTCTGCACTGAGCAGGTTTAAAAGTCCAACATGATCTGCCCCAACCTACCTTTACAGTTCAACTCACCTTTCACTTTTTCACCTCTCACATGCAGCCAGGTTGCAGATGCTGAGTTAATATATATTAAAATTACTCTCACCTATTTTTTTTATTTTTTTAATATGGCTACTAGAAAGGTTTAAAGTATATGTATGTCGTGCATATTTCTTTGGGACAGCACTGGTCTAATCATGCCTATATTTCAATACCTAGCTCAAATACCTAGCTCAAATAACACTGATTCTTCCATGGAGTGTTCTCTGATTTAACTGATGACTAAAAATATTTCATTATCCTATAGCATTCTTACCTGTACCTTTCTTAACTCACATGCTGCTTTCTCTCCCAGGTTACAATTATTAATGTAATGTCTGAGTACAACTTAAGGATATAATTTATGCCAAAAAATAAAAAATAAAAAAATAAAATGATCCTCTTTCACTAGACTGTTTGAACCAATAAAAAAAAGAGAGCAGTGGGGTGAGGGGATCGAAAGTAATACACACATACATTCAATATTATGACCAAAAAAACCCATTGCTTTCATAACACAAACTACAGAAAGTTTGACAAAAATTTGAGTGAGGTGAATGCAGCCATTTTCAACAGGATATGTTCCTTGAAGGATGAATCAGAATCTCTGGAAGTTTTTAAGTTTATCCAAAGGAACGTGTGTTTCGAAAGATGAAAATACTGCTCTGAAAGGAACCACCACATTGTAGGCCCCTCATAGTGGCCAGCAGCCCTTCAGTCAGCATTTAACTGATGTTCTCTGAGCCCCAGTGGCAGGAATAAGTAAAACAATACTCCCTTCCTTCTGAAAGCTCACAGTCTGTGGGAGAGGCAGACAAAATTGTGTTTTTACTTTGTATTTATATCCGCCCTGTTCTATAAAGGGATTAGAACTGGCTCATACTTAATCAGAAGTAACTTGACTACAAGCGAAATGGTGATAAATGCACAAAAATGGAAAATGAGGAATAGAGCTTCATAGATTTCATCCCAGGTTTTTTTGTTTTTTGTTTTTAAGTAATCTCTATGCCCAACATGGGGCTCAAACTCCCGACCTCGAGATCAAGCGTCGCACGCTCTACTGAACTGAGCCAGCCAGGCGCCCCTCATCCCAGTTTTAAAAGAGAGATCAGATATGTGGGACCTGAGGGTGAATATGCGGTGAGGGAGAGAATGAAAATCCCACCTCGCCTCGTTCCCTCTTGCTCTCTGTACCCAAGCATGATTCACCAAGGATTGGAAAACTGTGCCATGGGAAGCGCGCTGAAATATTCAGGATTGGTCAGGCCGGGGTTCATAAACCGCCAGCTCACTGAGCCTGATTCCTCATCTATGAAAGCGAGAACACTTGACTTGGAGGATTAAGGAGGGGACCGGGTGACTCACAGTCGGTGTCAGGGCGCTGCCTACATTCTCAGCCCCGAGCACAGGCCTGACCAGGTCGGGTGAAGAGTGGAGTAAAGAAGTGAATGGCCGCCCTGAGGAGTAAGCGGTTCTTCCTGCATAGAAGGGCATCCTTCAAGTGCCCACAAGACCTGTGACTACGGTCACCTTTTCCTTCCCCAGGCTAACTATCCGTGCCCAGGGGGCCTACCCTGTACTGCTGCACCTCCTCATCTCGTTTCTGCTTCACGAGCGAGATCTGGTCCTCCAGGTTCCTGTTCTGCAGGTGGAGCTGCCGGGCCTCTGCTTGCAGGGGTCTCAGAGCCTCCTTCATCTCCTGGATCTCAGCCTGGGTTTTCTGCAGCGCTTTGGCCGCAGCTTCTTTCCTCTCTAGAAGCCGCAGCAGCTGAGGCTCGTACTCTTCCTCCAGGCCCTGGCGGCTCTCTGCCATGAGGTTCTCAAACTGGGCAGAGAGCCGCCGGCTCTCCTGGAGAAAGTGCCCGTCCCTCTGGGTTGGAGGTGCTTCTAGCTGTTGCCGTAACTGCTCCTTCTGCTTCTGATAGGCGTCCCGGAGCTGGGCCAGTTCGTCCGAGAGCTGGGCCGCCCGTGCGGTCAGCGCTTCCCGGAGGTCGGCAAACTGGGCCACGTCCTGCCGGCGGCACTCCAGCTGGTACTGGGAGGCCACGCATTCCTTCGTCACCTTGAACAGCTTCTGCTTGACCAGCCGGATCTCCTCCCTCAGCCCGTCCCTCTCCAGCTCTGCCTGGGCGTGCAGTTTGTACGCGGCCAGGATGTCCCGATGGGCCTGCTGCACCTCCTGCAGGGCTGGTTCCCGGAGCAGCACGAGCTCGTGGACCAGCTGATCCCTCTCCTCCTCCAGCTGGGCCACGGCTTGGACACATTGCTGGAAACGCTCCTCTAGCAATTCCAGGTCCTCTATGCTCAGGCTCTCCGTGCTGGGACTAGGCCCGGCCTGGAGGCCCTCCTCGGGGCTGGGTTTCTCCTCGCTCGTGACCGGCTCCCCCCCATAACTGGTCTGCTCCGGGCCTGTGGTCTTTTCTGGCTGCATGGGCTCGTCCACGTACAGTATCTCCTCTGGCTTCCCAGGCTCGTCCACCTCCGGGGCCTCCCCTGGCTGCCTGGTCTCCTCGATATACAGTGTCTCCTCAGGCTTCTCCGTCTCTTCCACATAGAGGGTCTCATCCAGGTCACCTGGGTCCCCCAGGTAGAGAATGTCCTCTAAGTTCAAGGTCCCCTCCAAAGACAGAGTAACTTCTGGGCTCAAAGTCCCCGCCTCACGCGGGAATTCAGAGTTCTCTTCAGGAGGAGAACTGGCTTCTGTTCTTGTTTCTCTGCAAGAGAAATGACTTAAAGTCAGAGGGTGGCCGCAATCCCGGGATGGGTCCCGATGGGAGCCATCAGGGTTTTTTCAGCTCCTCACATCTCAGAGGACACGTGGCTGCTCCTTCCCCCCTCCATCAGTCTAGCGCCGTACTCCTGTGGCTCAGATCCCCCCCATACAATATCCCCATGGTGTCAGCGTCGAGCCTCTGCTTACATACCTTCAAGGCCAGGAAACTCGCATCTGAGCCACCACTATTCATTCCACTGTCATAAGAACGAATTCTAGGGGCACCTGGGTGGCTCAGTCGGTTGAGCATCTGACTTCGGCTCAGGTCATGATCTCACGGTTTGTGAGTTTGAGCCCCGCGTCAGGCTCTGGGCTGACTGCTCGGAGCCTGGAGCCTGCTTCCGATTCTGTGTCTCCTTCTCTCTCTGCCCCTCCCCTACTTGTGCTCTGTCTCTCTCTCTGTCTCTCAAAAATAAATAAGTGTAAAAATTAAAAAAAAAAAAAAAAAAGAACGAATTCTAGTGGTGAAGACCTTCTCTGCAACTTTTACCTGGACTTGGTTCCTCTTTCTGGAATCAGACAAATCTGACTACTTTCTCGTGCAAGTTCTTTAAACATCAAAAGAAAACTAACATCGTTCAATTACTCCATGCATGCCAAAGTGTCCAGTGCCCTCCTCGCTTGGGTCACTTCTTTCTGACTAGGCTCCAAATTGTCACTGTCCCTTGGGGATCGGTATTGGAAGCAGTATCCAGGTGAATTCTGAGCAGGCTCTGGACACTATGTTTCTATTAATAAGGCCAATATTGCTGATATAGGGCTCTATCATATTGACAAATGCTGAGTTTGACTAAAAGCCTTAAGACTGTTTCACACCGAGCGCTTTTATTTTTTTAATGTTTATTCTTGAGCGACAAAGAGCACGAACAGGGGAGGGGCAGAGAGAGAGGGAGACACAGAATCCGAAGCAGGCTCCAGGCTCTGAGCTGTCAGCACAGAGCCCAACGCTGAGCTGGAACTCACAAACTGTGAGATCATGACTTGAGCTGAAGTCAGACACCTAATCGACTGAGCCACCCAAGTGCCCCTCACGCTGAGTGCTTTTAAACCACATCTCTTGTTCCTGTAAAACTTCATTCATCTTGTTAGAATTGGCCCATCCTCTGGCCTGTCAAAGGCTCTTGAATTCAGATTCTGTGATTCTGATAGATAAATTCCTTAACCCGGCTGCCAGTTGCCTGCTAGTTTAACCAGCTCCTGTTAAGGAATATTCTCCTGCTTCTTTGGCCTTCAGATGGCTTTGGTCCTTCCTGTTTCAACTCATCTTACCCACCTTGGATCTCTGGATAATTCTTTGAAAATATAAAATACCCTGGAAATAATAACAATAAATTACACTTATCAAGGTCCTAATATTTGCCAGGCTCTGTTCTGAATGATTTATGTATACCGATTCATTTAATCCTCATAACATTTTTATGAGGTAGTTATATTTATCCCCATTTTACAGATCAGGAAACTGAGGTTAAAAGAGATTAAGTAATTTGCTCAAGGAAACTCAGATACTCCATGAGCACCAGTTATAAAACAAATTAAATTTGAGTAAAGCTTATAAGAAACTTATTTTAGATGTAAAGCATAAATGAAAACCCCATGTATCAAAGAATTCATCTGTCTTGAAATGGCCTACTTGTGTCCAGGTTTTAAGCTCGAGATCTTAGCTCCAAGTTCCCACTACAGATTATTTTTATTCGAAATCGTTGTGTATTCTGTCCTCCTCTCTAGCACCCCAGGAATCCCTGGCTCCCCGTTCTGTGTCTCATGGTGGCCCTCTGGAAACCAAAGTTTGGCTTCACCAGGCCCCAGACATCACTGGCCTCATGCAACCCAAGTGCCTGCACTGATATCTAAAAGCTTAGAGGCAGCCTCAACCATCACCCTGTCCGTTCTCATCGCTTTACACAGAGACTGATCTCACCTGGTGTCACCTGCCACCTCAAACTCAACTGCCCCCAAAGTATCCTTCTCCCTGGGCTCACTATACCTGTATTCTTCCCATACAACAGGTTGATGAGGCAAATCATCTTTTTTTTCCATTTTTTTTTTAATTTAAATTTTAGTTAGTTGACATACAGTGCATTATTGGTTTCTGGAGTAGAGAATTCAGTGATTCGTCACTTACATACAACACCCAGTGCTCATCCCAACAAGTGCCCTCCTTAGTACCCATCCCCCATCTAGCCCATCCCCCCTCCCTCCGTCAACCCACAGTTTGTTCTCTATCATTAAGAATCTCTTATGGTTTGTTCCCTCTTTTTTCCTCCCCTCCCTTCCCATATGTTCATCTGTTTTGTTTCTTAAATTCCACACGAGTGAAATCATATGGTATTTGTCGTTCTCTGATTGACTTATTTCACTTAGCATAATACATTCTAGCTCCATCCATGTCATTGCAAATGGCAAGATTTCATTATTTTTGACAGCTGAGTAATATTCCAGTGTGTGTGTGTGTGTGTGTGTGTGTGTGTGTGTGTGTGTGTGTATCTCACATCTTCTTCCCCCATTAATCAGTGGATGGACATATGGGCTCTCTCCATAGTTTGGCTAATTGTTGATAATGATGCTATAAACATTGGAGTGCATGTACCCCATCGAATCTACATATTTTTATCCTTTGGGTAAATACCTAATAGTGCAATTGTTAGATCATAGGGTAGTTCTATTTTTGAGGCAAATAATCTTTAAACAGCTCTTTTCCTCCCCCACATAGCTACCTCACTGAGAACTGACCTATCTCAGAAAGTCTCCAGTCTCCACCCCCTCTTCATCCCCTTGCCTGGGCCCTACTCCAAGTCATCATTGCATACCTACATTCGTGTGCCAGCCTTCTAATGGGCCTTCTTCCTTCTCATGCCAGCCTATTCCCTACAGTGCCACAGCTCGCCATAACCGTGTCACACCACTTCATGCACAGATAGCCAGCTGCTTAGCATAGATTCAAAGCCCTTAAAGACGTGGCCCCAACATACCTTTCCAGCCTCATCTCACACTACCCCCGCCGCCCACCCAGAGCATGTGTTAACACTTTTACACCTCCTACTCCTAGCCCACTACGTCTAGAGATCCAGCTCAGAAAATACAGCTCAGTGTACATCATCTGATTAGAGAACAATCCTGCACCACCTGGAAAGGTAGAGCTCCTAGCACCAGAAAAGATGCACCTGCTCAGCCAGCCAGACCCACCTTGATCCTCAACCGAGCCCCTGCTTTCCCAGCAGACGGCCCTCACAGGCTCCTGCTGAGTCCTCCGCCCTGGAATGACATAACTGCGTCCAAGGAAGTATTCCAAGTATTCTACATGAATACTCATGTATATGATGCTCATCTATCAGCCCCATTTTGTAGATGAGGAAACCAAAGCACTGAGTAAAGAACTCAAGGTTCCACAACGTGTAAGTGGTAGAGCCTGGAGAAGATGGCTTCCGGCTCCAAAGCTGGACGGCGCTCCTTTCTGCCCCTTTGTTCCCAGGCAATAGTTCTGAAACAGTACAAAGCTATAGCAGGTCTAACAGAGCCTGGCACGGAGCATTCAAAATATACTTATTTAGGGGCGCCTGGGTGGCTCAGTGTTAAGCAGCTGACTTTGGCTCAGGTCATGATCTTGTGGTTCATGAGTTCGAGCCCCACATTAGGCTCTGTGCTGACAGCTCAGAGCCCGGAGCCTGCTTTGGATTCCGTGTCTCCCTCTTTCTCTGCCCCTTCCTCTCTCTCTGTCTCTCTTCTCTCAAAAATAAATAAACATTAAAAATTTTTTAATTATAAAAAAATTAAAAATAAAAAAATATATACTTATGTACCTACTCGTAAATTTCTACTCGTCTTTCAAGCCCCACTCAAACTGCATCTCCCCTGTGCAGTATTTCGCAGACAAGCCCATTATTGCGTTCTCCAGGCACTTTGTGTGCAGCTCATCTTTGCACTCAGTGCCATTACAGCAGTGAGTATGTCTGCGTCCTGAGAATCCATTTCCTAAGGACAAGTACAGTTCTCATTCTCTGTGTATCCCAGGGTGGGGCTCTATAGAAGGAAGGCAGGCAAGAAACCGACTGCGATCCAAGGAGGAAACTTGCCCAAAGTCAAGTGGCAAAGCTGAAAGTAGAACCCCGGCCACCTGACTCCCAGGCAGCGCCCTCACCACACACTGTTCTTGCCTCCCCGTCGCCCCCACAGTGCCAGGCCTCTGCTAGGTGCTGCCCTCACACAGCTGCCTCTCTCTAAGCAGCTGTGGAAAATAGGGTATGGGAGGCCAAGGAGCACGGGAGCCGGCTCAGCTGGGGCCCCTGATGTCAGGCTTCCTTGGACTTGAAGCAGCTTCCCTCTGCCACTCCGTCCCTGGCCCTAGAGGACTCCAGCAGCTCCCAACTCTCTATGTCAATGCCTGGCAAGGAGGTCCTGTGACCCGGAGCAGGCTCGAGCTGGTGTGTGTCTGACTCTGTGTGTGTCTGTATGTGCATATGGCGGTACAGGTGACTGTATGTGCAAAACTGTACTCAGCTTTGTGCTGTGTGTGACAGTGAAGGGGTGTGGGGGGGGGGGTGTGTTTGCACCTCCACCTCTTCAGGGCCAAGGTCTGACCTGGGGGAAGAAATATTCCCTACTGGCCCCAAATCCGAGCCACAGCCCTTTCCCCCCTAACCAGTGACAGAGTGGATGGCTGGAGGCGAGGCAGGCCTTCTCTCCAGGATCCCCAAAGGCCAAGCAAGGCCCTCCTACCGGTCTGGGACCGAAGACCCTCCCCTCCCCCCATCCCAGGCCTCATACTGGAGAGAGCAAGCTGCCAGAACGGGCTCTTAACTCCAAACTGGCAGCTGCCCAACCTTGCACCAAGTCCCTTCCACGCAGCGAATCCGGCAACTGGAGGCCTCCATCTCCAGTTGCATTTGGGGTGAGGAATGAAAGAAAGCCAGTAGCGTCCTTGCCCACTCTGGCCTAATGGCATTTGCCGGTTGATGCCCACCAGGCTGAAAGGGTTAATCCTCACCCAGCCCCGGAGGTGGGGGGCGCTATAAAAAGCCACAGACAAACGGAGGTGCGGGGACCCCGGGCCTCCCCCATCTCCCTGGGCCGGTGGCTCCGCCCAGTGCCCACGCCACACCCCGGCTGGCCCACCACCCCCAGCCAGGAGAAAGGTGATCGCGGAGCTGGGGGTGCGGCTCGCCCAGAGCCCCCTCCCCACAGCGCAGCGACGCGGGCCCTGCACGGTCCTACCTCGCGGCCTGGGCGGCGCCGTCCCCCTCGAGCCGGGGCTCCGGGCTGGCCATGGCTGCGCGACCCCGGGCTCGGCGGCCGCGTTATTAATAGCCGGCCCCGCGGGCCGCTCGCTCCGCGCCCGCGCCCGCCGCACTGGCAGCTGCCGCCGACACCGGATCCCGCCCGCCCCGGGCCGGGCGCGCCCACTTGGCCCCAGCTCCCGCCCGCGGGAGGAGGGAGCGGGCCGGGCGGCCGGGGGCGGAGTGGGGGGGGGTGGCTGATCGGCGTCTCCCAAACCCGCGGGCCCCGAGATCTTCCCGAACCTTCTTTCTCTCCACCCACCTTCCAAGGGTCCCAGCTGCGGGGGGCGGGGGGGGGCAGGGGGTAGTGGAGGAGGGCGGCTCTGCAGCCCCAGAAGAGCACTTCCCCTGCCCGGGGTCAGCGGGGGTGGGGGACTGAGAGGGACCCGTCCCCCCACGGCGCGCACCTCGGCGTCCCGTGAGCCCCACCAGCGCAGAGGGGAGGCCTGAGCGCGGTGCCCCGCAGCTGTCTTGAAGGGCTGGGGGAGGAGGGGTCACGGCCACACCCGGTGCGTTTGGGGATAGTCCGGAGCCTGTTGGCGGGGGCTGGGGAAGGGCGGTGGGAGGACTGACTGCGTGGGAGGGGTTTAAGCCTCTAAGGTCGAGTCCAGATTTGACACCAACGTCCACCCCCACGCTGCGGGGTTTCCTGGGGTCTCTCCGCTTGCTCCACCTGTCGTCCCGACCCAGCCGCCCTCTGTCCACTCCGAGGCATGCCCCCTCCCCCAAGGCCTTAGCCCATTAGAGTCAGGGTCAAATTTCAACACTGAAGTCTTTCTCCCGAAGCCAGAAGCCAGAAGCCGGCCCCTTCCCAGACCCGGGCCTCAGGCATTCTCCCTTCCGATGCCTTTTTTCCACTTAACCCCTCTGTCTGAGGAGGTCTTTGACTCAACCGCACAAGAATGCTGTGTACTGTAAAGAGCGAGGGGCTGGATGTGTTTAATCAGAGAGGCCTTGAGTGTGCGGCGGGGGTGGGGCAATGGTGCTGAATGTGTGTGGGTTGTGTTGTGATCAATGTGCCCACCGCAGGCGGTGTGAACAGCACATGGTTGTGTGTGCGGAGGGGGAGATAGTAGGATTGTGTGCCCGTGTGTGACTCGGTGACGACTGTGGGGTCCGTGTCTGTGTGTGGGCATGTGGTTGTGGACTTGTATAATCTTGGGGGGGGGGGTAGAGAGTGGTTATTATGAGTGGGGATCCATGGTTGTGGACTGTTGTGACTGTGTTATGGGGCACGTGTATGGGCCTGCATGTGATTGTGGGCCCTGGAGGGACTAGGGCTAACTCGTGTTAGTATGGGAGTGGGTGCTCACAGGCCCCTGCGGGGAGTGTCCTCCATGTGTGACCAGGGGCCTGCGGACAGGTTCACTAATCCGTGCATCTGAGTGTGCCGCCTGTGGCTGTATATTTATATCTCTCTGTCTAATGCAAGGGGCTGAGAGATTAACACCCAGAGTAGCCAAATACACCCTTGTAAGGCATGCATTAGAAAAAGCCGGGTTTTAAGGAGGCGGCTGGTCATTTTCTGACTTACCCCTAAAATATTCCAGGGGAGGAGGTTGGCAAAGGCTCAGCTGCTGGTCATTTGACAGCTGCTGCCAGTCAGGGGGGAGCTGAGGGAGCCAGGATGAGGCCTGCAGCAGCACTGTTTGCCGTGGGTGCTAGGCGACAGGCAGCAAGGGTGGCCTTAAGGGCAATTCCCTTCCCCTCCAACCCCCGCCCCCAGCCCAGGAGCTGGCCCTGGGCTGTCCCCAAAACCGAATTCCTCACCCCCTTTAACCTTCCCTAAGGCCTTCCTTAGGCTGCAACCCCAAATCTCTCAGGGTCCCAGAAGCACTTCCACCTCCATGCCTTATTTTTTGCTTTTCCTCTCTGCCTCGAACACCCTTCCAGCCCTTCACATCCCAGTTTCTACTCTTCTTTGGGTCTCTGCCTATGTGTCATCTCCTCAGAAAAGCCTTCCCTGATGTCCCCGTCCCCCAGCATAAATGTCTATCCAGTCACTATTTATCCCACTGCCTTGTTTTTTCTCTGTATTGCACTTTTTACAATCTGAAATACTGTTGTTTCTTTTTCCGTTCCTTCCTTTTCTGCTTTCCCCACTAGAATGGAAGCCCCACGAGAGCAGGGACCTTGCGTGTCTTGTTCACTGCTGTGTCCCCAAGGCCCAGCACAGGGCCTGGTGCATAATAGGATCTAAAAAAAAAAAAAAAAAAAAAAAAAAAAAATTGAATAAATGAAAGAAAGCAGAATGGTCCTACCTAGGCCATTTCAGACAACATTTGATGCCTGCTGTGTGCCAGCCCTGTGCTACTCACCACCAAGGAGGCCCTGTGTACTTGGGGAAACAGACATTCACATGTGCTTAGATTGCATATATCAAAGCTGAGCAAGGTATGCCAGGACACAGGACCCAGTTTGCTTGGCATAGAGCGGCATTCGGCCCGTGCTAGGGCCTGTGTCAGGGCAAACCGCCCAATTTGGCGCACGCCCCTGCCTGCAAAGAGCTCACGGTGTAGAGGATGCAAAAACTGTTGTCTGGGGAGACAAACCCCATGCAGAGAATAATGCCGACTGAGGCTGCTGAGTGGTGTGCTAGGCAGGGAGAACCCAGGAAGCCAGGGATGGGACAGATGAACTTCAGGAGAGGGACAACCTCACAGACAAAGTAACCTGGACCTGGAAGGAAGAGAAAGGGTGCTGGTGTCCGGCACAGGCTTCTTTGAAAGGCAAGCATAGCCACTCTGTTTCTCGGCCCCTCCACAAAGTCAAGTCCAGGAAGAGCAGAGAAGGCCCTGGGCTGGCTGCTCTTTGCCTAACCACCACCCTCCATGCGTCTCTGCTCTGGGGCTGACTCTGGCTGACAGTCTCACCTGGCCCCCTTACCTTCCAGTTTCAGGTGGAGTTTGGCCAATAGGAGACACTGACAGTGTGTAAGATCAGTGCAAAGGAGGGCAGTTAGACTGAGATATTTCTAACACCCACCTCCCCCTGTGATTTAGGGAGTTACTATGTTCCTCCACCGAAAGCCACACCTCCTGTGCGGCAGCTTGCACCCATGGGTACAACGCTCGCCAGGTTGCCAGGTTCGTTAACAAGGTTCCCTCCTTGCCCTTCAGGTGGTGGTGGGGGAAGGGGTAGTGATTTCATCCCTCAGTTGTGAGCCCCAGGGTGCTTCACCATTCCTGCCCACACCTCTGTGAATAATGCCTTCATTAAACCCTCTTCCATTTGAGGCTTTGTGTTCCCTTTTTCCTGCTGAGACCCCTAAGGTAAGAACTAAACCGGGGCGCCTGGGGGGCTCAGTCGGTTAAGATCTGACTTCAGCTCAGGTCATGATCTCAGGGTTCATGAGTTGGAGCCCCGCATCGGGCTCTGTGCTGACAGCTCAGAGCCTGGAGCCTGCTTCGGATTCTGTGTCTCCCTCCCTCTCTCTCTCTCTCTCTCTGCTCCTCCCCCACTCGCCTCCGTCTCTCTTTCCCTCAAAAATGAATAAACATTAAAAAAATAAAAAAAAAAAAGAACTAAACCGAGGAAAGATGAGCCCTTGGCAGAGAATTCAGAAAGACCTTCTTTCTAAATTCCTACTCAAAACCAGAATAGGAAAAGTTGTAAACTGATCAAAATTCCATCCTAAGTGAACAGTGACCTCCTGGCCACCACTCTGGGCAGGAGCCCAACCCAAGAGGTCTCTCTTAGCTCACCTTACTCAGGCTTATGCTGTAGTTACCTTGGCCAGGAGGACGACGCAGGGAGGGGGCAGACAGTGGAGGAATGGGGGGTGGGGGCATGACTGGCAGAGGGAGGAGCTTGGAAGTAGAGAGGCACCAGGGGGCTGCAGAGGGGGCGGAGCCTTGGCAGAAGCTCCAGAGCATGCCCTATGTGATCTTGGGAAGCCAACCTCGCTGAACCTCAGTTCTGTGTCCGTGAAATGGTCAATTAATACCCTCTTCACATGATTGTTATGAAAAGCAATCAAATGTGAGGTTCAGTGCACTAGCGGATGGAGTGAACTTGCTCCAAAAGCTGAGAGTAGCACATTCCCCATTATTGCTGGTGCAGGTAGAGGCCATTCTGCTGAGTTTCTGTGTGCCAAGAGCTTCCATGTAGAGGTAGGAGGAGGAGAGAAGAGCCCACTGCTTCAAGGAAGCCCGGGTACAAATCCAAGCCTAAAACCTGTCTCTGCAATTAGTCACTGTGGGACCTTAGGAAAGGCACTCTACCTCACAGATTGTCGTCCTCTCTGTAAAATCAGATAGTACGTTTTGCCTCATCGTGTTTGCTGTGAGGATGAACTGAGAACACAAAAAGCATTTAGTCTAGTACCTGATGCATTCTAAGTGTCCAAGAAATATTAACTATTATTTTAAAATGTTTTTGTTAAGGTTTATTCATTTTTCAGAGACAGAGCTTGAGTGGGGGAGGGGCACGGAGAGAGGAAGACAGAATCCAAAGCAGGTTCCAAGCTCTGAGATGTCAGCGCAGAGCCTGATGCGGAGCTCGAACCCACAAACTGTGAGATCATGACCTGAGCTGAAGTCGGATGCTTAACCAACTGAGCTACCCACGTGCCCCTTAACTATTATTTTAAAAAGTCCCCTTTTAGGGCGCCTGGGTAGCTCGGTTGGTTAAGCATCTGACTTTGGCTCAGGTCATGATCTCACAGTTTGTGGGTTCGAGCCCTGCATCGGGCTCTGTGCTGACAGCTCAGAGTCTGGAACCTGTTTCGGATTCTGTATCTCCCTCTCTCTCTGCCCCTCCCCCGCTTGTGCTCCATCTCTCTCCCAAAAATAAATAAACATTTAAAAATGTTTTTTTAAATAAAATAAATAAAATAAAAACTCCCTTTTCTTCCTTTACTCTCCCCAAAGCTGCAACCAAGGACTGACTTACTGCAGTATGTCATTCATTCCTTGATTTATTCCTTTATTCATTCATTCATTTCAACATTTATTAAGTCAGACAATGTTCTAGATCCGAGGAACATAGAGACAAGGAACTCATTAAAGCAAAACAATATCTATATTTCTTTTTTTCTAAGTTTATTTATTTATTTTGAGAGAGAGAGAGAGAGAGAGAGAGAGAGAGAGAGAATTTCAAGAGGCTCTGCACCATCAGCACAGAGCCTGATGTGGGGCTTGAAACCACAAACCATGAAATCACGACCTGAGCTGAAACCAAGAGTTGGACACTTAACCGACTGAGCTACCCAGGCGCTCCTCTATATTTCTTTGTTGTTGCATCCCTAGCCCCCTAGGTTTTCAATAAATAATGGCCAAATGAGTAAACTATATTAGTTGTTTTTTTGAGCACCTACTACAGGCCAGGTGCTAAGCTAAGCATTTTATCTCATTATTGCAAAGGATCTCAAAATGACAGCCCCAAACGGAAGACCTGCAATAAAGCTTAATGGCAAATCTGAGGCTCAGATTGGTTAGCAGCTTAGTTTAGTTGACTAAAGTCACACAGGCAGGAAACAGTGGCACTCCAATTCAGTATACTGCCTCTACCTTGGTTAATGACTTAAATCACTTTTTATCATGATGGTTGTCACTATGTGTGACCTCCAGAGGTTTATCTTAGAGTCCAGTGAGTGTCCGGTGGCCTTTTCCTCCTCAGACTTGCCCAGGAGGAGCCCAGGTGTGGCGCAGACTTGGGTTCAAATCCAGTTCTGTGTCCCTGGTTGTTAGAACTTCTTAGAACTTCTTCGAACCTCGGCTTCCACTGCGGGGAAACGAGGCTGAGTGGGTGTTCCACAAGAAAATGGAGAGGAAATGCCTACCACCTTGACGAATATACAAGAGTCGCTTGATAAATGTTACCCTCTTTATTTTCCTCCTTCCTCCCTGGCCGGGAGCCGCCCACAGGGGACCCCGCGCTTCAGGGTCTGGTTCTCGCGGCGATTCCGAGCGCCGCCTCCAGGGGGTGCCACCACACCGACCCCGCGTCTCAGGGGTGGCTGTTCCCACCGGCGGCGGCGCGGGGCCGCCTGGGCCCGGAGCTTTGGGGGCTGAGGAAGCGCGGGTGGCAGGGAGGTCTGAACCCCAGCTGAATCAAAATGTTTTGAGCATCAAGGTCATAATAATAAACAATAATAATAGTATTAGCATCAGATCCACTGGTAACTAGCGGTTGCCGATTTAAGAGGCGTTTTCGCGTGCTGGAGGCCCTGGGGTTCAAGGGAACGAGCCAGGTTTATTCTCAGACCAGGTTCCAGTCCAGCCCGCTCTCTCTCACCCTGTGCTCTGCGACCTTGGGCCTCTCTGAACCTGCTTCCTCAGCTTCCAAAGGGAAAGTATAATTATGTAGTTCTTGGGAGGAATAAACGAACTTCTGGAGAGCTCTTGGGAAAGTGCATTTGCTGTAATCCTTCCCTCTTTCCTTTTAGGGAACTAATGTTACACCCCCTTTACAAACGGAGGATCCGCTGGGGGCTTTTACCAGGCTCCCTTGGCCTCCCTGGTGCGTGCTCTCTCTCTCTCTCTCTCTTTCTCTCTCTCTCTCCCAGCACAGTCCCGAGCCCAGTCCAGGAGCTCATCCCTAAACCCACCACCCAGCAGCATCTCTTCTCTCCTCCCTGGAGTTGCCCCTTCCCCTTCACACCCCCAGGCTCCTCTGGACACTGTCCTTCCATCCCCAGGTGCCGGCTCTGGCCAGAAAACATCCCCTGGCTGTTCCCGCTACACCCCACCCTGACCCACCAACTGAAGCTACGGCCCTCCTCTTGTCTGCCTAGTTCTTCTAAAACCCCCAAACCCATCCAGTCATCTCTTCCAAGAAACCTTTCCTGGGCTCTCTCCCCCCAAGTTGGCCCCCTTTGCATATGCTGTTCCTTCTACCTACACACCCTTTCCCCAGCCCTAACGCCTGTTACTCAGGGCACAGTTTAAATATCCCATCTTCCAGGAAGTCCCCTCCCCTATGTTCCTGCTGCCCCTGCTGCCCCCTGGACTTCCTCTAAACAGGTCACAGCATTAAAGAATTGCTTGTTTATTTATTTATTTATTTATTTTTAATTTTCTTTTTTTACATTTATTTATTTTTGAGAGACAGAGCGTGAACAGGAGAGGGACAGAGAGAGAGGGAGACACAGAATCCAAAGACAGGCTCCAGGCTCTGAGCTAGTGGTCAGCACAGAGCCCGACACGGGGCTCGAACCCACGAACCATGAAATCATGACCTGAGCCAAAGTTGGACGTTCAACCGACTGAGCCACCCAGGCGCCCCAAGAATTGCTTGTTTAAATGTTTCATCTACCCCCATTACATAGTGATGCCCTGAAAGCAGGACCCATCAGGGTTCAGCAGGAGCCCTGTCGAAGACTCCATGGTACAGCAAGGCTGAGCCCAGCGCTGGGACAAAGTGCCCGCTCGGTAAATGCATGTCCAGGGAATGAGTGATTCGGCCCGGCTGGATCCACTCACTGAGCCTCCTCAGGTCAGAGGTATATGCACAGTCATGGCCACATACTAAGAGGCAACAGTCACACACAGAGTCACATGCACGCACAGTCACAAAGAGTCATATGCAAGAGACATATGCACAAAGCTGAATTTATCTATTGCTCATTTCTGCTTTTTGGTGTCTATGTATCTTTGTGTTCACTCTCTTCTTTTGTGAATTGAGGTCCATGAGAATAAATGTTGTGTCTCCTTTACCAGCCTGGTAGCCTGTCCCCGTCAGACTGGGAATCCCAAGGGAAGTGTTATATTTCCCCAGCTGGTCTGGGGACCTGGGCCAGGGAGTCTCTTCCCCACCAGCCTGAGAGCTCTTGGAATAGTCTGTCTCCCACAGCAGACTCGGAATCCTTGGGGCAAGGGCAGTATGTCCCCCACTAACTAGCTTTGGAGACCCAAAGACAGAATGGGATCTGATTAAGCTGGGCACTCCCGGAGCAGGGCTGGGCTGGATCTCCCCCATCAGACGGGTGGCTCCCAAGGGCATGGCTGACTCTCCCTGACCCCTCTCCACTCCTGCCACCTGCCCACCAGTCAGGCCCTCCCTGCCACCAGGGGTACAGTGATTAAGGCCGGGTGAGGCTGCCGGGGCTTTGGAAGCAGCAGCAAACCTAACAGCAGACCACAGGGCATATCATCTCAGCAGGATCGGAGAGCCTCCAGTGGGGAGGGAGGGGGCCTGGGTCAGTTGTCCTGGGAACCCCAGCAGAAGTCTTCCATTCACTCCCCAAACCAGTCCAGGGTCCCCGGGCCTGGCCCTGCTGCATGCTGCCTCTATTATGTTCCTTAATTCCCTCGCGGATCCAATCATGGGAGACCATCAGGTGGCCTCCTGTCCAGGTTTGAAGAACACTGGGGAGATCAATCTGACAGGGAGCAGTGACTGTCCATGCGTGCGCCCGTGCGTGCGTCACGTGGCCAGGTTTCTGGCTTGGACCCGCAGTGCTGGCCGTGGATGGGAGTGCCCGCTGGGGAGACTGGGAACTCCGAGGAGGGACACAATCGACAGGCAGCCAGCCAGGGCAGGCAGGAGGAAGGCCTGGAGCCTAGTCTTCCGGGTCCCAGTTCCCAGCACAAGCATCCCCTCCCCATCTGGAGTCCCGGGTTCAAGTCCCATTCACCATCTGACGCCCTCTGAGGGCCTCACTTTCCCCATCTGAGAGCCAGGGCAGAGACCTGATGGGGGTGAGCGCTTGGGATTCCCGCTCCTTTAAGCCTTTCTTGGCCAGGGTACAGCCCGGCGCAGGTGAGCGAGTTGCCACATCAGCAGGGCGAGCCCCGCCCCGTCCCCTCCCCCAGTTCCGGAGGGAGGCCCCAGAGGCCCCAGAGGACGGTGGGAAGTGGGTGGGGAGAGAGGGCTGAGCCCAGTTGGCTGCCGATTGGGGGAATGGCCGCAGGGGTGGGTGAGGGAGGCCCTGTGTGTGTCTACCTGACGGTACTAGCCTGTGTGGATCCGTGAGGATGTCTGAATGTTCCAGAGTGTACAGTGTACTGGAGTGTGTACACAATAAGTGCGTGCCTTTGACTGTGGGGATGTACCCAACTGTACAAGCTGGTGTGCAAGAATGTGTGAATGGTGTGCACGTCTTTGAGTCTGTGTGTCTGTGGGAGTGGCCCTGGGTGTGCAGGAGTGAGTATGATTGTGCCTGAGTGTCCTTTTGGTGTCTGAGTGCCCTTGAGGGTACAAGTGCATGCATCTGTGCACTTGCCCTTGTGTCTGTGGACAGTGTGTGCAGGAGCGTGTGTGAATATGTCTGAATGGGTGCCTGCGTGTGCATATACTTGAGTGTAAAATGCATGTGGGTGCATTTGTGAATGTCTCTTGAGTGTGTCTTTGTGTCTGTGGGTGACTGTGGATGTCCCTGAGTGTACAGGAGTGTGTGGACGTGTTTGAGTGTTTCCACAGTGCCTTTGTGTGACTGCGTGGACAAGCGTGTGTGTGACTGTGTGTCACTCGCAGAGTTCTCTAGAATAGGTGTGAGCCTTTGCGAGACCACATCTAGCAGACCTCTCCAGCTGACCCCTGACCCATGGAGGTACAGAGCCTGCCCCAACCTTCAGAACAGCCCAACCCTGCTGCCCCACTTCCTGGTGACTCACCTCCCTGCTGTCCCTGCCCCTACCAGCCTCCTGCCTTCAAGGGCAGTCCCCCTCTTGCCCAGTTTGCCCTCCTCCCACGCAAAGGGAGACTCAGTCCGTTCTTCCAGGCAGCCTTCTGTGACCAGAGAAGGGGGAACCTAACACTAGTGATGCGTGTTCTGTTGATCCTTCACTTGACAGATGAAAACAATCTCCAAGCACTGCAGTGACCTGCTGGAGGTCATACAGTGAGCACATGTCCTAAAGCTCAGGGTAGGGCCCCCCCGCCTCCTCCAGCCCCACCGATGGCCCCAGCCCAGGGGCCCTGGACCTGGGAAGAAGAAAGGGAACTGACATTCAGGGAACCCTCCAGCCACTTGCTTAGCCTTTCCCATGCTGTCATTGTGTTCACTCCTGTCTCGCTCAGAGAGGCGAGGCAGCCTGTCCAGGGTCACACAGTCAGGAAGCAGCTGAACCAGGATTTGAACCCAGGTCTCTCTATCTCTCTAGCTCCACAGCTCCTGTTATTGGGCGGCGGGGGGCTTCAACCAGGCTGACTGGCTACTAGTCCTCACAAGAAAGGCAGAGAGATGATGAGATATGGGTAGAAATGAGGAAAGGTGGCTCAAGACAGTTCCTACGCAGCATCACACCAAGAGCTGAGGTGACACAGTCTCATGTGAATCCCAACAACAGCCTGATAGGACTTCCTGTTCTAACCAGAGTCCAGCTCCCTGTCTGGGGCCCCTTCCCCTTGGACTGAGGCGCCGGGATGACAGAAAATGTGACTATGTGGACCCAGACTTGAGCAGCCTCCTCGGTGTCTGGTCACAAGTGTTTGAAATGCCACAATGCCGCTGACCTTTATCTCCCAGAAGCTTCTCTTCTAGATCAAAACCCCAGGCTCCAGGAGAGGTGGCTAGAGCCCCCAACCCAGCCTGAGGGAGTCTGGTTGGAGCCAGGGGTCCCAATGGATGGAAGTCCTGGGGCCAGAGGGAGCGTGAAGGTTGGGGAGGCTGGAGCGGCCTCTTGTCATCCACCATCTCATGTCCTTCTCCCAACAGCCCCTGGGGCAACAGACACCACTCCCATTTCTGATGAGGAAGCAGGGGTTCCGAGAGGCGCAGATGGGGTGAAAGTGGGACTGAAGTCTAGGGCTCTTGCTGCCAGATGTGTCTCCCTCTGGATCGCAGGGCTGGCTTGGCTGGGAGGAGGCCAGAGAGGCAGGGATGTGAGAGACAGTGTTCCTTTGGCCCTTCTGGATGACAAGCACCAGAGACATGCTTAGGCAAGTGGTTGAGGAGACAGGACTTATGGCGAGGCTGTTTGGGGAACTGAGGAAGACAGGGTGAGTGCCCCTCGTGTCCCTGCTTCACAGCGTTCCCCACAGGTGTTGAGGAAGCAGAACAGGTCCCCTGACCCGGACACCCGGTCTTTGCCTTGGCTGCAGGTGCCCGATGCTCCCACATTTGACACCGTTGGTCACAGAGGCCCCATCGTCCTGGGCCTCCACTGCTGTTCTTCCTGTGTGTCCCTCCCTGCCTCGGGTCACTGCTGTGCTTGTTCCTGAGCTGATCAAATGACCCCGCTCCTAGCCTTCTCTGGGTTGCTCCCTCACTCCTCGATTCAGTGACTCTGATTCCTCGAGGGCAGTTTCAGCCAGACCACTTCAGGGGGCCACTGGCCACCTCTGGTCCACTTAACTGGTAGGGCAGAAGGTCACTCGGTTCAGAGTATGGTGACCTAAGAGACCCTCAGAAAGGACTATGGGCAAGGCAGACCCTTAGAGCACAAACAACTCCCTTAGTTTTTTTTTATGTTTATTTATTTTTGAGAGAGAGACAGTGCATGAGCAGGGGAGGGTCAGAGAGGGAAGGAGACACAGAATCCGAAAACAAGCTCTGGGCTCTGAGCTGTCGGCACAGACCCTGATGTGGGGCTTTCGATCTCATGAGCCGTGAGATCACGACCTGAGCCGAAGTCAGACGCTTAACCAACTGAGTCACCCGGGCGCCCCATACACAACTCCCTTAAATCTAGATCCTGAGTTCAGCTGCTTCCAGCCTTTTCATTTCTTTCCCCCCGGTGCCCAACACGAGGCTGGCAGTGTTGAGCTGCGGTGACTCAGTTGATGGACAAGTGAATGAGGTCAGCCAAGGGACCTTGGAGCTCTGCTGAAGGCTGTGGCTGTGCAGTGGGGCCTGTGAATCCTGTGTCCTTGTCTGGGGTCGCCTTTACCTCCAGAGTCCATCAACCTCCCTGCTGCCATGCCTATGCTCTTGGGTCTCTCTCACACGGGTCTGCTCCTCTGTGTCCTGGAGACATCTGGTGGTCACCCCTGCCACCCCAGACTCAGGGGTGTGAGCCCACAGCCTCTCTCTGCCTTCAGGTCTGTCTGTGGAGCCCTGACCCTGGAACTCAAAGCCTCTCTCCCTTCCTCCGTGCTGCCTGGGTGTCCTCCTGTTTCTGGCCTCCATGGGTGGCCCTACCTGATCCTGGCCTGGCCTGAGGGGTGGGGTGGGGGAATGGGAAGGGTGTGCACAGTGCAGCTCTTGTTCAGGGGATCAGGGAGGGACCGATGCCTGCTCTTGCGTTCCAGCCCCTGGCTTGGGTCCTGGCAAGCCAAAGGGTGAGGTGCCTCTCTGCCTGCAGCATCATCTCAGTGTCCGTTCCGGAGGCGGAGCAGGCCCAGGGCCACTGTGGAAGCTGCCCAAGAAGGCCCTTCGCTGGGCTTTCCTTCCAGGCTGTCACTGATCCCTTTGCCTCCAGCTCCTCCATCTCATGACCTGCTTCCTGGACCGTGAAGACAGGATGTGGCTGGTATGGCTGCGGTCAGAGACTGGGTGGACACAACACAGGTCCCAGGGCTGCAGTTTCAAGTGTCCCATCCGGGAACTGGAAGTTTACAAATAAGGTTAGATTAGGGAGATAGGGAATCAGTGAGGGGGTGGGGCCCAGTGAGGGGGTGGGGGCTCAATCAAGGGCATGAGGACTCAGCGAGGGGAATTTGGCTCAGTGAGGGGTTGGGGTTCAGTGAGAGGATGGGGCTCAGTGAGAGATGGGGGGTTCACTGAGGGGATGAGCGTTCAATGAAGAGACGGGGGTTCAGTGAGGGTAGAGGTCCGGGAAGGAATGGGGGCTTAGTGAGGGAAATGGGGGCTTGGGATCAGGGCTCAGTGAGTGGGTGGGGCTCAGTGAGGGGGAACTCAGTGAAGGAATGGGGCTCAGTGAAGAGATGGGGGTTCGGTGAGACGACAGAAGTTCAGTGAGGGCTTGAGGTAAAAGAAATGGGTACATAAGGCTCTCGGGAAGTTAACTCAGTGATCCCTTCCTAACTCGGCTCAGGTGCCTGAGCCTACCCTGGGGTCTATGGTCAGCATGACTGCAAGGGACATGGGTGGGTACCTTGGTGTCAGGCACTCCTCCGAACAGTTGAAGGGAAACTGGAGACCTGTGTCTGCCAGGAAGGGACCCAGACAGGCGACACCACAGTCCTGAGCAACAGACTGTGAGGCTGCAGGGGCCGGGAAACCAGGGCTGGGAGTGAGTCCCTGGGCAGCCAGCCAGAGAGAGGCTAGGAATGGCCTGAGGCCATGGAGGGCAAGGGAGACTTTCTTGGGAGCTTCCCCCTACCTCTGGGGCTCTGTAGGCTGGAAGCAAGTTCTAGCAAGGCATGTGGAATCCTGGGATGGCCCTATCCAGGGATCTCGAGGACTGCCCCTCCTTGCCACTCAGGTTACAGTCCTTGGCAAGCTTCCAGAACTGGGAGGGGACAAAAGGATGGGCCCTGGGACCACGTGGCAGATTCCAGAGACTAAACTCCTTCCCTTGGGCCCCCTCCGCAACCCCTCCTCCTCCCCTCCTCATCCCTAAGTCACCATCTCTTTTACAGAGGCCCTCCCCGTTGACTGAGCCCACCCCTCTCCCTAGAGAGTGCCTAGCTCTTTCTGGGTCTCTGTCCCCTTACTGAGTTCAGGTCCTCCTCACATAGCCTTCATACCAGAACTAAAGCCAGTTTTAAAACTCTCACATGAGTGTTTCAGGCACTGTCCCTTCTCACTAGCAGGGAGGGCCAGGTTGACCCTGGGCCCATCCACTCAGGTTCTGTGGTCTAAAAAACTGAAGGGGCTGCTAAAGGATCCTTTAATATTCCTTTTATTTTAAAAATTTTAAGTGTTTATTTTTTGAGAAAGAGAGAGGGAGAGAGAGAATACTAGTGGAGGAGGGGCAGAAAGAGAGGGAGACACAGAGTTCGAAGCAGGCTCCAGGCTCTGAGCAGCACAGAGCCCGACACAGAACCTGAACTTGTGAACCGTGAGCTCATGACCTGAGCTGTTAAGTCAGATGCTTAACCAGCTGAGCCACCCAGGCGCCCCAGGATCCTTTAATATTCAAATGCCTAAGCCTGGGCTGGTGACGGCTGCTGCCGGCATTCATGCTATTTTGCATACCTCCTTTTTAGTGAGGAAAACCTCCCTCTCCTCCCTCTCCTGCTCTCCTGTTTGGAGTCTGACTTGAGGAGAGTCCTAGCTGGGCTCTACACAGGAGGTACAGCAATGCAGAACGTTACATGGGAGCTATGTGGGTACTAGACCTCCGGGCCCCGGGTGGGAGAAGAGGCCAGGATTGTCTCCCTATTCGCCAGAGGAAGCCAGGAGCTAGAACAGGGAGTAGAACCAGAAGAGGAAGTGGTTCTTTTTCTTTCTTTTTTTTTTTTTAAAGTAGGTTACACAACCCATGTGGGGCTTGAACTCACAACAACCCTGAGATCAAGACCTGAGGTGAGAACCAAGAGTCAAATCCTTAACCGACTGAGCCACCCAGGCGCCCCCAAACTGAAGTGATTCTTAGGGATTTCTTGGACTCTACACTGCGGCTGCACGGGCTCTACATACCACCCCCCCTTTCTGCATCCGTGGCAGATGTGATTAGTTGAGCAAGGCACTCATTTGAGGCAGCAGTTAGCACGCGCAATTAAATTTGTCTTCCGTTGGGGCGCCCGGGGTGGGGGGGGGCTCAGTTGTTTAAGCGTCTGACTCTCCGTTTGGGCTCAGGTCCTGATCTCATGGTTCGTGGGTTTGACCCTGCATTGGGCTCTGTGCTGACAGTGTGGAGCCTGCTTGGGATTCTCTCCCTCTCTCTCTCTCTCTCTGCCCCTTCCCTGCTTGTGATCTCTCTCTCTCTCTCTCTCAAAAATAAATAAATAAGCATTTAATAAATAGATAAATACATACATACATATATAATTTGTCTTCCCTTGGGGTGCCTGGGTGGCTCAGTCATTTAAGGGTCTGACTCTTGGGGGCACCTGGGTGGCTCAGGCGGTTAAAGGTCTGATTTTGGCTCAGGTCATGATTTCAGGGCTCGAGACTTCGAGCCCCGCATCAGGCTCTGTGCTGACAGCTCAGAGCCTGGAGCCTGCTTTGGATTCTTTGTCTCCCTGGCTCTCTGCCCCTCCCCCACTCACACTCTGTCTCTCTCTCTCTCTCAAAAATAAATAAACACTTAAAAAAAAAGTGTCTGACTCTTGGTTTCAGTTCAGGTCATGATCTCCGGGTTCGTGAGTTTGACCCTGCACTGGGCTCTATGCTGATACTGTGGAGCCTGTTTGGGATTCTCTCCCTCTCTCTCTCTGCCCCTCCCCAGCTTGTGATCTCTCTCTCTCTCTCTCTCTCTCTCAAAAATAAATAAATAAACATTTAATAAATAAATAAATAAACAAACAAATAAATTTGTCTTCCCTGAGTAGTTCAACCCTTTCCTTTCCAGATAGGGAAACTGAGGCCCAGAGAGGATACAGGAAATGTAGATTATATCCACTCTGACACCACCTGCCCATCGTAGAAGCACACGAGTCAGTCCCTGGGAGGGTGAGGGATGGCAATTCTACTCAATGTAAGAAAATCATCACAAAAAGGTCCTTCTAGGTGGAATTACAGGTGACATTTATTGATGACTTTGTGCTTTTCTGCATTTCCCAGAGTCTCCTTGAGCATGAACTCATTTTGTAATCAGAAGTCCCTTAATAATAATACTAGCTTTGGGGCCTCTGGGGAGCTCAGTCAGTTAAGTGTCCAACTTCAGCTCAGGTCACAATCTCTCCGTTCCAGAGTTCAAGCCCGGTATTGGGCTCTGTGCTGACAGCTCAGAGCCTGGAGCCTGCTTTGGATTCTGTGTCTCCCTCTCTCTTTCTGCCCCTCCCCTGCTCTCACTCTGTCTCTGTCTCTCTCAAAAATAAATATAAAAATTTTTTTAATTAAAAAAAAAAGCTTCTTTTCCCCTAAACACTATGTGGTGCCTGCTTTAGGCATTATCTAAGTCAATCTGACAGCCACCCTGGGAAAGACATAGTATTATTGCTATTATTCCCATTTTAAAGAGGAAGGAACTAAGACTTAGGGAAGTCCAAACATTTGCCCCAAAGTCACATAACTAGTGGCACAGCTGTGACTCTAGCCACAGTAAATACAATTAAATCAATTAAAAGTTAATATCAGGGATGGTCTGGGTCTATGGAAGAGTGCTGATTTCCACGCTCTTCTGAATAATAGAAGTGGGAAGCCCCATTTGGGAGGGGGAAGTGACTTGGCCAAGGTCATGCTAGATGTGCTGTGAAAAAGCAGCCTGCACCCCAGAGAAGGTTCCTGAGCAACCTGGGATGCGTACAGAAGCCTGGCATGATTCTCCCACCTCTCCCCAGGACCTGGACACCTCTCCGCTCAGGACAATGGGGACACTGTGCCCTCACAGAATGCAGGATGGCAGGACACCTCCTGCCATGGCTCCTGCTCTTCCTTTTGGCATGGAGTGAAGAGAGGATGGAAGACACGGAAGAATGAGGTAGGGGTGGCTCAGAGCTGAGCCAACAACAGCCAAGTCCAGGGGAGGGTGTGGGGAAGAAAGGAAGGTCTTCCCTCCAATAGCACTTTGGGAAAAGGCCATTTTATTTAATTTTAAGTTTAAAAAAATTGGGGGGGCATCTGGGTGGCTCAGTCTGTTAAGCCTCCAACTTCGGCTCAGGTCATGATTTCAAGGCTCGTGAGCTCAAGCCCCGCACTGGGCTCTGTGCTGACAGCTCAGAGCCTGGAGCCTTCTCCGGATTCTGTATCTCCCACTCTCTCTCTGCCCCTCTCCTGCTCTCACTGTCTCTCTCTCCCTCAAAATAAATAAACATTAAAAAAATTTAAAAAAAATTTTTTTGAATCTCTACACCCAACTTGGGGCTCGAACTCACAACCCAAAGATCTAGATTCAAACACATGTCCAACTTAGCCAGCCAGGCGCCTTTGGGAAGGGGCCATTTTAGCAAGAGCATGGGCCAAGTGCCTCCCCCAACCTAGCTTTTGCAGTGATCACCCACTAGTGTGCCAGAGCCCCTGGGCATCTTTCTTCAGTGTCTCCAAACACCACCCCCTTCTGTGTGCCCAGAGCATGAAATGGGGACACAGATAGACCAGCTCTCCAAATCTGTGTGGCCTTGCACTTTGTTTAGGAGTCTTCTCACCTGTGAAACAGAGATGACAAACCCTACTGTTCGGGGCTGCTCTGAGCAGAAAAGGTGGTCACAGAAGGAAAGGACCCGGAGTGGGTGAAGCAGCCCAGCTAATTCTGGTCATTAGTATATCAGGGGCTCTCCTCTCCCAGCCTGCCCCTCCCAGCAGGCAGTGTGATGAGTGGCCTGGAGAGCTTGCGGGGGAGGAGCCTCTTCCTTCCTACCCCTTCCAGCTGGGTATCAAGATCTGGGACCAGATGTGTGGCCAGTGACTCAGCCCTTTCCTGCCTGGAAACTCCTCCCTGCCTGCCTCACCGGGCTGGGCCAGGGAGGGTGAGACAGCAGATTGGAGGTCCGGGTGGCTGGTCCTGAACATACTCAGGGGAGCGGTGGGGGGCAGAGTGGAGGAGGGAGACAGAAGGAGGAATGAAGATAGCATGGCCAAGCCATGCTGGGGAGGGGATGGAGGGGGAGGGACAATGTCGAGGAAGGGATTGAGCGCGTCCTTGAGTAGAGTGGCCTGCTCAGCCTGGAATGCTCACCTGCTCACCCCCTCCTCCTCCCACCTCCTCACATCCCTTCCCCCAGTATTTCCATGCCAGCCCCAAGCCATTTGCTGCATCCTCCTATCCTGCAGGGTGCTCCCTTCCTTCCCTGTTCTCTCTTCCTTTTCCCAGCCAACCACCTCCACTTCCTCACCTCCCACTCAGCAGGTCCTTTTACTGACTCCTTGAAGCACGTGGAAGCAGCAATCTGGAAGGTTGCCTCTTACTTGCCAAATCTTGCACCCAACCCAGCTTGATCTCTCAGCAACAGTAGGGACGACTGGGGCCCTTCTTGGAGCTCTTTTCTTATCCTGAGACATTGCCCTGCTGGTTTCCCTTCTATCTCTTGGACACTTCTCTCTCTCATCTGGGCTGCCTACTTCCCCCCAACCCCCACCCCCATAAACATGTGTGTCCTATAAGCCCAGTCCTGAGTCTACTGTACAGAGAAGGGATGGACTTTGGCTTCATGTGGACATATGCTCTACTCCTGGTGCTGCCCTTTACTAGCTGTGTAACTTGGGATAAATTAATTTAATTCTCTGAGCCTCAATTTTCTCCTCCAACAAATGGCTTGGTATTACCTATGTCTTGGAGATCAAATGGGATAATGTCCATATTGCATTCAGGACTGGGTCTGGCACATAGCAACTATTCAGTTACTGGTTTTTTGTTGTTGTTGTTGTTGTAAGTTTTATTTATGTAAGTAATCTCTGCACCCAAGACGGGGCTTGAACTCAGTACCCTGAGATCAACAGTCACAGGCACTCATTACAACTGAGCCAGCCAGGCGCCCCTCCATTACGGTTAAGATCCTTTCTTCAGGCGCAGTTTTCATCCCCACCTCACTTCCAACTCCTAACTGCCGGGCTTGGGGCTTGATCCCAAGACCCTGGGATCAAGACCCAAGTTGAAACCAAAAGTCCACTCAGGTGCCCCATCAAGTTCTCTTCTTGGTTCCCCTGTTTCTGTTAATGCTCCACCATCTTCCCCCAGGCCCAGCCCTCAGGGATGTCGATCCATTCATTCAACAAGTGTTTACTGAGACTGCAAAGCTCCATGCAGTGAAGAGACTTGAAAAATCATTGTCTTTGCTCTTGAGGAGCTCACACCTGCTGAGGGAGACAGACAAGCAATTAAATATAGTGAGATAATTGCTCTGTTAGAGGTTTGTATGAACGAAGCCAATCCAGGAAGGCTTCCTAGAGAAGGGAGTGTTTGAGTTGGCACTTGCAGGCTGAGTAGGAGCTTGAAAGGTGGACAAATCAAAGGAGACTAGAGGAATCATTTCCTGGCCAAGGTGCGGCTGTGTGGTATGTGAGAGGGCAGAGACTGGCTGGGTCTTTAGAGCCAGAAGCTCACATTTGCGTTTGAGAGCTTCCTTGGGGCAGCATGGAGGACTGCTGGGAGGAGGCAGAAGTGGAGGTAGCAGGGAGACCCAGGAGACGCCCTGCTCAAAAGTTTGCTACGCACAGGCTGTGCAACCTTGGGAAAAGCACTTGACCTCACTGAGCTTACATCCCTCATCCGTCATAGGAGACAATAATGGGCACCCAAGGGGATGTTGGGGAGGGCAGAATGAGCTAATGGAAGGGAAAGTGCTGCACAGACACAAGCTGTTGTTATTGTAGAAAATCTGCCAGGCGGGCTGTGTTCCAGCCACAGTCCCACCTCAAAAATGGCCTCCTTGAGTCTCCTCTGAGCCGGGCCCACATCCTCCCTGCTGGGGGTGGGGCATAGGATGCCTGGGACATGGGCACACACCTGACTAGATGCTGGCTCGCTGGCTGTGTGATCTGGGACCAGAAATCTTCCCTCTCTGAGCCTCATCTCTCCAGCTGCAGAAATAGGGCTGAGAATCCAACCTGCAGGGCTGTTGGGAGAATTCTGTGCCACCTGGTAGGTGATCATTAACTGTAAACAGTTCCGTATCCCCTGCTCTCTGGTCCCCCGCCCAGGGCCTGCACCAAGCTGAGCAGAGTGGGAAACAGTAAATATTTAATAACACACTGGCTCAGATCTCCTGACTGAAGGGACATGTGGAAGAGGCAGAGGACACCTGCTCCCCCAGCAGGGTCTGTGCAGATGTCCCTGGACTGCAGGGGCAGTCACTCTCAGGTCCTGAGGGAACTCTTGTCTTCAGTGACTTCCTGGGGAATCCCAGTTAGCAGGGGCCCTCCCGGGGTGTCCCAGCCCCCTAGCATGTTTCTTCTATCTCTCTTTTTTTAATGTTTTTAAATGTTTATTTAATTTTGAGAGAGAGTGACAGAGCAGGAGTGGGGGAGGAGCAGAGAGAGACACAGAATCTGAAGCAGGCTCCAGGCTCTGAGCTGTCAGCACAGAGCCCGATGCGGGGCTCGGACCCACGAACCTCGAGATCATGACCTGAACCGAAGTCGGCAGCTCAACCGACTGAGCCACCCAGGCGCCCCTCTTCTATCTCTCTTAATTTTTTTTTACATTTATTTATTTTTGAGAGACAGAGAGAGGCAGAGCACAAGTGGGGGAGGGACAGAGAATCCGAAGCAGGCTCCAGGCTCTGAGCTGTCAGCACAGAGCCTGACACGGGGCTTGAACCCAGAAACTGTGAGATCATGACCTGGGCTGAAGTCAGACGCTTAACCTACTGAGCCACCCAGGTGCCCCTCACCTATCCTCTCTTATTCTGTCACCCAGAGGGACAGCAAATGGATGGGTACGCCATTGAACAACCATTCACTGAGCCATTCCCCACTACGGACACTGAGCCTGTGCAGGCACTGGAGATTCAGAGATAAACATGTTTGCCATAATGCGCTTGTATGTGGCTTGATCAAGGACTGACTTTCAAGAAAACCAGACTGGAAGGAAGGGACTTAACCTCTCTGGGCCTCCATTTAACCATCTGTAAAATGGGGACAATACTTCTTATCTCTCTTGGGGTGTTGTAATGATTAAGGGAGGTGATTATATAATGTACTTAGGGCAAGACCTGGAAGTTGGTCAGTCTATCAGAAGTGATGATTTTTAAAATTTTTTTAATGTTAATTTATTTATTTTGAGACAGAGAGAGAGAGAGAGAGAGCAGTAGAGGGACAGAGAGAGGGGGAGAGAGAGAATCCCAAGTAGGCTTCCAGCGTAGAGCCTGATGCAGGGCTCAAACTCACGAAGCATGAGATAATGACCTGTGCTGAAATTAAGAGTCATTTAACAGACTGAGTCACCCTGGCACCCCAGTGGTGATGATGTTAAGCCTTGAGGTGATGTCTGCTGGACAAACTCTGTGGGTTGGGAGTAGGGGTGGGCGTGGGGACTGGAGGCAGGGGGGGATTCTGCATGGGGAAGTTGGGGAAGGCTCAACATGAGGAGCATTTAAAACATTTTTTTAATGTTAATTTATTTTTGTGAGAGAGAGAGACAGGGCATGAGCAGGAGAGGGGAAGAGAGAGAGGGAGGCACAGAATGTGAAGCAGGCTCCAGGCCCTGAGCTGTCAGCACAGAGCCCAATGGGGGACTCGAACTCACAAACAGAGATCATGATCTGAGCTGAAGTTGGATGCTTAACCGTCTGAGCAACCCAGGCGCCCCGACATGAGGAGGATCTGAGCTGGTCCTGAGGAGAAGTGCTTTGCCAAATCACAAAATGGGGAGAGGCAGGTTGGGGCAGGGAGTAAAGGGCTCTGTTTCTAAGAGGCTGGGATTTAACTCTGGAGACAACAGGAAGGCATTTAAGCAGAGGAAGGACAAAATCCAGATTTAGCCTTAGAAAAGTTCCCCTGGGGGTGCCTGGGTGGCTCAGTTGGTTAAGCATCAGGTCATGATTTCACCCTTTGTGAGTTCCGGGTCTCCATCCGTCTCTCTGCTGTTAGTGCAGAGCCTGCTTCAGATCCTCTGTCTCACTCTCTCTCTCTGCCCCTCTGCTGCTCCCACTCTTTCTCAAAAAATAAAATAAACCTTAATAAAAGAAAAGAAAGAAAAGTTCCCCTGGGGCATGTGGAGAAGGCATTGAGGTTGGAGACAGGGGTCAGGAGATTGGAGGAAGCTGGTGTGATAGTGCTGGGTGTTGGAGCCCTGTATCACTTAGTCACCTGCCTGGTGCTCACCTAGGTCAATGATTCAAAGGTTCCAGTCTCTGTTCCTTAACAGAAATTTATAGGGACAACGCCTAGAGCTGGAAGAGCCGACCAAAAGACCCAGAGCAATCTGGCTGAGGGCTTGTAAGACCTCCCGTCACCCCCCTTCCTTCAGCCCAGAGGTGCAGCCCGTCCCCCTCCCCCTGCCCCTGGGCCTCCCCTTTGTGAATCTGTCTGCCTGTGAACGCGTGGTTGTCTGCCAGCTGAGCCAGCAGAAAGAGCATTTTGGAGTGAGCCAGAGCTAAATCCAACCCGTGATTCTGCTGCTAAGTTAGCTGTATGATCTTGGTCAAACTTCTTACCCTCTCTGAGTTGGTTTTAAGGAAAATGTTCAGACTTATAGTATCTTTACATGCTTGTACGTAGATGCATAGAAACGTATACACTGCCCACTAGCATTAAGAGTGTTTGGGTGGCCTGGGGAACGTGGGTGAAGAGCCAGTTTCCCATTTTATGCCATTTCCTTCCCCATTGTTTGGGCCTTCTAGTCGCTTATGTATTTTCCATTATCTTATGTATTCTACATTATCGTATTTGTAAGGAGCTCAAATACTGCTTTTAAACTCACACGTTGTTGGAAGGATTTTTTTTAACATTTTTATTCATTTTTGAGAGACAGTGTGAGGAGGGAGGGGCAGAGAGAGAGCGGGAGACAAAGAATCTGAAGCAGGCTCCACACTCTGAGCTGTCAGCACAGAGCCAGATGTAGGACTCGAACCCATGAACCTCGAGATCATGACCTGAGCTGAAGTCAGACACTTAACCGACTGAGCCACCCAGGTGCCCCCGGAAGGATTTTTATAGGATTCTGCAGAGAAAACTCCTTTCATGCTGCCTGTGCAGAATTGACCCTCCCCAGGTATTAATTCCCTTCTCTTCCCCTTGCCTGGATCCGTGTTTGGTATCTGTAACTGTTTATCTCTTTATATCTGTATTTGTGTACCAGGGCCTTCCGGATGTCTCTCTCTGGTTTATGGGCCCCTGAGTTCTGTTTTTGCGCCAGTGGATGTCTGTGTATGAGGGTCTCTGCTTCTGGGAATGTGTGTATTTGTGGATCTGTGCGTGTCTGAATTGGCATGTCTGTGTATATGTGTTTGGGTGTATGTGTGTGTGTGTGTATGTGTGTGTACGTGCGTGTAGGAGCCTGTGTTTCAGTACATTCCTGTATCTGTGTATGTTTAGACATCAGTTCTGTTGCAGTGATGTTGCAGTTCTATTATTATCTAGATAATCGGTCAATGTGTGTCTGGGTTTGTGCTTTAGTGTGTGCGTCCATATATCTGGGTATGCTGGTGTGAACCAGTGTGCATGCATGTGTGTCAACCTGTGTTTGCCTCTTGGTGTGTTTGTACACGCCTCTGTGTGGATTGTGGCGTTTTCTTGGAGAATCCACATCCAGCTGTTTCCCTCTGATCGTGGGCAGGGGGCTCTGCCCACAGATCTTGACCCTGCTCCCAGCTTCTTGAAGGCCCCAAGGGTGGGTGTTTCCCTCCTAGCCCAGCCCTTGGGCATAGGGCCAGGCTTGCTGCCTAGGACTGGTGGAGTGGGTATCTGCAAACACCTTGAGGGCCCCACCCAGCAACCCCCTGCATGAAGCCTTATCAGCGGGCAGGTCACGCTGGTCAGCCCCCTGGTCTGGGGGTGAGAACTGAGAACTGAACACTTCTTGGAAAGCAGTGAGCCCTGTGGATCTTGGGTCAGGAAATCCCTGCTCTCTTGGCCTAGGTCAGTGTCCATCTGGCCTGGCTTTTTGTGCTTGTCAGATGCAGCCAGACAGTTGGGAAACAAAGCACGTCTCCATGGCAACCCGCCTCTGCCTTCGAACTTGGGCAGTTCAGTGGTTTTGTGGACCCTTCTTCGGGCCCAGCGCTGGAATGGGGGTAGGCGGTGAGGATGAGTAATGAAGTTTCCACATATGTGCACTGCAGCCCAGCACACACCCCAACACACTCAAATACCTACACACACACACACACACACACACACACACACACACTACTTTCCTAGGTGAAAGCGGATGCTCAGATGGGAAACTGGTGCCCAGAAAGGGCAAGTGTCTCACCTAAGGACACCCAGGAAGTTAAGTTAGTGGCAGGATTGAGATGAGAACAAGGTTAGGCTAACTTTTTTTTTTTTTTTTTTTTTTTTGAGAGAGAGAGCAGGGGGAAGGGGCAGAAAGAGAGGGAGAGAGAAAATCCCAAGCAGGTTCTGCACTGTTGGCGCAGAGTCCGATGCAGGACTCAAACTTACAAACCATAAGATCATGACCTGAGGCAAAATCAAGAGTGGGATGCTTAACTCACTGAGTCACTCAGGCACCCCATTTTTTTTTAGTTTATCTTTTTTGAAAGAGAGAGAGAGAGAGAGAGAGAGCACATGAGTAAGGAAGGGGCAGAGAGAGAGGGAGAGAGAATCCCAAGTAGGCTCCACACTGTCAATGCAGAGCCCGATGTGGGGCTCGAACCCACGAACCGTGGTACTATGACCTGAGTCAAAATCAAGAGTCGACGCTTAACCGACGGAGCCATCCAGGCGACCCAATTTTTTCTTAATTTTTAAAGTGTATTTATTTTGACAGAGAGAGAGAGAGAGCACAAGTTGGGGAAGGGCAGAGAGAAGGAGAGACAGAATCCCAAGAAGGCTCTGCCATCAACACAGAGCCCCATGTGGGGCTTGAACCCACAAACTGTGAGATCATGACCTGGGTCATGCTCCAGGCTCTGAGCTAGCTGTCAGCACAGAGCCTGACGTGGGGCTCGAACCCACGAACCACGAGATCATGACCTGAGCCGAAGTCGGATGCTCAACCGACTGAGCCACCCAGATGCCCCATTCACTCCACCTCTTCTTTGGCTGTCTTGTCCATGGAATAGGAATGCAATTAACCACCCAACATCCCGACTTTGCAGAATTGCTCCTCCCTGTGCTGTAATTTCAGCCCCTCCAATTGGTCTAAGCACTGAGGGAAGCCACAGGTGCTCCTTGGTACTCTTGGCTGTGTGATTTGCAGGCTCTTTCCCTTCCTGGTGTCCCCTGTGAAATGAGGCAGCCTCAGCCACACCTTGGCCTGGCCGCCCAGCCTGGAGTTTGTGAGAAGGCCAGGCCCAGCAGGGGACAAAACTGGAGCCTATGGGAGGCAGGTCTCCCGGTGGAGAGGAGGTGAGGGAGTCTTGGGTGTGTATGAGAGCAACATCAGGGTGGTCCTGAGTTTTCCAAAAACAGAGAGGGCAAAGCTAGAGGGCCTGGGGGCTGCTGCCCAAGCCTGGTTGTGGCTGGTTCCTCCCTGGGGTTGCAGCCTCCTGCCTGGTCAGGTGACAGACTGGCACTGGGATGGACTTTGGGCCCTGCTGACAAGGGCTGCTGGGAAGTCTGTTTTCTTAGCTGCCCACAGGGCCAGCAAAGAGATGTAGCTGAGCTGAGTAGCCATGAATCTAGAGGGCAGGGTTGCAGGCTAGCCCTTCCAAGCTAGCCCTCTCTGGGTGTCTCGGAAGCATGTCTGTCCATTAGGCCAGGAGACAAGAAGGAAAGCTGGGGTTATCGGTCCAAGGGCGGTCCAGGTTGGAGTTGGGAGGGGAGAATGTCTGGCTGTTGGAGTTAGCAGCAGTGAAAGGAAAATAACCCTGACCTCTTCCCATCCCCCTCCTTTTCCACCTCCAAATCGGGGACTTAATTAATCTCTGAGGTGATTCCTGGGGATTGTGGGGGGGGGGTTTAATTTTTTTCTCAAAATAATTTTTTTAAATTAAGTTCGCTCTATGCGCAACATGGGGCTTGAAGTCAAGACCCCAAGATCAAGAGTTGCATGTTCTACCAACTGAGCCAGCCAGGGACCCCTGGGGGAAGTTGTGGTTTGAGGGGTGCCTTTGCCAACGAATTATAAGAGCCACTGGTAGGGCCAACTTCATACACCCAGTTATCTGTGGCCCTGTTGTCAGAAAGGCCCCACACTTGGTTGAATGGTCTGCTGTTGCCTTCTTGAAATTAAAAAAAAAAAAATCTTTTTTGATGTTTATTCATTTTTGAAAGACAGAGTGCAAGCAGGGGAGGGGCAGAGAGAGAGGGAGAAGCAGAATCCGAAGCAGGCTCCAGGCTCTGAGCTGCCATCGCAGAGCCCGGTGCGGGGCTCGATCCCACAAACCGTGAGATCATGACCTGAGCCGAAGTCGGACACTTAACCGACTGAGCCACCCAGGTACCCCTTGAAAATTTTTTAAAAAATAAGCTCTAGGCCCAAGGTGGGGCTCACACTCAGGATCCTGAGACCAAGAGTCACATGCTCTACCTACTGAGCCAGGCAGGTGCCACACCTTCTTGAAATTTTTAATAATTTTTGAACAAAACGCCCCGCATTTCCAGTTTGCACTGGGCCCTACAAATTATGTTGCCAGTCCTGGATACCGGGAAGGAAGTGCTATAAGGGTTGGTGCGGGGGCAAGACTGACCAATATTCTTCTGATCGCCCCTTCCAGAAGCCAGAATATGTTTGCCTTCTTCTCCCCTCCCTACCGAATGCTTCTAGACTATCCAACAGGCCAAGGTCCTGTACATCACTCTTTGTCTGAGTCTTCCTTGCCTATAACCCTTCTCCTTTGATACTCACCAAGTGAGAGAGAGGGGAAGGGTCCTTAGGGCTAGGGCTGGGCTGGGCAGAGAGGACATGAGGACAGGGCCCAGTGTGATCTCTGTGCCTGGCCCAGAAGGTACTCCGGGATGTGGGCTGGTCCTGAATGATTGGTGGTTAGTTGAAAAACTGAGGCCTAGCAATGATAGTGATCCGCCTCAAGTTTGCCACAGCTGAGCCCCTGGGGTCACTCAAGGGCTAAGGCAGGTTAGGGAGGCCAAACCCTGTACTCTAATTATTTTCAATGTTAGAGTGAGTGCTGTCTATACTATGCCAGGGCTGACTGGAGTGGGTGTCCCAGACAAATGCGTCTCTGCCCTTGTGGAGACCAGGACCAGGAGAAAGCTATGGGTTCAGAGTCAGGATGGGTGGATGAAGACAAATTCTAATGGGTGGAGGTACCACAATGCCTTTCAAGTGGCCCAAGGAGGAACTCCCAACACCGTTGAACCCACGGACCTTGGGCAATTTCTAGTCCTAGGGACCAGGCAAAGACAAGACCTAGATTGCTGGTCTTGGTTCTTCTGCTGCTGACCACCTCTATGCTGTTGGGCAATCACTATCCCCTCCTGGCCTCAGTTTCCCTTTTGTACTTTGGGGGTAAAACTCCCCACCCTGCTTCCCTCATAGCTTGTTATGGGATCAGATGATTTAAAAGTGCTTGGTCAGCTATAATAAAGAGCCAGAGGCCTGGAGGAAATGAGCACAGCATTTTCATGATTCTTAAAGGCTTTCTTCCCTAAGCCCTCCCTTAGTCACACTTCTTACTTACAGAAGATCTCAAAGCACCTTGGAAACTGTGAGTTTATCAGCCCTGATCTGTGTTGAGCATCTCTGTGGGAAATCCAGGCCCAGGCAGGGATGGCCTGGGGCCTGACAGCGAAGTCCAAGGGTAAACCTAGGCACAGGTAAACTGAGGCACCACTCTCCTCATTCCCCTCACCAAAGGGTGAAACGAGATCCCAGCTCCACGTTGAGGGCTGACTCTGGGGGAGGTGCAATGAGTTGGGGAGAAGGAGCGATGGGGTGCCTCTCAACCGCCAGCCTGCAGAGGAAGGCCCACTCTGGGTCACAGGTCTCAGGTGCGTCTGAGGCCTCGGTCTCTAGAGCATACCGCCAATACCGTCCGAGTTCTGGAAAGAATTCTCAGAATTCCCTTATTCCAGGAGAATTCCAGAACCATCCCATCTTCTCCTAAACTTAACTCGGGATACCTAGCAGTCCTGGGGTCCAACCACAGCATTTCTCCGCCCCCTCCTCGTACCTCCTCCGGCGAAGCGGACTCCCTTTCGCGCCCCCACCGGCCCCGAACCTCAGTACCGCCCCTCCCGCCCCGCCCCGCGACCCCGCCCTCCGGGTCCCAGGCCGTCGCGCGACCCCGGGGACACCGGGGCCGCTCGCTCGGCGCTCGCCCTCGCCCTCCCCCGGCCCGGGGGGGCTCAGAGCGGGACCGCGGGCCGGAGGCGGCGGGGAGGACGGCCGGCGGCGCCGCCCCCGCCCCGCGGCCGCTCCCTCCTCTGCTCCCGGCCGGCCTCCGCGCCCCGCCCGCCGTCCGGCCCGCCCCTCCCGCGCCGCTCCCGGCCGCCCGGCCGCTCCCCGCGGGCTCCGCTTCCGCCGCCCAAACTTTTCTCCCGCGCGTCTCCCCCGCGGCGGCCGCCTGCCCGCGCGCCCGCCCCGCGCATGGGTGCCCCGCCGCAGGGGGCCTGACCCCCGCCGCCCGGTCGGCCCGCCGCGCCATGGCGGCCCGCGCGCCCCCAGCCGCACCTGCGGCAGACGAGCCGGGGGGCCCGGGCGGCCCCCCGCGCAGGAAGAAGTCTCGCTCCGGCGCGTCCGGCCTCCGGCGCGCCTTCAGCTGGCTGCGGGGCAAGCGGCGCAAGAAGAAGGCGGCGGGGGCCGAGGGCGCCGAACCGGCCGCCCCCCGGGCTAAGAAGGTGGACGACAAGGCCAGGAGGGCCAAGGGTAAAGGCCGAGGTAAGGCGGCCGGGCACCTGGGCTGCGCGCTGGGCGGCGCCGAGGGTGCGGCCAGCGTGGCTCCGCCAGGGGTCGGCGGCGCGTTCGAGGGGTGAGCCTCTAGGCTCTGGGGCCGGGGGAGCAAAGAGCCCGGGGCTTAGCCCGAGCCCCCCCCGTTCTGCGCCGCTCCCCCAGCATCGCCAGAGTCAGCCCGGCCCCGTTCTAGCGGGAAGGGACCCCCGGCCGGGGCAGGAATCTTCTGGCTTAAGCAGGAAGTGCTGGCAGTCTGGCTCTTGGGACGGTGAGGCAGTCCCCCTCCCCCAGGCTCACCCAGGTTCTGCCCTCTGCTGAGTCAGGGGGTCAGAGACTTGGCTCTGGCCTGGGGCCCATGGGAGAGGCAAGTGGCCTTGAGTCTCTGGTGGGGGTTCCTCCAGGTCTGCAAGGTCAACTGCACTCAAAAGGTTGTTTCAGCCCCACAAAGGACCCAGCGTGGGGCACAGCGTGCCTTAGGTTCTTAACAGTGTTAGCTTTTCCCACCTGGCTCCCCTCACCACTCCCCTGGGCCAAACCGCAAACATCCACCTCCTGGGGTGGTGAGAACGAACCATGGCGCCCCTCCCCATCACTCCTTCCCCCAGCCCTGGTAGAAACATGCCAGTGTTGGAAGTGTGCTTACAGATGGGGGAAACTGAGGCCCAGATTAACGGAGAAGCTGTATCTGGGCTGCGACGGCTACTTAAACGACAACAGCCAATTCCCTGTCTCTGGGCTCTCTGGCCTGATGGATGGGCAGCCGGAGGGGAGGGAGGGGAAGGACGGCTGACTTGGCTCATCCCTGCTGGGGTCGCTTTTCTTTTGGGCACTTGCTTGGTCCTTTTCTCACCCCCCCTCTTTCTGGCTTCAGTATGAGGGGCAGGGCAGGAGTCTCTGCAGGAGGGTGGGGCTCCCTTGGGACTCGCCTTGCTCCGAAGTCTACCTTCCCTGTGGTTCCTGCTGCAGTGCCATCGGTGAGGAAATGGCGGTGTGTGCGGGGCCCATCCCATTCTGTATTTACCCTCCCGGTGTCCTTTAACCACCTCCTGTGCAGGAGAATTAGAAGGAACATTTGAGGGGTCAGGAAGAGGGTGAAAAGCCTCTTGTGTGATTGCATCCGGCCTGATCTTCCTTTTGGATGACTGCCCTGCTCCCCTTTGGCCCAGGCACAAATAGAAGTCAAGGTGCTGGGGCAGGGATGGCCGGGCCAAGCCCTGAGGGAGGGTTTGGGTTGAAGGGTGTTTCCAAGGGTTCTGTACTCTCAACTGGATGCCAAGTCTGTCCTAACGCTGTCCCACTGGGATTCGGTCAGAAGTCATCCCCATCTCCAAAGGGCATGGGTCAGAATTGCAGCAGGATAGACTGTGGTCAGACTGTGAGGACTGGAGATAGAAAGCTAGTGGTGGACCTCAGGGCGGTGGACCCTTTTTCCGAGAGACCAGCCTGGAGGCAGGGGCTGGGAAAGCTGATCCTGTAAGTCCCTGCTCCAGCCTCCTGGGTCAGCGGTCATTGCTTCAGCGGCTAGGCCTCCCGCTGCGTGGTGTTTGGTATCCAGCAGCACTGGGCTTTCTGGGCAGCAGTCGGCCTGATTTGAGCCCACGTGCGTGGGAAGCACCTCCCTGCCCCTGCCTGTTGTTTCCCCAGGTCCGGGGGTGGCCCTGGGTATGACTGGAGGAAGTCCTGCTCCATTTTGCTCCAACCTCCTATTATTCCAATTGTTTCCTTGTCACCTGCCTGGCCCAACTTTTCTGTTTATTAAGAGAAACGAATCCGATCTCTCTAATCTCCGTTGGCACTGCTGGTCAGGAAGGGGAAGCCCAGAGAAGGCTTAACTCTTTCTGGGGAAAATGTTCAGGATGGAGATTGGGGTGATGGGAAGGAGGAATATACGGAAACTTCCTGAGAGGTCAGGGGCCTTTGCTGGGAAGGTCCCCCATCCCAGTCTCTGAACCAGAGACCCAGAGATGCAGGTCATGGCTCCCCTAATCTGACTCCTCTACAGTAAGGTGGGGGAAACTGAGCTTGGAGTAGAATTTTGGGCACTTGTCTTCCAGGACTTCCCTGCACAGCCTTAGAAAGAAAAGAGAGGAAATCTGACAATTATTGATTATTCTGAACGGGCCAGGAGCCTTGTCTCCATTATCTCACTTGAGCCCATTTGCAGATGAAAAAAATTGAGACTCAGGGACAGTGAGTGCTGAATTTGCCTAAACTTGGATTTGAACTCAAACCATCTGCCTCCCAAACGGGTACCATTTTCATAAATAGGAATGCAGGTGGGACACAGACCAGGGGGTAAGGCTTAAAGATCGTCTCATCCAACCCATTCTACAGATGGGGAAAGGCCCAGAGAGAAATGGGGGAAGTTGAGAGTAGGAGGAGTATGAGTCAGGCAAATAAGAGTCCAAATCCTGGCTCAGCTGCTAGCACGCCCCGTGACGCTGGGCAACTGCTCTGTGGTCCCACTGATTCCATTAGTGTCTCAGGGAAGAGAGGCGACCTTCTCACAGGGGTGGCCCTTTGGCAGGACATTGCCTTGGTAGGTTTGTGCCTCCAAGATTTCTGTCTCTGTAAAATTCTCAAAAGAGTGGATGTGAAAATTATGTGAAAGTGAAGTCACCACTGAAACGCAAGGGGTTGCTATTACTAATCACCTGAGCTCTAAGGACCCAGTCTGGAGAGAATGGGCTCAGGGGCTGACAGGACAACTCTGCTGCCCCTCCCAGGCCACGTGACACCAGATTATTAAACCCCTCTAAGCCTTAGTTTCCTTATCTGTAAAATAGGGATAATAAATCCTGGCCGTACAGGGGTGTTTCAGGGATCCAATTAGATAACAGACATGCAAGCGCTTTGTGAAGCTATGGAGAATGGTCTAGAGGGTAGCAGGTGTCTGCGGTTGTGATGCTGAGGACTTGGACATTAGCTGGTCCATGTTTGGAAATCAACTCTTGGTTACACCTCAGATACCTATGGTGGTAGTGGTGATGATGACTGAGGCAGGAGCCACAGAAGGTAGACCCTTACCTTTGTCCAACAAGAGGACTCAGGCATAAGAAAAGGTAAACAAATACGAAGCCATATTTTCCAGAAATATCACCTGGACTCTAGACAAGTATGTGGGGAGGAAGTGTTTTTGGGACAGATGCCAGGACTGGAGCCCAAAGAGATAATCAGGGGAGGCTCTCTGCAGGAGGTGAGCAGAGTGTAGAAAGGCAGGGTGCTGGCTAACTTGAAGAAGTTAACACGAAGGGCTGGCTGGGCATTTTTATGAATGTTTTCCTTTGTCCTCACAACAACCTGAGAGATGGGCAGTTGTTACCATTTATAGGTGAGAAAATAGGTCGCTTAGCTTCATTCATTTGAAAAAGGTATACCCTTTACTATGTAGTGTCAGGCACTGTTCACGGTAATGGGAGTACCTGGGACAAGACAGGCAAGGTCCCCACCTGCATGGAAATGATGTTCACAGCATGGCAATGACAGAAGCACTCAGTCTGCCTCCAGAGGCCACACTCTCAAACCAGTATGAGGCTAGGTGTGTCTCTGACTCTGGAAGGGAGTACATAGGAGTATGTAGCCCTCCAGAAGAAGGTTACTCTCGGGCAGTGGACATTGGCCGGGCGGGGAGTGGGGAGAGTGGGGATCAGAGTTGGGTGACTTCAGTACTCAAAGAATTCAGGGGCCACCTTGCCGGGTCTAGCAGACTTTGCCTGAAGAACTCTGGCCACTCACTCAGGGAGAACTGTCCTTGGTGTGGGGTTGTGGAGACACTCGTGAGTTTGAGTTGTGCTCTGCGCACATTCTTTGGCACGTTCTGCCCCACTGTGGGCCACACGTGCCCCGTCTTGACAAAGATGGGGTTTCATGGCCTCTGAGCCTCTCTGGCTCTAGGATTCTGGTTGAAGAATGGGCTGGGGGCCATGAGGGTGGGAGCTATGCTCAGGCAAGGAGAATCTGCCTTTTGACCAGTCATGCACAAGACACTGGGACCCAACGGCCTCGATGTTATAGTAAGGAGGGCCAGGAGAATCAGTGTGAATAATGCCATCGCTCTCTCCTGAGGAAGGGGCCTGAGTAGCTCTAAAGCAAAGTGAGGCCCCAAAGGCACTTTGGGTAATGGACACTTTGCCTATCTAAAGGCAGGAGAGCATCTGTTTGCCTTTCAATAAACACTCTGTATTTCCGCATTCTGTGCCATTGCATGTGCTGTCTCCCCTACTTAGGGCGTGCGTACCTTCACTTCTCTATCCATTGAATTCCTGTTCATCTCTCAAGGCCTGGCACTAGTGTCCTCATCTCTGTGATGGCCCCCGGGGAAATTACTGCCTCGAGACTAGAGCAGGGTGCTTAAGGGATTTGGAATTGGACAGTGTATGTTTTTCTGGCCACCTTCTTGGGTAGGGCATCTCAATGTCCTTAGCTTGGGGCCTGGACCAATTTGTGAAGGGTAGGTTTCCCTTTGCTGTGGAATACAGCCAATGGGGGAATGACTTCCTTAGAGGAATCTGGGCCCACCTCCTCCAGGCCCCTGTGAAGGGATGGGCATTATGTGCCTTGGGTCTAGATGGGAGAGGGTGCCTCACTAATGTATTTCAAAATATTTGTTAAGTATTTAATATTAGGCCATAAGTACCTATACTAGGTGCCAGACTTTGTCCTGGGGATGAACGAGAGACAAGGTCCCCGTCCTCATGAACCTCACAATCTGAGGGAGGAACCAGACATCGAAGAGGTAATTAAGGGTCAAGAAGTGGGACAAAGGAGGGAGTACAGTGATTCCAGGGGGAGATCAGGGATGGCTTCCTGGAGGAGGTGACATGTGAACTAAAATAGAAGGAAAAAGCTGGGGTTGAGGGATTTGCCGTGTTGGAATCAGGCAAGGCACCTGCAAGGAGCTGGGGCCAGCTGCCTGTTTGGGTTCTGTGGGGGTGCACGAGTCACCACACCTCACAGTTTTGAACACGCTGAGGGCAGGACTGGGTTGATGGTCCTTTTCCCCTGCCCTGCCCAGCACAGGGCCTGGCGCAAAGTGGCTTTGGGTACTAGCTAGGTGATCTGACATGGGCCCCAGAGCATGGGCATCTGCTGATCCTAGATGCTCAGAGTTGATGGCCTGAGATGCCACAGGCTGCCCTCATGGCACATACGGATGGGCAGCTGAGGCCCAGAGGACTAAGTGTCTTGCTCAAGGTCACGCAGCCCGCCAGCATTAGAGGTGGAGAGAGAATCCTCACCTGCCAGGCTGACCTTAGCTTCCCTACTCCTTTGTTCAGACTTCAAATGGAAAATCCCGCCCCAGAGAGGTGCCTCTACCAGGAGTGGGATGAGATGAGCAGGAAGCTGAGACCAAGAAGGCCTCCATCCCCTCCCTTACCTCCACCACCTTCAGGGGCTCCTTCCAGCTGACTCTCCCGCTCCCTCCTCAAGGAGGCCTCAAATCCCCACCCATGGCACACATCCCAGTGTTCTGGAAATCCCCTTCAGGCTAGGATGGGCCCTCCCCCCACCATTCTGTCTGTTTCCTGCGCCCAAAGCGGGACTGGCAGCAGTTGGCTGAACTGGGGTGGCTAAACCTGGTGGCCAGGAAAATCTACACTCTTATCAGAAGAGGACAGAGGGAGAGCCTCCCCTTACCCAGCTGTCCCTTGGAAACCCCCCTCTCCCCAACCCTCAAAGCTGTCTCAGCTGCTCCTGGCCTGTCACATGCCCATGAAACTAGTGAGAGGAGGCATTGTATATTGTTCGGGCCCCAGCGACTGTGGGGGGATAGGGGGAGCAGGTATCCACACCTCCACCTTCCCTCAGCATACCCCACGGCCACCTCTAGGCCCTTGGCTGACTTGGCGGGGGAGGTAGGTTGGAAGCAGCTACCTTGGGCCGGAGGGGTGAAATCGCTGGTGGTGTCTCCCATTATTATACTCTGCTGTCTCTGTGCTTTTGTGTCTCTGCTGGTTCATCAAGGGCTCTCAGCTCTACGCACAGGGTGCCCAGCCCTGCGACTGTCATGGAGGGGAGACAGAGACCGCTCAGCTTGCAAAGGGTCTAAACCCTGAATCTTCCGGCAAAGTGCATCATTCCCAGGAGGCTGCTGCTGGGGTCTGCTCCAAACAGGGTCCCCTGTCTGCTTAGGACACCCCTCTCCTCCAAGCCTCTAGCTAGGTGAGGTCTTCACCATGGTTCGAGAGTCATGAGGCACTCAGCCCAGTGTTGTGGTTTCCAGGAGTTCTGGTCTTCCATATCAGCTACGTCTTCCCACGGTCCTACCCCAGGCGCTCTCGTGCAAGCACAGCCTCTGCAGTGAAAGAATGTAAGACTGGGACTCTCCTGCCCGTGCTTCTTCGCCTTTCCCAGTACTTCACCTTTCCCAGACACCATCACCACCTCCCTCAGCGCCAGCAGGAGAGCCCCACCGTCTCTGCCTCCACCTGCTCCTGGTCAACACCGCACAGCAGACCTGCTGTGTGCCCAACGCTGTGCTGCACTTGGGGTTACTTAAGAGGAGGGAGGCGATCACTGTCCTCGAGGAACTTGTTTTCTGGTTGGAAAGGGAGATACCACAAGAAGCTGTTGTCTTGACACAAATGTTGGAATGGTGTTGCACAGGGTGCTAGGGGGCCCTGAGGTGTGATCAGTTCTATCAGAACTAGTGCCTGTGGGAGAGAGGGCTGAGCTGGGGGAGGAGCGCTGCAAGGAAGACTTCCTGGAGGAATAGAACCATCCAGCGGGATCTTGAGGAAAACGAGGAATCTTCCAGGCAAAGGTGGAAGAGGAAGAAGCATGTGGGAAGGCTTGGAGGTGTGTGTGGGGGTGTGTGTGGCAGCAAGCAGTTTTGTGCAGCTGGCGCTCTGAGAATGAGAGGGGTGTGGTGGGAGATGGAGTTGACCTGGGGGCAGGGCAGTTACTGCAAAGCCTCCTACAAAGGCCAAGGCACCTGCTACACTCCAGACGTCCTTTGAAACTCTTTGCATACCTGCCTTGGCTTCCCTCATGTCAAGGGATCTAGACAGTACCCCTGCGTGTTCTCTTTGCTCCTCCCTGCCACCTCTCTCCTTTATGGGCCCCGTCTGTAAATTAGGGGAATTGGGCTAGCAGATAATCCGAGGTCTCTTCCAGCTTTGACGCTAGGACCCTCTTCTCTGGGCAAATCGGGAACCTGGTGCTCACGTCTTGGTATATGCTTGATGAGTGGATGAATAAAATATAACCCCCTCAGGGACTGCACTGTTGTTAATTTCAAACTCTTAGCAAGACATGGGCTTCAGGGAAGGTGGGGCTTGACTCCCCAGTTCTGCAGGGAGGGACAGGGTGCCCCGGAGCCACTGGGCATAAGAGGCAGCATGGTGTAGTGGAGAGGCTTGCCCAGGTAGCAGAAAGGATGAGCAATATGGGAATTAGAACTGAAGGCTCTGGACTCCCAGCCCAGCAGTCTCTCTGCTACACCATACTGCCCCGAGTTGGAGAGATGGGACAGAGCCATGGTAAAGGAGAGTCCTTGCCTAGGCTGCTGGGCCCTGGGCACAAGGGCATTTGTGAGGACAGAGAAGTGTCCTGGCGGCCCGGAAGGTTTTTGGAAGAGGTGAAGCGAGGCCTAGGTTTGAAAAACAAAAACTTGTATAAGGGAAGATGAGGGGGGGACACACAGACACGGGTGACTTCACATATGTTTACCTATGCACTGCATGACTTACACTCACAGACACAATGTCACAGAGCCCGTCACAGCTACATAGGTGGATACACAAAAGCACACATCCAGATGTTTGAAAACAGACTCAATGATATGGATATAGGCACACAGATGTTTACACAGAGGAACGCACGTGTTCAGGGTCACAGGTATTCACACAGGTACACAACTACACAGCCACATTCAAGCATACAGTTACCACTGCCCAATTACATGCCCTCCTCCACGGTCACGCAGAGGCATAGATAAACTGGAGGGGTAGTAGTGTGGATCAGTGGGTATTGGAGTCAGTCTGGGTTTGACTCCTAGCTCTGTAGCTTACTGATGGTTACCTTTAGGCTGGTCAGCTGACTTCATGGAACCTCTATTTCCCCATCTGTAAACCGGGGATGATAACACTACCTACCTTACGGAATTGTTTTGTGGCGTGAAAGCAGTTTATCAGAGTGCTTGGCACATAGTAAGCGCTATATAAAAGGGTGCTGTTATTTAAACACGATTGCCACAGAAATACAGTCAGATCTATACATGTGTACACACGGGCACAGAGACAGAAGATACACACACAGACACGTGACACTCACGGGGTGGTGGTCGGTGGGCCCTAGCAGCAGCGGGGCTCCGAACCCCCCTTGTCTGGAGACCTGGCCTTCGTTCTCTGGGCTCCGCTGCAGTCCTCGGAGTGGCGGCCCCTGGGCTGGGAGAGCTGGCGACCCGCCTGCCCCACCTGGACACGCCGGCCTTTCCCGAGCGCTCTGGGGTGGGGTGGCTCAGCTGGTCTCCCAGGTCCCGGGAGGGGCGGAGCCTACGGGACGCGCCAGGCCCCGCCCCTCCGCCGGCCCCGCCCCCGGCCCGGCCATTGGCCGCAGAGCCCGGAGGCGTGGCTGAGCTGGGGCTGGGGGCGCCTGCGGTGGCCGCCCGCGCGTCTCTCTGCCTCCCTCCCGGGGCTGCGGGCCCGGCGGCCCGGCTGGTTGGGCTGCGCTAGGGTTTCCGCGCCGGCTCCCGCGCCCGCCATGGGCAACTCACACCACAAGAGGAAGGCCCCCAGCGGCCCCCGGGCCCGCAGCTTCTGGCGGTTCGGGCGGTCGGCGAAGCGGCCGGCAGGTAGGGGCCGGGGGTGGGGGCGGGGCAAGCGGGGAGGAGGGTCTCCCTGCCGCAGCCGCCGCCACCGCTGCTGCCCCCTCCCGGGGCTTGGTGGGTGTGAGCGTGGGGGGCCGGGAATCCCCCGCACAGACCCCACCCCTCTCATGCGCAAAGAGACACACGTACATGCGAATACCCACGGGCGGGCACACGTCCATGTTCACAATTTACACAGTCGCACACAACACCCACTCAAATGTACGGACATGCAGACACAAAATCACATACACGTTCACACCCACAGCGTTGTTGTAGGACGCACAGACCCTGAGACACAGGTACGTATACCTAGGTATACGGTTTACACAGCCACAGGAATTATACCACATGCGCGGATTCGCACACTCGCACACACATCAGTCATGTAGGTACAGTTGCCCAGCGTCTTAGGCACATAGATGTACACACGGGTTCAAAACTGCACAACCAACCACACTCCCACACTCAGGCTCAAAGACCTACCCTAAGGGACTTTTACACACACACGCACACACACACTCACACTCACACTTGTTAGCCCCCAACAGGCCGAAAGTTTGCAGGAGAGACTCGAGACAAAGGTGCAGGGGAGAAGCAGGAAACCAGGGGGCTGGAGACTACGGGCCGCCTCCATCTGGCGTGATCGGGAGTCGACTGGTTCTTTGGGCTCTCTCCCCACCCCCACCTGCGTCGCCGCTGCCTCTCGTCCCCCTTCCCCCCACCGGCGGTTCCCTTGGTCGCTGCCGCATGTCCCCCCTTTCAGTGCAGCCACCGAGCTGGAACGCAGCCCTTCCCCGGCGGCGTGCTGCGGGATCCCTCCGCGGGTCACATTCCAGCCTCCAAGTGGGGGGTGGGTGGAGGGGGAGAATGGAGAAGGCTTCCAACCATAGGGCTGGGAGATGGGATTCCTGGTTTTCCCCAGCAGGTGCGACAGTTCAGGGTACCCCCCCGAGTCCCAAGGGTTGCTGGAGAAGGGGCTGTCGAGGCTGGCCGGTTCCCTTACCTGGTGAATCCAGAGATGGGGTAGGGGCAGTGGGGTACATCTGCCTCTCTCCCGAGGAAGATAAGGGGGTCTCCAGCCGAGGCAGGCATTCCTTCTGGTCTTTGGGAGTGAAAGAATCCTGGAGAAGGTGGGGTGGGGTTCCTTTGGCTGTGGTGGGAAAATCCACCCATGTCTTTCCAGGGTGGCCCACATTCTTAGAGGTTCTGAAATGAGCCCGATGATCTCATCCCTCCACACAGGGGGTGACAGAAAGAACCTGGGCCGGGAATTGGGGGGTCTGGGTTTTCAATGTGACTCTGGTATGGGCCCTGGTGACCTTGAGCAGATTGCTTTCACTCCTCTGGACCTCCTGGCTTCCACGGAGGGGCCTGTCTGAAATTAGGAGGGCATAGCTTAGGTGACTTCTGGGACCCTTACAGTTCTGTCTAGCCATTTTGTGGATAGAGAGACTGAGTTCTAGAGAGAAGGGGGGCTTGTCTAAGGTCATGTGCTAGTAGCGGTTTGAAGAATAATCGTGATGATCAAAATAGCAGTAGGAAAATTATGCTATAATTTTTATAATTATAATTATTAATTATGTTCTGATAGGCTCTCTGAGGATTCCTCAGAAAGTGGATTGATGAGAGACTCCAGGACCCTCCAGTAGTCTCCCTGTCCCAGCAATCCTGAGATCCATGTGTCCACCTGTCTCTCTTGAGGGGTGGGGCTGGGGCTCTTGCCCTGCTCTCCTGTGGCCGCTCTAATCTGATGGTTTCCTGAGAACCAGCTGTGGGTGCAGACTTGTGACCATTTGTGGTGGCAGAGAGAGAGAGAGATGAAGAGGACTGTGTTTACAGTCTCTTGCCTGCTAGTCCCTGTGCTCTTATAGTTCCTGCTGCAAGTCAGGCACCAATCAGTCTTTAAGGTGGTCCTGAGAAACCAGAAAGCAATGTCAAGGCAACACAGAAGTAAGTGTGGGGGCTGAGGAATATTCGGAAGCCTTTTGGGTTGGGGTCAATTTTAGAAAACTGGAGAGACGGTCTTAATTTGGTCTTTGAAGAAACTACAGAGTTAGAGAGTGTCTTGAATTGTTGATTAAACAAGAGAGAGAGATGGCCAGGGATGCAGTTCAGCTCAGGGGAGTGGTCGTGAGCAAAGGCAAGAGTTGAACTTGAGCATGGAGGCTGCAGAGAAAAGTAGTTGAGCCTTCTTCCTCGTGCCTGGGAAGAGAAATTCCACTGTGAATACCAACTTCAATCCCTTTGGTTTTACCTGGGCTGAGGATTCAAAGGCTTCCTCAGCTGGGGCCTCTGCCCAAGGTATGGGACTGGGGTTTGAGTACTTATCCATTTGATTCGTCTGTGAGAGGATGAGGGAAAGAGTGCAAGGCAAGCAGAGAGGCCAGGAGTCTGTAGACCATAGGGAGCCAGTGAAGGTGTTTAAGCAAGGGAGGAGCCTATGAAAGTGGTGTGTTAGGAAGATGGCGCCAGAACAGGGCAGGTGCAGACAGGACAGGTCGGGGGGTGGAGTGGTGAGAGTGGAAGCTCAAGAGAGCAGTCTGGAGGCTATTGCAGTAATCCAGGGCAGAGGTGGTGAGGTGAGGGCTGGGGACAGGGTGGGGGCTGTGGGTGTGGAGAGGAGTGGCAGTTGCAGACACTTTGCAGAGGAGGTGGCAGAAGCAATAGGACCTGGGATTAATCAGATGTTGGGTGTAAGGGCCAGAGAGGGCTGTGGAGGCTTTATGCTCGAGGCTGCTTGGCTGGGGGATGGTGACAGAGATAATAACTCAGAGATAAAAATAAGGTCCTGTGCTAAACCCTTTACATCGGTTAATTCATTTGTCCCCCTTTTGGAAATACGCTAGAAGCCATTATCCTCCTCATTTTACAGATGAGGAAGCTGGAACTTAGAGAAGTGAAGTCAGCAAGGAGGTAGTTTGAGATTCAAACTCAAGCCTATCAGAATTTAAAGACTGTGTCCTTAGTCAGTTTAGGAATAGATGGGTTCCTTCTTATGATTGAGGGGCCTGCAGGTCCTCTGGGCAAAGAAAGCCCGACGCCCTGGGGGTTTAGGGAGCACAAGTGGAGGAAGCACTGTGGGAGAGGGGCAGGGGTTGAGGACAGAGCACTGAAGCCCCCCAAGGGCTCAGAGAGGGAGCAGGTGGGAAATGGTAGGAGAACTAAGATTCAAGGAACGGCTGGTCCACTGGATCAATGCCCTTGGACTAAAGGGAAGGGTGAGGGTGGACAGGGAGAGGTCTTCTCACTGCTGGAAAGACACTGTAACCTACTGGGACTGTTTGGCCTTGGAGCTCAGGAATCCAACCCCACCCCCATCCCTCCGCAGGCCCATTGGCATCTGGTCCTGGGCAGTTTGGGGGATTGGTGGAGGATGTGAACTGGGAGCCCAGTAGTATCCCCCACCGTACCACCCTCCTCTTTTTTTTTTTTTTTTTTTTTTTTTAACATTTAGTTATTTTTGAGAGAGAGAGACCGAGCCTGAGCAGGAGAGAGACAGAGAGAGGGAGACACAGAATCCGAAGCAGGCTTCAGGCTCTGAGCTATCAGCACAGAACCTGATGCGGGGCTGGAACCCACGAACCGCGAGATCATGACTTGAGCCGAAGTCGGATGCTTAACTTTTAAAAAATTTTTTAATGTTTATGTTTTTGAGAGAGAGAGTGTGGACAGGGAAGGGGCAGAGAGAGAGAGAGGGAGACACAGAATCCGAAGCAGGCCCAAGCTGTCCACATGGAGCCTGATGCGGGGCTCAAACTCACAAACTGCGAGATCATGACCTGAGCCGAAGTCGGTCGTTTAACCGACTGAGCCACCCAGGCGCCCCTGATGCTTAATTGACTGAGCCACCCAGGCGCCCCTGATCATCCTCTTTTTCCCAGACATTGTACTGTCAGGTTTATACACAGCCCTCCCCACCCCCTGCCCCTTGTGGGGTTTATTGTTCCCATCTTGCTGATGAGGAGATGGAGGGAATGGACTAAGTCATTACTGGAGTCAGACCACCTGGAATTCTTTTCATCCCTCCCCCTGCCTCTGTACCTGGAGCGCCAGGGGTCTTTGGTAGGTCCCACAGCTGGGAAAAGTCCTGCTCCTCTTACCCACCCCCCAGCTTCTCCCTACATCTCCTCCCCTTACTGTTGTGTTGTGACCAACAGTATGTCTGGACTTGATTGTGGAAGCCTTGGGCTTGCAGACAAGGGGCTGGCCCCGCCCTCTCTGGTCAGAGGGATCAGAGATAAGCTTACCCCCCTGCGGCCCCAGGCCCTGACCCAAAGTGGGGGACCACTACCCTCCTAGGGGCAGAGCCCTACATGCCGAGGGACCTTTAGAGATCATTTCTCCAACCCTCCCATCTCATAGATGAAGAAACTGAGGCTCGGAAAAGGGCACCACCTGGCTCAGCATCATGCTGCAATTGGAGAGCTCAAACCCGAGGCTCCTGACTCCCAGGGTCCTGGGGTCTCTGGGCTGGGCTTGGAATTCCTTTCCTTCCCAAACAGAAGGATTAGGGCTAAGTTACTGAGGAGCTGATAGGGAGCTCTTGTTAAAGTGTCCCTTATCAGACTTTATCTTAATAATGGTCCTTAAGGCCACTCGAGATTTGAAGAGAGCTCCGGAAGTGGGTGGGAGAGGAGGCCTCTGGAAGCATGGGAAGAACATGATTTTGCAGCCAGTCAGAGCTGGGCTCACACACCCTGAGTCTGCCAGTTACTAGCTGTGTGACCGGAGGTAAGTCACTGACCCTGAGGGAGTGCCTCTGTATGACAAGGGGGATTTAGTGAGATCAGGTGTGTCTCAATCAGTTGGCACTACCAGTACATGTGAGTTTATTACCGTGTTGTAACTGGAAAGGCAGAGGGGCCTGAGAGAGACCTTTACCCACCCTTACACCCTGGGGAGGCAGAAACTCCCTTGAGGACCACACTCTGTGTTTACACTTGGTTGTGTGGCTTTGGCTTTTCCAGCTACTCCATGAGGTGGGTGTTAGTCCTACTTTACAGATGAGACTGAGGCCCAGAGAGGCTGATTCATTTGTCCAAGGCCTCTAATCCAGACCTCCTGACTCCCAGGCTTTTCCTCTCTTGACTTCATCGTGGCTGCTCTCCGCCGTATATAAAGTAGGGATAATCGTGCCTTGAAGGAACAAAGGAAAGGGTTTTGGAAATTCAGACTCGCACCCTGGCCCAAAGAGATTATCATGTCATTGTCAGGAGCAGATACTGACCCGGAAACTCATTATGACATTTATTAATATTATTGTAGCTAATTCCTCCCTGCACAACTGCTGATTCCTACAGGCACCTGAGGCATGGGATCCTCCTCTCCTTGTTGGGGCACTCCCTGCCCCCCCATATTTACCTTAAAACCGGCCTGTCAGCTCTGCAGCTCTGCTCTAGGGCGGGGCTTCCCACTGAGGGAAGGAAGGAGGGGGATTTCCCTTGTGCAGAGGTGGGGTGCAGAGCTCCCCCTCTTTGGGCAGGGACTGAGGCTGCATGCAGCCCCCCGATCCCTTAACTTCCTTAGACTTAGGACCATTACAGTGTTTGGAGCGAGACCCAAGTTCCAGTGCGGGCTCAGCCACTTCCTGGTTGGGTGACCTTGAGCAAGTCACTTTCCCTGCAGCCTCCTTGTACTCTTTGTAAAAAGGGAAGTAACACATACCTTTCAGGTTTTGTTGTTAAGGTGTTCTGTGAGACAGAAGAGAAAGAAACGTCCACCTGGAGGTTTTTGTGATATTCATTTCCCTTTGTCTTGCCTCTAGGAGAATAAAATCTCCATACTTCTGGGTTCTGCTCCTATCAGAAGGCTTGTTCACTAGTACAGACGGGCTGAGGCTTAGGACCTCTCAACACTCTGAATCCTGCCCCCCCCCCCCCCCCCGGGCTGGCCACTGGTCAAATGTGGTGGGGGAGTGGGGTCAGGCCCGGGCCTGGAGGGTTCCAGCTCCTGAACAAGGCCACCTGGGCAGCTGTTCCCTCCCCCCTCATTCCTCTCCCCTGAGTCAGGCCCGCCTGGCTGTAGGCGCGCCACCACCCCCGCCCCTTGCTCTGGAATGGGGCAGGTTGAGGCCTCACCCCATGGAGGATGTTGCCAAGACCGTGTGTGCGCATGCACACAAATGTGCCCTTGGCCTTGGGGAGTGGGGGTTCCCTCCCCCTTTCTTCCCTGTCCCCAAACTCAGGAAAGCCCCAGAGTGGTGGGTACATGCACCTGCCTTTGTGCACACACAACCACCTGGCCGGGCCCTGTGTGAGTCTGCGGTCCTGCTCCCGTGTGAGGACATGGACTAGGGTGGCCTGGGTGTGATTTATGGATGTGGTCCTGAGAGTATCCACCTGTGTGTGTGGGGGGGCCTAGTGGGACATTTTGGAAGTGCATGCGCACATACTTCTGGTTGGACTATATCTGAGCTCAGGAACTTGCACGTGTGCTTCTGGTGTGCCCTTCACGTTAGGGGGTGTGGCTGAGAGCAAGGTGTCTTGTCTGATCCTGGAAGCTTCCTTCCTCTGGCAGGTGGGGGAGGAGGAGGGGGCGGAGGCTGCAGGCTGAGCCAGGAGTTTCAGCCCTGGGCTGCGCCTCTGGACTGTGCAAGGGCAGAAGGTCCTGGAGCAAAGACTCTAACTATGGCCTTGGGCAAGGTCCTTCCACTCTCTGGGCTCCAGTTTCTTTGTGAGGTGCCTGCCCTCCACTTGAGCCTCCTCCTCCCTAAGCAAGTCAAAGGTGTGGACCTGAGCCTTGCAAGGCTCTGAGAGGCCTCAGGCTCTGGCCAAGCTGTGGGTGTGGGGGGAGGGGTGTTGCCGGAGCAACCAGATGTTATCAAGTGTGAGAGCCTTGGATCCTCTGGGAATTTGCAGCTGTGGCCCTGACCGTGGCAGCTGGGGTCCTGAGACCTTGAGCTGATGTTCCCCTACGCCCTGAGTGGAGCTCAGCCCGGAGTTTCCTTGGTTAGGGGGAAGCCAAGGATGACTGTGTCCTGTGTGGGTAAAGGCTTCAGGTTCGGAGCCAGCCAGAGTTTGGGATGCCACCTAGCTCTCCGAGCCTCACAGGTTCATGATCAACTATGGGAGAGGATCCACAAGAACCTGCCTCCAAGGGCTATTGTAAGATCCACGAGGGGAAAGACTGTTTGCCTTCCCCCAGCACCTGGCATTAATCACCCCACAAGTATGGGGTCTACTGCTCTTCTCAGTGTGAGCGGGACTAATAAGGGGGCAGATGAGTCTGAGAAGCAGATGAGAGGGTAAGCAGATAAGGGGGCAGATGAGAGGGAAGAGGGGAGACTGTGGCCAAGAAACTTCAAGTTTCTGGGCATGAGAGCCTCCCTCAGTCCTTTGTCAGCGGGGAGATCAGGTTTGTAGCTGGCATGGCAGACGGAGCATAGCTTTTGGATTCCAGTTGTCCTGGGTGCAAATGCCACCTTGCCCTTTCCCAGCTTGCCCCTTCTGGCCCTCCCCCATTGCCTCATCTGTAAAATGGGGATAAAAGTGCCTACTTCCGTGATGCCTGGGTGGCTCAGTTGGTTAAGTGTCCAAATCTTGATTTCCGGTCAGGTCATGATCTCCAGGATGTGGGTCATGAGATCAAGCCGTGCGTTGGGCTCTGCACTGTGACTTTCCATGATGCACTGGGTGTGGAGCCTGCCTAAGAGTCTCTGTCCCTCTCCCTCTGCCCCTCCCCAACTACGCGAGCATTTTCTCTCCGTTTCTCTCTCTCTCTTAAAGTGCCTACTTCTTAGGATTGTTGTTTAGATTTAAATGATTTGTGGATTTACATATTATCCAGCCGCACAGAAGTTTGTTTTCTAGAGAGCAAGGGCTCATCCTCTGCTTAAGTGGTCTGAGAGGTGGGGCAGCGGATGCAGAAGGGGCTGCACAGGGGTCTTGCAGCATGACAGTCACTGTGAATTCTTAGACCTGTAGGGACTCAGAGAGAAAGGTGCTGTGAGAGAGGGGTGTCCTGAAGTAAGTTTGGGGGACAGCGCTTCACAGACTTTCTCTTCCACCTTCTCAGCTATTCTTTTTGGAGTTGCCCAGGGGGATCTCTTAACACTGTCACTACTCCTAACCTCCTGGGGCTCTTTGAATAAAAGCCAGACTCTACCAAGGTCTAAGGGGCCTCACACAACCTGGCTCCTGTCATTCTCTCCCTTGCTCACCATATTTCAGCCCTATTGGCCTCCTTTCTATTCTGGGAGACGCTTCCCCCCTCCCCCCAACACCTGCCTCAAAACCTTTACACTTGCTCTTGCTTCTGTCCCTAGGGCTCTGTGCCCAGCACTTGCCCTCGCCGGCTCCTTCTCCTTCTTCAGGTCTTGGTTCCAATGGCCTATCCTTAGAGAGGAAATGCCTTGATGCCTCTTATAGGCACCCGCTTCTCTATCATAGCTCCTCAGTCTTCACTAATCTAAAATTATATTGTCAGTCTACCTCATTCATCTATTCATCAAATGTTTATTGAACTCACAGTATGTGACAGGCGCTGATTTAGGTGCTAGTGATGTACTGGTGAACCAGACAAAGTTCTCCATTTGCTATACCTCTCAATACTAGCTTAATAAATAGTTGCTGATTGAATGACTGGGTACACCAGTCTTATAAAGAGGAGTTATTGGCCTTGTTTCCATATGAGGTCATGACTTGTGTGTGATGGAGCTGGATTTGAACTTGGACCTGACTTCCCTCCAATTACCTCCTCCCACCCTCCACTTTTACTGCCCTCAGCTGTGAGCTGGTTTCTTGGCTAATTCTGTTCTCCCTACCTGGTGATCCAGCAGAGTCACCAAGTCACAGAGTGAGGCCAGTGGGAAGGATCCTGGGCTGGAGGAGCAGGAGGGGTACGATGAAGCCTACCTCTGCTGTGTGACCTTGGATAGTTCATAGTGCTTCTCTGGGCTGCTTCTACCTGACCAAAGTGGGAAGAAGGTCGTGAACGTACACAGGAGGAGCTGTTCCCACCGGCCACTGGGTTTCTGCTCTGGGCATCTCCCTGGCTTCCTAGTACTGTGTCCTGGGCTGGCTCCCACCCCTCCAGGGGCTTTCACTAATGAACTTGCCATCATAGGCAGTTCTGGGCTTCTGCCTGGCTGCTCCACCTCTGAGTTCCTTCCCCAGGGAATTACTCTCATCAGCCAGGAGGACTTGGGGATCATGCCAAGTGTAGTCCAGTGGCGCTTCCACCCACCATCTGGCAGCTGGGACCCCTGCCATAGCGCTGGCTCCTGTTTAGTAAAGGACTTGGGGGCAGGTTAATGGTCTGCTCCTGGGACTGTCTTTAGCCCTGTAGTCATACTCTCCACCAGAGCCAAGCATCTGCAGACTCGGGGCCTCAGTTTCCCCCTGAGAATGTGGGATGGTTCCTGCCACTGCACTCTGCTTGAGGGGCGGGGTCGGTGGGTGGGCGGGATCAGTGGCGCAGGTGGGAGGAGGACCTGGAGAGCAGCCCCTCCCCCTCCCCTGCCAGTAGCCGGCTCTGCAGCTGGGCGGGCGACTCGCACCACTCGGTGCTGGGTTATGGTGAAGGCGGCGCCCGGCGGCGGCGCTCGGGAGAGGTCAGAATAGGGGACGGTCCGAGTGGCTCCCGCAGTCATGGTGGTGTTCCTGGGCCGCCGCCTCCCGGTGCTCCTCGGGCTCTTTAAGAAGAAGGGTGAGTGGGTGTGGCTGGGGAGGGGGAAAGGAAGGACCCCGACACCTCCATTTGCCAGACGCTTCTGTAAAAAGGGGATCAAAGCCGGGGAAGGGTAATGGGTGGGGGATGGAGGGTAGTAATGAGGCCAGACTGCCCTGTCCTCCTCTGCGCCTTTGTCCAGCGGCTTTTCCGCTGCCTTTGTCTGGGCCCTGCTTGGGTTTGGGAGGATGGATCCAGGTGTCTCTGACCTTGAAGTCTGCAGCCCTTGGGCAAGACTGCCTCCCTCCAGGGGTACCCACACTGTACTGGGTACATTCCGATCCTTCAGTTTTGAGAGTCAGGGCACCCCCTTCCAGGTCAGTCAGCATGTGTGGGATGATGGGATGTGGGGAGCAGAGAGGAAAGCAGTGCTGCGGGAATTTGGGGTGTGATCATTCAAACGCATTCGAGGCCAAGGAGTGGGGCTAGAGAAGTTTTGGAGGGAGGGGTCTCTGCCTGCCTTCTGCTTCTCTAGGAACTGGGCTGTCAGGCCTGGATTAACACATGGGGGCCACAGTTTATAGGACTTTTGCAGGGGGCGGGGGCGAAGGTCCTTGGTTTGAATGTGATCCAGGAGTCCCCTCTGGGAACCTGGAGTTCAGCCCTGGTTCAGATTTGCTGGATGACCTTAGGCAAGGCCTTTCCTTCGAACCTGTTTCCCCAACTTGTAAACTGCAGGGATTAGGTGAGACTCATCGGGATGGATTGTTGGGAGACTCAGGAACTCTGACCTTGTAGGGTTCCTGCAGGTGCCCTGGGCAGGAGCTGGCTGTCGAAGAGTGGGCTGAGGAAGAAGAAATGGGCAGGTGTCTGAGCTGAAGAGCCTCATCCAGGGGCGTGGCCCTTTTAAGGGCTTGTTTTGTTCCTGCCCCTCTCTACAAGGTGCTGCCAAGGTCACATGACCCTCCCAGCACTTTTGCTTATGTTGTGGGTTCCATTTAGAAAGGGGGGCTGGGGCTGCAAAGTGCTGACACAGCCCCCTATTCCCAGGATTAGATGACCAGCTTCCCCATGGGCGGGGCCTGTAACTGGATCCTTTGTAATGGATCCCTGACTCCTCTGCACCGGGGGTTGGGGCCTCTAGGAGAGGGGGATGCCTGGGACTGTTCTCCCAAGAGAGGCTGGCGCTGCCTTGTCTTGGGGTGGAGGGGCCCGGGGCCTTCTCCCCTCCCCTGCCCTTCTTTCCTCTAAGGGATAGACACATGGGTGAGTAGGGGACATAAGAGGCCGTGTCCCTTGTTTGTCCCTCCTACCAGGACATCCTGGGAATTCTGGTTGTGACCTCTGAAAGCCCACACCCTTTCCTAGTGTCCCACGGTGTCTTCCTGGGTCTGGGCCAAGGGGATGTTTGAAAGGGGTGGTTTGTTTTCTGTAAAGTGAAGCTCAGGCGTGGAGACAAGAGAAATGTATTTGCTGCGGGCTCCGTGTATATGGGGTGGTTTGCATCAGGCCCTGTGTGACACGTGGATACACAGTCGTGTGTGTATTTGGGTACTGTTTGTGTATGTACAGAATGGGGACTGTGGATGTCGCGTATAGACCTAGGGGCCCCTGTGTTTGATGTTGGTTCCCAGCTGTGTTTATCCTTGGGTGCTGTTTGTGTACATCCTGAAGCCTGTGGGTGTTGTGTGCATATATGGTGGACTTGGGTGCCCTGGGCGTGGTGACCTGTACAGGAGCTTTGTGTGGGGCGGGTGCTCAGATGTGTACACTTGGGTACAGCTTGCCCATGTGCACGGGGGCTGTATATTGCGTGTACAACTCGGAACTGTGGGCTGTGTGTACAGATCGGGGGAAGTAGGCCTTGCATGTGTGTGTAGGGGCTGTGTGCAGTCTTGGGACTCGGGGTGCTGTTGTGGTGGGGCCTCTGCATCCCCAGGCCTCACTTCTCTTCCTCCGCCATTCCACTAGGCTCTGCCAAGGCTGAGAGTGACAAACGTCTAAGTGTGGGGCCCGGCCAGGGACCAGGGTCTCTAGTGGATGAGCACCAGGACAATGTCTTCTTCCCCAGTGGGCGACCGCCTCACCTAGAAGAGCTGCACACGCAGGCCCAGGAGGGGCTCCGTTCCCTCCAGCACCAAGGTAGCTTTTGCCTCCCCTCCAGTATGGCTCTTAGCTCCCAAGGTCAGGGGCCTAGCCCGACACACCTTTCTGTTGTCTTCCAGAAAAACAGAAACTGAATAAAGGTGGCTGGGACCATGGCGACACCCAGAGCCTCCAGGTGAGCCCTGCCCCCAGCTCAGTCGTGACTCTATTTTTCCCTTCCTGCTGACTCGCTGGCAAGTATGTCTTTGAGCCCTTCTGGATCTCAGTTTCCTTCTAGTATAGCTCAGGGCTAGTCCAGCTGATATCCGCTCAGTGCTAGGTCAAGCTGGGGAGAATGCGAGTCAAGAGTTCCAAAGGGGAGCCCCAGAGAGGCCACAGCAAGAGGCCCACGTAGGCCTCTGGGATGTCTGAGGCCAGGGCCTGATCTCCTTCTTCCCTCAACAGTCTTCCCGGATGGGGCCGGACGAAGACAACATCTCCTTCTGCAGCCAGACCACATCCTACACGGCAGAGGGCTCCACAGCGGAGGACGCTCTCTCCATCCGCTCAGAGATGATCCAGCGCAAAGGTATCTGCTCACCAGCCAGGATTCTTGGGCAGGGGAGGGGGCGGTGGGCACTACCGGGGTCCCAGCACCTGCACCCTGCCCCATTTCCCAAGGCTCTGTGAGTCCGTGAATCCAGGAAACACCGTACCCTGCTTCTTTCTTGGAGATTCATGGTGCACGTTAACTGCAAAGCAGGACAGTTAGGAATCAGGAAACCTGGGTTTGGGCCTGGTGTTGCTACTTCCCAGCTGTGTGACCTTGGGCCAACCCTTAACCGCTCCGATCTTCTGTTTGATGTTCTATAAAAAATGAGGTTAAGAGTACTTACGTTATTGGAACGAATGCCAAGTGTTCTGCAAGCTGACTAACACATAATAATTGTTCACTAAATGGAAATTAGCACTGGCCTAGTAAAGCCTTCCAAAAAAGAAGTGTTTAGCTTTGTTTAACCTAGCTTTGCCCACGCCTACTTGATTATGGAAATCTTTTTTCGCAGAGCTCTTATTAGTTATTCCACGGAACTAGTGCTCTGCAAACTGTGTCCTGAGACCTGCTCTAACGGTTTCTCTCCTCTGGACTGGCCCCCAGGTTCCACCTTCCGACCCCATGACTCCTTTTCCAAATCATCCGGGAAGTCAGGGCGGCGGAGGCGCGAGAGGCGGAGCACGGTGCTGGGACTGCCGCAGCACGTGCAGAAAGAACTCGGTGAGCCCGGGGGTGAGGAGCGCAGCGGGGGTGGGTCGGGAGCTCTGGCCGAACCCTCCGCTGACTCCCCGGTCCCCCCTGTCCCTCGCAGGTCTGCGGAATGAGCGTGAGGCACCGGGTACCCCTCGGCCTCCTGGTCCTCGGGATGCCGTCCGCATCCCCACGGTGGATGGCCGGCCAGCGGGCCCGGCCTCAGTGACAGGGGCCCGGGTGTCCCTGCAGGCGCTGGAGGCACGGGCCCAGGCCAGCGCCGAGGCTGAGGCCATGCTGCAGCGCCACATCGAGCGCGTCTACCGGGATGACACCCTCGTTGGTCGGTCCACGGGGGCCCGGCCCCCGCCAGTGACACGGCCCATGTCCTTAGCGGTGCCCGGACTGACAGGAGGGGCAGGGCCTCCAGAGCCCCTGAGCCCCGCCATGTCCATCTCGCCCCAGGCCACCTACTTGTCAAAACTGATCCCGCATGCTGTCCTGCCGCCCACAGTGGACGTCGTGGCCCTGGGCCGCTGCAGCCTGCGCACCCTTAGCCGCTGCAGCCTGCTGTCGGCCAGCCCGGCCTCTGTCCGCTCGCTGGGCCGCTTCTCCTCGGCCTCCAGCCCGCGGCCCCGCAGCCGCCATCCTTCCTCCTCCAGTGACACCTGGAGCCACTCTCAGTCCTCTGAGACTATCGTGTCTGATGGCTCTACCCTCTCCTCGAAGGGTGGCTCTGAGGGTCAGCCCGAGGGCTCTCTGGCTAGCAATAGCGTGGCACCCCCTCCTCAGGGGGGCAGCGGGAGGGGCTCTCCCAGCGGGGGCAGCACTGCCGAGGCCTCTGACACTGTCAGCGTTCGGAGCAGTGGGCAGCTGTCGGGCCGGAGCGTGTCTCTACGCAAGCTGAAGAGGCCACCCCCACCTCCCCGCCGGACCTACTCACTCCATCAACAGGGCTCAGCAGCACCCGACGGGCCCTTGGGGTTGCCGCCCAAGCCTGAGCGGAAGCAGCAGCCACAGCTGCCTCGGCCGCCCACCACTGGTGGGGCGGAAGGGACGGGGGCAGCTCCCTGTCCCTCGAACTCAGCAGGCACCTGGGTGCCTGGCTTGTCTCCAGGTGGCTCCCGGCATCCCCCACGCTCCCCAGAACGGACGCTCTCACCCTCCAGTGGGTACTCGAGCCAAAGTGGTACCCCTACCCTTCCACCTAAGGGTCTCACAGGGGCGCCTCCTTCCCCAGGCAAGGCCCAACCCCCTAAACCAGAGCGTGTCACTTCCCTTCGTTCTCCTGGGGCCTCTGTCTCTTCCTCCCTCACGTCTCTATGTTCCTCATCCTCTGACCCAGCCCCCTCAGACCGTTCTGGTACACAGATGCCGACTGCCCTGGGTGACAGGTTTGCTATACCTCCTCACCCCAAGGTGCCTGCCCCTTTCTCCCCACCCCCTTCCAAGTCCAAGAGTCCTCATCAAGCTGCCCCTGCTCCTGCCACTCCTGCTCTGGTCCCTGGGCCCGTCTCTACTGCTGATGTGAGTCCTGAGCCCCCAGCAACTTCGCAGACCTCCCTGACCCCACCAAAGGAGTCTCCCAGTGTCTCCAAAGACCAGTCACCCCCACCGTCCCCACCCCCATCTTATCATCCTCCCCCCCCACCCGCTAAGAAGACAGAGGTGGTGGAGGCCCTGTCTGCCCCAGAGACTGCTGAGGAGCCCCTCCAAGACCCCAGCTGGCCCCCGCCCCCACCTCCTGCCTCTGAGGTGCAGGACCTGTCCATGGCTGACTTCCCCCCACCCGAGGAGGCCTTTTTTTCTGTGGCTGGCCCTGAGCCTGCAGGCCCTTCAGATCCCCCAGAGCCTGGCAGATCCCTGGCTGCTTCATCCTTCTCGGTTGCGGTCTCTTCCCAGAGCCAGCCCCGAGGTTCCCCAGACCCTCCTCCGGCCCCGCCAGCCCCGCCTCCAGCTGGTCCTGTCCCAGGGCTTTTGGCCAAGCTCCCACGGAAGGAACCGGTGGGCTGCAGCAAAGGCAGTGGGGCTCCCAGGGAGGATGCTGGCGCACCCCTGGTGACGCCCTCACTCCTGCAGATGGTGCGGCTGCGCTCTGTGGGCACTCCTGCGGTGGCTGCAACCCCGGCATCCGGGCCGGCAGCCCCCCAGAAGCCGCTACGAAGGGCCCTGTCGGGGCGGGCCAGCCCGGCGCCTGCCCCCACCTCAGGGCTCCATGCCGCTGTCCGACTCAAGGCCTCCGGTCTGGCCGCCAGCAAGGACCCCGTGAGTGCCCAGCCCAATGGACCACCTGAGGTGGAGCCACGGTCTCCCCAGTCCCCTGCCTCTATGGCCAGCTTCATCTTCTCCAGGGGCACCAAGAAGCTGCAGCTGGAGCGGCCGGTGTCCCCAGAGACCCAGGCTGACCTCCAGCGGAATCTGGTGGCCGAACTTCGGAACATCTCAGAGCAACGGCCACCCCGGACCCCAAAGAAGCCACCCAAGGCTCCCCCACCCGTGGCCCGCAAGCCCTCTGTGGGAGTCCCACCATCCACCTCTCCCGGCTTTCCTCGGGCTGAGTCCCTTACTGCTCCTCCCATCAACGGGCTCCCTCACGCTGAGGACAGGACTAAGGGGGAGCTGGCAGAGAACGGAAGTGTCGTGCAGCTGGTGGGCCCGGAGGAGCAGAAGCTGGGCCCACCTGGCTCAGGTACAGTGGGTGGGGGTGGGGTGGGTCCCCATCACTGGTGTTGGGAAACAGGTGTCTGAAGTCCCACTACTAGGAATTTGTTACTGGATCTTTAAGATTTCCCCTGGTCTCAGGCTGCCTGGGAAGGGTGAGCGGTCACCCTGGATAAGCTAGTGAAGGAGCATGGTGTGTGGGGCTTTGAAGCCAGACCTACTGAGTTTGAGCCCCAGCTTTGCCATTTTATCTACTCATCCTGGCCTTAAGTTCCTCACTGTAAAGTGCAGGGCAATGATGCGTACATTGGCACGTCAGAGGTTTTGTCTGCAGAACACCTAGCTGGTGCTGCTGGTGTGGTCAGGCAATTGAGGGGGTGAGGATGTGCCTTGGGCTCTTAGTAGCCAGAACGAAGCCAAGAGGCCCCTTGCTGAGTGTCGCCTCTTTCCCCCTGCTGCAGACCCACAGAAAGAGCTGGTCTGACCACCAGGCACCTCACTGGCACTGCTGACCCATCCCAGGAATACAATCTCAGGGACCTGAGCAGCTCCAAGGATGAGACGATATGGCAGACACTTAACCTGGTAGAGAGGATGCCTGCAGCCTTAACCTTCACAGCCTTCGATATTTATGCAAGCCTGGTGTTGATCCTGCCCTCCAAGTCATCCAGCTCATGCCTTTTCCTCCCGGGATGGATTCCTCTCTGGCAGCTGCTGCTTGTCTTGGCCTTAGCCTCACCTTGAAGGAGGTAGCTGGTGGGAGTGGGTGGCTGCCCCCCCTGCCGGCCCTGAGGCCACACAGCTGGGAGCAGAGCGCCTCACATGAATTTATTTCCTCCCCACCCCCGCCGTGTCCAAATCATGCACATACTGTAGTCCAGAATCAAAGCACTTTTTGAAAAGTGGCTGCATGTCCATCCTCCAGGGCCCATGAAGCCACATTCCAAGGGCCTGTTTACATGGCAGCAGCATCAGTCCCCGGTAGCCAGCCCATAGCTGGGACCTGTCTGCCCCCTCCGATCCAGTTTGCCCATTTCCTAGTTCTTGGAGGTGGGCGAGTCATTGTATTCCCACAGGCGTCTCCAGGCTGGAGGCGGGCGAGGGGCTGTGGAATTCCAAAGCACAAAAGGGGCAGCAGGGGTTAGCCCTCCTGTGCCTCAACTTACTACCAACCACCTGCCTTCCAGTTCTGCCAGGTGCTCCATGCAGGGGACAAGAAGTGGGAGACTGCCTGGGCCCAGATGAGGGAGGGGGTGGGGGGAGAAGAAGAGGGGAGGTCCACAGGCTCTCTGTCCTCAGAAAGTGGGAGAACAGAACGGGGAGACCTCTCGGTGGGTACTTGGTAATGCCAAGCATCTGCCCCCTTGTTTCACTTGATCAGGTGAGGGTGGGCAGGCAGGCACAACACTTCAGAGGCAGGAGCCCATGGGCTGTGGCAAAGCTGTGTCCCTTTCAGCTGTGCAGGAAGTCCTGAGGGAGGCGGGTGGAGGGTCTGGCAAGGGGAGCGCTTATCTGGGCAGTGGGCCCAGACCTGGCCCTACAGATTACATTCTCTGACCTTTCTCTTTACTCGGTGCATGTTCTTTCTGCAGCTGCCTTTCAGCACAGGTGGTTTCACTGGGGGGAGCTGACGCTGAGTGACAAGGATGGGAAGGAAGCCAAAGGTGCATTCTATTCCAGACTCTTCCCTAGTCAGTGGAGGGGGTTCAGTGCTCCCAGGGAGCAGGCTGGGTGATTGCCCCCTGGCCATCAGCTTCTGCTACTGACTTCTCCTCTAGGACTTTTAATGAGCTATTTTCAGCCTGTGGCACCTGTCTAGGTAAGCTGGCTTCCCCACTGGCCCCGGTGTCTCCCTCCATAGTAGTGTGGCTGTCACCAGGGCCACCCCTTCCGGCCTGATCCTCTTTCCTCAACAGTGACGGGCTTGAGGAACCTCACTTTTAGCTTCTTCTCTGGAGAGACTGCACCCCTCCCAGAACCAGAGCTGGGGACACAGGGGATGTGGTACCAGCCTGGGTTCCCCTGGCCCTCCCTCACTGCGCTCTTCGCCCTGTAGCTGTAAACCAGCGTTCTTCCCTTGCCCTCTGGGTAACAGAGAGCGGCTGCTGGGTACATGTCGCACCTGCCCGGTGAGCCGGGGAAAGAGGACAGTCAGTGTGCCCTGCTCTGCTCAGAGCGCCTGACCAGCCCCCTGGGACCAAGACCAGGCCAAAGCCTCCACGAAACAAACCAGGCCCCGGCAGCAGCCTTGGAGCTGCTGAAGATGAGAGGGAGCCCAACTTCTGTGTCTCTTCCCCCTCTCCCCCCTCAATGTTACTTGAGCTCCTTATCCTCAGTTAGAATCTTCTGAGCTTGTTTCCCCACTGGGTGGGACAGAGTACAAAGGAGAAGGGAGGATCTAGAAGAGGCAACCCTTCTTTGTCCTCTGGGGTAAATGAGCTTGACCTAGTGCAAACGGAGAGACCAAAAGCCTCTGATTTTTAATTTCCATAAAAATGTTAGAGAGAGAAGTATATATATATTTCTTTAAATTTTTGAGTCTTTGATATGTCTATACCAACAATCCATTCCCTCTGCCCTGAAGCCTGAGTGAGACACATGAAAAAGCTGTGTGTGTGTTTCATTCAAAGGTGTTAATTAAATGATTAAAACTTGGCTGTGGTTTGCTGTTTCTTAAGGGAGGGACAGGGTGGTGGTCTGGGCCCACTCTTAGGTGAGACAATGTCCTTTCTGCCTGCTCTAAGCACTGGACCCCGAAGTGGGCCTCTTCTGCTTTCATCACAAAGGAGAAGTCAGAGTGTTGGTCATCCATCCAATTCACTATCTCCCAACATTACAGGGTCAAAATTCCAAGATATGAGCAGCCTAGGCTGGGTGAGGGGCCCAGCAGCTGCTCCACACGTGCTCCTCGCTCCTGGGATGGTCCAGCTCACAGACAGGCCTCATCCAGACACCTTTGTTCAGAGAGTTTATTTGAATTCACGACAGATAGTGATTCTGATCGAGATGCCCTATGGCGAAGTACCCCACCCTCTCTGAAGAAAGAAGGGTTCCGGCTGTGCCTGCCCTACTTCCGATATTAACACACAGCTGGTTTAGGGAATGCCTCAACCCAGCAGGATCAAGGGAGAGAAATTCCAGGAGCCCTGGGGGCCGGCTCTCCCCGCAATGCCAAGCCTCAGGGTTGGCGGGCACTGGGGAGAAAACCGCTGCCAGCCGCTTGGTAGACCACTAGGTTCTCTGTTTTCCCTTTCCCTTCCTTTTGGAATCCCACAATTTCCTGTTGGGGAAAGGCTGTAATTAGCCCAGTTCAGGCACCAGATCCCAGACAGAGAGACAGCCGCTGGGATAACTCTAGGAAAACAGGAACCAATATTTTTCCAATTAGAAGGACTGTGGCATAAGCCTTTTCTAGGACTTCTATTGAAACCAGATTTCTCCAGTCAGCTGCCGAGGGAAGAAGGTAGAGACCTGGACTCCCTGCTACCGCCCCACTCTCCTGACTACCTGCAAGGTCAGCGGCTCACCTCAGCCGGACAGGGCGGTTCTGGATTCTGGGGAGGCTGAGCTGCCGCTATCCACACTTGATAAAGTCCCAAACTTCCTGCTTCAGTGTCCTGGGAGATGGGCAAATGGGTGACGGACGGAGCAAATTGAGACAGCAGATGACTCAGGATGATGGGAAAAGGGGGGAAGGTGCCAGGTTGGCTAGCTAATGTTGCCCCCTTTCAGCGATTTACAGGAGATGCACCCCAGCTTGGTCATGAAGTTGGCTTCCTTCCACTGTGCGATGCACTCCTCGGAGGTTTTAAAGTCAGCCTGCACGAAATAAACAGAAGCAGTGAACGTGGGGGCAGCAGGGTGCAGGACAGCAGGCTCTCGGATGCTCCGGCAGCGCAGACAGGCCGAGCTTGTCTGCGAGCGGTGCACTGAGCTCACTCTTCACCCTGGCAAGTTCATTTTAGGCATTTAGTTTAGGAAAACAGTCACAAGTAAGTGCAAAGGACTATGTACGGAGACCTCCATCTCAGCGTTCAAATAGTGAAAACCTGAGAACCTCAACATCTAATAACTCTAAACACCTGCCAGAAACATTCTGGCTGAGTGAGGAAACGCGGTATTAAGTCCTCATTTGCTCATAATCACACATGTTGGTTCCATGAGGAGAGCGAACTGTTGCCCATGGCAGGGGCTCAGTATTTGTTGAGGGAAGGAGTGCACTCAGGGGTCACGGGGACGGGCTGTATGGAGTCTAGGTCCCAGAGAGCAGACAGAAAGAGTGCTCTAAGATCCAGGTGGGCTGGGGGTGGTGGTAGTGGTGGGATCCTGGCTCTGTCCCTGCTGGTGATGACGCTGTGTGGCCTTGGCAGGTAGCCTGCCAGGTAAAATAGGGATAAGCCTCTGGTCACGGACTGAAGATCACGTGAGGAAACGCCTGACGTCCCTCACACAGTGCCTCAGATAGTCCGTACAGGCTAGGTTCATGCGAGGGCTCCCATCTGCTCAGGCACCTCCTCCAGGGAGGTCTGGACTGAAGGAAGAGAGGGGTTTGGATGCAGGAAGGCCCAGTGAGGGAAACGGCAGTTGTGGACTCATTAACAGTTTAGGGACACGGTCCAGACCAGAGAGGGGGCATTGCAGCTTTTTACCTGCAACTTCTCGAAGACCTTCTTCTTGGGCTTGAGCTCTTCATCTGGTTGGCCCTTCTCATAGCCCTTCACGAACACTCGCTCCCCGGGAGCAGAGCCGGCAGGAGGGTCCAGAGGCTCAACCTTGCGGTCTACCCCTTCTCTGGGAAGACACACGGGACAAGGTAAGAGCGAGGCCATGGACTGCCTGCAGCGGCCGGGGAAGCCAGAGCCCTGGGGCCTTTACTGAGGGGATTTAGGGCCTCCTCAACGCCGGAGGCCCAGGAGGTCCTCAGTGCTGCGCTACATTTCCGGGGTGGGCTAATCAGGGCTAAATGGAAACCTCTGTCAGGAGAGATTCCTGGCTACATCTCTTACTAGTAGAGAGACCTGGGCATGTACATGCTACTTGGAATCTTCAATTTCCATCGTAATAAAAATAACTTTAAGTAAAATGCTTCATTCACAGTGCTTGTGTGATAAATAATCCCTTCAGGCATCGTCTCGGACAGTTTGTCAGAGTGTTCCACCTGATGCTCTGGAGAAGGGCATCACGAGGGCCAATTCCCTCCACTTCCTGCCCTCCCCCCCGTGGCCCAGGCCGGCGCCCCAGCCCAAGCCCTCACTCACACAGAAGCACACAGAAGCATGCCTTGGGACTCAACCCCCCTCATCTTCTGGGGCTTCAGGTTGCACAGCACCACCACCAGCCTATCCTGCAGGTCCTCCTTGGGCACAAACTGCACCAGGCCGCTCACCACGGTCCGTGGTTCAGCTTCCCCCACATCCACCTTCTCCACGTACAGGCTGTCTGCGTCTGGGTGCTGCCGGAAGAGAGGTTAGTCCCGGACAGTATCGTGACGGAATGAACCATGGGGTCTGGGTGAACCCTCTGAGTGCTGAAAGGGGCATCTACTCCCTAACGGAGGCTCCTAAGGGACCCTCTGGAGCAAACTCTTTCCAGGTCCCAGATAGCAAACAGGAGGACAGTGTCCTTGTGCCTGGAAGGTACATTTTACTCTCCCCCGAGAGGCAGGGTTTGAGTAAGATGAGGTGCAGGGAGTCTCCTGCGCAGGCAAATGGCCTGGACTGTCTGGGCGGCTACCACTCTGGCCACGTGCTACACCAGCTGAGTCCAGGGTGGCCTGGAAGACGGGCGGAGGACAATGCTGGCCTCGCCATCTGAAGGAGGCAGCCAGCTGAGAGTACTTTTGGTAGTTGGGTCTCTGTAGTGAAAAACAATGCTGGGAAAGAGAAAAGTCCACAACAATGGTTCCACATTGCTGGCTGCATAACCTTCTGTTGGGGCGGGGGGAGGGGGTGGGGTGGGTGGGGAGGAAGTCCCTCTCCCTTCCCCATTTTCAGGGGTGGGTGGGATGGGGCAGGGAGACACAGTGGCTGATCCAAGATAAGGCCTGCAGCCAAGTTCAGACAAGCCGGTAGAGACCAGAAGAGTCTATCAGACAAGATTTAACTGATAAGTGAGCTCCCTCTGACTAATATCCTCTCCTCCCCCAACCCCGGCTCTGAGTTCCTGGCTGTGTTTGGTTGCATAAGGTCCAGAGGCAGCAAAGGGAAAAGCCTGACACCTGGAACTAGAAACCTGTGTTCTGACTTGCAATATGACCTCAGGGATGTTACTTCCCATCCCAGGCCAGGTTTCCTCCAGATGGAAACAGACAAACGTGACCCCTGTCTGCCTCTCTGGGATGTGGTGAAAAAGGAGTACCTTGTCCACACTAATGACTTTCCCCACGCGGATATCCAGCCGGGACGGGATGACCTCCTCTGGTTCTGAATTCTTGGCAGGACCTTTGGCAGTTGGCTCTGGGAAAGAGAAGAACCCCAAGGGGTCAGAACTCTCTTCCTCTGCCATGACAGCTCAAACGCTGACCCCACTAAATGAGGACACTAGCAGGGTTTAGTGCAGAATCCCCAGAACCTACTCATTTAGTTTGTTCTTCTATTTTTTTTTTCAAAGTAATCTCTATGCCCAACATGGGACTTGAACTCAGGACCTGGAGCTTGAGTCACCTGCTGACTGAGCCAGCTGGGCGCCCCTAATTATGTCTTCTCTAAAATAGGGCTGGCAACCTCTGGGAAGGGACAGTAGTAGCTCTGCTACCTCGAGGTGTTTCCATTCATGCATCCCAGGTACACCGATGGAGTCTTTTCTGGGAGAGTCACACAAAAGCATCAAAGTTAATAACTCAGCATCATGGGTTAAGTGGGTGGCCAACAAAGCCAGTCAGAAGCCCGTGGAAGGGAACGGGGCGAAGCTAAAGATGAGCTTCCCTAAGGAGCTGTGCGGACTCTGCCTGAGAAGCTATGTTACCCTCCTGGTCTAACCCAGCCAGTGTCCTAACTGAAGAGGATTTAGTGAAGGATCCCAGTCCGGGTCTCACACAGCAGACACGGTACGGCAGGACGTAACCGCTTCACAGCGTCGCCCCAACCAAAGTCCTGATAACTCCAGCTCCGTTCCAGAAGTCAACGGGGTACGGTATTCCTGCACCTCAGGCCCCCTGGGCTTCTCAGGCTCTCAACTTAAGGCAGACCTTTGAAGCCCACTGTCAGTGGGTTCTGTCCTGATGAGGCCAAGCACCCCTTGGCGCTCCCCCTCCCTGGCTCGCCTTACTCTGCTTCAAGGGGTCTGGGTAGGCAGCGCTGGCCAGTTTCTTCAGTGCAGGAGTATTGAACTTTTCCCGGATAGGATCCAGCAACTTGTTCAGGGCAACTTCAACAGAATTCTTGAGGTCTCCAGGGTGTACAACCTGCAAAAGTGTCCAAAGGCTCCGTGAGATGGCGCACGTGATGTCCGAGTCCACTAAGGATAATGTGTGTGGAGGGTGCAGGGTGTTTCCCCAGCAGTCTTTTATTTTTTTAAGTTTATTTACTTATTTTGAGAGAGAAAGAGAGCGCGTAAGTGGGGAAGGGGCGGGGAGGGAGAGAGAGAGAGGGAGAGAGAGAGAGAGAGAGAATATCCCAAGCAGGCTCCACACCACCAGTGCAGAGCCCGATGCAGGGCTCGAACTCATGAAGCGCAAGATCATGACTTGAGCTGACTGGGCCACCCAGGCACCACTGCCCCCTACAGTCTTACTTGATTCTCAGAACAATCCTGTGAAGCTGACAAAGCAGAGAAGGGGAAACAGGTTCAGAAAGATTATCTTACTGTCTGAGATTTAGGTTTTTTGACTCTGAATTCCATACTAGCTTGAGGGTTTTTAGAGGCTGAATGTTTTTATTAGTCAAATTCTTCCAGGGCCTCCATTCATGCTTAGAATCGTGGCACAAATCAGAGGCAGTTAGAGGCAGGGAAACATTCACATAGGCCACCCAAGGAGGGAGGCTGAGGGGGTCTCAGCCAAGCTGAGTGAGCTGAGTGAGAGTGAGAAGAAAGGGCAAGGGCTCTGGAGTTAGCCCGGGGTCAGAGTTGCAGCTAGCTGTGCGGCCCCGGACTGGGCAGTTAACTCCTCTAAAATCTGGGATTCTTTGCTGAAAACCCGAAGATCATACCTATGTCTCTGAGAGTCAGAATGAGGACTAAACCACAAAACGTGGGTGAAAATGGTGAGGAGTGCAAGCACACGGGAGGAGTTCAGCCATTCCATGTTTCTTGTGTCCCATGACTAGTGCTTTTATATCCCAAGTCTGGCCTGAAAGCACCTGCTAGATATTCTGAGGGGATGCCTCTTAGGTATGAATACCTGTAATACAACAATGCCTACATTTTTGTTTCTGATGATATTCCTTCATTTTCTTGGGAATGTGTAATTAAAAAAATTTTTTTTAAATGTTTATTTTTGAGAGAGAGACACAGCGTGAGCAGGGGAGGGGCAGAGAGAGGGAGACCCAGAATCTGACTGAAGCAGGCTCCAGGCTCTGAGCTGACAGCTCAGAAGCTTGAACTCACAAACTGCGAGGTCATGACCTGAGTTGAAGTTGGACATTTAATCGAATGAACCACCCAGGCGCCCCGGCAATGTGTAATATTAAATACGACAGAAAAGCTTTAGACCTGCTCTGTCCAATATGGTAGCCACTAGCCTCATGTGGATGTTTAAATGGAAACTAAAATTCAGTTTCTCGACTGCACTGGGCCCGCTCTAAGGCTGACCAGCCACACGTGGCCAGTGGCAGCTGTGTGAGGCAGCGGTATATACGGAACATGTCCATGGTCACAGAAAGTGCTATTGGCTAATGCCGCTCCAAGCCCTTTTTTTCAGACACATTTCTTTCTATTCTTCTCGGTCTTCCTACAAATGACTGTTCACAGGGCTGAGGAGTGCGGTGTGGGGTTTGTGGCCGGCCTCATACTGCAGATAAAAGGGTTTCACAGCAGCGGCTGTGAAATGTCCAAAAGATGGGCTTTGAGGGCCGCAGAGCTTGGAGGTCACCGAGCCTTTTCTTCTATTTGACGTGCAGTCCCTTATACACCGGTGTCCTGCAGTGGCCTTCCAGCCTCTGCCTGAACACCTCAGTGACGGTGACACAAATTTGAGGGAGGGAGCCCAGTCCGTTGCCACATAGCAGAGGTCACTGCACAGCTCTCCCTGATGTTGAACGTGAACACACTCCCCACCCCATGGTCCCCACCTGCAGACCTGGTTTGGTTTAGCCTTCTGGTGCCATAGGAAGAAATCCAACCCCTCTCCCACGGGAATCTGTCACGTATTTGAGGATGACGGGACACAGGCCTGATTCCCAGCTAAACATCCTCCGTTCTTTCAAGTGTGCTCCTGTGACAAGGGCTTGGGTCTGTTCCCTATCACAGCATCCTCCCTCTCCCCACCAACACAGCCCAGATGGTCAAACAAACCTCAGAAAATTGAAATTCAGGGCCGAACGCACAACCCCAAATGCACTCACAACGGTGGAGAACTGGACAGACTATCAACTCCGTAGTTCCAGACTCTGCATTTCCGATGACTTACACCAGGACTTCCCTAACGTTTCTGACAGCCCAATCGCATTGCTCATTCCACCCAAAGTCAGAGGCAATCGAAAGTCCCCATTTCATCCCACATATGCACACATCTTCCCTTTATGACCTGGCCCTGCCTCTCTCTCTCACAACACTCTGCCTCACCTTTTGGACTCATGTCAGGCCAAACACTTGTGAGTCCATACTGTGCTGCTTCATCTCACCGTGTCTTGGTGCAATTTCTTCCCTCTATCTGGAGGCTGTCCCCTCTGGAAAGCTTAGCCAGCCAGGCACTCACTTCCTCCTATTCTACTTCTGGACCATATGTACGTTGTCATTGGATAGTCACAGAGCAGGGAAGCTTGTTTCTATGTCTGCCTCTCCCACTGGACCATGAGCTTCATGAGGATTTTTTTTAAATTTATTTTTGAGAGGGGCGCCTGGGTGGCTCAGTCGGTTAAGCGTCCGACTTCAGCTCAGGTCATGATCTCACGGTTCGTGAGTTCAAGCCCTGCATCGGGCTGTGGGCTGACAGCTCGGAGCCTGAAGCCTGCTTTGGATTCTGTGTCTCCCTCTCTCTCTGCCCCTCCCCTGCTCACGCTCTGTCTCTCAAAAATAAATAAATGTTAAAAAAAATTTTTTTTAAATAAATAAATTTATTTTTGAGAGAGACAGGGTGCAAGTGAGTGAGGGGTAGAGAGAGAATCCCATGCGGGCTCCACACTGTCAGCGTGGAGCCCAAAGTGGGGCTTGGGCTCACCTGATGTGGGGCTCGAGCTTCCGAATTGTGAGATCATGACCTGAGCCAAAGTCGCATGCTTAACCAACTGAGCCACCCAGGTGTTCCCTTCATGAGGATTTAATCCTCTGTAATGCCAGCCCCTACTATGGTGCCTCACAAATGGGCACCCAGTAATTCTTTCATTAAACTGCTGAGATCCTCAGCACCCTTTAGCTAGCCACCTTCCATAGGTGTTTCTTTTTTGAACCTTGAGTTTGTACCTCTCCCTGAAATGCTTCATCTTGCTGGGTTTGGTCCTTCATTCCAGATTAAATCCTTTGCAGAGTGATGAGGACATCAATATCCTAGCTTTGTGCCATTTGCCATCTAAACTGTGAACCACCTGAATCCTCATACATAAGACACGTCAGCATTGAGCAGGGCCTTGTGGCGCATACTAGAAACCTGGCTGGGCCAAGACGGAGATGTCCGTCAGAAGGAATTCAGTGGGGATGACTCCTCCTTTGGTATTACCTCATCAGCAAAGTCCTTTTCCAGGTCCAAGTAAGCAGTGTAGGTTTTGTTTCCACCCCATTTCTCATCTCGAAGGATCACAAACTCTGTTAAGAAAACGGATTTATGCCAATAAACTCATAGATAATGGCAGTGTCAGCATTCCTAGCTCAAATGTTATGGGTGTTTTAGTTTTTACTGTATGTTTTGAACTTTATTATATGGCATTTTATTGTTCTTAAATAGGATGAGCTAGCAACCGAGCTGGCATCCAAGCTCAAGGGGAAGGATGGTGCCTTACATTTTTTTTTTGTATTCCTCTAATTAAGCATGCCTGTGCCCACCTTCATGTCTTGAACCCCTGTCCACTTAGAACCTAACCTTGGTAACAACCTCATGGGCAGTGAAATGACATCCCAACTCCAAATGTACGTCGGTAGATAAGAAGCCAGAGCACAGAATCTGGGAAGCTGTCACTGAAGGAAGACTCTGACAAATCACAAGGGCGATCCCAGCACTACTTCTGCTACCTCGGCCTGGCCTCTGAGAAGCAATCAGAGTGTCTTACCGGACTTGAGGGGAAAGAGGACATGCTTGATGAAAGACAGAACTCCATTGTTCTCCACATTCCCTGGCTCACAGAAAGCCTTCTTTAGTTTCTTCTTCACATCCTCCTTCCGGTCAAGGAGATCAATCTTGGACTCCTAGAAGCCACGGAGGAGAAGGGACCTCTTATGGCGGGAAATGAGATATGCTCAACGAATCTGTGTATTTCCATGCTTTTTTAAACAAAGGTTTAAACGGTAACAGCTTCAACAAAAGCAGAATTAATCAGAGTCAAGAGCCACTCACAATATTGCCCCCCCCCAGCAACAAAAATAACTATTTCGATTTTCCTGTGTTCTTCCCAGGCCTCGTCTATAACACACAGAATAGTTACAAATCTGTAGTTCGAGAACAAATGTCTACCCTTTGCTTTTTCACTTGAGACTCTATCGTAAGTATTTCTGAGTGGCTACCTTGCCCTCACTTGTAATTTTTACTGTGTATTATAGTCCCAATTACTAGTGATAATATAATTTCTTTAATGATTTCTAAACTGTTAGATTATGTTCTAATTTATATAAATTATATATAATATTACAATGAACATCCTTGCAGAGTTGTTCCCCCCCCTTCTCTGGGATTATTTTTTTTTTAAATTTTTTATGTTTATTTATTTTTGAGACAGAGAGAAACAGAGCATGAGTGGGGGAGGGCAGAGAGAGGGAGACACAGAATCTGAAGCAGACTCCAGGCTCTCAGTTGTCAGCACAGGGCCCGAGGCGGGGCTCGAACCCACGAACTGTGAGATCATGACCTGAGCTGAAGTCAGACACTCAACCAACTGAGCCACACAGGCGCCCCTGGGATTATTTCCTTAAGCTACCCAAAACTGCTAGGCCCAAAACGATTTGCTGAAAGGGGAATACTGATGGACACTGCCATAAACAATGTGTGAAGGGACCTATTTCACGGCAGTTCCGCATACCAGGTACTGTGTATTATCTAGAGCCATTTTTTCCTTTTTAGGGTGATAGGAGTTGCTTATTTTGGAGTGAGTAAGCTCACGGGTCTCTGGGTTTAGTGGTTACCAAAATCCAGTCCACGTAGGCCTGTGTATGAATCACCTGGGGTGCTTGCAAAAAATGTAAATTACTGGGAGATGAATCAAAATTTCTTGAGGTTGGGCCAGATATTTGTATTTTGAAAAATCTCTCTGCGTGATTCTGACGCAGTCGTGTTCAGAGACTGAACTACTGATTTCCGGGGTTAGGATACGGTGAATGTCACCAAATTGGGGGAGTGATAAATAACTCAGAGAAATAAGTGATACATGGAGCATCTTGATATAGAGAAAAACAAATGAGTATAGTCCTTTAAAAATAATAAGAACAGTTTCCATGCATCTATTTACTGATCCCTGATCAAAGATTGAGAAGTCAGATTTAAAGAACTAGACGAATACCCAAACATGGCTTCAATCAGAATCACCTAGTAGAATTTGAAAGAAAATACAGATTCCTGAGTTGTTTCCCAAAACCGCTTTATCAGAATCTCTAAGAACAGAGTCTAATCAATGCTTTCCTTAGGGGGTTCTGAAGGTCAACTGTGTTTGGGAACCCTGAACTCAAACTTCCACATCTTTGGGTTCCACGGAGTCCTCCATTCTGTCCTCTTAGTGAATAAAACAAAAGTGCATTTTCCCTAATTTACATAATTTACCTAATTTCTGAGATTTACCACAATGGATGAAGGAAGACATTACTTTTGCTTGCGTGCTTTATCAGGAGCAGTAAGATTGTTAAGATTATGATGAGATCCCATCAGGACTGCTTTTGGTCCTTCAATACTCAAGAACCAGTGGAATTAATGGGATGAAGTTCAAATTCCTTGGAATTCAAATCTATAAGAACTCTAGTTAGCCAGGTAATTGTTCTTTTGAGTCTTCAGTATCTTCATCTCCTGCTGAAGATTTCTTTCTTTTAAAGTTTTTTTTTTTTTTTTAAGTTTATTTGAGAGAGAGGCAGAGTGCATGCGTGAACAGAGGTGGGGCAGAGAGAGAGAGAGAGAGAGAGAGAGAGAGAATCCCAAGTAGGCTGCACACTGCCAGTAGAGAGCCTGATGCGGGGCTCAATTCCACAAACTGTGAGATCATGACCTGAGCTGAAATCAAAAGTTGGATGCCCACCCAAGCGTCTCTCTTGCTGAAGATTTCTAACCTCAAGTCAGAGTTGGCAAACCTACCTCTTCTGAGGAGCTCATTTTGCTGCCAGTTAATCCTGGAACCATAGGATTCATCAGATGGACCCGTTTTGAGTAACCAAGTGCAGGGAGGTACTGAGGGGTTAGAAAGAAACACACAAAGCACAAGTTAGTATAAACTCCTCCTTAGTGCCCCGATCTCATCTAACTTGGCAAGCAACTTAATAGTTTGATATAGTCCTTCCAATCTCTTTTTCTACTGAATAGACAACATTTTTTTAAGTTTTTATTTAAATTGCAGTTAACATACAGTATAATATTAGTTTCAGGTGTACAATATAGTGATTCCACACTTCCATACAACATCCTGTGCTCACCATAAGTATCCTCCCTTAATCCCCTTCACCTACCTAACTTGTCCCCCTCTCCCCCAACCTCCCCCCTGGTAACCATCAGTTTGTTCTCCATAGTTAGGAGTCTGTTTCTTGGTTTGCCTCTCTCTCTTTTTCCCCTTTGCTCATTTGTTTTGTTTCTTGAAATTCTACATATGAGTGAAATCATATGGTATTTGTCTTTCTCCGAGTAACTGATTTTGCTTAGCATAATACTCTCTAGCTCCATCCACCTCATTGCAAATGGCAAGATTTCATTCTTTTTTTGGCTGAGTAATAATCCATTGCATTCAATATACAACCTTTCAATGGTGTCCATAACATAAATAAAGTTTTCCCTACTGTTTTTCTATTAGTATTACGTTGTGAGGCTATTGGATTTACCCTACCACCATAAACAACTATAAAAGCTGGAAATATATAAAATGACCATTCGCAGGCATTTGACAGCAATAGGTGTAGGACTATAAATTTTGAGAGAAGGGAAAGCAAAGGTGATCCCACACTCACCCTGGCTTTTCCTTGAGGGCATTTTCCCCAAACCAGGTGCTGAGAGAAAGAGAGCAGCTGTCTGATGAAGTACAGACAGAGACTGGAGTTCAGGACTGCTGGCAGGCTAGGACTGAGGAAGGGTTCTAGAGAGAAGCGAGCCTCCCACCCCCAAATCTAAGTCAAAATTCCCCAGTGATTTATTAGCTGACTGATAGCGGTGTGTGCACACAGAAGAGACCAGGGAGCCTAGTAGAGAACAGGTGCTGGGAGGCTGGCGATCTGCGCAGAGATTTCAGAGGCTGCGCAGTGCAGGGGAGACGGAGGTTGAAGTTTAGGTCCACTCAAAGTAGAGAGGTCTTTGTGAACACCCTGAGATTTGAGTTTGAGATCCCGGAAAAGCCACATCCTAGGAATAAGAGCCACACTGTAGAGGGGCAAACTGAAACAGACCCGTTCTTCTTCTTTTTCTTTTTAATGTTTATTCATTTTTGAGAGTGAGAGAGAAAGAATGCAAGCAGGGGAGCGGCAGAGAGAGAGGGAGACACAGAATCTTCGAAGTCGGACACTTAACTGAGCCACCTGGGCGCCCTGAGACACAGAATCTAAAGCAGGCTCTAGGCTCTGAGCTGTCAGCACAGAGACCCAGGTGGGGCTTGAACTCATGAACCATGAGATCAGGACCTAAGCCAAAGTCGGATGCTTTGACTGAGCCACCCAGGTGCCCTGAAACAAACCTGTTCTGACAAAGCCTAAAACCTGCCCCTGACAGGATCAAGGTGACAGGTCAGTAATTCAACAGCCTACAGAAAACACTGCACCCTATAAGCATAATCCAGAGTCTCTACTACGCATCTATGATATCTTTGATACAATAAAAAAAGTATTAGAAAAGGGAAACAGAAAAAAATGATTGACAGGTGAGAGAAAACAGTCAATAAAAGCAGACCCACGAATAATCCAGATACTGGAATAAACAGATCAGGATGTCAAAATAACTATGATTGGTGTGTTAAAGGAAACAGGGAAAGATGGACAAACTGGATAAAAGAATTGTAAAAGGGAGCTGGAATCTATAAAAGAGAACCAAATGGAAGTTCTAAAATGGCACAGTACAATACTGGATGGATTTAACAGAACACAGGATTGATAAACTTGAAGAAAAGTCAGTAGAGAATAACCAAACTAAAGCGCAGAAGGGACAAAAAAGGGAAAACAACAGAACAGAATATAAGAGACACGTGAGAGGGGCACCTAGGTGGCTCAGTGGGTTGAGTGTCCAATTTTGGCTCAGGTCAATCTCATAGTTCATGAGTACGAGTCCCACATCGGGCTCACTGTTGTCAGCCTGTCAGCGCAGAGCCTGCTTCAGATCCTCTGTCCCTCTCTCTCTGCCCCTCCCTCACTTGCGTTCTCCCTCAAATAAATATTAAAAAAAAAAAAGACACGTAGAACATGGTCAAGAGGTCTACCCTATGTAGAATTAGGGTCGCAGGGCAGGAGAGAGAGAATAGAAGCAATATTTAAGGACATGGTAGAGGACAACTGCCCCAAATTGCTGAAAACAGACTCAGCAACCTCAGCAAAATCCAAGTAGGATAAGTATCAAGAAAACTACAGCCAAAAAACATCACAGTCAAATTGCTGAAAATCAAAGACAGAGAAAATCCTAAAATCAGCCAGAGAAAAGCAGTTATTATCTATAAAAGAGAAACAATAATACTTATAGGTGACTTCTCAATGGAAACTAAGGCAGCCAGAGGCAATGGGATGACTCCTTAAAGTGCTACAAGAAAAATAATTGCCAACCTAGAATTTGATATCCAGTGAAAACAGAAGAAAGATGTTTTCAGACAAAAGCCGAAGGAATTCATTACTAACAACCTGCACTACTACCACCAAATCCAAGGTGGGGGATCTTCACGCCGAAGGAAAATGACCCCAGAAGGAAGCACAGAGGCACAGAAGTGCAGGAAGGAGTCAAGAGCACCAGGAAGGGTAAGTAGGGGTGAGTACACATGAAAACTGACTGCTTGAAAAGGAGTTATAATGAAGCCTTTCAGATTTAAAATATACGTAAAAGTAAAATATATGACAATTGCACAAAGGGCAGGAAGGAGTTAAATGGATAAAATTGCAGGTTCATACATTGTTGAAAAGTGGTTAAAATACTGAATTTAAACTGTAATAAATTACAAAGACACATGCTGTAATCTGTAGCGTAAGGGTGAGCAAACTTTTCTGTAAAGGACCAAATAATAAATATTTTAGACTTTGGGACTCTACTACATATTCCTCTTCTGAGCTGTCAGCACAGTGCCTGATGCAGGGCTGAACTCATGAACCATGAGATCATAACCTGAGCTGAACTCAGACACTTAACCGACTGAGCGACCCAGGCACCCCTCTACTGCATGTTCTTCCTAATGTTTTATATAGCCCTTAAAAAATATAAAAACCTTTCTTAGAGCTTGTGACTCACACAAAAAACAAGCCATGGGTCATTTCTCTGCTAGAATAAAAGTAGGTTCAACTAAAAAGTTAACAGAGAAAATAGAATAATGCAAAATACCTAATTAAAAAATTTACATGGTAAGCATTCCCATTCGTTAAATATACCCCAAACCATAAGCCAGTCAGAGAAAGATAAATACCATATGATTTCACACATATGTGGAATTGTTTTTATTAAAAAAAAGGTTTTTTTAATGTTTATTTAATTTTGAGAGAGAGACCCAGAGACAGAGCCCAAATAGGGGAGGAGTAGAGAGGGACCCACAGAATCCAAAGCAGGCTCCGGCTCTGAGCTGTCAGCACAGAGCCCAAAGTGGGGCCTGAACTCACAAACTGTGAGATCATGACCTGAGCTGGTCAGCTGCTTAACTGACTGAGCTACCCAGGTGCCCCAACACATATGTGGAATTTAAGAATCAAAACAAATGAGCAAAGGAAAAAAAAGGGGGGGGGGTCACACCTAGGAACACCCTTAACTAGGGAACTGATGGTTACCAGAGGGGAGGTGGCTTAGGGGATGGGGGATTGTACTTGTGACAAGCACTAAGTAATCTATAGAACTGGTGAATCAGTATATTGTACACCTGAAACTAATAACAGTGTATGTTAACTCTGCTGGAAATAAAATTAAAAACAATAAAAAAGACAGTTTAAAAATACTACATAATATTCCGTTGCGAGGAGTAATCATAACATATTTAACCAATCCCTTGCCATTGGATCAGTTTATTTCTAGATTTTTTTTTAAAAAGATAAAAAAAAATTTATTTGGGAGAGTGTGTGTGCAAGCGAGGGAGAGGGGCAGAGGGAGAGAGAATCTTGTTTTTTTTTTTTTTTTTTTTTAAGTTTATTTATTTTCTTGAGAGAGAGAGAGAGCATGTGCACACAAGTGGGGAAGGGGCAGAGAGAGACGGAAAGAGAGAATCCCAAGCAGGCTCCACACTGTCAGTGTAGTGCTCAATGCAGGGTGCAACCTCATGAACCATGAGATCATGATCTGAGCCAAAGTCAGATGCTTAACCGACTGAGCCACCCAGGTGGCCCTACACAGTTTTTGTTTTTGGTTTTTTTTTAAAGACTTTTCTTTTTAAGTAATCTCTACACCCAGTGTGGCTTGAACTCACAACACCAAGACCAAGAGTCGCATGCTCCACTGACTGAGCCAGCCAGGAGCCCCAAGAACACGGGCTTTTGAGTCAGACAAATCAGAGTGCTAATTTCTGCTCAGTCACTAACTGTGTGATAATGGACAACTTTCTTTCTCTAAAGTTATGAGTCGTGGGACTGGCATATTCAATAAACTTTAACTGCACACCTCTTAGGCACAAAAGAAGAAAAGAGGACACCAACCTTTTCTGCAAAGGTGAAAATCTTTCTCTGATCAACTCCTCCAAACTGGGCATCTACTTTCAAATATTCTTCATCTAAGGCCTGTGGGGGGGAAAAAAGCCACATGAGCATAAACTCCTACTGTATTTCTTCTATATGGATCTTAGAAATCAGAACCTTGAAAATCATTAGATTTTTTTTCAGAAAGTAAAGCCAGGAAGCGACTAAGCAGCATCCAGCCTCCCTGTCGGCCTCAGGAGCGGGACAATGCATGCAGTGAACAGTACTCCATGAGGATGTCATGGGGGGTGGGAAGAACAGTATTCCATGACGATGTCATGGTGGGGGAGGATGGGAGGGGAAGAAGAGCTTCTGCCTTTAGGAAGCTCACAATCCAGGGGGGAAGGGAGGGAAGAAGGAGAAGACACAACATGATCGTGTCAAAGATACACGGTCAAGAAGGCAGACTGTGACAAATGTCAAATAATGGAGTAAGAATAAAGTGCTGTGAGAGCTCAGGAAAAAAGGTCTAGATTAAACTGGTAAGGAAACAGGTATTGTCACTACATGCCAGGCCTAGAGCTGGCCCTGTGGACGCAGAGTTGAATCGGACCCAGACTCTGCCTTTAATGAGCCAGTTAAACAGTTGAAAAGAGAGACATGTAAACAGATAACTTGAGTACAGTGTGCGAAGGGCTACCCTGGATGTTCATTCAAGGAACAGTGCTAACACAAAGAAAGAAATGCTGACCTCTAGCTGCTCAGACAGGTGGCAGTGAAGGCTTCCTGGAATCAGACTGTGGGCTGAGTTTGGTTTTAAAGAATATATAGATGTTTTTCACCATGCAGAGGAAACAGATGTCAGAGGGCACAGAGGTGTGAAATGTTTAGGGAAATTATGAGTGATTCAGTCTGCAAAAGCACAAACTTCAACGGATGTAGGAAGTGGTTAATGATGGCATCAGAGAAGTAGGGACCCTAAATGTCATGCGAGGGTGCCTAGCATCAGCCCGGTCCACACTGTAGAAAGATCATACCAGTAAGAGGGCAGACAGAGCACTGAGTGGAGGCCTTCGGATTAGAGACAAAGAAAATAGCCAGAAGGCTGCTGTGAGAGTCCAGGTAAGAAATAATGCTGAACCAAGTCAGTGGGGATGTTGAACGAGAACAAATGTAAGAGATTTTAAGAAGCAGAATTGATAAAATTTCATGTCTGATTGAATGGAGGGATGAGAATGAAGGAGAGGAAGAGAGAGGTGAGCAAGCAGGAATAATCTAAAACAGCACTGTCCACTAGAATATTCTGGAATGATGAATATATTCTATATCTGTGTTGTCCAGTAGGTTAGCCACTAGCTACATGTGGCTTGTGAGCACTGAAATATATGTGAAAGATAGCCAATGTGACTGAAACCTAAACATTTTAATTATTATTTTATTTTTTAGAGAGAGAGAAAGCACATGAGCAGGGGGAAAGGGGCAGAGGTAGATAGGTTTTTTCTTGTTTTGTTTTTTGTTGTTGTTTATTTTTTTAATGTTTATTTATTTTTGAGAGAGAGCGCGAGAGAGCGCGCGCGCATGCGCGAGCGAGGGAGGGGCAGAGGGGGAGATGGAGAATCCAAAGCAGGCTCCCGGCTCTGAGCTGTCAGCACAGAGCTCAACACAGGGTTCAAACTCACAAACCATGAGATCATGAACCAAGCTGAAGTCGGACACTTAACCAACTGAGTCATCCAGGCGCCACCTCCCCTTTTTAAAAATTTTTTATGTCTTTATTTTGAGAGAGAGAGGGGCAGAGAGCAAGCGGGGGAGGGGCAGAGAGAGAGGGAGACAGAATCTGAAGCAGGCTCCAGGCTCAGAGCTGTCAGCACAGAGCCTGATGTGGGGCTCGAACCCACAGACTGTGAGATCATGACCTGAGCCGAAGTCTGAGATTAACCGACTGAGCCACCCAGGCGCCCCTTTTTTAATGTTTGTTTATTTTTGAGAGAGAGAGACAGAGACAGAGTGTGAGTGGGGAAGGGTCAGAGAGAGAGAGAGACTTAGAATCTGAAGTGGGCTCTAGGCTCTGAGCTATCACTACAAAGACCGACATGGGGCTTGAACTCACAGACTGCGAGATCATGACCCAAGCTGAAGTCGGATGCTTAACTGACTGAGCCACCTAGGCGCCCCCACAGACAGTTTTATGTTTTTATGTTTTTATTTTTTATTTTTTTTTATTTTTGAGAGACAGAGAGAGACAGCAAGAGCAGGGGAGGATCAGAGAGAGCGGGAGATACAGAATCCGAAGACAGGATCCAGGCTCTGAACTAGCTGTCAGCACAGAGACTGAAGTGGGGCTCGAACCCACGAACCGCGAGATCATGACCTGAGCCGAAGGCCGAGCCACCCAGGTGCCCCCCCAGAGACAGTTTTAAAAAGGCTCCACGCTCAGCACAAAGCCCAATGCAAAGCTCGATCCCTCAACCCTGGTATCGTGACCTGAGCCGAAACCAAGAATCAGGCGCTCAAATGACTGAGCCGCCCAGGTGCCCCAATTTTAATTATTAAAAAAAATTTTTTTTAATTTTTCCATCTTTCTTCTTGCTAATACAAATATACTCTACACACACATGAAATATGATGTGCTTGGTTTAACGGAAAATAGAATCATGCCTGAAATTTATTTTTGCACATCACTCTGAAATTTTCTTCATTGAAGTGATTCTGATTAACATAGAAGATGTGTGACATTGCAAAGCAGTCTCTGGGAAGTCTGGCCTCTGTCTGTGTCCTGTACTGTGCAGACATGAAAAAACAAACCCATTTACTACGTATGTGTCAACAGCCTGGCCATCAGGCCATTTTCAGCCAATACTCACATCCAGTGTAACTCTGCACAGAAGACTTAGGGTGTGGCTTGTAAGTACGATCTGTAAATAACTGGTATGAATTCCCATGGATACCTATGGAAATAGGTTTGTTAACTGAAATATACTTTAAGAAGATATAGGGGCGCCTGGGTGGCTCAGTCGGTTAAGCCTCCGACTTCAGCTCAGGTCATGATCTCATGTTCGTGGGTTCAAGCCCCGCATCGGGCTCTGTGCTGACAGCTCAGAACCTGGAGCCTGCTTCGGATTCTGTGTCTCCTTCTCTCTCTGCCTCTCCCCCTCTCATGCTCTGTCTCTGTCTCAAAAATAAATAAAACATTAAAAAAAAAAAAAGAAAGAAAATATAAAATCTGGGGGCACCTGGCTGGCTCAGTTGGCGGAGCATGAGGCTCTTGATCTCAGGGTTGGGAGTTTGAGCCCCACACTGCATGTAGAATTTACTTAAAAGAAAATGAAAAATCTGTAAATGAACTGATTTATAAATTAAAAAAAAAAAAAGATGTGTGAGATAAGCAGCGTTTTAAAGGACAGACGGGGAGGACCTACAGTTGAAGAAGTCCAAGGCTTGCAAGAAAGGGGAGGGGAGGGAGACAAGAAGGCAGACCCACAGTACACTGAAGGAATAGCAAGTACACGCACTTAACGGAGGCTGAGGGGGAGGTTTGTGTCCAGTAGTTAGAAACGGAGCAGGAAAGGTCATCAGGCGACTCCATCCCTCCTGAGTACCTGTAATCCTGGGTACAGCAGACCACTGAGCAAAGGGTGTTCCACTTGCTTTACCACCTCAGCCCCGGCTTTCTTGGCATCATGCTGTGTGACCACGGAGGAGAGTCTGTACACATCTAGTGTGTACTCTCTGAAGAGGAAAGGAAGAGGGGACAGCTGTGAAATTGGGCCAAGGCCTCACTCTCATCCTAAAGCACATTAAGTCACTCTCCCATTCCAGGAGAGCATAGCTGCCTGGGAGCTTCTGAAATGTAACTGGTCCGTCCTCTTATTCAAAGTATCCCTCTGTTGTTTTTTTTTTTAAGTTTATTTATTTGAGAGAGAGAGAGAGAGAGAGAGAGAGAGGGAGAGAATCCCAATCAGGCTCCACACTACAATCACAGAGCCCGATGTGGGTCTCAATCTCATGAACTGTGAGATCATGACCTGAGCTGAAATCAAGATTCAGACACTCAGCCGACTGAGCCATCCGGGTGCCCCTGAAGGTCTTAATTTTAATTTGAATTCATTCATCTTTTCCTGTGATTTATGCTTTTGGTGTTTTTTGTTGAATCTCCCCTGCCCTGAGATTATAAGATAGTCTTACACATGTACAGTCTTTTTATGTTTCATAGTTTGGCCTTTACAGTTAAATCTCTAATCCACTTGGACTGGAGGGATCATTTGCCCCCCATATGGGTAACTAATTGTGTTTCACCATTTTTTCTTAAAAAGTTTATTCTTTCTCTGCTGATCTGCAATGCTGGCTCTGTGGTAAATTAAGTTTCCATGTTTATGAGGGTCTATTTCTGAATTCTCTGCTCTGTCCCAGTGATTATTACTCTATCCCCATGCTGCATAAATGACAAAAGGATTTGCTATCCAGGGATACATAAGGAAGTCAAATGGCCAATAGACATGAAGGTAACTTTTTTCAGATAAATATTTTCAAGTATTTTACCCCTACACTTGAATGGTAGTTCAGGTGGGCATAGACTTTTTAGGTTGTAAATTGTTTTCCTTCAGGATTTTATTTTATTTATTTTTCTTTCATTCATTCATTCATTCATTCATTCAGAAAGCATGTGAGCAGGGGAGGGGCAGAGAGAGAGGGACAGACAGAATCCCAAGCAGGCTCCGCACTTTCAGCACAGAGCCAATGTAGGACTCTAACTCATAAACTGTGAGATCATGACCTAAGCTGAAATCAAGGGTCGGATGCTCAACCAACTAAGCCACCCAGGCGCCCCTATCATGCTAGGTTTAAAAGACTCATCTAGAGGGGCACCTGGGTGGCTTAGTTGGTTGAGCATCTGACCCTTAATTTTGGCTCAGGTCATGATCCTAGGGTTGTGGGATCGAGCCCCACATCGGGCTCTGCACTGGAGCCTGCTTAGGATTCTCTTTCTCTCTCCCTGTCCCTCTCTCCCACTCACCTGTGAATGCGTAGTCTTTCTCTCTCTCTCTCAAAATAAATAAATAAATAAATAAAATAAAAATAAACGCTAGCATGTTATAGATTAATTAGCAGTATTAAAACATTTTTTTCTGAAGTCTATTTATTTATTTTGAGAGATGGAGAGAGCGAGCAGGGAAGGGCAGAGAGAGAGGGAGAAAGAGAGAGAGAGAATCCTAAGCAGGTTCCGCACTGCCTGCATGGAGCCAGATGAGGGGCTTGAACTCACAAACCGTGAGATCATGACCTAAGCTGAAACCAAGAGTCAGACGCTTAACTGAAAGAGCCACCCAGATGCCCCAGCAGTATTTTTAAGGGCATCTTAGATTAATTGACATAGAGTGTCTTTTTAAAGATTTTATTTTTAAGTAATTCTACACCCCAAATGGACATCGAACGCACAACCCTGAGATTAAGAGTCGCATGCTCCATGGGCTGAGCCAGCCAGGGGCCCCTAAAATACAGTATCTTTGTATTCCCACTTTTGTTTGGTTTCTGGCCACTGAGTATTCTTAACTAATTTGTCAACTGACTGATCTGAAGCATTCGGGAAGTTTAAAAAATATTTTACCCAGCATTTTTTAGTTGATTACAGCAGTAAGGCTGGTCAGAGAACCTAGTGTGCCAGACTGCTGGAAGCAAAAGTCCTTATCCATATCTCAAACACTAGTTTTTCTGTCCATCTCTCTGGGCTGCATTCTGGATGACTCTCTAGTTTTCTCTTCAACGTGGTTCAGTCTAGAGTTGATGCCATCTATTGAAGGCTGGTTTGTGGGGCTTTTTTTGTTTTTTTAAGTTTATTTATTTATAATCTCTACACCCAACATGGGGCTTCAACTCATGACCCCAAAATCAAGAGTCACCTGCTCGTCTGCCTGAGCCAGCCAGTTGCCCCTGTGGGGTTTTGGTTTGGTTTGGTTTGGCTTTAATGAGTAATTTTTATATTTCCAAGATTTTTAAATGATTCTTTTTATTTCTATATATTCATGCTTCATTTCTGCCTCTGTTTTATACTGTCCTTTTTAAAAATGGATGTTATTCCTTAGCATGTTAGAACTCTTTTTGGTAATATCACAGACATAACACTCATAAATGGCGGGCAGCTTGGTTTAATTCTTGGTATGCTGATATTCTAATCTCCATAGGCCTGAAGCTTGATAAAAGTCCCGAAAGATCCAGGCAGATGACTAATAGTGACCCCATTCCCTGGCTCTACCTTCCCTGATAGGTAGGGATGGGAATGGGAAAAGCGGAAAAGCATTACTTTATGCTCTGGCTTTAAGCAGTAAGCCTGGTTTGTCCCCACTGCCAGCTTCCTGCCCAGCAAACCTTTAACATCAGCCCAATTCACCAATTTGAATTCAATTCTGTTTCTCTTACCACAGAGATGTCTGGCTTGTTTTTGAACTTGGCTATGTACTTTTTTTTTTTTTAATGTTTTTATCTATCACTGCTGTTGTCTAGAACAGAGGGAGTACATCAAAGTGTACACTTACAAAGCCATCTTCCTTTGAAGTCACTTTTGTATATACAAAAAGATCAAGTGACTTTGAAGCAAGGTAGCTTTATTTATTTATCCCATCTCCTCATACCCCAAATTCTGTTCAATTCTAGAATAAAAACCTTGCCTGAGTCATTCACTGTTATGATGCCAGTACCTAGAACAGAGTCGGGCATAGAGTAAGAACTCGGTAAGTGTTTGCATGACTCCCTCCCTCATCTTCTTCAGGTCTTGGTCTAATATCTTCTTATCATAGAGGTCTTCTCTAATCACTCTATTCAAACAGAAACCCCCCACTCCCCAAAAACTTTCTCTCCCCCACTCGCCTGCTTTGCAGCACCTACCACCTCTGATACACTATATATATATATGTTGCTCGTTCATTTGCTGTCTTTGGCTGTATCCCCTTGCTGAAACATAAGCCCCATTAGGATAGGTGTTTTAGTTTACTTTTGTACACTCAGGACCCAGAACAATGCTTCCCATCTAACAAGTGCTTCATAAATATCTACAGAATAAGTGTAAAAATAAATGGAATTGCAGGCCCTCTACTGAAAATGTGGATTAAAACATCTGTTTACATAAGAATGTTATGTGCCTTATTATAAACTTTAAATGTCCAAAGTGAGGAAGGCTAAAGAAAATTATGATCGATGAAGTAAAAAGGGAAATGAACTTGTAAGCAAGAGATCTGGGCTCACATCCTGGCTCTTCTACTTACTGAAAGTATAAATTTGAGAAAGTTAAATCTGAGTGTTTCCTTATCTGTGAAATAGGGCATACCAATGCTTACCTTAAAAAGTTGTTCTAAGAGTTTACATGCAAAAGTGACCAGTAGAGCGATACGGACCTTAATTGAGGTTTTAAAAATCAAAAAATGTGGAGATTATGAGGCAGCATGGAAAAATTACTTAGGAAATGACTTAAGTTAAAACAATTAGGACAAAAAATCGTATCTCTGCTAATACTACAAATCTGAGTACAATTGAGAAACATATGAAGCAGTAAAAATTACTGGGGAGGTGAGAAACAAGTGAAATATTTTTCTTTCACCTTTATTATCATTATTTGCTGAGGCTGGAAGGAAAAAGGGAGGCTGAATTGTTCATCAATTCATCACTCCTCCATGTGCTGGGAGCCCTGCAAGGCCAAGGGCTTTGTTTTGGTTACATCTGTATCTCCAGCAAAATGGATAGTACACAGGCCTTTACAAGTCAGTACATTTTTGATGGATGAGTTAAGAGGACAAAGAGTATAAATTTTTTAATGGCTTTTCATTGGTAGGGCCAAAGCACTGCTAATCTAGATTTATAGAGTGCCTAGACTCCACAGGACCTGTAATTAGCTAGAAGCATGAGAGCCACAAGGAGAGTAGATGATCCAGAACTTACTTGCTGAGCTGGTAATCAGTGCCTTTGACGAACCTGAGCTTCTCCAAGGGCACGCCAATGCTCTCCAGCATTGCCTTGATTACATTCTCGTAGTAGCTGGTTCGGAGTTCTAGAAGTTCCCATGGGGCTTTCATGTTATCCAGGTAAGCGTGAAGGTCCGCAAACAGAATTGTTACCTGGACATAACAGATGAGGGACCGCCAAAATGTGATTCTGTCCAAGTACCTCCGAACACCCCTCTTTCTCCTGCCCTTGTTAAATCTCTTTTTTGGCCATTCCCCAGGTAATTCCTTGATGTATAACCTTACTTCTTACCTCGCATCCTGCTTTCAGGAAGTCCGCAATCTTAGACATGGGCACGAAGTAAGCCACATGTGGCTTGCCTGTGGTTGCTGTTCCCCAATAAACTTTAAGCTCTCGCTCCTTGAGTATCTCCTTCAGCTTGTCTTCCCCCAGAACCTCCTGTTGTGGAAGCAGAAGAGCTGGTTTAATGCTGGTGCCCCACCTTGCTCATCCTTTACCCTGTGGCAAGGAAAACAGAAGCATGTGTCATTGGGGGGGGTCTAAACTCAGAGCCAGCAGGGAGGTCCAGCTATGCTCTCAGTGTTGAGTGAAAGTCAACCTAAGCTGGTGCTGCTGCCAGTGAAATGCCACTATGTTAGAAAACTGGATACGTCCCTACCTGTGTGATTCCCTCCATCTGCTCTAACTCATGTTCCTTCCTTTCTTCGTCAGCTTCTTGAAATAGTTGTCTCTTCTTCTGGTCTTTATTCCTTTATCTCCCATTCCACTTGCATTCCATACAACATCACACCACTAAAAATGATCTGGCTAAGATCACAGATGACTCCCATGTTGCTAAATTCAATGAAAGCTTTTTTAGTCCTCACTCCCTCCTTGAAACACTCCCCTCTTTTGGTCCTCCTCTATTTTATTCTCTTAGTCTTCCTTTTACTTCTTTGGCTGCTGGCTCAGATTTCTTTACAGCTGTTCTTCTTCCTAAAAATATTAGCAATCCTGGGGTGCCTGAGGGGCTCGTCGTTTAAGCATCTGATTTCGGCTTAGGTCATGATCTCGTGGTTTGTGAGTTCCAGCCCCGCGTCGGGCTCTGTGCTGACAGCTCAGAGCCTGGAGCCTGCTTTGGATTCTGTGTCTCCCTCTTTTTCTGCCCCTCCCCCACTCGCCCTGTATCCCTCTCTCTCTCTCAAAAATAAACATTGGAAAAAAAATTTTTTTTTAAATATTAGCAATCCTTGCAGCCCTATCTCTTTCCTCCTTACTCTACATTCTCCCTAACTGATCCCTTTCAAGTTGCTTCAATTACTACTTATAAGCTAGTAACGACCAAATTTCCTGCTCATACCCATATATAGAACAGTATAGTTATCAACCCAGTTAATTCAGACTCAGCACGTTCAAAATTAACCTCATGCTCTCACCTTCCCACTTCACTCCCCATCCATCCTTTTCATTTACAGTTTTACCCCAGTGCAGTAAATGGTAACAATCATTCACCAAGTTGCCTAAATTACTCCAAAGCTCCTAAACCCTCCCCCTCTCTGCCTCCATCGCACTGCCCTAGTCCAGGCCATCGGCTAGCACCAGGACTTCTGTAAATAGCTTTCTAACAGGCCTCCTGTATCTCTTCTTGCTCTTTCCAGTCCATGTTCCAGAAGGCAGCCAGAGAGATCTTTAAAACTCAAAACTTGATTAACTCATTCACCTATTTAAATACTTTAATGATTTCCTTTTTCCCTAAGACAATATTGGAAAAATCCTTATAGGTCAGTATGCTGCTAATAAAAGAGATTTTAGTGTTTCTTCAAGTGATGGTTTGGGGAGGCTGTTGCAAGCCATGAAAGACAAAAACTGTTTTGCTGGTTGGAACCACCTATTAGCAGGACTTATTAAAATCCTCTGTTTCAAGGTGGCCAGCCCGCGTCCTCCAAGCCTCTATTTGGACACTTGGAGAGTTCTCGCCACAAGGAAAGGTCTTATTACTTACTCTTTAAAACCTGAGTGAGTCATTGCCATTAGCTTTATGCTTTGTCTCCAACCAGCATTATATAGTGGAAAGACACTAAGACAAAGGACCCGGCTAAGAGGAAGCATGCAAAAATTACTGGTTAAGATCAAGTTATGAGTAGAAAGAACCCAAATGTCCACCAACTGATGAATGGAGAAACAAAATGTGATATAGCCACATAATGAAATACTTCTCAGCCATAACAAGTAATAAAGTTCTGGTAGGTGTGACATGGATGAACTTTGAAAACATGCTAAGTGAAAGAAATGTGACATAAAAAGCCACATATTACATGATTCCATTCATATGGAATGTCTAGAACAGGCAAATTAGAGACGGAAAGTACATTAATGTTTCCCTATGGCTGCTGGGAGTGGGAAATGGACAGTAATTGCCAATGGGTACAGGTTTTATTTTGGTGATGAAAAAGTTCTGGAACCAGATCGTGGTGATAATTGTACAACCTCGTGACTATACTAAAACCCACTGAATTGTTTACTTTAAAAGGATGAATTTTGGGGCGCCTGGGTGGCTCAGTCGGTTAAGCTTCCGACTTCGGCTCAGGTCATGATCTCGCAGTTTGCAGGTTCGAGCCCCGCGTCGGGCTCTGTGCTGACAGCTCAGAGCCTGAAGCCTGTTTCAGATTCTGTGTCTCCCTCTCTCTCTGACCCTTCCCTGCTGGTGTTGTCTCTCTCTGTCTCAAAAAATAAATAAACTATAAAATTTAAAAAAAAAAAAAAGGATGAATTTTATGGTATGTCAATTGTATCTCAAAAAGAGATGAAAAAAAAAACCAAAAAACAAACTGTGGCCCAACTAATGTGTCACTGCTCTTAGAATAAATTCCCACTTTATTTTATTTTTTTAAATTTTTTTATGTCTTTTATTATTTTAAGAGACAGAGACCGAGAGCGGGGGAGGGGCAGAGAGAGAGGGAGACACAGAATCCTAAGACAGGCTCCAGGCTCTGAGCTGTCAGTACAGAGCCCGACGCGGGCTTGAACCCACAGACTGTGAGATCATGACCTGAGCGGAAGTCAGACAGTTAACCGACGGAGCCACCCACCCAGGCGCTCCATAAATTCCCATTTTAAACATAGCTTGCAAGGCCCTCATAACCTGGTTCCTCCCTACCCCTTCTCAACAAACACGCAAAATATACAGCATGAGGCAGATCTGGTGGCGGGGTTTGTTATTTAAATAAAGTGGTCAGGAATGGCCTCCCTGATAATGTGACAATAGTCAGAGGCCTGAAGGAGGCAAAAAAATGAGCAATATTTATTAAGTGTTTGATCTGCACTTTGCTTCCTCTACTCCAGTGAAATTAGGCTTCTCTCTGAACCAGTGTTCTTTCTCCCCTCTGGGTCTTGACCTGGGTTCCTCCTCCCTAAAATGCCCCCGCCCCCAGCCCATTCTTGTTAACTTCTACTCCGGCAGTACCCGGAAACAGCAGGAACAGATGTGGAGTGAAGTGATTTGCATCATCAAGGCGCAGTTCAGAAGTCACCTCCTCAGCCTTCCCTGACACTCCCCCGGGCCTCTCCCCTAAATTCCTCCCAAAGCTCCACGGATAGTACTTTACAGTACTAGTTTCAACTGTAACCAAGTGCCTGAATTATGGGTTATTCTTAACGTCTGATTCCCAACAGACGAGCCCTGGGAGGGCAGGGCCCTGACGTATCACCTGGCACATAATAGGGTGGGTGGGGTGGCAGTCCTGGATTCAAAGCTCGGCTCAACACAAGGTAACTGCACACAGGTGAGCCCACTGTCATTTCCGTGGGACCCAGGTGATTGCTGCTTGACTGACTGACCAACCAACCAGCAGCGACGGCTGCAGTCTCTGTGAGTTGCCTCGGCGCGGAGTCCCCGACCGCACACAGTTAGGACCCTGTAGTGGGACTCAGGGTCACTGGACCTCGAGCCCCCAGTTCCTGACAGCGCATTTCCAACCCCGAGGCCCTACCTGCAGGTTCCGGGTGATAAGGAGCAGCTTCTCTTCAGGGCTTGGAGCGTCTCCCATGGCTCCGTCGCCCCTGCCTCCCGCGTTCAGGCCGGCACCGCGCCGCTTCCTCGGTCGCCGCCGCCGCCGCGTGCCGGGAAGTGGCACGCGGGCCCAGTTAGGTTGCATCAGCTGAGCTCGTCGTTCGGCTTGCTCAGCCTGGACTCTTAGGCTGAGAGCGGCCAGGGAAGAGTCAGGAGCAGCTGAGAGTCGAGTGGGTCGATGAGATGAAGAAGGGGCGGAGCCAGTAGGCCGGATAGGCGGTACGGGGGCGGGGTCGCCGCGGCTGCGCGGGGCACAACCCCCTGAAGGGCGGGACGGTTTCCTGCCAATCACTGCCTGTTTGCCCTCCCCTTTGCGCTGGGCCGGCTGGCTAGGGGTGGGGGAGGTCGGGGAGGGGGCGATAAAATGGCGCAGGGGGCGGAGTGAGGCGCAGTCGCTCGCACAGGCTTCGGCCCCGCTTCCGGAGGTGAAGAGCAGGAGGGATGAGGGGGTCAGCGTTCCCGGCTGGGAGGGGGATGGGGGCGCCTGTTGCTTCTCCAGGGGGCCGTACATGAACGCCCACCCCGGTTTAAGGGTTGGGAGGCCTTCGCCCTGCTGGGAAAAGGCTCGTTGTCGTTCCTGAGGTGATGGCGGCGGGAGGGGGAGTGTCCCTGCGCCCCACCTCCACGTCGGCTGGCGGTAGATGCCCCTCACCCTGCTGAGGAAGAGGGAGGCTGTCGGGTCACCTGCGAGACGGAGAGCGCCGTCCGTGTCCCTGCCCAGTGGGGGTGGGAGGATGGGTGTGTTAGGTGGGTTGGGGGTGCTGCTGCCCCATGCCCCACTTGGGGGCCTGTTGCTAGGGAGAAGATCATGGTCTTCCAGCCGCGCCTTGCAGGTGGGGGAGGGAGAGGATGACCCACCCGTCGGGCTGGCGGTGTGGGTGTGGGTGGTCACTCTCAGGGTGAGGGGTGCACCGCGCAGGCCAGCGGAGAGGTCGGTTGGGCCCCTCCGGGGGGAGGGGCGCGGAGCAAGCCCGCGCTTCTCCCGCCTTCCGCGGGGAGGCGGGAGTTTCTTGGTGTTTTCCGGGGAGGGAAGGAGGGAAGTGCGAAGGCCCAGGCCGGCGGGCCATGCTGTGCTGGGGCCGTTGCATCCATAAGGAAGAGCAGGGGGAGCCCAAGCGGTACCCTACGAAGGGTGGACTTGGGCCAGGAGGGGTTCTCGTGTCTAAAGTAGCCACCAGTTCCTTCTTGGACCGGAGGGAGGGCAGTTGGCACCCTTCCGAGGGCCCCAGAGAAGGGAAAGAAGTGATTGAATTGCCCACCTGCTGCCCCACCCTGATCTCCAGTTTCTCTTGGATTTGTTAGAGGCTGCGAGCTTTGGCAATACTGCCTAAATTATCTTAAAAACATTTTCTTTTAAAAAAGAAACCTGTTGCTGCAGCTTAGTAATATTTAGTTTTTATGCCCCTGTGGGATGAGAGTTCCGGAATCCATATCTAGTGAAATGTTAACCTAAAGCAGAGATTTCCAGCCCTAGGTTGTTTTTCTGTCCTGCGGTGTTTCCATTTACTTCGAAGGAAGTTGCAGAATTCTTACAGCTAATTTCAGTTCACTTTGATTTTGTTTACATGTTATGCCCATTTTATAGAGTGATAAAGCCTAGTGAGTGTCTTTCGTGCTGCGTGCCAAACATGTATTGCATCTGGGAAAGGTTGGAAATAAAAAGCCTGTCCCTTGGAAATAATTTTTGCCTTTGGCCATACCTATGAGATCTAGCTTGGTAATGGTCTTGGTTTTAGAACCTTCAAAGAGGGATAGGGAGTTGTGTCTGGTGTTGGAGTTTTAGTGGCCTGAATAAAATAAGGCTTTGTGCTCTAAGGCAATAGGTTTTCTTAGGTACGATAAAAATAGCAAAGGAACCAGTTTCTGAGGTTGCAGCTAGGTGGTTAGAGAACAGAGCGAGGGGGTGGTAAACTGAAGTGTGAAGAAGGGGGTGGACAGGTGAGAGAGACATGGAAGGACAGAATAGGGTCACAGAAGAGATGGGGAGCAGAGGAATTAAGAGACAGACTTGGAAGATGGGAAAAATACTCTTCCCTTAAAAATAAAGAGATCTCATTTTAGGTGGCAGTTACAAAGCAAGTGCCAAGAAAGGCACTGGTAGAATGGAGACAGAGAAGTACTAAGGTGGTCTGGTGGAACTTCATTTTAGAACATAATTTTTTCCAAGATTTTATTTCCACCTCTTGCAAATTCATTAAATATCAACTTTCATTAGTATAGATAGGGCTTTTAGGTTTAGAGTGCTTTCATAAACATCCCCTCATTTGATCTACATGGTAATCTGTGTTTGAAGTTAACAGTATATAATTATCCCCCATTTTTCAGATGAGTGTTCTCATCTGTATTGAGGTTCAGAGACTTTAAGTGACTTGTGGAGGTCTCTGAATTTTAGTTCAGTTCCTCTATACAAGATACTTCAGTAACCATTAGTTTGCAGGATTTGCCTGATAGTTCAGATGTGCACACAGTGGCAATATGGTTGAACGCTGGGTTAAACTAGAAGAGATTAGAGTATACTGGATAATTTCTTAACAAGCAAGGACCTAGGGGGAGTTCTCTACTAGATTAGCACTCTTTCCTGCCATTTCTGTGCTTAAGATTCTCTAGGGGTTAGAGAGGTGATGATGTGGGATGAAATAGAAACTATAGCCACTAGTTATTTAGCTTTTCCATTGTGCTTCTAGTGCTCTAAGTGCTCTATGTTCATGGTCTTATTTAATTCTGGCAGCAACACTATGAGGTAGCTACTGTGATGGTCTCTATTGTACAGAAGAGAACATTTGAAACTTATGTAATCCTTGTCTTTCTCCACTGGCTTCTTAATTTAAAAAATATTTTATTCAATATTTTAAGCATATAAACTTTATAGGAAGTAACAAAATAATACCATTATGCACACCATTCAGCTTTATCTTATTGATGTAGGCAGGCTGAATCTGAGGACTCAGAGGGGGTCTCCCAGATACCAGCCAAGAGAGTCCTTGGCTTTGTGCAGGATAGAAATCAAATGCAAGCCAGGAGGAAGCAAGAACAGAGTTCATTGAATAGTGTAAGTGAGAATATAGCAGATGGAGTGTGTCTGGGAGACTTGGAAAAGGAAAAGTGAGTCTCTCTGTCACTTGGGATTATGAGTTTATGTTGGAAGGGGGGTCCAGGGTGCATGTTCTTTAAAGAACCCAACATAGCCTCTGATCAAAGGTGAGTGTTAGGTGAACCATAGGTATTATTCCATAAATTACCAAAGGTAGGGGGTATTGATGCCAGTGTTGACCAAGGTTTGTTTGAAGCTAATGTCCTGGAACATGTTTGGGATCCAGTTCTCTTAGATGTTATCATCTAAGGTGTTTCAGGGCCTAGGATGGAACTTAGAGGAATGATTAACTTTCTTGTCTCCCCTTGGAATGGGAACATAGGGCTTCTTTTGTTTTACTCTCATTATGCTGCCATATATATGTTTTAAAGTAATTTCTACACACCCAACATGGGGCTCGAACTCATGATCCCAAGATCAAGAGTTGCACGCTCTGCTGACTGAGCCATCCAGGCACCCTTTGCCATATTTCTTAGAGGTCTTTTTTGTTATTATTATTTTTTAAAGAAGTAAAACTTCACAGATAGAATTGAAGTTACTCATGCCCCCTTGACCTTCCTCTTTCCTCTCTACAACCAGAAATAACCACTATCCTGAATTTTGTGCTTCTTATTCCCATACATCTTTTTATAATTTAATGATATATGTGTGTATCCATACACTATATGGCATTGTTTCTTTTAACAAATTGCAAGGAAAAAAAAAGATGGGGAATCTATAGATTAAAATACAAAACATCAGCCAATTGCAGTGTGTGGACTTACGTGGAAACCGATTTTTTTAATCCCAAAAAATACACATTTATAAAATAATTAGAAACTTGAACCTTGTATTTTAGGATAAGGAATTCCTGTCATTTACAGATGAAATGATGTGATGCCTGGGATTTGCTTCAAAATAATCCAGTAATGGGGGGAAGTGGATGGGACAAAATTTACTATGGGTTGATAGTTGTTGGGACTGAGCGATGGGTCTATGAGAGTTTGTTATACTGTTGTTATTTTTGTATATGTTTTAAGCTATGTATAATAAAAAGCATTTTTAATGAGGAAATAAAATTGTGGAATGATTTGTGCAAGTTAAAAATTATCTGTGTATTGTATTGTTTTGCATAATTTTGCTCCCAAACCTATTGGAACATTCTCTGAAAGAAACTCAGGAGAGCCAGCTCTGTGCCTCTGGATATCATGTGGTATAGGGATTGATGTTCTCAGTTGTCGTGAAAGATATTGGTCCTATGTATGCACAGTAAAGTTTGCCAGCAATAATGGTTTTCTTCCAGTGAGGTTTGGCCACATTCAGGGGTATTTCTCATGTTCTACTGTTCTACCTGGGACGTCCGGGGAAGGCTGTGTTTAATAAAGTGGCTTAAATTATTTTTGCTGAGGGATCAAAAGCCCTCTTCAGTATCTTTATCTTTCATAATACGTTAGAGAGTGTACTGAAATTGGAAGGGTCTGCCATTTACTGACTGACCGTGGGCAAATCTCTGACAAGGGTAGCAGAAAAAACATTACCTTTGGAATTAGACTTGGTTTTGGATCCTTGTTCTAGCATTATTAGCTCTGTGTGCTTGGTTAAGTTACTTCCTGCCTTTTTTTTTTTTTTTAAGATTTTATTTTTTAAGCAATCTCTGCACCCAGTGTGGGGCTCGAACTCACAACCCTGAGATCAGGAGCCACATGCCCCAGGCACCCCTTTTAATGCTTCTTAACCTTAGTTTCCTAAGGGTGAACATTTATTGAACTCTTCATTTGGTCAAGCCAACTGATTGAACTAGACCTTTTGGAAGAAGTTTGAGTAAGAATGAGAATAGTGGTTTAGAAAGGGCTTCTCAGAAATAAAGCTGTTTATGGGGCGCCTGGGTGGCTCAGTCGATTAAGTGGCCGACTTCAGCTCAGGTCATGATCTCACGGTTCGTGGGTTTGAGCCCTGCATCGGGTTCTGTGCTGACAGCCCAGAGCCTGGAGCCTGATTCAGATTCTGTGTCTCCCTCTCTCTCTGCCCCTCCCCTACTCATGCTCTGTCTCTCTCTGTCTCAAAAATAAATAAACTATAAAAAAAAAAAAAAGAAAGCTGCTTAACCCAGTGCCTATGATACTTGTGCTTGACACCTACAAACTTAAACTTTTTCTTACTGCTGCCTAAAGAAATAATATAAAATAACCCAGTTATTGGGCAGAGAAATTACTTTTCTCTTCAATTGACATATAACCTTGTATTAATTTAAGGCATACAACATGATATATGTAAATATTACTAAATGATTACCACAGTAAGAGTAGTTAACACATACCAACTCACAGTTACAAATTTTTCCTTGTGATGAGAACTTTTAAGATTTACTTTCTTAAGCAACTTTCAAATATAAAATAAAATACAGTACTGTTAAATCCTTTCTAATTCTCATGTTCTGTAATACGTCTTTTTCTTCTATTTCTCTTTCTCTAGTACATTATTGTTCATACCATTTTATATTTTCTCATGTTAGTGCATAACTTTCAATGTCTCCCTACCAAGGGTGGAAACCATATATCTTTGTTTTTAAGAAGTCTATAGAAACTTGTTATCTTGCTCAGTGTTGTGTGATGATAGTAGCTCAGAAAATGTTTTCTGAAAGAATGCATGAACTAAGCCTAAAATTCAGAGTGTGAAAGAAAAGTGGGGTGGGGGAAAATCACAGTTAAAAGGCTAACGGGGAGTTTTAGAAATTATTGAGTTTAGTGTTTAAGCATTTCTTATAGCTTCTCAGATGTTGACGTGATGTGTGAAATATAAGCTTTTATCACCTTTCCCTTCTAGAAAATAATTTAGATTAGGTCCATCTCTGACTGTGTAAAAGCCAGGTTTTGATTATATAAGTAATATAACAATATTCAAGTAGAATAGTAGAATGACACTGAAGTCTTCCCTTGAGATCTCTTGCTCCCCCCTAAGAAGTTATGGCAGTCATCAGTTTTATATTTTTCTGGGTCTGTTATTTGCATTTATATATAATTTGAAAATGAAACTTTGGTATGTGTGATCATGATGAACTTCTAGGTCTTGGTGAAATCTTAGACGTTGCCTAGTACCCTTCTCCATCCCTTTCCCATTTTATAAATGAGACAAGTCCAGGGGTTTAGTGACTTGCCCAAATTCTTACAGCTGGTTAGTGATAGAACCAGGACTATAAGCAAGGTCTCAGGACTCCCAAGCCAGTGTCCATCTTACTGGAGCAAATGGTAATTCTTAGCAAAGTACAAATTGTTGGGAGGAACAAAACTAGTTCCTTAGTTGCATAATTTTTCCTCTAAAGATTCTTCTTTGATGTTCTTGACTCAAAATCCAACTTTCTGGTATTTAAAAAAAATCAAGATCAAAATTAATAGGTGGAGCACCTTAAAACATAATACAGTTGACTTTGTAATTAGCAGAGTTGAAAGTGATGAGAAGATCCTCTAATTTTCTTTGTGCCTGCAGGAAGGTGGGAGTCAATCATTTTGACAAGTCTCCTGAAAGGAACAGCTAGCAGGAGCTGAAACCTTTTTCCATTTGGTCTCGTGGCAAAGAAATCACGCCAGCAGCTGCACACAGTATGGAACACAGTTCTTGTATTCTTAAAGTTTTTTTTTTAACTTTAAAAGTTATACATGTTTGTTTTTTCAAAGTGTAAACTGTGAAGATCCAAACATTTTACATAATATATATTTGTTTTGCTTGTATGTTGTGGATGTTCTTACATGATTGTATATACTGATCTATTTCATTGTGTTTTTAAATAGTTGTAAAGTATTCCATAGAATGAATGTACCAAGATTTCATTGAATAGTTCTGGTGATGGACATTAAGGTTCTCTCCAATATTTGACTATTTTGAGTAATTCTGCTTTGAACATCCTTAAAAATGTGTCCCTGTGCATTTGTACAGCTACTACTGCAGGGAAAATTGCCAGAAGTAAAATTGTGGGGTCAAGTGGTATTGCAAATCACTCTCCACAAAATATTATGCTTACTTAATACTCTTTTATTCTGATTGTGAGAGTGCTTGTTTCCTACATCCTTACCAACTTAGATATTATGACATCTTAATTTTTACCATTTTGTTAGGGAAAAAAGCATGTCACTGTTTGGATGTGTATTTCCATGATTCTGGTAAGGTTAAATATCTTAACATTCTTTCTCATGTTACAAGTCACAGTGCAAAAATTTGAAATATCAGGATACTACCACTATACAGAACAAATAGAAGTTGATTTAAGGGGATTTCCTGTTCCTCAGTGAAATTGCCTCTTATTTTTCCAGATATGACGTGCTCACTAGTGCCCTCTGAACAGTCTTCTGGGATTTCTCTCTTGCCTAAAGACAATGCCCCATTTTCATGGGGTTCCTCAGATGAGGATGGTTTGGATGACTCCTTGCTGGATCTCTCTGAGGGAGAAGAAGACGA